>CM071947.1:4608750-5225000 GCA_036784905.1 Acrossocheilus fasciatus
GCGAACTCAACCGAACACTGCAAAACACACAATTTTTGTTTTTTTCCCAGTGTTTTGAAGTGTCCACTTGAGACATTAAGCATCAGACATGCTTATGCTGACACATAATGAAAACAAAAAGATTTTAGGTAAAGTTCATATGAATGTATAAAGGGAAAAGTATATCTTATAGGTCCTGTACACTGATGAAAAATGATTTTTTTGAAGTAAAACTAAGATTATTAAAGTGTTACTTATTTCTTTGTAATTAAAAATGAAATTTACTAGCGATCTTTGAGTGAAAACTGTTTCTGCATCAAACTGTTTTATTATTTTTTATCACAATCTTGTCTTCACCGGTTCATATTCAAAGAACTGCAGTGTGGATTTATTTTTAAAAGCACTTACAGTCTCATAAAAGCATAGTAATTGTTAAATAATCAGCAGAATATTGTTTGAAATTGTTTGAAATGCAAGACATGTCAACTGCCCAAAAGTATTTTGGTTACCCATAAAATGTTATTTTTATTTTTATTTAAATTTGAATGAATTTACCCTTTACTGTAAAAAATGATTTTTTCCCTTCATTGTAAAAAATGATTTTCGAGTATCGAGTACATTTTACAAGAAGAAGTCTCTCTACTTCAAAATTTCATCTTTAATTCAATGCGTTG
This sequence comes from Acrossocheilus fasciatus, assembly GCA_036784905.1. Classification (NCBI taxonomy): domain Eukaryota; kingdom Metazoa; phylum Chordata; class Actinopteri; order Cypriniformes; family Cyprinidae; genus Acrossocheilus; species Acrossocheilus fasciatus. The sequence continues at coordinate 4,609,404 of CM071947.1, forward strand.
CTTGCTGTTTATTTGTAATTAATTATGAAATTAACTCATTAATTGTGAAATTAACTCATTTTTTTGAGTGTACACAAACAAATTTGGTGTAGAAACGATTTTAATTTAGAAATTGTTAGTAAATTTCACAAACAATTACACATAAATGGCAAGCAACAAACACACGGAATTGAACATGAAAAAACTGAAATATGTTCTCATAAAACATACTCCAATAATCTTTTTACCTACTTTCAAAAATATTTTTTACTGCTTACAATCTGTTAAAAATACTTTTAAAAATGTTTCATCACAGTATATTTTTTTATACGGATTCAATGTACATTGTTCATAAAAATTAAGCTCTTATTCAAATATAGAAGAAGAAAAAAACAGGCAAATAAATATTCTTACCTTCTCGTGCTTTTATGAGTGCACAGTTTGCCACCATTGACTCAATCTCCATCTCTGCAGTTGATGAAAGTCAACCAAAAGTTTCTGATTTCTGCATTTACGACTGATTTTTTCCTAAAGTGCACTGAATTATTGCATATTTTAATGAGGCAATTATTCATGCACTCAATTCTAAAGATAACTTAACATCCCCTGTGTGCTTTAATAATGTGCATGCTGTCAGACTGAAGCCTTCAGTGACAAATGAGAACTCAACTTTCTTGTTCTGTTTTCACCTGCAGCGTCGCCCAATCTTGTTTCACCTGTACAGGTAAAGACTCAGATGTGTCACTGGCAGAAAAAGTCACGTTACAGTTTCAGGGATTTTGTTTAACTGCAGGAAGAGATCTCATTTAAACTGACATTTAAAGACATGCTTGTGTTTAGAAAGCCTTTTTATGATAAATGCAATATGATAAATATGCAAAATGCAGTATAGTGTGGCATATAAGGTATTAATTAACTTACATAACCTAATTAGGTATCATAAATTCTGAACAGAAACAAGACAATTCATATTAGATTTGCACCATTTTCTTAAAAAAGTAAATGTATCACACTAGTTTCACTTCAACACTCTGGTTTGATGCATAAGTTTGGAAACTGTGTTTAACAAGCAACTGGCGCCACCATCTGCTCCATTAATATTAAACAGATAGACGTATGATGTAGAATTATAAAGAAAGATGGCAAGAAAACCCGTATGCTTTAAAATAAACTTATTTTCCTAAAGATTTTTGTTCGAAATAGACAATATCGATCATTCATTTAAGTAAAAGTATTGCACTTACTGAAGATGATTCTGACAATTTGCATAATCTAATACGCGTAAAAATAAATAATAATAAATAAATTATAAAAATAATTATATAAGATAATAATAATAAATTACAACTTAATATGTGTGTTTTCAATACATCCTAATGAATTCTCAGGTAATTAAACCCATTGGAATACAGTATTTCGACGTCAACCAGCTCGCTCCTAGCAGCCAATCCCGTGCCCTGCTCGCCGTGCGTTTTAAACGCGTCAGCCAATCAGAGCGAACCAGCAGGAATACGCTCACGCCATTGGTTCGCAACGTCAATCCGGGCTCCGTCGTAAAGCCAGTTTAGTAGCCGAAAGGTACCAAGATGGCGGAGGTAAGTTGGAAAATAGGGGGAAGGCGTCATATTTTGGTCGTTAATTTCTCTTGCCACAATCCATTAGTTTGGGATGTCTATATCTGATTATATGTACTAATGTCTTATCTTTGGATAAAGGCTGGTTTTGTGGAGATACGAACGATTTTGGCCGTCATAACGAGTGTTTAAAACGTCGATAGGGCCTCTTTTAGCGTCGAGCGTTCCGATATTTGGCGTCAGATCTCACTGAGCCGCTAAAGCCTCCGCGAGCGTCGAGCGCGCCGCGATGGTAAGTTAGTCGTGAGGCAGCTAGTTTATTTTATTTCGCCTTTTTTCTTATTTTTACTTCTCTGTTATTGTCGTTTTTTCGACTCAATACTGTGTGGTTACAGGGTGATTTTTTTTTTCATTGCTGCAGTAACGTTACCGGATTGATGCTGTGAAGTGACGACATCAAACCATTTATTTATTTTTTCCTTATAAAAAATAAAACGCGTATTATTTTATAATTCCTCATGGCTGTATTTTGTTTAAGAGTCTCGGAACCTCTGAATAAATACTAAATATTGCTTTGACTTGTTAGTGACCCTCACAAGCTGCTTCTGTTGTATATTCAGTGTATCATTTTCAAATATAAATTATGTTAATAAAACATACAAATATTTTTTATAGTCGGTGACAGTTTTAGTTGACTTAATTATAATTCAATTTAATTAACGTTCATTGGACTGTCATGGGTGCGAAACATATTATTAATATTAATATATAAGTTACGATTCATACTCTTGTTATATACAAATAATTATTATGATAACAGTACTTTAAGATGAGCTTTACTACAGTAAAACTGTGGTGATATTATTAGCTGCCACTCTCATCAAAACAAAAAACTTAACAAAATGACTAAGACTTTGAAAACTTATTACACATTTTTAAAATGTATCCCATAGTTTTGCAAACATAACAATTATAGCCTGTGGAAATTATGGTTAACCACCATTCTTCATTATACTGTACGTTCCTTAAACATCTCATGTATTTTTTCCTTTTGCAATTTCAGGCTTCCTTGGGAAGTACAAGCCCAGGTAAATGTTCCTCTGAATTTATTTGATAATGTGTATTTGATACATGTATGTGTGTGTGTGTATATGTATATGTATATATATATATGTGTGTTTGTAATGTACATAATAAATATAATTTAATACTATATTAAATGTATAAATTATACATAAAATTAAATGTATAATATAATTTTTTATCTTTTCAGTTGGCTCTTTGTCATCGGAAGATCACGATTTTGACCCGACGGCAGAAATGCTGGTGCACGATTTTGATGATGAGCGTACGTTAGAGGAAGAGGAGATGAGGGAGGGCGAGTCAAGCGGGAGCTCGGAAATCGATGATCTGGAGAAGGTTTGCCTTTTTTTTTTTTTTGGTCCACCACACGTCAATTTCATTTAGGGATTGTGATTATTTTATAGTGTGGCTAATAACAAATATGACTAGGCTGACATTATCAAAACAAAAATTGTGTACATTATCAGTGTATTACCGTATTGACCCGAATATAAGACGACTCCCCTTTTTCCAGATGTACCTTTTGGAAAAAGGCTTTTTGAAAACCAAATTTTTTTTTTTCTCTCTCTCTCTGTAAAACACATTTAAAAAAAAAAAAAAAAAAAAAAAATTTCATATTGCATATTTTTCCTATTTTAATTTTTGTTTTGAAAGTATGGTAAATACTGGTAAAATGTACCAACAATGACATTGAAAAATATACAATTTTTGTGATATACCATAAAAATAACATGTAGCCCATCTGAATTATATAACAATTAGGCTATCCATCTCCTAGTAGCCTACAAATTTTATTATCAGTAGAAGTGAAATCTTATTGTAGTCTTCAAATCTGGGTTCTGTCTTATGTTTTAAAATCACTTACAGAGGAAGTTTGGTCCCATCAGGCTAACATGACAGTCACGACTCATGTTGTTGTAAACTTTTCTTTTTCTTCTGTTTTCACTCGTGATCTTTACAACACACATTACATTATATATTTCATGGCACATTATTGACAAGTCTAGACCCTGAATATAAGACGACCGCGTTTTTTCAGATGTATTTCCAAGAAAAAAACATTGTCTTATATTCGGTCAATACGGTAATATTGGTTAATATTATCCAGCACTGATGGCATCGCACATATTGTGTATCTGTAGTTTTCTGAATTGTCTGCAGTGATAAACCGTTGATTTAAACATCTGTGTCTCAGGAGGGGAGCATGCCGTTGGAAGAGCTGCTGGCGTTGTACAGATATGAAGCTGCAGACAGTACTGTCGGAGGGTCTAGTGCGGACAGTTCATCTGTAGAGCTGACCGATGAGCTGCCAGATATGACGTTAGATAAAGTAAGTAACTAAAGTATAGATAGTTGTAACAAGATCTTCAGATTTATTTATTTTTTGGATGACTGGCTTCTTCAAATACACACAGTCAGTCAAATTTGGAATAATTACGAAAGAAGTCTCTTCTGTTTGCCAAGGCTGCATTTATTTGATCGAAAATAGTAAAAACAGTAGTATTGTACAATATTATTACAATTAATGATAGCTGTTTTCTGTTTGAATGTAAATTAAATGTAATTTATTCCTGTGATCAAAGCTGATTTCAGCATCATTACTCCAGTCTTCAGTGTCACATGATCCTTCAGAAATAATTCTAATGTGCTGATTTGCTGCTCAAGAAACATTTATTATTATTATTATTATTATCAGTGTTGAAAAATGTTGTGCTGCCCAATTTTTTTGTGGAAACCATGATACATTTTATTTTTCAGGATTCTTTGAATAGAAAGTTCAAAAGAACAGCATTTATTTGAAATAGAACTATAGTAACTTTGTCTTTACTGTCACTTTTGACTTATTTAATCCATCCTTGCATAATAAAAGTATGTAATTAAAAAAAAAAGTACTTACCCCAAACTTTTGAATGGTAATGTATCACAGTGTCCACAAAATTTGAAGCAGCACAACTGTTTTCAACATTGATGATAATCAGAAATGTTTCTTCAGCAGCAAATCAGCATTTTCTTTCAAAAACATAAAAAATTCATGATTATTCCAAACTTTTGACCTGTTGTGTTTGTACATATATATTTTTGCTGTTCATTGACATTGTTACATGTCATCTTTTCTCATAACAGGAGGAAATCGCTAAAGATCTGCTCTCTGGAGACGATGAAGAAACACAATCTTCTGCCGATGACCTCACACCGTCTGTGACGTCACACGAAACCAATGATTTCTTCCCCAGGACTCTTCGCTGTAAGACACACAGACGTTGTTTACCTTTGCTATCACTTACAAAAGTGCAGTCTATACCTCCAGTTTCCATTACGTGTCAGATTTTTTTTTTGTTGTAACGCTCAATTCTGTCGTTTGTTTTCCAGCGAATGCGGTTTACGATGGAGACAAAGAATCTGAGGGTGAGGATGATGGTTTGAGTCCTGAAGACTCTCGCAAGGTGAGGATGATAACTTATTAGATGTTTTTTCTATAGGCTAGGCTTTGTTGTTGTAGTCTAGAGTCAGATATAATAGATTATTTAGTCCTATTCAAAGTTTGAGATTAAAAGGGGTTGTTTCCTATCATTTATGTATGTCGGACAAAGCTCAATTAATGTGTATTATATTAATTTGCATTTTCACAGGAGATCATGGTGGGATCTGAATATCAGGCAGAAATTCCTGCTCTCACCTGTTATAATGACCATGAAAAAGGTGAGTCTTCGATATTTAAATGGAGTAAGTCCAGATGTTTACATGATTCAGATGCCACCAATGTTAAACATTGTTTACATGTGTTTCTTAGTGAAAAATAATGTAGGGTGAGACTTGAGTTTATTCATTGGGATTTGATATGCTGAAAAATGTCACTGAAATAATTTTTCATCATCTGCACAGTTTTTATGCAAGCAGAAAAGCTGTTTTTTGGAGATGTAGAAAAGCGTTTTGATGCAGGTTTTCCTTGAATGTGTTTTTCAGTGTACGCAGAGGAAGATCAGCTGCTTTGGCAGCCGGATATCTTACTCGAGTCTAAAGTCAAAAGCTTCTTGCAGGACGCTCTGAGTGCGGATGGAAAGATGGACGGAGATGGCAAATGTTCTCTGGTCAAAGACAACGAGCAGGTGAAGATCACAGATCTGTAGTTTTACACAAAACTAACACATTTGTTACACCCGATGGGCTGTTAACTGTCCACTAAATAGATTTGGTAACACTTTACAATAAGGTGTCTTTTTTAACATTAGTTAATGTATTAACTAACACGAACAAACAATGATCAATACATTTATTACACTATTTATTCATCTTTGTTAACGTTAGTTAATGAAATTACAGTCGTTCATTGTTAGTTCATGTTACTTCACGGTGCATTAACTAATGTTACCAAACACAACTTGAGATTTTAATAATGCATTAGTAAATACTGAAATTAACATTAACTAAGATTAATAAATGCTGTAGAAATATTGTTCATTCTTAGTTCATGTTAACTGTTAACTAATGAACCTTATTGTAAAGTGTTACCAAAGATTTGACCGAACACTTCGACACTCATAGTGCTGTTATTAATAACACTTAACCCTGTAAAGGGAATTTTTTTTTTAATGAACAGTTTATTGAAAATGTACTCAAAATCTAAAAATATTTTTAAAAAATGGCATGTGTGTTTTCTAAGGCATCAGAATTTTATGGCTCATTTAATCTGATATAGTGAGAATATGGAGGGGAAAAACAGCTGAGTTTTAATCAGAGTCCCAAACTGAGCAAAAATAGGCAATTTGGTGCAGATTCTTATTTTTAAATGGCCAAAAAGTGATGAAATTATGATGCTTGTAATGTAAATCAATGAGATCTAGGTAAATCCATGAGAACAGTATAGCAGATACTTACATAAAATGATATCAATATCATTCTATATCTCCAATAATATGTCTTAGTAAGATGAGATTGAAATGATCCAAACATATAATGCAATGCAATCCAATGCTGATTGGAGGATGTGAGATGTTTTGGAGGCTTGGGAAGATCATTCCTCCGCTGAGGAACAGTGAAAGTAAAGCTTCTGGAAACAAACGCTCTTACGTTCACTTGATAAGAATCAGTATTTCAAGATTTGACAGCAAAAAGATATTTGAAGCACGAGATTTTACTTGTACACTAAAAGAGCTTTTACTTGTTAAAAAACGATCAATCAGACGACAGAATGTGACTGGATAGGAGATTGTGTGCAACAGGTTTAACAGCAAAGTTTTGGTCATGTTGATCATTTAGAGACCTTAGAAAATGTTCAGTAGGCTTTTTAGGGTTAACTAACCTGTTTGTTTTCTCCAGGCTTTATATGAGCTTTTAAAGTGTAACTACAACGTCCAGGAAGCTCTTGAACGGTATCGCAGCAACGACAAATCCTCAAAGGGTAAGTGGAAATATTGGCATAGTTCTGCTTGTTTTGTTATAATAGGCTTGTTGAACTGAGTGTTGAAAAATAAATTTGTGTAAATGTTATTTAGACGAGATGCTCCCGTGGTCTGAAGAGGAATGTCGGAATTTTGAACACGCTCTTCTGTTGTACGAGAAGAATTTCCACCTCATCCAGAAACACAAAGTAAGATGCCGTCTTTTCTCCTGCTTTTTTGATCCTGAACACTGTTGTCTTAGATATTTAAATGCAGTTTTGTGTCAGTATTTACATAATTCAGATGTCATTCATGTTAAAGGAACACTCCACTTTTTTTGGAAATAGGCTCATTCTCCAACTCCCCCAGAGTTAATAAGTTGAGTTTTACCGTTTTTGAATCCATTCAGCCAATCTCCGGGTCTGGCGATAGCACTTTTAGCATAGCTTAGCATAGATCATTGAATCCAATTAGACCAGTAGCATCGCGTTCAAAAATGACCAAAGAGTTTCGATAGTTTTCCTATTTAAAACTTGACTCTTCTGTAGTTATATCGTGTACTAAGACTGGCGGAAAATGAAAAGTTGTGATTTTCTAGGCTGATATGATTAGGAACTTTACTCTCAATCCGGTGTAATAATCAAGGAACTTTGCTGCCGTAACATGGCCGCGGCAGGCGCAGTGATATTACGCAGCGCCTGAAAGTAGTCCCCAGCTAGGTAACTAGTTATAATATAGCTGGGGACTACTTTCAGGCGCTGCGTAATATCACTGCGCCTGCCGCGGCCATGTTACGGCAGCAAAGTTCCTTGATTATTACACCGGAATGAGAGTATAGTTCCTAATCATATATGCCTAGAAAATCACAACTTTTCATTTTCCGCCAGTCTTAGTACACGATATAACTACAGAAGTGTCAAGTTTTAAATAGGAAAACTATCGAAACTCTTTGGTCATTTTTGAACGCGATGCTACTGGTCTAATAGGATTCAATGATCTATGCTAAGCTATGCTAAAAGTGCTATCGCCAGATCCGGAGATCGGCTGAATGGATTCAAAAACGGTAAAACTCAACTTATTAACTCTGGGGGAGTTGGAGAATGAGCCTATTTCCAAAAAAAGTGGAGTGTTCCTTTAAATACAACATGAAATTCCAGTACCATACTGTACATGCTTTTCTAAGTAAAACTTACGAGTTTTCGTAATTATGATGAATATTCTATGGCAAATATTGTAAGGGGTGGGGGGGGGGGTCTTTATTTTTTCCATTGGGATTTGATCAGTTTAAAAAAATGTCAGTCTATAATGTCATTGAAATGATTTTCCAGAGTGTGTTTATGCAAGCGGAAACATTGTTTTGTATCATATTGCTCCAATAATGCTTGATCATTAAGTTACATGTAACTTTTCTTCCAAGGTCAACACACGAACGGTGGCAGAATGTGTTGCATTTTACTACATGTGGAAGAAGTCCGAGCGATTCGACTTTTTCGTCCAGCAAAACCGATTCGGGAAGAAGAAGTTCAGCAGTTATCCTGGCGTTACGTGAGTTTCGTGATGATCTTCTGTTGAGTGGATGTTAAAATGTTCAGTGTGAGTAGGGTTGGGTATCGTTTGACTTGTATTGATTCCAATGTGGTTTAAAAAACTGTAGTCAAACATTTAGATATCAAACATATTTATTCTCTGTCTCTTTTTGCAAAGCATTTAATTGCTGTTGAATATTATGAACAAAAATCAGCCGGCTACATAATTTTGTGTGCAAGATAGAGCTGCACGAATCTGGATAAATTGAGATTTTTTTTAATGGAGGATGTAGTTCTCCCACAATTCTGAAGAGTTATAAATATTAGACAACTAAACAAAATCTCATGGAATTTATGAATGGAATGATTCACTCAAGATGTACTTGTTTCATTACTGGGTGAATCAGTGGTTTTGAATGAATGCTACATTTTTAACAGCCCCTTTTCGCCACCTAAAAAGATGTGCACACAGGAATTGATAGGTGGAATTGAAATTTTCATTTTATGACAAGTATCCAATTCCTGACCTTAAGTATTCGATTCTGGAATTGGAATTGATTTTTCGATTCCCAACCCTGAACTTGATACATTTACATTTAGCCATTTTGCAGACGCTTTTATCCAAAGTGACTTACAATTGGGGATACAAAAAGCGATTCATCTTGAGGAGGCAATCCGACAAACGAAGTGCTTGTAACACCAAGTCTCAGGCGTTGTTTAAATAAGTACAAGCTAGCAGGGGAAGGAATAAATAAGGAGAAAGGTGTTTTTTTTTTTTTAAATGTGTGGGGTATAGTCAAGTAGTGTCGAAAGAGATGAGTTTTCAGCTGTTGCTTGAAGATTGACAAGGATCCGGCACTCCGAATATGGGTGGGAAGATCATTCCACCAGCTAGGAATGGTGAACGAGAATGTTCTGGAGAGAGATTTTGAGCCTCTCTGTGATGGTACCACGAGACGTCGCTCACTAGCAGATCTCAGACTTCTGGAGGGGATGTAGATTCTTAGTAGTGAGTGCATGTAGGCGGGTGCTGAGCTTGTGGTTGTTCTATAAGCAAGCATCAGTGTCTTGAACTTGATGCGAGCTGCGATTGGTAGCCAATGCAATGAGATGAAGAGAGGTGTGACATGGGCTCTTTTGGGTTCCTTGAAGACCAGTCGTGCCGCCGCATTCTGAATCATTTGTAGAGGTTTGACTGTGTTTGATGGAAGTCCAGCCAGAAGAGCATTGCAGTAATCCAGCCTAGAAATGACAAGGGCCTGGACAAGAAGTTGTGCAGCATGCTCCGTCAGAAAGGGCCTGATCTTTCTGATGTTGTGTAGTGCAAACCTGCAAGCTCGAGCAGTCTTTGCAATGTGGTCTTTGAAGGTCAACTGGTCATCAAAGATTACACCAAGATTTCTGACCGAAGTTGATGGGGTAATAGTTGATGAACCTAACTGGATCGTGATGTCATGCTGTAGAGTTGGAGCGGTGGGAAGGACAAGAAGCTCAGACTTTGCCAGGTTGAGCTGAAGGTGATGTTCTTTCATCCATGCCGAAATGTCCGCCAGGCAACCTGAGATCCTTGCAGCTACCGTTGGATCATCTGGTTGAAAGGAGAGATAAAGTTGTGTGTCATCAGCATAGCAGTGGTAGGAGAATCCATGTGCCTGTATGATTGGACCCAGCGATGTAGTGTATGTGGAGAAGAGGAGGGGTCCAAGAACCGATCCCTGAGGAACCCCAGTGACCAGTGTATGTGCTTTGGATACCTCCCCTCCCCAGGCCACCCTGAAAGACCTACCGGTGAGATAGGATTCAAACCAGCGAAGTGGAATTCCAGTGATGCCCAGTGATGAGAGGGTGGAGAGGAGTATCTGATGATTGACAGTGTCAAACGCGGCAGATAGGTCCAGCAGAATGAGGACTGATGATTTGGAGTCAGCTTTCACAGTTCGCAGGGCTTCAGTGACAGAGAGAAGCGCAGTCTCAGTTGAATGTCCACTCCTGAAACCTGACTGTTTAGAGTCCAGTTTGTTGTTCTGTGAAAGGAACAATGAGACCTGGTTGAAGACAACACGTTCAAGTGTTTTCGCTATGAATGGAAGGAGAGAAACAGGTCTATAGTTTTCTATCAGAGAAGTGTTTAATGTAGGTTTTTTGAGCAGTGGGGTTACCCGAGCCTGCTTGAACGCAGTGGGGAAGATGCCTGTGAGGAGGGATGTGTTGATGATGTGTTTGAGTGCCGGTAAGAGCGTGGGAGAGATTGCTTGCAGAAGGTGTGAGGGGATTGGGTCTAGAGGACATGTTGTAGGATGGTTGGAGAGGAGAAGTTTGGATACTTCAGCCTCCGTCAGGGGACAGAAGGAGAAGATGGGAGTTTTAGCAGTGGATGTGGTTGGTCGGGGGTCCTGTGTGCGTGGAGGTGAGAACTGATCACTGATCGATCTAGTTTTGTCTGTAAAAAAAGTTGCAAAGTCATCGGCTGTAATAGAAGTGGTGGGAGGTGGTGGTGGGGGACAGAGTAGAGAATTAAATGTTCTGAAGAGGTTACGCATGTCTGGAGCGCTGTTGATCTTGTTGTGGAAATGTGAGGATTTGGCAGTGTGGACATCAGCAGAGAAAGATGAGAGCAGAGACTGATACCTACTCAGGTCCGACGGGTTGTTTGATTTGCGCCATTTCCTCTCTGCCGCTCTGAGTTTAGTCCGATGTTCACGGAGAACATCAGATAACCAGGGGTTAGAAGGGGCAGCCCGTGCTGACCTAGAGGAGAGAGGACAAATGTCGTCTAGACAAGAAGTTAAGGTAGAGCATAAAGTTTCAGTAGCTGTGTTTACATCCAGAGATGAGAAATGGCTAGGTGAGGGAAGAGCGGCGGATACTACAGAGGAAAGATGGGAGGGAGAAAGGGAGCGTAGGTTTGGATACAAGTATTAGATGTTTTTAAGCCCAACCCAGTTCTCCTGAGCTTTGAAGGCTGATTTCCTCTGCAGGGATCTGATGGACCGGTTGGTGGATGAGGCCGAGGGTTTGGTGGATGGATCTGCTTCTGTGTGTTCCAGCAGCAGCGGCAGGATAGAGCCTCCAACCGAACAACAGCTCAACCTGCTCAACTCCATCACAGCCAGTGACCTCTCCGGTACGTTATTAAAGGTTTTTACACAGGCTTTTACTTCATTACTGTTTTAATTCTTTGAAGGCAGACTATTAATGTATAAGGCAATAAGCCAGTGTGTTACAGTAATGCTTAGTGTGATAATAGGGACCTTAAACTTTAGTAAAGTGACTGTAATGAACTGCTTGTAGTGGCTTATTGATTTTATAAATATTTAACTACAGCAGCAATATAAGATGCCAGTGTTCAATAAATAAAATACAAAAAGTGACAATTTCCTGACATCTATGACTTTTTTTTTTTTATTGAATAAATATTGGGGAAAATATAAATATGCGAACCAAATATGCGAAAGACTTAATATCTGACTAAATACTGAAAAAAGAGGAATCAGCTCGCATTCATTTTTATATATATTAAACGTATATTATGTATAATTATTTTTGTAAATGTTTCATCAAAAGAAATAACTGTTTATTTCTTTTGATTATTAAAAAAAAAACTAATATTTAATACAAATTATTTTTATATATACATTATTATAATATTTAATCAAAAGTAATTTCAACTATGTAATTTCTTTTGAATAAGTATTGTTAAAAAAAAAAAAAATCAGCAAAGTTTTTTTTTTTTTTTTTTGGAAAGTAATATTTTTATTGAGCAAAGATACATTAAACTGATCAAAAGTACCAGCAAATACATTTTTGTTTCAAATAAATGCTGTTCTTTTGAACTTTTTCTGTTTATTATAGAATCCTGAAAACGAAAGTATCATGGTTTCCACAAAAATATGAAGCAGCACAACTCATTTCAACATTGATAATGATAATAAATATTTCTTGAGCAGCAAATCAGCATATTAGAATGATTTCTGAAGGATCATGTGACACTGAAGACTGGAGTAATGATACTGGAAATTCACTGATAAAATAAATTATTTTACAACATATTCACATGGTAAACAGTTATTTTAAATTGTAGTACTATTTCCCATTTTTTTTCCTGTATTTTTGCACAAAAATGGTGAGCAGAGGAGTCTAACTTTTATCTCTTCCTGCAGCGCTGACGAGCACGGTGGCGTCGGTGTGTAACCCCGCAGACGTGAGCTGTCTAGACTCCTACAACTTCTCCTCGCTAGACGGGCTGCACCGCGGACCCCTGAGCCACGAAGAGCCTCTCAACTACTCCAGCAACGGAGACGGAGACTGCCTCAACCTGCTGGAAACCGGCTTCTACCACTCGGACCTCGGCCAGATCAACGTGTGCGGCGAGGACTGCGAGCGGCCCCCGGCCAAGCGGCTGAAGATGGGCCTGTCGGAACCCTTCATAAACGACAACAGGAGCATGGGCGTGGATTTCGAGGGCCGTACGCACCACATCACAAGTGCCAAAATGGCGGTTTCGGTCAGTGACTTTGGCGAGGCGGGCAGTTACATGGGAGCGCACACACTACATCAGCACACGGCGCTACAGTCGGAGTAACACGAGCGCGCCAACTCTCACGGGACTAGCTGCAATCCAACATGTACATATTCCTGCGCATATTTGCTTTATTTTGTTTTCCTGATTGTATACGTGTGTATATATATGTACAGATTGATTCTTTTTAGATCTTTTTTTTTTTACTATGACATCAGTGATGTCTAATTGTACAGACCTAAATCTTGATTTCTCAAGAGTTAATACAGCCATTTATTTTCCAGTCTTGAATTTTTGGAAGTGTCATAAACGTGTCTACGTCCGAATACTGTGGAAAACTGAACTGGCATACTTGGGCCGAGGGCAAGGGGTTTTTCTAAGCCATGACGACTGGCTGTGAGCTCAGCCTCTCCTGTGGTTCCCATCAGTGTTTACTCAGCTCAGCCTTCGTCTGAACGGCATTTACGACCACTTCGTTTCGTTTCGCACCATTTTGAGCACAAGAACCCAGAAGTTCAGCCCTGGGAGATTTTCTGCTATGTTGGCGGACTGCAAAAACAAGCCTACGAACAATTGAAAGTGGTTCTAGCAAATATATAGGCCCTAAATACAATAGAGGTATTACAACATGTGTGTGATTTTAAAAAAACAAAAACAAAAAAAATTTCTACTTCTACGCATATTTATTAGTGTTCCTCTTGCTTTAGCAGTTGGCATTTGGCGTATTTATTGCAATGAAGACCATTGGACTGCATCATGGTCGTTTTTGTTTCCCGAAATGGTTGTGATATACTGGCACATGTTTTTCTTGTTTGTTTTTATTTGTGTTTGTTTCAATATTTCCAGATCACTATTTATTGAAAAACCGTTTTGCAGGGATTCCTCGCCGCGGGAACAGAACCGATCCGCAGTTTTACCCGTCTGTTCCCTTCAGTGACCGATTATGCAACGTTGTAAATGATTTTTCTGTTCATCACTGCCCGGCACGGCGTTCGTTTGCTGCAAGCACTGACCTGACGTTTATCTATGCATCAAGAATCGCTTACAGATGAAACGGATCATTTCGGACCTCGTTTGCTCTTTTTTCCAGCTTTTCTGAGTTGTACTTTACATGCTCTCGTATGGCAATAATTTGTAAATATGTACAGATACCTGACATACCTTCCTGTTTTTTTTTTTTTTTTCTTCCTCGGCAAACAGACTTCAACTTGAAGACTTGCTTTTGAGTCTGCGTATGCCACAAGAATGCCTTCTCGACTTCCTTTACCGTTCGTTCTACGCTTTTCCTCATAAGAGATTTGCTTAAGAAGAGAGTTATTTATTTATTTATTCACTCAACTGCAAGTGGGTGTAGTGTGTTAGCGTTCTGTACACGAGTGAAATATGGCGTCCTCCTCTCGGTTGGAGACGAAGGGCCACCGTTGTCTTCACAGGAAGTTGCGGCGCTAGCTGAATGTACAGTATTATCGCATCTTAGGGATTTACTGAACTCGAATGTCTCTCGGTTAAGGCAGAAGCCCGGTTTGCAGTGTTGCCTTAACCCTCATTCAAAACTTGCATGTTGAATCGACCTGGAAACGCTTGGGAGGGTTTTCAGGACGGCGATCTATTGGACGGCTCGTGCTGTGTCTGTAAAATCGTGTTTCCTCGTACCTGCGGCCAGAATCCTCCTTATTTTTTATTTTTTTTGTCTTGACATACTTGAAGGATGTGTATTGATCGATTTAAATACAATATTCTCCAATTCAGTCCTGTAGGTTGTGCAATTCATTTCTTCTGTCCCTCCAAGAATCGAAAAGAGCTTTAGGAAATTGTGTTGGTGCAGTAATTTATGTCCAAAGTTTGTATAAAAAAAAATTAATGGCTTAAAATTGAAATTGTAATGTAGTAATGGTTGTCTGCTTCCAGGGAAAAAAATGTACATTGAAAAACCTTCCCTTATCTTTGGAATGTTTTATGCTTTAATTTGTTTCATATTCAGTCGGTTTTCATTCACTTTTATGCTTTTTGGAGGGGGGGAAAGTTGCTAGGTAAAGTTCAGTTTTTCAACAAATTTTGATGTAATACAATTATAGTGTTAAATAGACAATCAAACGGCGATTAATATTGGAAAAGGAAATTTTATCATTCTTAATGTTTGTACATAGACACTGTTCTTGTTTCGTTGGTTTTATTTTGTATTTTATGTTGTACTTAACTGGCAAACCGTTCCAGAAATAAAGTTCTGGAGATATAACCGTGTTGATGAGTTTATCCAAATACTTGATCAAATTTGATGCCTCTGGATGTTTATTTGCAGTAAAGATTGCCGTCATTGAATATCTGTGGTATAGGGCACAGTTTAATTATCTGATAAAAAGGAAACAAAGGAGTTTGATTTAGCTTCTTTCTCTTAAACTTCTTTTCATAAACTTGTGATATGCTAATTTTATGGAAAGAGGAACAGATAAGTAAACATCTCAGGAAAACTTTAGTTTTCAAAGCAGATTTTCTTTTACAGAAACGCATCAACTTACTAAGTATTTCACTTTGAGTTGAGACACTACGGGGAAAATATTAAAGGAATAGATCAGGAATTAAAGGAATAGAAATATCTTTCCATCACTTGCTCAGCAATGGATCCTCTGCAGTGAATGGGTGCCGTCAGAATGAGAACAGTTGATAAAAACATCACAATAATCCACAGCACTCCAGTCCATCAGTTAACATCTGGAGAAGACAAAAGCTGTGTCTTTGTAAGAAACAAATCCTTCATTAGGATGTTTAACATTGTTTCTGGCTAAAATATGAGTCCATTATAATGCTTCCTCCAGTGAAAAAGTCCATTAGCTGTTGTCCTCGCAATAAAATTCACCCACATATTTGTTTAGAGCTGTTTTAGCTTGTCTCCCCTGATTCAGACCAGATGACTGAGGGTGAGGATATTTTTGGGTAAACTATTCCTTTAAATCTATGAAGTGTTAACAACTGTGACCTGTGCTGGCAAAATGAAACGCAATGAGAAAACATTTCAGAAAGACCTTCAAGAGTATGTATGATTTGTTGGAACTGGATGAAAAATGATTTGTTTGAAGTCGACAAAGTAAGCAAAGTTAATGTTGAGAAAAACCGAGTTTCATCAAAAATATCTTAATTTGTGGTTTGAAGATGAATGAAGGTCTTACTGGTTTGGAATGACATGAGGGTGAGTAATTCATGACAGAATGTTCATTTTTGGGTGAACTGTCCCTTTAAGACAAATTCCTTTATGTTTCTTATGCACTAAATGCTCAAATTAAATGCTAAGAAAAGAACTATTAGGCTGGAAACCAACACAAATTTTTGTATGTTTTCACACCCTGCTTCGCTTTAGAAAATAATTTATTTCAAGTTTTATATGTACAATACAAACAAACTTAAAAAAAAAAACTACTTAATGCACAATTGTGTAGTAGTTGGAGAAGAGCTCTTCACCACAATTAATATCTCTCAGAGACACGAGAACTACGCAGCGCAAAGGTCTGAAATAGAAACAGAAAGATGACATAAGCAAATTTCAGTAATAATGTCCTAATAATAATAATGGCATATGAAATCTTGCCTTTGAGCATCAGCTCTGTAGTTGACATTAGGCAGGAACTGACGGAGCTCAAGAGGAAACCCATCCGGCACGTCGTACTCCTGATAGCAGACATTCGCCGCTTTTTCTGTGGAGGACAAGACACTTAATGGTAACTTATGCTTTCCTTTATAACTGTGGACGGTACAAACTGTAATCAAACTGACTGACCGTTAGAGCAGTTGTTGACGTACTGTCCCACTGCGAGAGGGTTGACGGGGTCAGAGGTCAGCCAGGAGCAGTCACTCAGAAGGAAGGGGCCGAGTCTGTCCCGTCCGCTACACGATCTGTGTTCATCAGTCAAGACGTTTGATTTGTGTCTGTGTGTTCTGCGCTTCATAATGCTGAATGCTCTGAATGCTGCTGCTCACCGGTACACTGTCTTAGAGATCGCTCTGTCGTTGCCGTCGATCAAAACGCCATCGATGCACCTAAAGACAAACGGATTTCTGATCGACTGGAAGAAGATGGGCTCATCCGCCTGATAGATGGTTCCTGTGAAAGGAGAACATCACGACAGCATTCTTACGATCAAACAGAAGAGTGCAAGTAACATTAATATTGATGACAGACATAAGTCAATTAAAAGATTATTAATAACTAAGGAAAACTACAGGACCTTCATTATTATGAAATTGCATGAGATGTACACATAAATTCATAGAAATTATCTGAAAAGAAAACAATCGTGCATTAAGTTTTTAAAACACTGACAGTGTCAAACAAATTAAATAAAAATAAATTATTACTACTATTATTATGTATAGTAATATTTATAATTATATTAATATTAATAATAATGATCTATTAAAAATGAATCATAATAATTATTATTATCAAAACATAATATATTATTTAATAACAATTAACATGATAATGTAATATTATTTCTTATATTATTATATAATTTAATATTAATAAGTATCTATTAAAATAACAATACTTAAATTATTTATTATAAATTAATAATAAAATAATGAATTAATAATTATTATTATCATTGTTAACATTATTAATAATTCATTATAAATAAAAATTATTTATAAATGATTTATTATGCAACTACTAAAGTCACCTACTACTCAACTACTACAGTTTTTGTTTACATTATATATGTACGTGTACTGTGTATATTTATTATGTATATGTAAATACACACACATACAGTATATATTTTGAAAATATTTACATGTTTATACATTTATATATTCATATTCTTATATATTATATATAAATATATTTAATATATAAACATTTTTCGAAAATATATACATGCACGTGTGTGTATTTATATAAACATAATAAATATACACAGTATACACACATATGTTATGTAAACAAAAACTTTTATTTTGGATGCGATTAATCGTTTGACAGCATTAATATATATGTATACACACAGAAAACAAGCAGATAGAATAGAAAAAGAATATAGAAAGCTAGAAATGCAAGTGATAGAGAGTCAAGTGTTTTTTCTTTTTTTGTTTTTTTTTAAACAAATAGAGAGTGCTAGAGTTCGAGGGTCAAATAAAGTGGGAAGAGATGCGTTTTTAGCCGTTTCTTGAAGATGGCTAAGTATTGAGTATTGAGTATGTCATGTGTTGTTTATGTTTTCAAGATGAACTGAATTGTTACAGTGACATGTGACGTCATAGAGGATACCTGGATACATCGCTACAATAGTTCCTTTCGGCGCGCGTCCCTGCGTCACAAACACTCCGTTTCCCGCGAACTCCAGCGAGCTGCGCCTCCGCGCGACACCGAAGCCCAGAGCGTTCAGCATCACTGCGCTGCGCTCATCGCGAACATTAGCGTCAAGACTGTGTGTGGATTGAGGGAGCTCGCGCTGATTCTTCAGGTCGTGTTTCAGTAGTTGAGTGAATAAACACAAGAGAGATCCGAGCACCTCCTCGTCCTGAAGTAACTTGTCTTCTGATCGATCCTTCACCTGACGAAGAGTTCTGGGAAAACAGAGGCACTCAACTCAAATCACTGAACACAATCTGAAGCAGAGCACGGACTGAACGTTACCTCTCATTTTTCTGCAGATTTAGCGCTATCCAGGGGACAAATCTGTGCCTGTAAGATTTCCACCTGAGCGCAAAAGCTTTAAAAAGAGCTTTAATCATATTAATAATTTACATCAGAGCAGCATGTGCAGCCTGGATGATTCAAACAGCTTTAACTCTCACGTTCCTGTCACTAGTGAATCTTCTGGATGATTCGGTTGAATCGATTCGCAAAGCGCTTGTAAAACGCTCGACTCTTAGCGTGAACACTTTACACAATCGATATGATGTGTTCGGAAATATAGAGATAAACAGTGGCATTTAACTACTTATTTCTTCACTGCAAAAATAAGGCATTCAATTTCTCGCCGGGACCTCTGTGAACCGGTTCAATGAAACGAACCGACTCGCTGGAAATGAATCCGATTTCTCCACGCTATGCTACACTACCGCCATCTAGCGTTTAGGAGACCGTGGAGATATGAGGGACTATTAACATAATAAATGTGAAAAATATTTGAACTCTCAAATGTCACGTTCCTTTATTCGACATGCTTTAGATGTAAACATGAATCTATCTAATTGCTTCTAATGTCCTCATTTGTAAGTCGCTTTGGATAAAAGCGTCTGCTAAATGACTAAATGTAAATGTAAATCTGTCATTCGCTGTTCAGTGCTCTCTGTAACAATTTTTTAATAATTATTATTATTAATAGACTATTGGAAAGCAGGAAAAATCTGTACAATTTATAATATAAATGATTTATACACACACACATATATATGTATGTGTGTGGTTTTTGTTACATTTTTATGCATAAGTGAACATTTATAATAGTTTATACATTTTAATTAAAAAATTAAGTAATAATATTATACATTTAATATTATAAACATAAAATAATAGTTTCTAAAATACAGTTTTTTTTATTATGAATAATTATTTTGAAATATTCTAAACTGACCGCACTGTATTTTATGTATAATCATTTTTATTTCTAACTGTTCTAAATTCATTTTAAATAAATTTTTTAATCATTTTAAACGTTTTCTGGTTTTATTGTTGTGATTATTATTATTTTTTAATGATTATTTTACTTCCTTTTATGTAAAGCACTTTGAATTACCATTGTGTATGAAATGTGCTATATAAATAAACTTGCCTGGCCTTGCCTTGACTAATTATTTTGAAACCGGTAAAAACCTCCTTTAAATATGCATAGTCTGAGACCAAACTGTATAAACTGTAAACATTATTAATTAGACCCGTTTTCATATTAATCATGTCCTATGCAAAATGTTGCTATAATAATCGATCACAGTGACTTGCATCTGGTCGCTTTCTGATTGGAGGACACTATTGCGTACGGAGGAGAAGGCGTGCCCTCTGCGAAATCCGAAAATGTGATTGGACCGCCGTTAGTCCCGCCTCCACCGGTGTGTAATGCAGCAGCAGGGATGGACGCGCTGGTGAACCGCTCCACTGCGTCGCGTTCGGTTCTGCGTTCATAACTGTTAACGTACGGGATCCTCTTAACGCGTTTGGTTAAAACAGACGCAGTTCATCGTTTGTTTCCACCATAGGACCTCAAGCCAGCAGGATGGCATGCGGCGGCGGCAGGGGCTGCGTGGCGCTCCGCGGCGCTCAGATCCGGGACCTGCTGGACGCCAAACACAACGTGCTGTTCGACTGCGACGGCGTCATCTGGAACGGAGAAACGGCCGTTACCGGAGCTCCGGAGGTGGTCACTCTGCTCAAGCAGCGCGGCAAACGCGTGTTCTTCGTCACCAACAACTGCACCAGGCCGCGGGAGAACTACGTGCAGAAGTTCAGCCGCCTCGGCTTCGCGGACGTCGCGGAGGAGGAGATCTTCAGCTCGGCGTACTGCTCCGCCGCGTACCTGCGCGACGTGGCGCGGCTGCGGGGGAAGGTGTACGTGATCGGCTGCGGCGGGGTGATGAAGGAGCTGCGGGACGCCGGGGTGCCGGTGGCGGAGGAGGGGGACGCGGAGCCGGGCGCCAGCATCTACACCTGCCCGCTAGACCCGGATGTGAAGGCGGTGCTGGTGGGATACGACGAGAACTTCACCTTCATGAAGCTCGCCAAAGCCTGCTGCTACCTGAGGAACTCTGAGTGCCTGTTCCTGGCCACTGACCCGGACCCCTGGCACCCGCTGAGAGGAGGCAGGGTCACCCCGGGTAAGTCAGGGCTGCTGACATGGATCATCTTATTAAAATCAGAAGCAGAGAATGTGGATGTCATGAACAGTGTTGGGGAGTAACTAGTTGCATGTTACTAAATTACGCAATTTAATTACAAAATAAATCTAACTGTAATCAGTTAGTTACTGAGAAAAATATGTCATTAAATTACTTATGAAAATGTTAACGAGGGTTATCTGAATATTTTCACATACACCCATATAACAGATTTAGCTGATTGCTCTAAAATATGAAACACTAATGTGGACACATGATTGTTTGATAATTATTTTATTTCCTATTTGGTTTTATGTATATGCTTTATTTTTATTTTTTAACTGTTTTTCTGTCATAGCTATGCAAAGATTAGATTTCAAAACCAATATCATAGCTGTTAAACTATTTCTTGTTATGGTTTTAAACCTGTATTTAACCTGTATTTAGTTTACTTTGATCTCAAAGTAAAACGAAGTGCTAAAGTCTGATTTTGTGGTGGCTGTGCTTTAAAGTTAAATTATTATGATCTTAATTCAAGTGATTTTGAAAGTCTGATAGTAATCAGTGTTGAGTACTGTAAGGTTAACTCTTTACATGCCTGCTTTACATGTCTGAAAATGACTAACAGTTGAAAACATTTAGAAATGCAATCAAAAAGCAATCAAATGTAATCAGTTGCATTACTTTAATAAAGTAATTGGAATAGTTACACTACTTATTACATTTTAGATTGTGTAACCTGTAATCTGTAACCTATTATGTTTCCAAAGTGACCTTCCCGACACTGCTCATGAAACATGTCCAGGTCACGTATCGCCTCAGAATCAAAAGTGAAAGGCTGATATGGAGTGGTATTATAGCCTGTGGTTTAAACTGAAGATTGGTTTTATGTGATAACGTGCTGCCATGGTTTGTTCTCAAATTATAGTTTTGGGTGTAATTATGCAATCGGAAATTTCTTCAAGCAAAATATTGGGTTCCCACAGTCCTGGAAAACATTACAAATATGAACAACAAATCTGTTCTGAAGGATTACATCTGTTCTCTCGCTCGTTAAAATCTGCAGCATGAATTAAAGACTTGTTTTTTTTTTTTTCAATGACAATAATTAATTAAAATGACAGTTTTGGGTGTAAATGTGCTTAGTTGGCATTAAAATACACTGCATATCATTTCTTAAAGCAAAATAAAACCTTACAAATGTGGAAAAATCAAGTTTTTTTTTTTATTTTTAAGAAAGAAAATAAAGCCGATTTTAAGGTCTAT
The DNA here is from genome assembly GCA_036784905.1 of Acrossocheilus fasciatus. NCBI lineage: Eukaryota > Metazoa > Chordata > Actinopteri > Cypriniformes > Cyprinidae > Acrossocheilus > Acrossocheilus fasciatus. The sequence goes on from CM071947.1 coordinate 4,631,536, forward strand.
TATGACTTTCTGCATTAACATCATTTTGATGTTAATTCAACACTTTTCTCCACTACAACTCTCAAAATAAATCAAATAAAATGTTTATTTATGATAAAATATTTGTATGCATTCTGGCTTTTAAAATCATGGTAACTATAAGCAGAATTTTTTTGCAATAAGAAAATAAAGCCTAGTTTAGGATCATTACGATTTTTCTGCATTCTGGCATTTTCATGATAATTCAACCTTTTTTTCCCCAACAAAACTCTTATTGGTGTAATGCAAAATTAAAAAAAAAAAAAAAATAGAAATTATTTATAAATATAATATTTTCCTACATTCTGACTATTATTATTTTCATGACAATTCAACAAATTGTTTCCACCATTATAATCAACATAAAGGCTTTTTTATTTTTATTTTTATTTTTAAATGACAGTAATGAGAGTTTTGGGTGTAAATGTAAAATACACTATTCATATCAAAATAAAACTTTACAAATATGGAAGAATTAAGCTTTTTTTTTTTTATAAAGGAAATAAAGCCTATTTGAAGGACTATTACAACTTTCTACATTTTGACAATGTCAATTCAACATTTTCTCCACCAAAACTTTCATTGCTTGTAGAATAAAGTAAATAAATAAATAGTTTGCTTATAATATAATATTTTCATGCATCATGGCTATTAAAATCGTGGCAACTATAAGCGGGAAAAAATAAAAAAATAAAAATTATTTTTGGAAATAAGGGAATAAAGCCTATTTTAGGTTTATTGAGATGTGCATTCTTTTTAATGACAATCCAACAACACTCTCATTGCTGTAATGCAAACATTAAAAATAAAAAAATAGAAATTACTTATAAATATAATATTTTTCTGCTTCATTTTCATGACAATTCAACAGTAGTAATTACAGCAGTTTTCTTTTTTTCCCCATTATAATCAACATTAAAGGCATTTTTTAATGAGAGTTTTGGATGTAAATGTGCTTAATTGTCATTAAAAAAACACAATGCAAATCATTGCTTAAAACATAAATGAATGTATGGTTCCCACAACATATAAACATTGTTTTCCAGGATTGGAATCAAGGATAGGACAATGTCGCCATAAACTACTAGAAAGGGTCATGCAAAAAAACAGGGAAATGTATTGGTCAGAAAGTGTTTAAACCTGAAAATAACTTTGCTTGTGTTTATTTCTTTTGATTTTGATGTGAAATGTGACATGGACATGTTTTCAAGAGGTTTATTCTGTCTAAAATCTATTCAAAATTCATCAAATCCCCAAGCGTTTGAAGCTTTAGCTCTGCTGAGCTGTTATTTGGGCCTGTTGTTTGAGTCACTCTAGAAGCTGACTGTCAGAAACACATTGACTGATTCACAATGAGCTTCAGTGAATGAGGTTTGAACTCACTGTCAGAAGTGAGTGAACGCTCTGTGATTGATTGGTTCTACCTTGCAACATTTGCGTGTGTTCAGATGAGCAGGAAAATAGTTCAATCTTACACAATTATTTGCTAACAAAGGTTATTCGTCCAATTTAATGCATATTGTGTGCATTATTTTTTTTGTTAAACAATCACTTGAATTTTATAAATTCCGATTCTGATTCTTATCGATTCCTAGTTTCCAATCCAATAAGATAAAAAAAAATCCAATATCTAAAAAAAATGAAATCAAACATTTATTGTTTTTGCAAAACATTCTGCTGCAGCTGAATAACATGAGCAAAAATCTGCACCCTACAAGTGGAACTATGCCTATGCTTTTTACAAAAATACCACAGCAAAAGCAACTACACTAATATAAATTTCAAATATTAAAGCGTTAAAGACGAGTAAACAGTCAGTTATAAAATAGGAACAAACAAATCTATTAGCAATAGCATAAATAAATACACCTGAACCAAATTTCCGGTACCGAAACTGTAATTAAAAGTTTAGAAACACTGCATAATTTCTTTTCATAATTAAAAAAATAGATTAATTAAAGTTATTAAACCTATTCAGTCAAGATCAGTGAATGATTTTTTGTTATTTGATTAACATTAATTAGCCAGTGCGTTTATTAGGCTGCTGTCTCTTTAATACCGAACGCACGCAGATCTAAAAATACTGTACAGGAGCGTTTTCTTTCTCACCTGTTTACATTCACTTAAGACAAAACGGCTGTGTTTATGATGATATACTGACAATTTCTCCTACCTTTTCCATGCTATTTTCCATCGACCGGTTAAGATTTACAACAAAAATTTGGTCCTATTTTCGCATTGGTCTGAACAAAAATATGGCAGACAGACTGAATGAATTTGCAAATCCACAGTTTGACAGCAGGTGGCGCTTATGAACTGCAGAACAGAGCTGTTTCCACGGTAACCTCTGTGTAAACAAAGCTGCCGCTGCGCTTCTAAACACTGCTTTGTTATGCGTTACACGGAAGGAAGATGGAAAGCAAATGCCATCGAAACTTTTCTGAAGAGAGTCGGTTTCCTATTATGCATTCATAAAAATAATTCAATCATACAGTGCATTCTTTCGTATAATTTCCCTCAGCAGTCTGCCTTCAGTCATGTTTTCACACAAAATACTCTGCGTGCTACTTTGATTAAAGCTGAGCAGTGAATTTTTCAAATCGCGATAATCAAATACGGGTCTAAATTATTTAAAATAATGATATTTAAAATGAAACGGGATAATTAAAATGACCTCATGGGTGATATGTCAAGTATGTCTTGGTGAGCTACCTCCAATCAGACCGTGAGCGACGTGTTGGAGACCCCTGGATGGTTCACTCCTATACTTATGAATGAGAGAGCCGTCATCCTCACGATTTAAAATCCTAAAGCCTGGCTCACACTACAGGACACACCACAAGATAATCGGGCTGGTTTGGGGCCGATTTCTCCCCTTCCGACAGTCCTAGGTAATGTGCCGATTATCTTGGTGGTTCTAAAGATTATCGTATCAGATTTTCCTGTAGTGTGAGGTGTGTTAAGAGTGACTGAATCTGCTCGGAAGAACGTCGGAGGCGCCCCGATCGTGAATCAGAAATCCTGATGTGTGGTGGGGACCCCGAGGACACACACTATAGGAGCAAAACGGTTCAATCTAGGATTTTTCTCCGCCTCATGTTTTGTGGTCTCTCACATTTTGAAGATCTTATAAGATTTTAAAAATCTTTTAGTGTGTTCCCAGCATAAGGCGCTCCCTCTGGCATGATAATCTTAAAGGAACACTGCACTTTTTTTGGAAATAGGCTCATTCTCCAACTCCCTCAGAGTTAATAAGTTGAGTTTTACCGTTTTTGAATCCCCAGCTAGGTAACTAGTTATAATATAGCTGGGGACTACTTTCAGGCGCTGCGTAATATCACTGCGACTCCTGCGCAACTCCTGTAGTGTGAGCCCGGCTTAAATCTCAAACATGTTTGATCTGATCGGGGCGGCTCTGATTTGTGTGCGAGCAAGATTCGATCGCTGAGCGCCTCGCATTACCAGATAATCTGCGCCGAACATCAGGTGCTCGACAAGATTTTTGCTCTGATTCTCGAGAGGGGGAAATCGGGGCTAAATCGGGCTCCTGTAGTGTGAGCCAGGCTTTATCGAATACCCGGTTCTTGGAAATTTGGAACCGGTTTTCGATACCCAACCCTAAAAATCACTGTTAAATAAAACACAATTTTTAATTAGAGTATCAACTCTTTCGATACTCTCATGGATACTTTAGGATAGATACGCCCATCCCAGATTTGAATGTTCCGGTATGACTTTTTTAAAGGTTTAATAGACACGGGCGAATCATTGTCATTTAGAAATGAAATCGCGAGGGTGTTTGAATCGAGATGGTGATCTTTTACTGATTAATGGTGCAGCTCTAGTGTGACTGTGACGCAGGGTCCGGCAGCCTCACGGCCGCTCTGGAGACGGCCAGCAGCAGGAAGGCCACGGTCATCGGGAAGCCCAGCTGCTTCATGTTCGACTGCATCGCCAGCCAGTTCGGCGTGGACCCGGCGCGCTCGCTGATGATCGGAGACCGGCTGGAGACGGACGTTCTGTTCGGCAGCAACTGCGGCCTGACCACGGTGCTGACGCTGACGGGCGTCTCCACGCTGCAGGAGGCGCTCGCGTACAGAGACAGCCAGGAGCCGCAGCAGAAGAACTGCGCGCCCGATTACGTGATGGAGTCTGTGGCCGATTTCCTGCAGGCGCTGGAGGACTGACCACACTGTTCCTTAACCGGACGCTCTGCTGACGTCTGAAGAAATGACCACACAATTCCACTTAAACACATGCTACTTAAATATATGTGACCCTGGACCACAAAACCAGTCAATTTTTTTTAATTGAGATTTATACATCATCTGAAAGCTGGATAAATAAGCTTGTTTGGATCGGACAATATTTGAAAATCTGGAATCTGAGGGTGCAAAAAATCGAAATATTGAGTTCTTAGCAATGCATATTACTAATCAAAAATTAAGTTTTGATGTATTTACGGTAGGAAATTTGTAAAATATCTTCATGGAACATGATCTTTACTTAATGTCCTAGTGATTTTTGGCATAAAAGTAAAATGGACAATTTTGATCCATACAATGTAATATTGCTACAAATATACCTGTGCTACTAATGACTGCTTTTGTGCTCCAGGGTCAAAAATGTCTCCCATTTTATTTCATTTTCCTGAAAGTTAAGAATATATAAAAGGGTTTCATTTTTATTTAGTTCATTTTTCATTTTAAAGTTTTTAATTTTTTTTTAATTTTGGTGTTATTTTTTTACTGTTGAAGTATTTGAGGGCTCAAAAAATGTTCATGAATTCATTATTTTATATTTTCATAATTTTTAAAGAAGATATAAAATAAAAATTACGCAAAAAGAAAATAACGAATGAAAAAAATTAAATCCTCTTTGATATGATTACCTTTCAATAATAAAATAACACACAATAAAATAAAATAATCCTCTAAAATACCTTTGAATAATACAAACAATTATAACAATAATAAAATAAGAAAACGTTAAAATATATAAATATTTTTCGGTAATAAAAAAATACTCTAAAATACCTTTTTAATAATGTAAACAATTACAAAACATTTTGTTTGTATTTTGTTTTGTTTTATTACTGAAAAATAATTATATATATATTAGGGGATTTATTTTTTATTTTACTTTATTATTGAAAGGTAATAAATACAATCCCCTTAAATTAAAATGTAATCAAATCAAATTAATGTAATAAATGCTGACAGAATTCTACTTTAATATATTACTTAAATATATTTCTCCCCTTATTTTAGAAAGGTAATATTTAAAGAGATTTGTTTTATTTGATTAATAATTTAATGGTTATTTTATTTTATTATTGACAGGTAATGCTGTTTGAGGACTTCTTTCATGAATTGTCATATTTTCATAATTTAGTAAAATATTAAATAACATGAATAAAATATTAAATTAATTGAAATTTAGTTAAAAAAATGAAATGTAAATCCCCTTAAATGTAGTTACCTTTCAGAAATAAAATGCAAAATAAAATTAAATCCTAAAATACCTTTCAATAATACAAACAAGTATTAAATATTTAATTAATGCATTTTGTGTCATTTTATTTTTGAAAGGTGGTTTATATTTTAATAGATTTTATTTTATTATTAAAATGTAATAAATACAATCCCTTTAAGTTAATTATTATTATTATTATTTTTTTTTTTTTAAATCCTAATACATTTATTTACATTTCATTTTATTTATTTAATTTTTTTTTGTTGATGAATCAAAAGGAATGAGATGAATCCTGGCCATGATGTGAATCCAACAGTTACTTTGTGTGTTCAGCTTGCGTTGGTTTCTGTCAGAGTAAATGCAGCTCCTCAGATAAGACTCATGTATGCATCACATGCTTTCAACACACAAAGAGCAGTATGTTAAAGATTATGAGCTTGAATATGAATATGACTTCCTTTCTTCCCTGTAACTCAAAGGGACGGATGCTGTCATACTCCAGAAAGACAAGCCGTCTTTGAGAAGCAGTCGTGCATGAGATGAACTCTGTATGACTGCAGGAGGCGTTTTGTCTAGTGTGGATCTTAATGACACTCGTCCTGATTTCCTTGTGTGAATATTCTGCTCCATAGAAAAAAATCAAGTCATCCGGGTTTGGAGGGAGAGTAAATGATGATGAAAATCTACTTGATATATTGACCGAATCTATATCTCCCCTTTTACTTGAGTTTTAATTAAATTATTATATTTTTTATTTAAGGGAATTTATTTTTGTATTTTTATTTTATATAATTTGTTTTTTTTTTTCATTTTATTATTACAAGGTAATTACATTTTAGGGGATTATATATTTGTTTTTTTATTTTATTATTGAAAGAAAGATAAATAAAGATACACAAACACACAATAAATATATTAAGGGGATTTAATTTTAATTCAATTTTAAAATTTAATTTGAATTATTTTAAATATTTTCCTAATTTGTATTTATTTTTATTGAAATGTAATAAATACTATCCCCTTAAATTGGATTTGTGAAAGGTAATAACTGGATTTTTTTTCTTTTTTTGTATATCAATTTTAATTGATATTTCCTTAATGTCTTACAACAAATAAAAAACTAAGGAAGTGTAAAATAAAAAATAAATCCCCTGAAACAAAATTAGCTAACTTAAAACTTTTTGTTTTGTTTTATTATTTTCTGAAGGAGTATAATGCATAGCAGTATGTGTTTTGAAGTGCCAGTAACAGTGAGATCAGGCCGTGTTTGGTTAAGCAGCGCGTGTTAATGATTGACTTCAGAACGCAGCTTCATTCTCAGCCTTCAGTCAGAAGACAATCAACTAACATCCCTCGATGAAGTAAACGGCATTGATTAGTGAAGTCTAATTAAAGCACTGTGCCAATCCAAATCTCTATTTGGTAACGGGACAGTTTAGAGCAGTTTGACCAAGGCAGGGACTAATTTATGTGCAACTACTGTATGTGTATTTATTTTGAATCATTTTTATTTAGGTTTAATTGCATTCGTGTTGTTTGACTGAGATTTGTTATTCAGATCTTGATGAAAATGTGACTACTGCTCACTTGTTTGTTGATTAGGTTTTAACTGCCTTTATTAACAAAAGTGACCTTTTTCACCGGAGTAGTTGATGTTTGAGAGCCGTGTGTTATTTAGTGGTTCGGCTTCATGTGAAATATGAAACATCTGCAAATCTAACGTGCCAAAATCATCCCGTGTGAAACCACCGAATGTCAGCCTGCATGAATGAGAAGATGAAATCATATTGTGGGTTTGATTCTAGTCAACCGTTCGCTGAAACTGGACCATTTTATTAGAAAAACGTAATCCTGAGTGATTTCTGGTCATGGTTTATTGTCTTTAGACTTTGTGTCCATTATGAACATCTAATTCTGAACGCTGATAATATTGAAGACAAACATGCAAATGCATCTGAAGTCAACTGTGAACTGCTTTGATGGATTTAATGCTTTGTGGTGTGAATTAACTTTTTTAGAAATAAAAATATGCCTTGTATCTTGTCATTATTATCGTCTGCCCACGATTAAATTTACAGGAGTAGACTGATGCATTTCAGTAACTAAAACCTTCAGTAAAGTTTTTTTGTTAACAGTGTTATTAAAATAGACTCAAGTTATTCAAACAGAAAATTTAGGATGCAAGTTAATTGGCTAATTGCAACATTTTTTAAAAGCAATGTATTATATTAAATTTAGTTCATCTAAATCTCAACATTTCTTAGTATGTATTTAAAAAAAATAATGTTTAACTAATCAATGCATGAAGTATTACTAATAAAACTACAAATGTTCATTGTACATACAGTGTCACGTGATCCTTCAAAAATAGCACTTCAATGTTTTTCATAAGATTGATGTTTTTCATTATAAACCTGTTTAAAAAAAACATTTAATCAAAAACAAAGTAACTTCATCCATCAAACTAACAGCTCTTTAATTCAACCATAATACAAAGACAAGAAACTGTTCACCTTGAAGCAATAATTTTGATTGATGTGCCTCTCTCATGAAGCACTAATACATGAAACAAAACATTTTAAACAAATGAAAGCAGTTTTTGTAAGAAAGCAGTTATTAAAAAAAAGCTTTAAACATAATGTGTACAAAATGCAGAAACTACATATGCAAGATCACTGTATTAATATGAAGACAGCAAACAGAAGCAACGAGTAAATGTTTTCTTGAAGAGTGGAGCGTGACCGATGTGTGTCCGGATCTCATCTGTTCAAACAGCAGAGGTGTTTTTCAGGCCGTGCCGCATCTTCAGCTTCTGTAAGACCTGCAGGAATCGCTCGAGTTTGGGCGTCGCGCAGTATCGCTTGTCGTTGGCGTGGAGCCTGAAAGCAGAAACCGCACATTAATAACCATCCTTCAGAAACTCATCATTCAATAACTCATATCATAAATAACTCACACGAGCGCGTCGATGGCGCAGACGCCGTGGCTCGTCTGCACCTCATATTTAGTCACTTTCATCAGAATCTCGAGTGGAAACTTCTTAGTCGTTTCAACGCAACATTTGGGTGTGACGCCTGAAAATGAGAACCAAAAACACAAACCACCTCTGAAAACATGCAACTAAAAGATTAATTCTTCTAGTGTAAAAAAACTAAAATTAAGAAATGGTAACACTTTAGTTTAGGGACCAATTCTCACTCTTAACTAGCATGCAAACTGTGCATACTGGCTGTTTATTAGTACTTATAAAGCACATATTAATGCCTTATTGTGCATGACCATAATGAACCCTTACACCACCTGAACTCAACGACCTTATAAACTATTAATAAGCAGCAAATTAGGAGTTAATAGTTAATATAGTGAGAACTGTACATTAAAATAAAGTGACAAAATAGATATACATACAAATATAAATCACATTTTAACAATTTTGTAAATGTTATTTATTTTACACTATAGGAATTAATCTTTTGGTCTTTCAAACAAGATCTGTTTTTTTTTATGCGTATTTTTTTTAAATAAAAATTACGCATTAAAAAAACAGATCTTGTTTGAAAGACCAAAAGATTTCATTCCTATAGTGTGCAATAAATAAATAATAAAATGTATATTATCATTTTATTTTATAACAAAAAAATAAATAAAAATATTTATATATTTTTTATAAGTTAACAATTTTTAATAACACACATACATATACACATTTTATATATATATATATATATATATATATATATATATATATATATATATATATATATATATATATATATATTTTTTTTTTTAAATAAAAAATTATATACAACCTATATATAAAAAAAATAATATATATATATATATATATATATATATATATATATATATATATATATATCTTTTTTTTAGTTATTTGTTAGAAAGAAATGTAAATTAATTCCTGTAATGTAAATAACAGTAAAAATAGTATATGTATTGTACTGTATATGTAAATAATATATTTATAATTATTAATTTAGTAGAGGCACTCAATAAAATTAAACAATGCGTGTGTCTGTGTGTGTGTATATATATATATATAAAAAAAAAAATAAATAAATATATATATATATATATACACACACACACATTAAATTAAAAAATCATGACTGATTACAGTGGTTATTATTTGCAGTAATCCTCATTATTACCTTGAACGGCGCTGAAGGTGACAGAGAGTAAAATCCCAAACACTATGAGCTCCATCTGAAGATCAGTGAGATCGGCTGTGAATCCTGTGGGATCTGAGAGTCTGATACACACTTATAAGAGCTGTTAAACTCCTCCTATCGGAGCCACACATGATCATCCACTCCAGCGACACACACACACACACACACACACAAAAACAAACACACACACACACACACACACACACACACACACACACACACGATTCATTCATTCATTCATGCATTTAAACTCAGAGAGAGCTGCAGTGTATCAAACAAAACTGTTTATTCAATCACCTAAAACATCATTCACATTAAATAAAAATACAGAACATTACAACCAACAATAAAAATTAAGTTAAAAATATCAAATTACTCTGTAGTTTTCTACACATCAGAATTAAAATTTCACATTTACATACACCTAAAAAAAAGAATAAAATAAAATCACAGATAGCAGCATCGAAAACATCTGTAGCTTCAATCTCCACAGTGTCACGCATCTGAAACAGACAAATATACAATCAAATAATACATTTACTTCCTAAACAAACACATTAGAAAAACCCACTCGATTACAGGAATAATTCATTCCAAACTGTAAAATCAGTCACCATTCTTTCTTATTATATTCATTATTCTTTTCTTTTTTTTATGGTGAAATCTAGGGCTCCAAAAATGAAAAAAAAAAAAACTATAAAATGATCATAACAGTGTTCCAATTTATATGATAATTTTGTGAAATTTATCAGCATATAATCAAGTCAAAATGAGTTTTTCAGCTGATAAGAAGTTGAATACTGTGCTCAAGACGTAGGTTTACGGATGAAAGCCAGTGAAAGAAATCTGATTGATAACTCACCCGTCCTCTTCCACGAGCTCAAGGCTTTGCCGGAGGAGACTTGGATCTGATCTTGGCTCTGCTGGAAGTGCTGGAAAAAACATGGGATTTGAAAGGACATGAAACAGGGGGGAAAATTCCAGATTAGTGAATAGATTCATTTCACTTCAGTGTGCTTTTGTCTGAACAAGAACAAACACATGAAAACATCAGCTCACACGGACTAGGTGGCATTTAGCCTGCAGCGCAGAGATGAGGCTTTTCTGGCATCTTTACTGACAGGAAAACCGTTTATTACGCAAAAGTGCTGCATATTGTGTGACTGTATTTGATCAACCGCAGCTTTACTATCAGGAGCAAAACAGAAACTGAACTACAGCTGAGGGTTCACCCATGTTCTCACGACAACAGTGTTTTTCATAAAGTTTTATTATTATAGTTCTATCATAAGTTTATATGTTATTGTTAATATAAATATATACTATATATGCTATTTATTTATTTAAATTTATTATTTTTATATAACTTTTTCATTACTGATTTTTATATAACTTTTTCATTACTGATTTTTACAATATATCCTCAGCATTATTATTATTACACACACACACACACACACACACACACACACACACACACACACACACACACACACACACACACACACACACGTGCATAGTGAAACTCGTGTATTAAATAAATTCAGTGCACACAGACTGAAGTAGTTTACGTCTTTGGTTCTTTTAATTGTGATGATTTTGGCTCACATTTAACACAAACCCACCAATTCTCAACAAATTAGAATACTTCATAAGACCAATAAAAAAAACATTTTTAGTGCCTTCTGGAAAGTATGTTCATTTATTGTATATGTACTCAATACTTGGTAGGGACTCCTTTTACTTTAATTACTGCCTCCACAGATTCTCTCTGGGGTTCAGGTCTGGTGAGTTTGCTGGCCAGTCAAGCACACCAACACCATGGTTATTTAACCAACTTTAGTTGCTTTTGGCAGTGTGGGCAGGTGCCAAGTCCTGCTGGAAAATGAAATCAGCATCTTTAAAAAGCTGGTCAGCAGAAGGAAGCATGAGGTGCTCCAAAATTTCTTGGTAGATGGGTGCAGTGACTTTGGTTTTCAAAAAACACAATGGACCAACACCAGCAGATGACATTGCACCCCAAATCATCACAGACTGTGGAAACTTAACAGTGAACGTCCTCCAGACTCTAGGACCTTGGTTTCCAAATGAAATACAAAACTTGCTCTCATCTGAAAAGAGGACTTTGGACCACTGGGCAACAGTCCAGTTCTTCTTCTCCTTAGCCCAGGTAAGACGCCTCTGAAGTTGCCTGTGGTTCAGGAGTAGCTTAACAAGAGGAATACAACAACTGTAGCCAAATTCCTCGACACGTCTGTGTGTGGTGGCTCTTGATGCCTTGACCCCAGCCTCAGTCCATTCCTTGTGAAGTTCTCCCAAATTCTTGAATTGATTTTTCTTGACAATCTTCATAAGGCTGCAGTTCTCTCGGTTGGTTGTGCATCTGTTTCTTCAACACTTTTTCCTTCCACTCAACTTTCTGTTAACATGCTTGGATACAGCACTCTGTGAACAGCCAGCTTCTTTGGCAATGAATGTTTGTGGCTCACCCTCCTTGTGAAGGGTGTCAATGATTGTCTTCTGGACAACTGTCAGATCAGCAGTCTTCCCCATGATTGTGTAGCCTAGTGAACCAAACTGAGAGACCATTTTGAAGGCTCAAGAAACCTTTGCAGGTGTTTTGTGTTGATTAGCTGATTGGTATGTCACCATATTCTAATTTGTTGAGATACTGAATTGGTGGGTTTTTGTTAAATGGGAGCCAAAAACATCACAATTAAAAGAACCAAAGACTTAAACTACTTCAGTCTGTGTGCATTGAATTTATTTAATACACGAGTTTCACAATTTGAGTTCAATTACTGAAATAAATGAACTTTTCCACGACATTCTAATTTATTGAGATGCACCTGTACATATACACACACACACACACACACACACACACACACACGCGCGCACACACGCACATATACACATAACTAAAATAAACTTAAGTAAAATAAATGGATAATACAGATGAAAATATGTTGTAATTTTTTTAGGTTATTTATATAATCAATATAATAAATACATTTGAATTAATGAACAAATACATAGTATATATTTAAATTAATAATAATAATATATTATATTGATTATTTATATAAATAACAATATATTTTCATCTTTATTATCCATTTATTTTACTTAAGTTTATTTTAGTTACTTATAAAATATCTTATTATAATAATTATTATATTTATAATAATAATTATTATTCTTTCAAATGTAAGCTGTTTACTCAAATGTATTTATTATATAAAAAATTATTATTATTATTATTATTATTATTATTATTATTATTATTATTATATAAAAATAATACTTTTCAAAAAAAAGTTTTGAATATATTGTTACTATAAATATAGAATACAAATATAAATATAAAATACAAATATCACCAAATATATTCCATTGTGACAACATGCCCCGTGGTGCAAATATTAAAATAGCTTTTCCCAGGTGAAAAACAAGTACACTTCCATAATGTACTTAAAGTGCTCTATTTTCACGCGCTAATTTTGTACTTAATATACTAAAAATGATTCTTTAGTACTTCTTAAGATAAACTTAAGATCATCTAACTGTACTCAACTGTGCTATTTTGAGACACCATGAATATGAACTAAAATGCACTTTTAACATACTATCTCTGCATTTAAAAAAATTATTTAATTCAAGAATCATTTTTAGTATATTAAGTACAAAATTAATGCACGAAAATAGAGCACTTTAAGTACATTATGGAAGTGCACTTGTTTTTCACCTGGGTTATCCCAAGAAATATTTACTGGAGTAAAAAGTGTGACAACTAAGCCTGGCCTGTATATGCTCTGTATCTAGTGATGGGCAGAGTGAGGCTTCATGAATCACTGAAACAGTTGAAGCTAATGTGCCGAACTGTGTCGAGGCTTCGAAACAATCCGACACTCGTCTCCACTGTGACACCTAGTGGCCACTTGCACAAAGGCTTCAGAGAGATGAGCAGTGGTGAACTGTTAAAATTTCAAAACGTTTCGAAACAGTTATGACGTAAGGAAGCCTCGTTAACTGAAATCACGCGACTTTGACAGTTTGAAACACGCTCGGAATCAATAATTTGAAACAAAAGATTCGTAAGGGTTTCGAAGCTTCATGAAACAGTGTTTCGAGCGCACCCATCACTATCTGTTGCCTTGTCCAAATACCCACACTTGAGGTCTTGGCCATATGTGCCATTTATACGGGACATGTCCTGGCCAGGATTTTAATATCATCTAAAACATCCAAACTAGTTTGACCAATAACATGCAGGTATTGTACGTAATCCACCAATCGTGGCGCTGTGTATGATAATCTACAGAGAACGATCAAAGTGATGCAAATATGCGCACGTGTTTGTTCGTTCATTTGACTTGAAGCATCGCTGCGCACCGATCAAAAAAGACACCAAAGTAGGCGCGAGAGCGATTTGAAAGCATAAGGTGCCGTCTGCTCTGCTCTTTATTGCTCTCATGAATGTCACACAACGGTCTACCTGCACAGTGCAAACAGCCAAAACCTGGATATTTTAGGCAACATAGAAATCCTGGCAAGGACGTGTCCCGTAAAAATGGCTCGTATGGTCACCCTAGGTCACGGAAACCTTTCCAATGTAAGTTAAATATTAATATAATAATTAGACAGGGCCTATTATTACATATAATTTGGCATTAAAACAAAGTTTTGCACATTTTATTGGTGCAAAGATGAGTGGTTGGTGTATAACATTTGCAACTGCTTTTCATCACTTAATTAGAAGCACCACAAATTAAATTATGTCATGTTATAGGGACATTTATAAGTTGATTTTAAGGTGCAAAGTATTTAAAATAAAAATAAAGCTATGTAAACACTTGCATTTTTATAACACCAAGTGTGTCCCATCAGGTAATGAAAAGTTCGACACACACTTGAACACTTGGACCAAATACAGGAAATGCATCATATAAGTAGTCAAGTGTGAAGTGTATCCTCTGTGCATGTGTATTTGTACCTGTTGGATCTGCTGGATTTCTCTCATGGCCAGTCGTATGGAGGGGTAGAGTCGGGGGAACGGTCTGCTCTCTCTGGTCGGATCATCATCCTTGTGATCCATCTGAGCAGCTTCAACTCGTCTGCGGCGGTCAGAGATGCGCTTGAGCACAGGCGGTTTGTGGGACTCTGGGTTTGAGCTTCCTCCTGGTGGCAGGAAGAGCCTCTGCATCTGTAAGTGCACTTTATGTGTACCCTTGTCAATGTCCTGATCCTCAGCGGGATGCTCCACCGCCGCCGATGATGATGATGATGATGAAGATGATGTAAACGCTTTGAGCTCCTCATAGTCGGGCTCCTCATCACACATCTGCACACACAAACCAGCGTTACTCTCTCTTGACACTGAGCACATGGCTGTGAATGGAGCGAAGTGTTGGGTAGTAACTAGTTACATGTAACAGTTACGTAATTTAATTACAAAATAAATGTAACTGTAATCAGTTACTGTGAAAATGTTAACGATTACAAAAGGGGTTTCATCTGAATATTTTCACTAGTGCTGTCAAAAACGTTTTTTTTTACATAATGCATGTATGTGTGTTCTTTACCAAATTGTACTGACTGCTCTAAAATATGAGACACCAATATTTCTGTTTTATTTGTTTATGTATATACTTTATTTTTTAAGATTAACTATTTTTTTTCCCCAAAGCATTGTTAGATGCCAGTGTTTCCTGTCATAGCTATACAAAGATTTTATTTCAAAAACAGTATCATAGCTATTAAACTATTTCTTGTATATTAAATCTGTATTTAACCTCAAAACGACCTCAAAGTAAAAGGCGGTGCTAAAGTCTTGTGGTGGCTGTGCTTTAAAATTAAATTATTATACCCTTAATTCAAGTAATGAAGGATTTGAAAGTCTGACAGTAATCATTGCTGAGTCCTATTGGATACCCTGCCTGGTTTAAATGTTTCAAAATGATTAACAGTGGAAAACATCCATTAGAAATTTAGAAAAGTATCCAAATGTAATCAGTTACATTACTTTAATTAAGTAATTGAAATAATTACATTATAAATAGGGTAACTTGCAATCTGTAACCTATTACATTTCCAAAGTAACCTTGGCAACACTGAGCGCAGGACACTCACCTGACCGCAGGGCAGCGTCAGCAGCTCCATGAAGGGCTTGATGCCCACCTGAGTGTGATACTCAACCAGATCTGTGAGAGAGGAGTGAGCCCGATCCTCCCCGAGAATCACATACTTCCCATTGCTCTGCATCTCCACCATATAGTGACGACAGCGATCAGCACCCCTGATACAGGCCATAAATCATAAATATACAATAAATAAAAATATAGAAATAAACAAACAAGTTCAACATCAACAACATAATTAAACTAAATTTATAAACAAACAAGAATTATTATAATAAAAAAAAACAAAACAACAAAAATATGAATGATTTTTGGATATTAGTTTCTACATATTACTATTATTATTATTGTTAATGACTAATAATAAAATTATTGATGAATAATTATTATTTGTAACACGTGTATACTATTTATTTAAATGTATTCATATTTAGTAGTATTATTAATAGAGATATTTTTACATTACATTATCATTATCACATCATTACTTTATTCATATAAAAATGAATGCTATTATATAATAAATAGTGCTGGGCAACAATTAAATTAAAGTTTTTGTGTACATAATAAATGTGTGTACTGTGTATATTTATTAAGTATATATAAGGACACACACAGCTAGGTGGCGCTTTTAAGGGCAGCCGCATGAATGCTGAGCTGTTTGGCAGTCGGGTCTTTTTAGCTTTTTAAACAAATTTTAACTTAATATAGTTTGGAAATGCACAGATAGATCATTTACTTGTATGATTAGATTGCTATACTGGGAGTTGTGGATGGACATGGACATGGTATTGACTTGTGTTGGTTTATCTTAAATCCATCCACATCTATGCCTGGTTTTCTCCTTTCTAATGTGCGTTCTTTACGCCACAAATGTGATGAGCTGCACAGTGTAGCACTGAATAATAACTCAGCAGTTGTTGCCGTTTCAGAGACTTGGCTAAATGATGGTATCCCAGATTCAATTGTAACTTTTCCTGGATATACAATACATCGGCGGGATCACAAGGGAGGTGGGGGAGGAGGAGTTGCCTTGTATGTTTGCAACACCATCAAACAAATTCGACTGACTCTAGTCAGAAGAGGAAGAGCATGAAGCTTTGAGGGTCTGGTTACGTCCAAGTCGTCTTCCTCGAGGGTTGTATTATTGCTGCTGTGCTATATTTTCCACCACGCTCTTCTGCAACAGTATTTGGATAGTTGTCTCAAATATATTGAATGTAACTACCTGCAGGCTGCAATTGTCATACTTGGTGATACAAATAAGTACAAGTATGAAACCATCTGCAGCAGACATGGTTTGAAACAAATCGTGGCTGGAGCAACAAGAAAGGCTAGTCAACTAGACTCTATATTTACCAATATTTCCTCCATGTATCAGACACCAGAGCATTTGCCTCCTGTTGGCTCTTCTGACCATCAGACTATCTTGCTAAATGCAGGAAACTGGCCCACCTATTAAACATTTTTTTTTTGCAGAAAACGTAGGGAACTAGGCCTCCTTATGAACACTACTGATTTTTCTCACATTCACAAAGCTATGGATCCCGAGGCTAAGGTTGGTCCCTTTACTTCCACTATCATATCTATCTTGGATAAAACAGTTCCATTAAAGAAAGTCTCTATCACAAGCACAGATACGCCTTGGATGACTGTTCAAATTAAAGATCTGATAAAAGATAGACAGTGTGCTTTTTGTTCTGGTGACAAAACCTCTTATAGGAAGTTAAAAATCAATCATTGCCAAAAAAAAGCAAGAATGCAAAGAAACAATATTACCAGCATGAGGTGGAGGAACTGCGATGCTCTAAGCCAAAACAATGGTTTAAGTCAGAGGAGAATTTAATGGGGATGGAAGGAGATAAGAGTGACATGGTGTCTCAGGATCAAAACATCATGTAACGCGAGTGTGACACTCTGGCTAGACGAGCCACATTTCTTTGTCTGAGGAAGAAGTTACCTGCAAGTTGTCAAATTGCAGTGTACCTCGTCTGAGTATCGGACAAGTTAAGACTAGACTCCATAAAGTGAATGCAGCCAAGGCTGCTGGTCCCGACTGCGTTCCTCCTTGGGTGTTATGTGACATCTTCAATACATGCATCTAGCATAACATTTTTCCAAAACAATGGAAGGAGGCTATAGTCAAAGCTGTTCCTAAAAAAAAGCAAAGCCTAGTTTTCCAGCAGATTATCGCCAGATCTCACTACTCAGCTGTGTTGGAAAAATATTTGACGGAATCCTCAGAGATGCCATTCTGGAGGATAGAGTTACTAAGATCGAACCATCATAACACAGCTTTATGAGGAACAGATCAACTGACAATGCCTTGATTCAAATTCTTCAGCAGTGGCATGAAGCACTTAACAGCTCCCCCAAAATGGATATACAGTACATGCTTTTTTTTGTTGACGTCACTCAAGCTTTTAACACAATTGAACACTGTCGACTGCTACATTCCTTTGCTGACTTGCATGTCAGACGACCCCTTTGGCTTATTGTAAGGAGCTATCTGAGTAACAGAGAGCAGAGGGTGAAGTGGGGCTCCTGTGTGTCTAACTCCTTTCCAGTTCCAGCCTGTTTTCCCCAAGGGGGACTTCTATCCCCTCTGCTTTTAGTCAAATGCATAAATAGCCTGGATTCATATTTGCCTCCTTCGGTAATACCTGTGAAATATGCTGATGATCTAACAAATCACAGAGTTTCTAATGGGATCTTTACCTGGACTCACTCAGAAGGCCTTGGATTCTGTAGTGGAATGGGGACAGGAATTTACATCGGCAATGAATGGAGCTAAGACTGTGGACATTGTAATTAGTGCGAGGAGAGAGGACAACATTCCCTCCCCTCCCTCTCCTGTTATCTCAGGACATGCAATTAGTAGAGTTTCCACCTTTAAATTGCTTGGAGTTCAAATCTATCTATCTATCTATCTATCTATCTATCTATCTATCTATCTATCTATCTATCTATCTATCTATCTATCTATCTATCTATCTATCTATCTATCTATCTATCTATCTATCTATCTATCTATCTGTGTGTATATGTGTGTGTGTGTGTGATATTTTTTTTTAGTAATTTTTTATATATATGTAATATTTACATAGTAATTTTTATTGTTTATTTTTTATTTACTATGCTTGTATATCAGCTATTTTCATTCGTTTTATACTAAGTAATGATTGTCTTGTATGTGGAGTATGTGTATGTCTGTCATGTCAAACTTTAAACTAAACTAAACTAAACTAAACTAAACTAAACACAGAGTATATGTTTAGAAAATATTTACATGTATATATTTCTACTCATATAATTTATATTATATATAAATATATAAACAACATTTTTCTTAAATGTATACATGCATGTTTGTGTAATTATTTATAGATAATGAATATACAAAAATAATTTTGGATGCGATTAATCGTTGCCCAGCACTAATAATAATAATAATAATAATAATAATAATAATAATAAAATTGAATATGAATAAAATATTGGAGTTTGTGAAAATTATTATTATTATTAATATTATTATTAATAATAACATCAAATATATACTATTTATATTTATTATTATTATTATGTATTTATTATTTATATAAATAATGCTATTTAACATATTTTTACATACACATACACACACATAAAAATGCAAATATGATATAAATTAGTAACAACAACAAGTACAAAACATCACATTTTGTTGCTGAAATTCAATTAATTATGTTTCCACCATGTAAGTTTATGTAAAATCAAACTTAAACATTCATGGTCTTTTTATGACAAAATAACTGTTTAAAACAAAACAGTCAGACATACAATATGAAGATACTGGTACAAATCTGTTAAACAGTATCTTATTCTCATGTAAAAGGAGTTTCTCTAGCATCGCTGGTTAGCTGATTTGCATATTGCATATAAAACCTATAAACAGGTTTTTATAAGCTGATTTCTACCTTTTTTAGTGAATAACTAGAACAGAACACAGAACGCACCTGAAGGTCAGTGTGTAACCCTCCCGGCTCTGACCCACACGCACCAAGAAACAGCCGAGAGGTTTGTCGATCAGGAGATCTTCTGCTTGTCTGAGAAAGCAAGGTTACAGTCAGCATATCATAAATACTGTATATTCAGATGCTGATGTGTGACCCGTGCTGGCAAAATGTGACCTGTCCAGATTTTAAGCATGCTACAGTTCGTCCATTATTAAAGAGGCCTAATTGGGCAATAGAGGATCCTAATAATTTTAGACCGATCTCAAATTGAGCTTTTTTAGCCAAGGTCTTAGATAAAGTGGTCTTTAAGCAATTACATGCACAGATCACTATGAATTCAATTGGTGAGCCCTTTCAGTCGGGCTTTAAGTCCTGCCATAGCTCTGAGACAGTGTTGGTCAAAGTGTTAAATGACATCTTTGTTTCACTGGATAATGGCAAAAATGTTATTTTAATTTTGCTTGACCTTAGTGCTATGTTCGATATGGTGGAGATTTTAATTAACCGCTCAGAACACTGGGTTGGCCTAAAAGGTAATGTGCTTAAATGGTTTAAATCTTATCTCACGGACTGATTTTTTTTCTGTTAGTATTGGGGGCTGTAATTCTTCGAGATTACATCTTCCTTGGGGAGTCCCACAAGGATCAATTCTTGCTCCAATTATTTTCTCCCTTTATATGCTACTGTTGGAGGCTATTTTTCAGAAATATAAAGTATCATTCATTCATAATTCATATCATTATGCTGACGATACACAGATTTATTTGCCCGTGGGAGAGTTAAATTCAAATTCACTTGACGCTCTATCAGCATGCCTACACAATGTTAAGGTATTTTTTGAAGTCATTGTGTTCGGCCCTAGAAAGCATGATGTGCTTCAGTGCTTGAATGCAACTTCTTTGACTGGTTTTGTTAAATCTACTGTAAACAAATCTGGGATTTGTTCTGGATAGTGACTTAAAGTTGGACAGGCAAATTAATACTGTGGTGGTATAGCTAAGACTATACCATTTCTATCCAGTTCAGATTTTGAGAAAGCAATTACTGCCATTGTCTTTTCTCAAATGGATTATTGTAATTCCCTTTATTATGGAGTTGATATTCAAGCACTCAAGCGTCTACAGAAAATCCAAAATGCAGCAGCAATATATGAATCTGATTCAAATATGAATCTGTGACTCCGTTATTAATTTCATTAAAGTGGTTGCCAGTACGACTTAGAATTATTTATAAGATCCTCATACTTGTCTTTACACCCCCTCTAGATCAGTGGTTTTCAAAACCTGGGTTTAAAAACTTAAGACTTTAAGAAGGACAGGATGATTTAAGGAAAACGTATGCAACCAAGTTCAAGACTCAGGAAAGAAGCAACTAAATAACAAACAACAAAACGAAAGTAACCAGCAGCTGCCTCAGGTCAGAATCAAATGTCTATTTGTGTTTGTGCTGTTTTTGCAGCGTTACATTGTAGCAAATCAGAGACATATCTGTTGATTTCTATAATGCAATGGCCAATCAGAGGAGCTTTAGTGAGTCAGAATCCACTCACCGCTCAGAACGTGAGTGTTCTTGTTCAGCCCAGAGTTCCGGAAGCTCGCAACGCAAATCCTCTGATTATAATGAACAAAGTGTAGGTGATGTAAATAAGAGATTAATTGTGCTGTGTTGACAGATCGATTATAGCAGAATTAGAGATAAACTGAAAATGAGTGACAGCTTTTTAAGGAAGCGCACTTTGAACGCTTTCTTTGCTGTATATAGCCTATTCTCCATTCAGAATTTGAGTAAAAGTTTCGTTTTTCATGCTGCTAAGAGGACCAATGTGTCATACTTGCAACAAACGTTCGGAAGTGACATCCGCATATTCTCACAAAATTGCAATGACATTGTGATAATCATAACTATGGACTGGACAAAATATGATATGTCAGAATAGATGTGCATGAAGGCAAGCACCCTCACTGATTTCAGAAGCACCGACAGCGATTTGATTTTGGAACAGAGCATCCTTCCGGAGATCTACGGTGGGCCTCGAGACCGGTCTGTAGTGCAGTTGCCCTTCCTTCCTTCTTTTTCTTTCTATATGGGTCACTATATTTGATCTGCCAAATCCTTACCCATGTTCAAAGCTATGTTAAAACAACATCTTTTAAATACAAATGGGGAGCATTTTTAAATTGGTTAACCTTTACGTGTGTGTATATTTTTGCTGTTTTCTTGTGTTTCTTAGCTTGTAATTGTGAAGCACTTTAAGCAACATGAATTGTATTAAACTGTGCTATATAAATAAATAAAGTGTGAATGTGCACGGTCTAATTTTGAGCTACAGGCAGAAGAAGTGAAAAATGTCAGTTTTGAGGTTTTCACAAAAATGAGTTCTTTAAGCCCTCTTCTAGCGATCCCAATGCTCCAAATAGTAATTAAACATCTAAAATGATCTTTATTTGTACGTTTTCCGAGAGGAGTACCTTTTTCTCCGCTCGCTATTGGACGACTGCTGCTGCTTCTCACCACATGTTGTAGGTCTATTGTTGCAAAGTGCAGCATTCCAGCTTTGTGAATAAGACGGAATCATTCGCTGCTCTTCATTAAACTACTGTTTATTTGCATCTTTGTTAGTAATTATTTTTAAGAAAAGAATTGGAGGAAAATATGCCACGTTGCTTTGTGATTTCGCTTTGGAATCTTTAACTCGATTTTTTTGTCCGATTCCAACAAGTCATGTATGTGACCCTGGAGCACAAAACCAGTCATAAGTAGCACAGGTATATTTGTAGCAGTAGCCAAAAATACATTGTATGGGTCAAAATGATCGATTTTTAATGTTCCATTAAGATATTTAGTAAATTTCCTACCGTAAATATATAAAAAATTGGATTTTTGATTAGTTATATGCATTGCTAAAGACTTAATTTGGACAACTTTAAAGGCGATTTTCTCAATATTCTGATTTTTTTTTACACCCTCAAAGATTCCAAATTTTCAAATAGTTGTATCTCGGCCAAATATTGTCAAAAGCTCATTTATTCAGCTTTCAGATGATGCATAAATCTCAATTTCCAAAAAATTTACACTCATTATGACTGGTTTTGTGGTCCAGGGTCACATATCATTTTGAAGGTATTTTAATGGAGAATGTAAAAATAAAAACTCGTTTGAAATTTTTTAAATTTGCTCATTCCGACTCATTTTGCCAGCACAGGTCACATATGAATTTGCGTGGGTAATGAAGCTGACCTGCGTGAGATAATGCCGTGGAACCAGCTGGGGAAGCCGCCGTCTCTGGTCAGTTTTCGCACCTGCGTCTCTTTGAACCAGCGGATGGTGTTGGTCTTCTTCAGGTGTTTCTCTTTAATTCGCTCTTCATCGATTGGCTGAAGCATCAGAGAAGCGTCCAAGTGAACGTTCTCATTCAGCTCGTTATCAAACGGAGTTGCCTGATCACAAAATAAAATGAAAACAAGTAAAAGTCAGGATTAAAGTCAGGGTTATTACTACTAACTAAAACCATAACAAAACACAAACCATAAAACAATGAAATAAAATAAACGTTAACTGAATTAAAATACAAGAAAATTTTATTTCAGCTAGTTAACCAGGGCAACATTTTAGTTTAGTTTAAAGTACAACAAGAACTAAAATGAACTGAAATAAAATTTATAAAAACTATATAGACATAAAAAAAAAACAGAAACGAATAAAAATGATGAAAACGCAACAAAATTATTAAAACTTTCAAATTAATATGAAAAATCTAATAATGTAATCTGATTCAAAATATTTAAAAAACTATTTATAATAAATAATAGTGTATCAACATTAAACAATACTGCTTAAAGTCAAAATGCATTAGAAATGTCATTCTCAACTCTCAGAATTCATTTCACTTTTGTAATGTGACCTATTACAGGTCACAAAGAAAATAAAACGCGAGAAACACGTTTTAAAAAAGTAAATGAGGTCAATTTTGGTTTGAAGTCGACTTTAAACTTCAAACATTAATTAAATAAATGATAAAACAAACACAAACAATATAAATAATTAGAATTGTTCAGTTTCTGCATATAGTAATAAAAATAATAAATTATTAATATTTTATATTTATGTGTATTTGTTATTATTAATAATATGTATAAAGTATTTATTTATTTTATTAATATGTATTTATTATTAATATGACTATTTATAATAAAAACTAATAAAAAGTAAACTTATAAAAAACATTTTGTATGAATTAAATATGCTAAAATTAATAATAATAATAATATATTTCAATATATCATCATTATATATTTATTTATTTATGCGTGTAATTATTTATTAATAATAATAAATGTGACTGTTTACCATTTATAACACTAATAATAATAATATATAGTAAACAAAAAATGTGTTGTATGAATAAAATATAACATTAATAATAAAATATTTTTTAATATCATAATAATAATAATGATGATGATTATTATTATGTATTTTATTTATTATTTGTATGAATGCACTTATTATTATTATTATTATTAATATAAATGTGACTACGTACTATTTATAATAAACACTGTGTTTTGTATGAATGAACGAACGATTAGGGGGCATGAAACATGTTTTTAGCTCTAATACAGACTAGAAAAGTGACTTGGCATATAAATAATCTTTAAACTGCTAGGTTGAGGAGTAATCTCATAAACCCAGGTGTAATATTTTACTGTCACACCTCAAACATCTTGCTGCGTGGCCGTGGCACAGGCACCAGATGCGGCGCTTTGGGGATGGTGTTCAGCACCGAGCGCGGCCTGGGCTCTGGCTTCTTCTTCCTCGGCAGGGGCACCGGTGGAGACGCAGGTCCTGTAAACACACACATGACTTTAACACACGCCACTGCCATCAGCACTGACTGCTATGAACACAGAGGACAGGTCTTACGCAGGTTCTCCTGCTCCAGCTCCAGACGCCTCTTCCTATCGTCCTCCAGCTGCTGTCTCCTCCTCTCCTCCTCCTCGCGCTCCTCTCTCTCTCGCTGAGCCTGCCGCTGCCGCCGTATCTCCGCCAGCAGAGCCAGATACCTCCTTCGGCAGATCCGAGTGCGGTAATCTACACAACAAGAGACGCAATTAAGTATTAAACACACTCAAATCACACAAATTTATCTCAGTGTTAAAACAAGCATAAATCACGTTTACAGTAATACACTTAAGACTGAATTCTTTTCATTCTGAGGCAATGAAACATACAAGGACAATTGTGAAAATACAAGTCAAAAAGTTTAGAAAAATTATGAATTTTTAAAAAATATAATAATAATAAAATATATTTCTTAATTTATTTAACCAAAAATAAATCATCAGTATATCATTCTAATATACTGATTTGCAGCTGATGTTGTTTTAAATATTCCATTATTTATTTAATAAATGTGTTAAATATTTAAAGATGTAATGTATTATGCAATAGATAGAACTTAATAAATAACTTAATAAATAATGATAAAATATTATAAAAATAGAATTAAAATATTAAAATACAAATAATAAATACATGTAAACAATGTAAAAAAAAAAATCAATAACTTGCATAAAATCTAAATATATATATAATATTTTTATTTATTACACAGGCACACTTTTAAAATGATTAATAAATTATAAAATAGTTAATTTATGTATATTCATTATATTTATATTATTATTATCATCATTACATTTTAATAAAATTTATATTTTTTCCTTTTTTAATTTTGTGAAACTGAAATTTACATTTTTGTAAAAAATAACTATTCTTTTAAAAACAGTAAAATATTAAAAATATTCCACAATATTACTGTTTTTTGCTGTGCTTCTGAAATGCATTATTAAATATTAAATAAATATGGGAGGTTTATATAAATAGTGTATAACCTCTTAAATTTACATTTGAACACAAATTCAGTAGTCTGCGACTTAACAATAATGTGAACAACGCCACTATGAAGGGGTTACTGAATCATAACAGGCTATTTACATACAAAAATCTTAAAGGTACAGTCACAAAAACAGCCTTTATAACTCTAACTATGGGTCAGAGGATGGAAAACGGTTATGGAAACAGCTATAATGACCTTTGATGAAACAAACCTTGACATTACAAGTGAATGTCAAGGGGAAAATACACAAAAAAATAATATATGGCAAGAACAGAAGATGTTTTATAATGTCCTCCCATTCATTCTGTGCCATTATTTACAAAAGCCACATATCCATCCAAGTTCACGTCTGAACTTGTTCTGATATGTTTTTATGAGTGTGTTTCTGAGAGGTGATTCAAGCTGCTATAAAACAGTCAAACTTTGAGCCAAGAGCTTTCAAGTGCAGTCATGTGAGCTCTGCTGTATTTAATATAACTCTTATTGAGGGATAAACAAACAAGTTTAATTGTTCCTCACTCTTCTGAATGACAAGTGCCGCTCGTCCCAGTCTCTCCAGCAGACGGGCCAACTCCTCCTGGTGCCAGTATTTAAAAAACAAGCGGCTCGACCTGAAAGAGCAGCACAAGAGAACTGCTGTGACTTGCTTGATATATCAATATTATCTGAGCCATTAAAGTATCCAGTGGCGCCTGCAGGTGTACAGCTGTACGCACTGTGCGTACCATGAGCGCTCAGACTGACCTGAGATTTGCCCCGCAAACATTTCATCAGTAAATTATAGGCCCGTGTGTCCCGTATTTCTATCGACTGAACCAGCCATGCTATTAATAATGAATGTATCAGTCTTTTGCATGCCAACGTCAATTTCTGCTTATAAACATTGTCAAATAGAAAGAGAAAATCGTGCTACAAGCACTTTCATCAGATCGGAATTAATTTGTAGCCTATTTTACAAATGGGAATACAATGAATTCATGACAATGTTTTACATTCAAGCTACCCGTAAAATTTATAGTGAAAAGTTCTTTAAAATCATCTGGAATGCAATAAAGTATTTTTTAAAGCGGTTTTTAAGCATTTGCTGCATGGATTCAAAAATGGACTAATAAATAATTCACATATCAGACAAAATTGCGTTGCAGAAAATCCTTTAAATTTTAAGGAATTCAGAGCAGAGCAACATAAAAATCTGTTTTAGACTTTTCCTTATTTTTATATTTTAGACGGTGATGAAAAATGACTCGCCATCTCCTCATTGGATGTGCCTTTAGAGAGAAATGCATCTTTACGGATTACATAATGAAAGAGTTTTTGTTTTCGATTTGAATTATTTCATTTTAAAGTAGCAATTTAAAGCTTTCTATAGATATATTTATCATATTTGTGACTCAATTCATTGAGTTTCGGTTCATCATTGTGAAGCGCTCCTATTCCAGACGAGACAGCAAGCGCATCCTCTGTTTTCCTATTTATTTTATAAAAGCACAACGTTTTGTTGATATTGTGGATGCACACAAATAAAAGTAGACCCTTTACAGTTCTGAATGATGTATTACTCTTACCTTTATGAGCAAAAATTACGGCGTATTTTAAGTTGTTTCCACTATCAAGAAATTAAAAAGTCCTGCAAAGTGCACTTCAGCTTCCACTCTTCACACAATTAGATATGCACCTAGCGCACATTTATATAGTTCAAACATTTGAACACATTGTGATATGCTTGAACTGTTTATATCTATAGATTCTATTTTAGGCAAGTCGTGATGATTTGAGAAGGCTAAATTGATCAAACATATGCTATGACCAGCTCACTGTCTGCCGCTGGCTGCTTGGTTATTACTTAAAAAAAACAACTACTTACATTTAACGAACAAAAAGTGCTCCAAAGGTTTTTATAAGTTAACTTTATAAAAAATGAACCGAAATATAATCACTTTACCATTACATATGACCCCCCCCCCCCCCCCCAAAAAAAAGAAAAGAAAAAAAATAATAAATCTGTGCGTAAAGAAGAAATCCTGCAGGCACCACTGAAAGCATCTAATGCATCGGATATTTTTTTAGAACCAGATGTTCAAGCCAAATTAAAGAAATGAATACATGTTAGATCCTGAGACAACATAAACCTAAACATCCTGACAGGACTTACGAAATCTAGATTTTAACATTTTATGAATATGAATGTAACATTTGGATTTGTAACGTCATGAGGGCAAGTAAATAATTATGGATTTTTTTTCCATTTCTGAAGATAAATACTGTTTTTCATTTCAAGATCATTGTGATTGTAGTTGTAAATGTGTATTTAATGCATATTTAAATATTCCAATAATTATTTAATATTTAAAAAGTATTAAATATTTAAAAAAAATGTGATGTATTTTGCAATACATATATTCTTTTAAAAATAATAAAATAATGAATAATAATAATAATAATAAATACACTTTTATTATTTATTACACACACATTTTTTAAAATAATTGTATAATTTATAAAATAGTTATATTTATTATATTGTGTTATATTATATTGTTATTATTACATTTTAATACATTTAATATTTTTATTAGAATTGTTTACATTTCGTGAAATGGTGAAAGATTCTTACATTTTATAATTCTTTATTATTTAAAAAAAAATGTTAAATGTTATATATGACATATAATAACATATTACACACAAAACTTATAAGTGTATTAGTGGTTAGAGGTTTGTTCAAATCATGACACCAGCATATGAACAATAATAACAGTTATGCATGCCTCAAATACCACTAATAATGCATATTTGATTTAATTCATGGCTTAAACAGGTTGCAACATGCTCAAACTTACCCGCACTTCCAACCAGAGAGTTCAGTGCTGTTCAGGATCGACATGCAACTGAAAACAACAACAAAAACATAATGCATTTTAATGAAATCAAATAACAGGGAGCTTATTCCCCTCATGTGAGTGAACATTTAAACATTTGTCAAATGTGCGGTTACTATCTTTTATAATTGCACATTATTATTAACAAAAGTACATTATTATCCATCTAAGTGGGACCTTTTTTCCTGCATTTTTTTGGTGCACATTACTTTAGCACAACTCTGATGTATCTGTTGTTCAGACCTGCTTTTGTCCAGTGGGAGATCTGGTTTCAGCAGCAGAATGTTGTACCTACAGGACAGAAATGTGAGTCATGCCGCAGGGAATCTGATGTAATGAACTGAAAAATGTCAGTTTTCCTTCTTGCACACGAACCTCTCGGCAAACTCTCTGAACGCTGGACGCCACGAGAAACCGTCCCGCCGGATTCGGATGGTTTCCATCAGACCGTTGTATCTCAGCTGCAGAGGATGAAAACAGAACACCAATATGATGGACTGGACAGCTGACATTATGAAAGCTGCCATTAGGTCACTTTTAAAGGGAGATTACACAAAAATTAAACAGTTGTATATGTGGTTATGATTTAATTATTTAATTACACAAACACAAATTATTTAAAATCACACACTTATACACATATTTAATTATTTAATTAATAAATACATAAATATAATAAAGCAATTAATGCATGTATATTATTCTATTTTTATTCTATTTTATATTATAATACATTTATAATTCATAATATACATTTTATTGTGTGTGTGTATATATACATATGTATGTATGTATGTATGTATGTATGTATGTATGTATGTATGTATGTATGTATGTATATATATATATGTAAGGGATAATCAATGGCTAGCTGTGCAGGGTTGCCTCCGCGAAGTGCATTCAAATCGTTTAATGCACAGTTAGACGTTGACTATCCCTTACATACATACATACATACATACATACATACATACATACATACATTTTCTATATAATATTTATCTATAAAATTTTAATTTTATGTTGGTAAATTAAAATAAAAGCATAAATATATGTAAATTAAAAAAATCAATATTAGTATAATATAATATATATTATTACATAAAATATAATTAATTATTATATATGGAATAATAATGCATACATGTATATATTTTTTATATTTATTAAATTTTAATATAACTTAATAACATGCAATAAATATAAAAATATATGCACATGTATTATAATCCATATTCTTATAGGCTGAAAAGTGCACTTCCACAAATTTCCAGATGGTGCCGGTGCTGCACAGTCTTGTAGTTTTTACTGTACTGTTTATGTACAGAATGAAACTCTACATTCCAAGACTGCACATCATTTGTGACCATGTGACTTAATAGCCGTTTATGTGTAAACATACACACGTCATTTGAGCAGGATGGACCGGTCTTACGGAACAGATGTTTTTCAAGAACAGAAAACAATAGTTGCTAGCTACTTATTACTTACTACTATTACTAACCATCCAACTTTAGCAACCACTAAGAAGGACCCTAATATAGTGGCGGCAAGTTTTACATGTAAAAATCTACTTTTAACTAATATCTACACAACACAAGAGTTTATAGTCAGTGTTAAAATCTACAATGCGTCATAGAGCTAGCAGCTCCAACAAGATAATCACTTAATACAGTGTTTAGTGCATATTGGCACTTAAACACAAACTCAGTGGCTCCTGTATCATTAGAGGGATTTTGATTGAGCTCCATCATGAACAGCACTAAAAGGCTTCCAGGTATAAGTACAGCTCACAGAGCTCAGACTCCACTGGAGGGCAGGAAAATCTGAGAACGCATTTGGCTCCGCTGCTGAAAATAAAAGAGGTCCAAACAGGGCTCTGCTGCAGATTGAACTCAGTTGAACCCACCTGATCCATCACCATTTTACTGTCCAGCTGATCCGGCTGCTTGCTTCGGTTGGGTTTGATGCAGCGAACAAAGTGGGGACCGGCCGCAAACATCTTCTCCATTAGGACAGCCAGAGAATGCTGCACGGAAAACAATACACAGACAATTAGGCTGTTAAATAAATTTAGACAGGGTCAAACACACGCTTCATCATCATGACAATCACAATGCAAAGATCTTAAATGATCCAAGAAACAGCCTTCACTTTCTGAAAATATCATTTATCTTCATTATGAGGTGAAGGATAGGGAAACCTGTTTCCACCACAGAATAAACAAATACAGATAATTAAATAAAGGTCATTTTCTCAGAGTTTATATCTCACGATTCTTAGCTTATATCTTGGAATTCTCAGTTTTTATCTGGCAACTTTGTGTCTGTATCTCAGAATTCTGAGTTTATATCTTGCAATTTTAAATTGATATCTTATTTATATCTAGTTTATATCTAACAATTCTGAGTTTATATCTCGGAATTCTAAATTTATATCTAATTTATATCTTGGAATTCTATCTCGGAATTCTGAGTTTAAATTTCAGAATTCTGAGTTTATACCTTGCAATTCTAAATATATATCTTGCAGTTTATAGAAAAAAAGACAGAATTGTGAAATAAGCCACAATTACCTTTATTTTTTTTTTAATTTATCCTGTGGCGGAAACAAGCTTCCATAGAAATATGACCTGGACATGTTCTTGACAGTTTTTGTGAGATTAATCAATTTAATATTTCTGAAGCATGCAAAATAGAAATCAATAGACGTACACATTTAAGATGCATTGCACACATTTAGATGCATCGATTTCTTTTGATCACTGGATGCATTAAATAAACCGACACATAAAACATAACTGATTTTTTAGAAGCAAAGATTTACCTTGAATTGTGTGCCGACGGACTGCTTTCTGGTTGAGTTAAAGTTGTCATCTGCAACTTGTAACTAAAATTAAAATGCACACAGGATCATGTGGTGAAATGTGTGGTTTAATGAATCACTGATCTCACAGTTAAGAGAGTAATTTGTCATTTGTACAGCTATAAATATGTTCAAACACCAGCCTATCAAGGTATCTGGGAAATATCACAACGTGTTTTAACAGACACTCATAAAGTTAACTGGTACATCAAAAAAACAAACACACACAAAAAAAAATTAGATATAAAGTACCTTGGCTTTCCGTGGCATTAGTGTGCCTGTTCGGGAAATTGTGGCTGAAAAAAAAAGAAAAGAAAAAAAGACTATATAAACATAAATAAAAAAAAATTAATATATAAAACAATAATCATAGATAAATGATCATGAGGAAATTACAATCAAATGCTTTTGTTTGTTAGCTGAAGTTTACGTATCTACACTTATTTACACATCTAGTAATCTGTGAACATTAAAATAAATAAATAAATAAAATAAAATAAAATAAAATAAAATGATAATAATAATAATAATAATAATAATAATAATAATAATAATAATTATTATTATTATTATTATTGTTATAAAACAATACTTTGGTGGAAAATTTTTAATAAAAAATAATGCAATATAATACAACATAAAAAAATATAACATACAAAATAACAAATACCATAAAAACATTATGAAAAAAAACAAACAAACAAACATAATAACAATAAATATAAATAAAAATGTGTGTATGCAAAGCACACAAATCACAACAAAATAATTTTTTTGTGGTTTAAACAAATGCTTTATCTTGTTGGTTGTGGTTTGAGCATTTACACTTATCTAATGATGTGTGAAGCTGGGAGTGAATTCAGACCTGCGAACAGAACGCTGAGGAGAGGAGTGACGCTGTTGATGAAGAGCTCGCGAATGTTGGCCGGTATCGTGTCTCTGTTTTTCTCAAGAAATCCACTTGCATTGTATTGCACCTGAACGGACCACAAAAAGACACTTCATGCTGGAATAATGCACACATTATGAAGAAAAACACCCTTATTAATGAGTCCCCTCTGGGAAAAATGCATAATCATTTAATTATTAACCAGCACAACAATTACACTGTTCATCTAAATGAAGTCACTGATCAGGTGAATTGTTAGGTAACAGTGATGACAATGCTTTTGTACACTCACCTTCCCTGCGTAGTGCACAATAGTGAACAGAGGAGTGTGGTTTCGCACAACCTCAAAGTTTGGAGCCGCTTTAAATTTGCTGTTTAACTTGTCAACAAAATCGCGGTCAGAGGCCTGTGGGTGCAGAAATTATCATCACATGCTGTTTGCTATAAATACTGATTTAACATGTTTGAGATTCACTACTCTCACAACAAATGCGGTCACATGACCGTAAATAAAGGTTACATAGTCCACAATTAATGTTAACTCCACTGTAACTCCATAGAACAGGCAGAGCTAGCTTATTGACTCTAGAACTCTGAAATTGTTGCTTAGCTTTAATTCAATGGCTGTTAAAATAATTGTTCCTGGTTCAATACAAGTTGAGCCGTTGTACAAGCTTTATGTGAGCCGTCGATCATCACAGAATACATTTTCATCCTTCAGTTAAAAAATGCAGGATTTAAAGCTACATTAAATGCTGCATTTAAAATGAGAAGCTATAAATAAAAAAGTAAATTATAAAAAGGTAAAATATAAATAAAAATGAAATAAATTTAAAGAGACTGCATTACTTAAAAAATATATATAATTTAAAATATTACATTTTTTGAAGTGTACAAATATGGATTACCACAGAAAATATTTTTTTCCCTCCTTCAGTTTGTGAAATGAAAAAAAAAAAAAAGCTGGAGGGTTTCATTTTGCTAAAGCAATTATATAAAATATAAATACACATTTTAAAGTATAAATAGTTATTTTAAACATAATTTTAAAATGAAAAGTGATTAATTTTTTTTTTAAATATGTATTTAAATTATTACACTTTAAGGCATATATTTATGTCCAATATAACAAAAAAAAATCATTACTAGGACTACCACAGAATTTTTTTGTCTTTCAGCTTGTAGGAAAATTGACCAATTATTATTATTATTTTTTTTTTGTATTTTAAAATATAATTTTAAAGACACTGCAATACTTAAAAAACAATTTAAATTACAGTTTTTGAGATGTACAAATATGTCCAATATAACGAAAATATATTTTTTAAAGCAGCCCAATGGAGATTATCACATCCTTCAGTTTATAAAATAAAATAATAAAAAAATGCTTTTACAATAATACATTTATGAGGCATAATAATTATGTAAATTATAAATACAAAATATTAATAAAAAATTAAATGTATTTTAATTATAATTTTACAGAGTTGCAATACTTTTTAATAAAATTAATATATTAAATTATAAAACATTTTGGTGTATAAATATCTGTTAAATGCATAAACGTAAATGCTGTAAGACAAAAAAAAAAAGTTTTGTATTTGTACAAATAAATGTCATTTTGGCCCTATGGAGGACTTGGCACCATGTTTTCTTTTGTGTCTCAGGGTTTAGCAAGCAACCCCTCCTAGCGTACCTGAGGGAAGGCGCTTTGCTCGTCCAGCAGTGAGAGAATCCCGATGGGTTTAGTGAGGAACAGGTCCTGAAACAGAGGAACAAACCTGGCTTGGGTGAATGAGTTTTCCATGCTGACAAGCTAAACAGGCCTCTCTAGCTGACGGCGCTGCAGATTCATGTTACACTACAGCAGTGGTCGCCAACCCGTCGATTGCGACTGACTGGTAGATCTTTATCACTGTCCCAGAAGATCCCAAAAATAACAGTAAAATAAGTACAAAAATGCATTACATTTCTCCATTCTTTGTACTGTATTTTTTGTACTTATTTTTCTGTTATTTTCGGGATCTACTGGGACAGTGATAAATGCACAGGACGTTAACAGAGGCCAAAGACGCTGAAGATGAGTGCAAAGAGGAGAAAATACTGTAGCAGGCAGAGAACAAGCTCACTGTTCACGATGGTTGAAATATATGAAGAAAATATAAATATTGAATTGGGGGTGTGGCGTTATAATAATATTAAAATTAATATTAAAGTGCCCCTATTATGGGTAATGAAAGGTTCATATTTTGGTTTTGGGAGTCCCAAACAACAGGTTGACATGCATGTAAGGTCAAAAACCACTTTCATTGTCTTATAATATGCATTTATTTTTACTTTTCTTGCTCAACGACTCCCAAACAATTTGCTCAATGATTCAGTTTTCCAAACCCCTGCTTTGAGTGACGCTAATCTGCGGTTATTGGTCGTTTGGTCTCGTTTTCATTTCATCATGCCTGTAATGCCTGATAAAGCAGTGTTTGTGAGCTCAGTGTTGCTTTGTGTTCAGCGTTACCAGGAAAACTGCTAAAGCAGCACCTAGTGGCAAAGAATGAATTTGCATTTTCATTCAGACCAACGTGAAAAGACCAACAAATGGGCAGGCAATATGCTTATGTTTCATGCTGACATCAACATGAAACTGCTTGGCATTCGTTTTAAAAACGACTCGTTTCAATGATTCAGTGTCGACTTTCTTTTGAGAGACAATGTGCCCTATCATACACCAGGTGCAATGCGAAGCCAGGCACGACACAAGTGTTTTTTGCTAGTTTCAGCACGATGCAGTTACCATTTTCACATCCTGCCCCACGCTGTTTAAATAGCAAATGCATCTGTGCCCATTTGTGCGCTCATGGGCGTGCTGGTCTGAAAATGAGGTGTGTTCAGGCTCATTGTTGGTGCGTTGCTATTTTGAGGCTCTTAAAGGGAATGGGAGACTCTGATTGGTTTATTCCACGTTATGCCCAAAACACACCCATTACTCATTAAGAGAATAGGGACAACCCTTTTAGACCATGTGCCGGGCGCGCCGACCGTTTTTCCGTCGTTAAATTAGCAAAAGTGGATTCGGACACGCCCTAAGTGCACCTGCGCCGCTTTAGACCATGCGCTTAGATAGTTAAAATAGGGCCCAATAACTTTATACACGGTGCACTTTCAGATTTAAAATTTGCAGGATGTTTTCATTCACTTAGAGCCGTGTTACACACTGCATGAAAGGTCATTTTCAAAAATCCATAATAGGGGCACTTTAATGTATCACTAAAAGGAACTTTCTTGAAAAAAATTTTGATGACAGTAATGGAATTTTCTTCTCCTCTTATCTCCTTATAAAGTGCAGCTCTGCTATGCATTGCTTTGTTTACAGCGATAACCAAGAAAACGCTATTGTGGCTGGTTCATAAGTGCCACCTGCTGTCAGAGAGTGAATTTGCATCTCTTTCAGACCTGCTGTTTCAAGCAAATGTTTCATGACCGGTGCATCACTAATTAAAATACAAAATAAAGGGCCTTAAATTGGAAGTACAATCTGGGATGTCTTTTCCTATCAATTCCTCAATTGGTAGATCTTATCTTTCATAAAGGCTGAGGTCAGGGATCTTGAGCTTAAAAAGGTTGGTGACCACTGCACTACAGGATACGAAGCTGAATGTTAAATGAACGTGACATACATTTAATATGCAGCTTTCCAAACAGGCAGCTGCAGAATACCCATAATTACAGGGCAGAGTTTGTATTAACAGAGCAGGAATCTCACGTGAGAATGAGAACAAGCTTGAGGTTTCTTTAAACTTCCCATTCAGCAGGCTACCAAAAGATTTAGGTCAGAAAACATGCAGAAATTTGAGAGATTCTCAAAGCTACGTGTCTTGCTTTGTCAGCACTTCCTGTATTTGGGATTTACCACACGGCTGTCTGCCAAACGCAGAGCTCAGGGTTATTTTTGGAGTCAGAGAGAAGGAAAATGGGAAAGAAAAAAAAAAAAAAAAAGAGTTGGAAATAGAGCACAATAATCACAGAGAGTGAGAACAGTTTTGAACACAGACGTACCAGTATGGGTTTGTTGTCCTTGTAGGTTATGGTCTCCCATGTGATGCCTTCCTCTTTATATTCTTTCTGTTCCATCAGAAAAATGTGCTGGAGGGGAAACGACATGAAAAATGTGATTATTACATTAATGGAGTGGCAAATAATGTCCTGTTGAAAGAACCGCCAGTGACTGTGATCGAATGTGGCATTTAATGGTTCCGAACATCTGCTGCCTTGGGCTTTCTTCAAAATTTTATTTGAAATAAAGTTAAATGACCGATTTGTTTTACAACCCCAAATCAGAAAAAGTTGAGACGTTTTGTAAAAAGCAATGAAATCAAGAATCTGTGATTTGTTAATTCTCTTTAACTCTTATTTAGTTGACAAAAGTACAAAGAAAATATTAAACAAACACATTTTGATGGCTGCAACAAACTCTGAAAAAGCTGGGACAGATGCATGTTTAACACTGTCACATCAACTGTCCTTTTAATTACAACGTTTAATCATTTGGGAATTGAGGATACTCATTTTTAATAAAATTGTTATTAATTCTTGCTTGATAAAAACTAGTGCTGTCAAAATTAGTGTGTTAATGCAGGCGATTAATTTTTTCAGTTTAATTAACGCAGGAGCGGAGCTAGGGTTGGCCACCCCACTCAAAACTGCTGTTTCTGTCACTTTTTCTCTTGACAAGAAGTGCATTTATTCAGTTGCAGAACATCTTTACGATCACATAAAACGGGAGACTTTTCAGATGCGCGCTCCACCTCTCCTCTGCGCCAGTCAAACAAGCACGGAAATGTTACTGTGCTTGGAGTGCATGCTTTTCAGTTGCACGCACAAAGGCGCCAGCGCGTGCTGTAGCCTGTATCATTTCATATCAAAGCGCGAAATAAACTACGTGCATGCAATGTCGTGGTCAATTAAGTCATGAAGTTACCAAAAAGGTGATTAAAGCTGCCTTAAAACTGTGCATGCATGTTATATATTTAAAGAACATGTCTCTGAAAAGGTTTTCAAAACTGTCCTGGAGCAGCCCAGCACTGTCTCCCTAATCTAACACACTCGATTCAACTCGTCAGCTCATTAGTAGAGACTGAAATGGGTCAGAAAAGGTAAAGAGATTTGAGAGAAAATACGATGCGTGTCAGATCCGCGTCATGTTCGGTAGCAGCAGCTCATAAAGAAATAACAGCCAAAATAACCTAATAACCCAGCTGCTGAGATGTCTGTTAATCAAAGAAAAAAAAGAGGTAATCAACAACTGGGTATTGTAATGGGTTTATGTGAAGATTGTTTTAAGTTCACTTAAATTATAAGTTCTTTTTTTTTTTTTAAGTCTGATAAATGTTAAAATACTGTAATGCTGAATGTCAATGGTTAAATATTAGGGGGAAAAACAATTTTATAGAGACATCAGTAGTATTGGTATCAGTGATACTGGCCTTCAGTCATAAAAAAGATGCCATTAAACAAATATTAAAATTATACAGTCTTTATGTTGTTTGTACATTAATTTGAAGATTTAATGTGAAATTATTGCAATATGAAAGTATATTTAAAAACTTTAGGAGGGATTAATCGTGATTAATTTCAGAAAAAATGTGCCATTAATTTGTTTTGGTTAATTTTTTGGCCTTTTTGCCAATTTACTGACTCAAAAAGGAGACTTGAATCAAACTTTAGTATGCTTTTCAATATAAATACCAAACTCATAATGAAGCACTATGAAGGACTTACATGGTTGAAAAAATACTGGAGCTGTTCGTTAGCCAGATTAATGCAGAGCTGCTCAAATCGGTTCACAGCAAAGTTTTCAAAACCAAAGATGTCAAGGATTCCTGTAAAGAAAGAAAGTAAATAATAATTGTAGTAGTGCAGCACTGAAGTAGTGCTGTCAAACGATTAATATAAATACACATAACATTTTTCTTAAATATATACACATGCATGTGTGTTTATATTTTAAATATATTTATATTAATGCTGTCAAACGATTAATCGCGATTAATCGCATCCAAAATAAGTTTGTTTACATGATATATGTGTGTGTACTAATAATATATATATATAAAAATACACACACGCATGTATATATTTAAGAAAAATATGTTATGCTTATATATTAAATATATTTATATATGATATAATTTGTATGAATATAAATATATACACATAAACGCATGTAAATATTTTCAAAATATATGCTGTATGTGTGTGTCTTTATATATACACATAAATATACACAGTACACACACATTATGTAAACAAAAACTTATTTTGGATGCGATTAATCGTTTGACAGCACTAATTTATATATATAATATAAATTATATGAATGTAAATATATACACATGTAAATATTTTTGAAATATATACTGTATGTGTGTGTGTTTATATATACACAATATATGTGTGTGTGCTGTGTACATTTATTATATGTAAACAAAAACTTTTATTTTGGGTTAATCGTTTGAAAGCACTAAAAATAAGAATAATTTTCTATCCAGGTTCAGATAAATTGTTCTTGAAATGACGATAGCCTTAGCTGTTATTAAAATCTCAACTAACAACATCAGTGTCGCACAGAGTTAATTATCTACCATTTACACAGGAGCAAAATAAAATAAAATGAAACAAAACAAAACAAAATAAAAATAA
This sequence comes from Acrossocheilus fasciatus, assembly GCA_036784905.1. NCBI lineage: Eukaryota > Metazoa > Chordata > Actinopteri > Cypriniformes > Cyprinidae > Acrossocheilus > Acrossocheilus fasciatus. The sequence goes on from CM071947.1 coordinate 4,670,585, forward strand.
AAAAATGGATGGAAAAATAAAAATGCAATGATCCAGCTGACAAAGATGGCATTTAACAATCAGCCAGAAAGTGTTGAGCAGTTACAAGTAGTTACATTCAGTCTGATAAATGGGGAAAAATGCAGGAAAACTGTAATATCTGCACTAAACATTGGGTAGAGTGTTATTTTGTATTGTCAAGGTTAAGGGATCACTCATATTGAAAAACTGGAGGTATTCACTTGTGACAGGTTGATAAATCTGCAAATATTTCACCATTATGAGATTAAAAGTTCTTAAAAGTTATCTGTCAATTCTAAAATCTAATGACAGACTTATCAACGGATGAAGATGAAAAGATGAAACGGATGAAAAAAAATCATTATAATTTACATAATAATTTGCAGTATGTTGGCCATTGAAAAAAACTTTAAGCCAGTGTTATTTTATTATCATTTATAGACTATTATAGTTTTTAATAATATTTTGAATTTGATTTCATTTTTTATATTTTCAGTTTTCATTTTAATTTTACTATAAGTTTTTGGAAATGACTTTTGTCATTTTGTCAGATTTCTCAGTCACAGCATTACTTACCTATTTCATTGAGCTCCACGTCACAGTCTACTTTAGGAGCGAGCAGTTCGTTGATTTTACTGACGATCCAACCGAACACGCGGCCGTAGGCCACTTTAGCAATGGAGTCTCTGGCGTCTGAATGAACATATAAACACACCGTGATCAATATGAAGGGTGTCAGACGCACTAGTGACTTCGAAGTGAAAATGTGTCGCACCTTCAGCCTGCTGCTGGTTGTGGAGTCGCTGGATGGCCTCTCCTCGCGTCACTGATGTGGTGCAGGTCAGACTCTTCAGTAAATCTTCTTCCTGAACGCCAAACTGACCCTGGTTACAGAAACACACACACTATTGTTTCGCCACATGTTCCACATGTTTTTGCCAAGAAGAATGCACCTCTCCTAGGGCTGCACGAAATAATTAAAGTAAACTTGAAATCGTGATATGGCTAAGTGCAATTATCAAATTGCAAAAGCTGCAGCTGAATTAAATAAATACATGCGCTGCGTGTTTCAGTGTGAAATGCGGTACTGTGTTTATTTACATGTGAGCAGCTCATTTTCACTTGGTCGCTTTAACATGCATTTGAAAACACAACCATTTTCCCAAATATGTAATGAAAAGCAAAAAAACAACAGAAAGAAGCTTTAAGAATCCCTGCATTTTTCATCAAAATAAAGGTTTGATGCCTTCACATTTAAAAATAAAACATACATTTTACTGTAAATTCAGAGCTGTAAAATAAAATTATTATATTTATTGTACTAATACATTTATTATATTTTTAAAAATTTAAATACAATTTTTTTTTATTTTTCTGTGAAATATTACAATCGTAATATTTTGTTTTTATTTAGTATTTTTTATTTATTTATTAATATTAATAATAATAATAATAATAATAATAATAAACAACACTTTGCAATGTTTCCTTTGTTAACATTAGATAACTATATTAGTTTACATCAATAAGACTTATATAGTATTTATTAACCTTAGTTAATATTAAGTTCATTATTTACTGATACTTTACTAAAATTAAAAGTTGTATCCGTTAACATCAGGCATTATACTGTGAACTAACATGTATGTGAACATTTTTATTAACTAACATTAATAAAGTTCAATAAATGCTGTAAAAATATATTAATACATTAATGTTAACAAATGAAACCTTATTGTAAAGTTTTACAATAATAATATTTATTATTATCATCATTAAATAATATTATTACCAATTAAAAACAAAAAAATTTTACAAACAAAATAAGCAATATTACTATGTATGAAAATATAATATGAAAAAATAATGTACAAAGTACATTCATAAAATATTATTATTATTATTATTATTATTATTATTATTAATAATAATAATAATAATAATAATAATAATAATAATAATAATGTAATATTTCACTGAAAAATAAATAAAATTGAGCTTTGAGTATTATTATTATTATTATTATTATTATTATTATTATTATTATTATTATTATTATTATTATAGCCATATTGAAATTATTATAGCCAAATTTTGCAGCCCTACAAACAAGCATAGAAAACCTGGGATTTTCATAATCACATTTTAAATTGTTTTAATCAGGAAAAACAATGTTTTTTTTTCTCCCCAAATCGTCCAGCCCTAGTCTCTCCCAAAACTTGGGAATTCTCCTGAGGTTAGTGTCAAGATTCTTTGTAAGAAATGAATTGTGCTACCAAACACACACACACACACACACACACACACACACACACAAAAGGAAAAATAACACGCAAAAGAAACAGACCTGTTATTTCAAAAAGAACAATGACTAGCCAAATGTGACCAAGACGTAAATGTCACTCAGGAAAGGTCAAGCTAATTTGTGCGTTTAGATTCAGGAGGCCGTTTGTGGACACGTATGCATTGGTACAACAAAAGACTCATCGAATCTAATGTGTCCAATCCGGTCCATAAGTTAAAGTCCACCGCAGTAGATTTGATATACGGAAATCATCCTGCGTCAGGTACTACTATTAACTGCCCCAAACGTGTAGGATGACCTAATAGAGTCTAAACATAGGCACTTCTGGGCTCACTGTGCACTCTGTGTCTTATCGTAAAAGGCCAGATGTAGGCGGAACCACACCTCCTTCAGTTTGCCATTAAAAGAGTTTCTTTGTGTGCACGCTGGCTGTAATTCACCTGATTAAACAGCAGGCCGCTCAAGGCTAACATTCATCTCCTCTCTGGTGTATGTGTGGGCTTTCTAATCCAAGAGAGTCACTATTACTGCTGCTCATGGTTTGGTGTTGACAAACCTCTAGCAATAAGTATTAGTTCAGTTTGTGTCATCCAGCAGAGCTCCTCAAATGTGTGTCATTAAGGAGATGTGTGATGTTACACCTGATCAAACGCACCATTTTCACCTGCGTGACCAGAAAACATATGCAATTTCTATCCAATGAAATCAAACTGACTGAACTGAACAATTTTCATGAGAAAAATTACAATTGCAAAATTTGGCCAACGTTTTTGTATTTATATATAAGCCTATAAAAACAATAACATTACTATTATAAATATAACAATTATTATTATTATAAAAGATTCATTAATTATTATAAAGAAATATCACTATTGTAGTATTTACTGTGCATCAGCATTACAGTAAATATCAGTATTGCAGTTTCACTGTAGAATAAAAATAATATAAGATATTTTATTTTACAGTACAACAGTACTAATAATTATGGCTGTCCTAAATTCTAATTTTTATTTAATTTGGCCAGCATTTAGTGTGATTATATATTAATATCAAAGACTGTAATGATGATGATAATAATTATTATTATTATTGTTATTGCTGTTGTAAATAACATATTATTATTATTATTAATAAATAAAACATTCAACCAAAAACAAATATTACTATTGTAATATTTCACTGTAAAATAAAAATAATATAATACATTTAAGAATAACAACAACAACAATTATTATTATTATTTTTTATACAACACAATAATATCACTATTGTAATATTTCATGTAAAATAAATATAATAACTATTCATTCTTGTTGTTGTTAAATAAAAATATTCAACAAAAGTAAATATTACTATTGTAATATTACAATGTAAAATAAAAATAATAAAATACATTTTATTTTACAGTGCAACAATGCTAATATTTACAGCTGTTCTAAATTCAAAATTTTGGCAGAAAACTGCACGGACCCTTAAAACTTTCTCTTTTGTTGGCAACAGCCGGTTTATAAGCACTTGTCATTACAAGTTTAGGAAGATGGTTGGTGAGTTGCATACCCAAAAGCACGTTATAATCAACTGAAATGAACCGAGCTACTAAAAACACTGATGGATAATGAGGTGCTCACGTGTAAATGAACACTGTGCCACGTTTCACTCACATAGCACATATTTATTTAATTAATCGGTTTCTGTGATTTCATAACCTCACTAATTGTGCAGCCCTACCTTATCCAGAACAACGTATACTTACTACAAACATTTCCACAACTTTTCTAGACCTAGGAATCACATTTTTAAAATTCCTGAATTTGCTTTGCATGTAAACAGTATTGCGTTTTCCCAAAAGCATCGCAAGTAATATCGTATAACCCATTACTCTTTTTGGGAAACACAGGGAATCTATAATCCTTCACCTATTTCATGTCTCCACTGAGCATGTTCTGGTAAAGTTTATTTTTTCTTTCTGACTGTCTTCACATTTCACACACTAAAAACAGAACTGCTCGAAGTTTGGTGTTAAAAATACATTTCACAATGGTTGAGAGCTGTCACACACACCTCGGCGAGTCAAGTCGACTTGCAACAGTGATGTTTCCACAACAAATATCTGTGAGAAACAAACAGGAAACTCACCGCAGTAGCTTTTAGCCAGCCACGTGATGCCTCGGACACCTTCAGAGTGTCACTGTCTGTCGTCTCAAAGGTGATGTTCCCCAAAGACAGAATGCCAGCTAGAATAGTCATCATGTCAACCTTTTCCTACAAACGAGATGTGAATGTCTATCAGGGTTTCTCCAGGTAACTTTAAGACCAAGTAAAAAGCATTTAAGGAAGTGCACACAATGTGCCAGTATGACAACGTCTTGCATTATCAACGCTTCAAAGTTTCAGATCTCCATTAGGTTTTAGATCTCCAAATATACAGTCATGGCCAAAAATATTGGCATCCTTGGTAAATCTGCATTGTTAATCCTTTTGATCTTTTATTTTAAAAATTCACAAAAATCTAACCTTTCATTGGATAATAAGAACTTAAAATGGGGGGAAATATCATTATGAAATAAATATTTTTCTCAAATACACATTGGACACAATTATTGGCACCCCTAGAAATTCTTATGAGTAAAATATCTCTGAAGTATATTCCCATTCATATTCACAATTTTGAGCACTCCAGGGTGATTATGAACATGAAATTATCCAGCCATGGCTTCCTGTTTCACAGAAATATAAATAGGAGGGAAAACAAAGCCCAAATTTCCTTAATCATCCATCACAATGAGAAAAACCAAAGAATATATTTCTGATGTGCAGCAAAAGATAATTGAGCTTCACAAATTAGTGAAGTGGCTTTAAGAAAAGAGCTAGAGCAGTGAAAATCCCCAAAGCAGTGAAAATCCCCATTTCCACCATCAGGGCAATAATTAAGAATTTCCAATCAACAGAAAATGTTACGAAACTGCCTGGAAGAGGACGTGTGTCTATATCCATGTGTACAATAAAATATACTGCTGTATTTTTGATGTTGTGGGCCTATATTTCTGCTGGAGGTCCTGGACATCTTGTTTAGACGCACGGCATCATGGATTCTATCAAATACCAACAGATAAAAAAAATCAATAAGTGACCGACTCTGTTAGAAATCTTATAATGGGCCATGTTTGGATCTTCCAACCGTACAATAATCCAAACACAAACCTCAAAAACACAAAAATGGGTCACTGAGCACAAAACCAAGCTTCTGCTGGTCATTCCAGTCCTCTGACCTGAACCCTGTAGAAAATGAGTGAACTGAAGAGAAGAAGCACCAACATGGAGCTGTGAATCTAAAGGGTCTGGAGTGATTCTGGATGAAGGAATGGTCTCTGATCTCTTGTCAGGTGTCTCTAACCTCATCAGGCATTATTGGAGAACATTTAGAGCTGTTAAACTGGCAAAATGGAGGTTTCAGAAAGTATTGAATAAAAGGGTGCCATTAATTGTGGCCAATGTGTATTAGAGAAAAACATTTATTTCATAATGATATTTCCCCCCGTTTTAAATTCTTATTATCCAATGAAAGGTTAGATTTTTGTGAATTTAAATAAAAGGTCAAAAGGATTAACAACGCAGATTAATTTTCACAGCCTCCTTTGATCATATTTACCAAGGGTGCCGATATTTTTGGCCATGACTGTATAAATCTCTCTGCCCAAAACCACAAGAATACAGAAATAACTTTAAAATTGACGTTCCTCTTCAGGAATTTTGTCTTGTTTTCCAGTGCAAATGTCTAAAGATTTTTAAAATACATTTACTTGAGAAGCAAAATAACATGTTTTATGAGAAATTGATCAAAATGAAGAGTTTTGATTAAAATAAGAACAAATCATTTTAATTCAAAGGGAAAATAAGTTTTCATTCCCCATATCATTTTAAGCATAAACTCACTTCACTTTGATCAATTTCTCAGAAAACAAGACTTCATATTTTCATATTTTGCATCTTCAGTAAATGTATCTTGATTTAAGGATGTTTAGATGTTTGTACAGGAAAAAAAAATACTAAGGAAAATATAAATATTTTTGAAGTGGATGCACAATTTAACACTTTCTGCTTTGATTTAACACCTTTTTAAAGCCTTAATTTGTGGAAGGGGAAAATTAAGGCTCTTTATGGTCCGCAGTAACCCTGGTCTATAAATAAAAACTGAACAAATACATTGCAAATGCTGATAGGTTCTGCACCATTTTTAAACACAAAAAAGATTTTTGAAGTACTAATTATAATGTAGCATCTTATTTAACGAGTAAATGTTATATAAAAGCATTTCAAACCACAGGACACAGACAAGGAAGGCTTTGTTCTTACCTGCTCCTCAAATCCCACCATGTCCATGGCGTTACAAACTTCAGCATATTTCACACGCCAGGCCTGAATCACATCTTCCTTCCCAAACCTGCCATTCAAATAACTGACAAGAGCAAAAAGATGTAAGCTTACTGCTAGGTTTGCAGGAATATGATTTATGTGCAAAGTTTTGATAAACAGATGTGCTTTGAAGAGACAATATTTGGTGGCTACAGACTATAGCCTGGTTAAACAAGTTATCATGCAATTCACTGAAAATCAACACAAAAGAACAGGTAAAAACCAGAAAAGCTGTATTGTAGGCCAAGACCATTTAGCGGTTTAACAGGACAGATTCCACTCAGAACAGGCCTCGCCATGGTCGACCAAAGAAGTTGAGTGCAGGCGCTCAGCGTCATATCCAGAGGTTATGTTTGGGAAATAGACGTATGAGTGCTGCCAGCATTGCTGCAGAGGTTGAAGGGGTGGGGGGGTCAGCCTGTCAGTGCTCAGACCATACACCGCACACTGCATCAAACTGGTCTGCATGGCTGTCATTCCAGAAGGAAGCCTCTTCTAAAGATGATGCACAAGAAAGCTCGCAAACAATTTGCTGAAGACAAGCAGAGTAAGGACATGGATTACTGGAACCATGTCCCGTGGTCTGATGGTTCAGATGGTGTCAAGCGTATGTGGCGGTAACCAGGTGAGGAGTACAAAGACAAGTGTGTCTTGCCTACAGTCGAGCATGGTGGTGTGAGTGTCATGGTCTGGGGCTGCATGAGTGCTGCCGGCACTGGGGAGCTGCAGTTCATTGAGGGAACCATGAATGCCAACGTGTACTGTGACATACTGAAGCAGAGCATGATCCCCTCCCTTCGGAGACTGGGCCGCAGGGCAGTATTCCAACATGATAACGACCCCAAACACACCTCCAAGACAACCACTGCCTTGCTAAAGAAGCTGAGGGTAAAGGTGATGGACTGGCCAAGCATGTCTCCAGACCTAAACCCTATTGAGCATCTGTGGAGCATCCTTAAACGGAAGGTGGAGGAGCGCAAGGTCTCTAACATCCACCAGCTCCGTGACGTTGTCATGGAGGAGTGGAAGAGGACTCCAGTGGCAACCTGTGAAGCTCTGGTGGACTCCATGCCCAAGAGGGTTAAGGCAGTGCTGGAAAATAATGGTGGCCACACAAAATATTCACACTTTGGGCCCCATTTGGACATTTTCACTTAGGGGTGTACTCACTTTTGTGGCCAGCGGTTTAGACATTAATGGCTGTGTGTTGCGTTATTTTGAGGTGACAGCAAATTTACACTGTTATACAAGCTGTACACTCACTACTTTACATTGTAGCAAAGTGTCATTTCTTCAGTGTTGTCACATGAAAAGATATAATAAAATATTTACAAAAATGTGAGGGGTGTACTCACTTCTGTGAGATACTGTGTGTTAGAGGGTGACACAGGAGTGGATTTTCAAACCTCTCTCGTCCCACTCCCACAAAAAAAAAAAAAAAAATCTCGTCCCGTCCCAATCCCACGAAAAAACTGGGGGAAAATCTCGTCCCGTTCCAGTCCTAGAAGAATGACTCCCATTCCCTCCCACAGTACACAGTTTGTACAGTAAAAATACAGTACAGATCATGGCGTGCCCACCTTAGTTTTTTGTTATTAAATTGAACTGAAAGCCAGCTTAAACAATGCACAGTGTGCACTGCACACACATTGAATTTCAGGTAAATCATCCATGCTAACACACACGTTTTCTATTAGAATTTGTATGTATTTTTTTTAATTGAAAGTAGACATTTCACTCTCTATAGATATATTTTTCATAGACGGAGTTTCAAAGTTTCTCGCTCAAGTTCACAGAGACCTAGACGGCAGAAGCGCATCCTGTTTGCTTTAATTACTTTACGTTTATTTGTGTGCATTCAGAATAACAACGATGCGCTTCTGTAGAGTCTTTACAGATTCGAAAGATGTATTAGGCTACTTTTATCTGTATGACCAAAAGATTTTAAGAGCAAGTGAGCGCAGGGGTGCCTGTCCTGCAGCGAGCACGCTATTCAGCTTCCATTCTCCACACAAACACTTCAATAGCACACATTTCTCTAGGTTAACATCATATTGAGCGACCATGTAAAGTTGCTACTACATAAATCTTTCGGATGAAAAGCCATATTTGAGGTCGATGAATGATAGGTGAGCGTTTGGATGTCCTGCCCGAGTATTGCCACATAGACCAGCCGTTAACAATCTGTCCATCACGGACTGCGTCATTCACTTAACCAGCCACACCAAAGCAAACAGGAGGAGAGCATAAAGAGACAGGGCAACTAGAATTGAGTTCAGAATTAAGATATACAGTTTATAGTTTATTTATATAAAAGGTATATTTGTGTATCATTACTTTTCCCGGTCCCGCCCACTCCCGCTGACATTTTTTCCTTTTCCGTCCCAATCACGTGATTCGTAGCGATTTTGTTTCCCATCCCCTGGGATTCCCGAAAAAATGTCAGCCTCTACTGTGTGTATATATATATATATCAAAAACAACAAAAACTACTCAAATGAAAAAGAAAAAAACAAACAAATTGGTAACACTTTATTTTGATGGTCCCTTTAACACATTCTGTTGACACTAAGTAATGTTGCAACTACATGTCAACAAACTCTCATAAGAGTATTAGTAGACTGTCTGCTTCATATCTACTAACTCCTTATTGTGTTGGTCTCCCAACAGATATTCCACTGACTATAAGTAACTTTGCAAGAACGTGTCAACTTATTCTAACCCTAACCCTACCAGTCAACTAATACACTGCTAACAATCTAATGAGTCAGTAGAAATGTAGGTGCAACATTACTTAAAGTCAATAGAATGTGTTAAAGGGACCATCAAAATAAAGTGAAACCAACAAGTTTACTAAAGCGTTTGCTAAACTTAAGATGAAAATGGAAAATATAAAGAAAAGATTCTATATAAAACTATAATAGTATGAAATTAAAATGTCAGTTTCCAATACAAACAAAGTATGCTTTTGTATGTAAAATTTTGTATGTAAATAAACCCCTCCAAAAAACAGAAGGGTTAACACTGAATTAAATTACTCCAATTGTATATTAGCCTAATATTGTAACATATTTTTTAATATTTTTATTGAACAGAATATGTAACTAAAGCCTTGTGTGCTCTTGTGAAATCACTGTAAAGCACAGCCTTGAGTGTGTCTCAACCAATCAGATCTTTGCATCACCTGACAAGGTTTTGTATCGACCTTTTACACAATGAATGTCGTACTGAGAAACATGCCGTCCGTGCCACAAATAGTTCTGTAGGAGGCCTCGTGTGACACACCTCCAATAAACTGCATGGGTAAGATGCTAATCTATGACGCGCATCGTAAAGAATGATGCTGATCCGGTTTCGAAAGCACATGACATCACAGAGGTGACTCACCGGTAGCGCGTGGGGTCCAGGAGGCCGTATATCTCTTTATCCTCCATCGAGATGCCAGCCAACATGAAGTAGAAGATGTGGAAGTTCTGCTCTCCCTCATCCTGATGAACCACACGGGATTTCTCCAGGAGGTACTCGTTGATTTTGGCCCCTTTGACTACAATAACACAGAAATTGAGGTTAATGTTCAATCAAAGTATACGGAATTGATTTATTGGTCTAGAAACAAGCCCAATAGGAGTTATATGATCCATTGCAGTCAATGGGAAGAGCTTTATCTTTTCTGTCTGTTGTAAACAAACCTGAAGAGTTCTGGAAGCGGAGCTGGATGTATTTCCCAAAGCGACTGCTATTGTCATTCATGACCGTCTGTGCGTTTCCAAAGGCCTCGAGAAGTGGATTCACCTATTTAGACACAACCAGACGCAATCATGTTAGGCAGAATCTAAACACAGAAATAGGAAGCTTTGCTTTTATAAAGCATCCCAGAATGCACCACAAAGCTGTTTGAGATAACGGCGATATGTTTTGGTCACAACATCAATTTGTTTACTATCATTTGTTTTCTTATCAAACTGCTTGGCAGTAGCACATGATTAAAATGGATGAATAAACTAATAATTAATTATTTCATTTCACACACACACACACACACACACACACAAATATATATAATATGTAGAATTACTATGTGTGTACATGTATAAACATACACACATATACACATATACACATATACATATATATATATATATATTTTATTTATTTATTAGGGCAGGGCGATATGGCCAAAAAAATTATCATGATTTTTTTTTCATATCAGTTGATATCGATAATTATCACGATAAATGTCAAATCTTTATTTCTTTCAAGTTTAAATCCAGATTTTTGCTCCAAAGAAGCTTGAGTTAGGATGTAGAGGTAAATTTTTGTTCATTATCAAAATCAGTAACATCTGTAAAAATTGTAGCAACCTCAGTTTTATATGGTTAAATTTATTCTAAATTTATTTTTATTTTTTTTTTAATTAAGCATTGGTTTCCCATAGTAGCATACATTTAAATTATGATAAAACTGATAAACATGATAAAAATCACAGTTAAAACCACACATATAGCACCTCAATACCATGGTAAAAATATAACTATGAAGAACAGTAGTCTAGCTTAATCACAAATACATACTATAATAATATACCATTACTCCTGTAATGAGTGTTACTACAGTAAATCCATGGTAAATGAGGGCGATGTGTAGATTGAAAAGCCTTCTGACTGTCTCGTTACACACAGTGTTCCTCCTGTTTGGCTTTAAACTAGTTTAAATCACTGAGTTAAATTCAAGGGTTTCACACTGGATCTCACAGCACTAAAGTAAAATGCATCTGCTCCACGCGGCACTTTGAACTTTGATCCGAGCAGATAAACGGTCCGTGTGGCGCGATTCAAATGAGTTGCGCCCTAAAATAAAAAAAAAAATTATATATATATATATATATATATATATATATATATATATATATATATATATATATATATATATATATATATATATATATATATATATATATACACACACACACACACACACACACACATCTATATAAACTGGAAGAACTGAAATCAATGCAAGTGTATGCAGATGTAATATGCCAGGAGGAAAATATGAATTGTTGAGGAACAATGTTTTAAACTGTGCTCAGTCTACCATAATAACTTATAGATTTATAGTAGCATGTCAACTATTGACTCATTTGTTTTTGTTCATCTTATTGGCCATTTAGACCAATTTTATTAATGATATTTTATTTATTAATGATTAGCTCAGAAGAATGAAAGAGCAGCCTCTGAGAAATAAGACTCTCCTCTGGGACCATATTGACAACTTTGGCTTTGAACCAACAAGCAGGAGAGCAAAGGGAAACAGGGAATCTGGGCTGCTGAATCTCATCTTTGTTTGGGAGATCCTAAAACCAGTTATTCCACTCCAGAGGGCAAGAGCAAAGTTTGCTCACTTCTCTATGCAAACAGTATGACAACAGTAAGTTTTCTTCAAGATAACAATCTTACACCTTCACACATCGTAGGAACAGGATGTTGAAATGTGTTATACGGAAGCACAAAAGCAGAATGAGAAGTCACATGGAGCAAATGTTGCCTACTCCATGCGCAAATGGGGGTCAAAGTGTATCACGTACTGATCGGGTAATATAACAGCAAGATTTTCCTGAGTCACACCAGCGGGTGAAGTGGTCTGGCTGATGCAATGCTTTAGAGAGTCAAGGTCACTTCCTAAACTTCTCAGATGTCTCTCTGAACTCCCCCAGACATCCTGTCTTACTGAAAGAGTTGTGAGAAAATGTTCATACAGTTTTGTAAAGGTTTGGAAACACTCTCAGGCATGTCAACACCTTGGCTTAACTGACAGTGAGAGTTTGAAGTGGGTCTATCTATTTGTCTGACCGATGGCAGACGGATGAAGTGTTCGGGAAGCCTGTTTAAAACCTGTTTTTGTTACATGTGCAGGGACTAGTGATGCAGAAAGTACATGCTTCACCTTTAAGAAATGCTCAAACGTAAATGTTAATGGAACATTGTTATGTTTTAGTGCAAGTATAAACATTTTAGTGGCCGACGAACACAGATTTTTTGATGGCCGATGCGGTATTTAAGAGACCACGGTGGCTGACGGCCAATATAAAGCAGATATAGGCCTATATAACCTAAGGCTCTGCAATTAAATTTATATTTATTTTACATAATATTTACTAAAATAAGTATAAATAAATTTGAATACGTTTCAAATTTAAATTTGATAAAAAATAATAATTTTAATAAAAATAAAAAAAAATCTGTAAAATGAACAGATTCATAAAATGTTTATTTCTACATACACACTTTTTAATCTACACACACACTAATCAATTACAAATCAATATTTGTGATGATATAATCATATATATCAAGGATGCTTAATTTCTAAATAATATATTTATTAATTTATTTTATGTTTATATATATATATATATATATATATATATATATATATATATATATATATATATATACATAGTATAAATTATATTTCTACAATGTCATGGGTATTACAAGAAGAATGTGACTTATGAGGACATTGCCCCGTGTCCTCATTTTTCAAAACGCTTATACATCATACAGAGCGAGTTTTTTTGAGAAAGTCAAAATGCACAAAGTTTCCTGTAAGGGCTAGATTTAGGTGTAGGGCGATAGAAAATACGGTTTGTACAGTATTACAGTAAACCATTACGCCTATGGAATGTCCCCACAATTCACAAAAACAAACGTGTGTGTGACACACAAACAATAATTTAGAATTAGAAATAAAAAAAATCAAAACTGCTTTTTTTTTTAGAAGTTTGTGACATGAAATGTTTATTATATATTCAATTACATGTTTAAAATGTGTATTAACTGAATGTTGTCAAAATAAAAATCCCACGCACATGTATCGGCTAAACAGTAAAATTCTATTATTAAAAAAAAAAAAAAAAAAAATCAGCTGACACTATCAGCAATGACATCTCAATGATGATCTCAATGTCTGGAGCACCAACAATGTCCAAAAACCTTTAATAGCTCCCAAAATAATTGTTATAATGTTGAAATAATGCAAATGGTAAAGCCTAAAGATAAAACGTTTAAACTTTTGGAACGTTATAATTCAACATTTACAGAACATTAATAAGAACCTTGCGCTAACGTTTCTATTCATATTAGAGAAACTGAGCAGCTTAACGTTCCCACAATCAAAACAGAAAATGTTTTGACAACATTCATTTGTTTATGAAAGTTGTAGATCTCTGTAAAAATATGTAAAGCAGATCTACTGTTAAATTGCATATTGTGAACGTAAACACTCCAGGGTGAAAAGATACTTTATTTCTCACTCTCTCTGCAAACAAACAGTGAACCTACAGGAGCAGAAATAAAACCGCAGCAATTACAGTAACTACAAAGAACAGCCTATCAGATATCAACAAATATAGCCTTTCAAAATAACCAGGGGTCTACTTGGGAGAACATGAACTTACAGAAGTGAGCTTCTCTAAACTCATTGTCATTTACAACTTGTTTAAGCAACTTTCTCATTTCATCAGAAGTGACGATGTGCCAAGAACTAGACATTTCATTTCTTAAAAGTGCATCTCACAATAAAATGTCAGTTTCAATGATCTGAAGCAACACAGGAAGCTTGTTTAGTTTATACCTTGTTTTTTTTTTTAACCTTTTTTTTAACTATGTTGTGCAATTGACATTAACATTTGCCAACCTGCTGTTGAACCACGAAAGGCGTGACGTGTGCAGTGGAATCTGGGTGTTTTGTAATGTTTACAGTGATGCAGTGGCAGACATGGTGATGACTTTCATTGTGAACATGACAGCATGGAAATAGTATTTTACAGTATCGGTTATCGCCTATAATTACAGATCTGAAGGGTCAGATGATGGAAGATAAGTACAAAGTCAACGGCTATCAAATCACAACACTACACCGAACCAGGAAGTACTGAAGGAACAAACAGAAATAACCTCTTCCGTGCACATCTGTTCCTCAAACCAACCAGAAACCTCAAATTACAGACAGATGCTCAAAAATATTGCTGTCACACCCACATATTTTCAGACGCCACATGAAATCGCTTGAGTATTTATATACCAAATTTAAGAGGGATGTATTAAAGAGACTTTTGCTTTTAAAAAACAACAACTTTATTTGCTATTTATTTATTTATTTATTTATTATCATTATAAGTGGCCATTCTCATTCTAAAACGCATTTGATTGGACAAAAACGCCTCAACTGCAAGATGAGTAATCAATTTTGTTAGGCATTTTCCAAGAAGAAAAAGGTTTTGCATGTGTATATTTGCTAAATCTTTTAGGTTTACACTAGCATGAAGATGCAGGGTTTCTTTAGGTTTTATGAAGGAATGGTAAGACCCATTAAGGAAATAAATGAAAGGGAACATGATTTGTCAATAAAAGTTACATTAACCAACACTTTAAAGTTTCAATATCACATATCATATCATATTTTACAAAAAATATGGTATATGATATTGAAATAATTTTTACTGTACCTTCTGATAACACTGTAAAAAAAGTGATGTACCTCCACAACACTGACTGCGTTTACATGCGCACGAATATTGCGATTATTTCCAATAATCAGAGTAAGGACTTAATCGCATTTTGATGTTTACATGTCAAGAGCAAGCTCTTACTCCTGTTTACATGCAATTTCCATTATTCGTATTATTCGCTAAGAATTGTGGTTAATTTTTTTACTGCCATTATTCACATACCCCACTGGACAGCACAAATGATGGACTCAGAAAGAGCAGTGTTACTGGTCGTTGTTTTAATTAATTTACGTCTAATGCATAATGATTTTGTATGGCTGTATTCCACGCTTTTTCGGCACCATAGAAATGTGATGGAATTTGTTTGCCTTTACGCTGCCGTCGCGTTCTGCTCGCCCCTCTGGATGAGGGTAAGGAACAGAGACTGCTGGCAGCTTGTTGTGTTTTCCTCAGAATGCGATGCTTTCTTCCCCTCCATCGTTTCTAATCTCCGTATTATTACAGGTGCGTTTCATGTTATTCATATATGTCACAAGCGCATGCGCACTTTGGTCAGAGCGGCAATACTGCGATTAAGGTGTTTACATGCCTGTATATTCCGATTAAAATCAGCGTACGCCACCTATGTTAATACGATTATTCCTGCTGCGATTATGAGCTTAATCGCATTATTTAGATCGAAGTATTGCGTTTACATGAGGTAAAGCATAATCGCAATATCGCCAAAATCTCATTATAATCGCATTAAGAGGGTCCATGTAAACGCACTTACTGCCTTTTTTCCAGTGCAAATGTTATTAAATCTAAAAAAAAACTCGTTTTCTGAGAAATTGGTCAACATAAAGTGAGTTTATGATTAAAAGAACAAATATCTGCTCAGATAAATCAATTTAATTCAAAAGGGAAAAAAACAAGCTTTCGTTCCCTATTGACAGATATCTGCTCTTTTTTTAAGCATAATCTCACGTAATTTTCTCAGAAAACAAGACTTTGTATCTTCATTTTGCATCTTAGGTAAACACATCTTGATATAAGGATGTTTATATATTTGTATTGAAAAGGAAAACAAAAATTTTAAAGAAGTGGGGGACTACTTTCAGGCGCTGCGTAATATCAATGCGGCTGCTGCGGCCATGTTACGGGAGCAAAGTTCCTTGATTATTACGCCGGAATGAGAGTATAGTTCCTAATCATATCAGCCTAGAAAATCGCAACTTTTCATTTTCCGCCGGTCTTAGTACACAATATAACTACAGAAGAGTCAAGTTTTAAATAGGAAAACTATCGAAACTCTTTGATCGTTTTTAGAACGCGATGCTACTGGTCTAATTGGATTCAATGATCTATGCTAAACTATGCTAAAAGTGCTATCGCCAGACCCGGAGATCGGCTGAATGGATTCAAAAACGGTAAAACTCAACTTATTAACTCTGGGGGAGTTGGAGAATGAGCCTATTTCCAAAAAAAGTGGAGTGTTCCTTTAATGCAATAACTATGAATGTAAGACGTTCTGCTCTGATTTAAGACCTTTTTAAGGTCGCAATTTGTGGAAGGGCGACTTTTAAAGACATTTTAAGATGTTTTTAAGACTTGCAGAAACCCTGAGATGACCTCAACGCTAATAGACACTGACTAAAAGCTACAAAAGTCCAAGTTTGACTTCATGGGCTTTTTAAGCCATTCCCAAAAACACATTATAACAAACAAATTAAACACACCCCATATACCCACCATTTGAATATGTCAGAAACCACACATGTGCCTTTAACACACACACACACACACACACACACACACACACACACACACACACGGGTGCGGCGCAGTTTCAACTTCCTGTGTGTAAATCAAACACCCGACCACCTGAATGCAGCCGGCAAATCATGTCTCATTGCAATCCTAATCTGTGCAAACCTGGTGGCTGTATTCAAATGTAGATGCAACTGACGGGCCGTACCTGCAGGATCTGCTGCTCTAGCTGTGAGTTGGCCTTGCACAGCTCCATGATGTGTCTCAGCAGCAGTTTGGTGCTCTCGGTTTTACCCGCTCCGCTTTCACCACTGTGGGACAAATGGATACAACATAATAGGCCGTTAGTGTTGTAGCAAAACTAATGCTGGTGTCATGGGACAAGGCCACAAAAGAGGAACTCAAGTGTGTCAAGAAACAAGAGAACCAAAACATGTCCAGGTCATATTTAACACCAGAATCAAAAGAAGACTGTATCTGGACTTTATTTTCATGTCGATTAAGAACATTACAGACACGGATATTTTGTTTTACAACTTTAAAAAATTTTTTTAATTAGTATTAAATTAAATGTGCTAAATTTAGTAACATAAGTAAATATATAAGTAAAAAAAATATATATATATATATATATATATATATATATTTAAAGTAAATCTATTTTTAGATTTTCAATTTTTTTATTTTATTTTTTTATTTTTAATTTGAAAAACATTCCATTTTATTTAATTTGAAAAACATTTTTTTTTTTTTTTTACTTTTTTTTGTATTTTCTATTTCATTTTTACAAAGTTTTAGTATTATTTTTTACATTTTATTTTTATATTTTGCATTTTAATTTTAACTAGTTGACCTAATTGTCTTGAAAATAACATCACAATTCAATGTAAAAAAAAAAAAAAATAATAATGGTAGAAAAATAGGCTTCATTTTCAACATACATTCCTATGCAAAATATTAATAATATATTATCATTTATTCTTATTTTACAATACAAAATTGTTTACAATATGATCAAAAATTGATCTTGACAGCTTTTAAGAGCTCCACCCACAATCCAAAGTCTGGAACTAATCAATATTTTTCACAAAACGGTGCATGACTTTTGATCTGATTTCCAAGTCATTTTATATTGTCTTGTGAGCTACAATAACATCAAACATCATACAGTCTCTCTGCTTTCCAAATATAGCACAATTATTAATAATTGATGACACAGACACACGTTTATGGTTGTGTTGTCTTGCCTTGTCATTGTACACGTTAAAAGCATTCTGGCCCAGTTGCCTGAGTGATTATCAGCTTCCCAGCACTGGTACTGGTCTCATTCATGGACGGCTGTATGGTTTCTAAGGGTGATCATTGAGCTCTAATGACGGTTTATATGATCAGAGAAAGCCTGTTGCCCAGTGATTATGAAAGCAAAGCCAACTTTTTGTATTTTGATGGTCTTTAGCACTGCTCTGTCCCCATCAATGCACAGAATACAACTGAGAAATTTACTGTGAGGCTCCATTTCTGAAAAATACATTAAGGCCAACCTTCTAATGGTAAAGCAGCAGTGCAGAGTCTCAGAGGAAGGCTGCACGTAGGAAAAACCTTAAATATGATACCGCAAAGAGTACAGCTATCAACTATACTATTAAGTTATGGAGGAATCCAGGAATTAAAATCCATCTGAAACTTTCACGGTTAGTCTGATAGAGGACGAAACTGAAACTAGACAAGGAACCTTTGTCAAACCAAACTCAGAATGCTTGCCTGACGGTTTGAAAGTTTTAACAGATATATACTTTAACAGACCAGTTTTGATTAACTCAACACCAAATCTGAATAACTGGAAAAGATCAACTCAAATCATAACAGGTTGAAGGTCTGTGCCTAAAAATTCAAAGAGTCTCAAATTTGATCTCAGATTAGGGATTAAAAACCCAAGTTTATACCACTATGAAAGCTGTCTTTCGCCAAGGGATTAAAAATTGAAAAAAAAAAAAATAATAATAATTGTGACTTTTCACAATTCAGACTTTTTTCTCACAATTCTGACATTTTCAAACAATTCTGAGAAAGAAACTCAGAATTTTGAGATATAAATTCAGAATCGCAAGATATAAACTCAGAACTGATATATAATTAACATTAACTCAACGTTCTGAGGAGAAAACTCACAATTGTGAGAAAAAAAATATAAAATCAGAATTCTCTCATAATTCTGCAAACAAAAGTCGTAATTGTGAGACATAAACGACTGCGAGAAAAGTCACAATTACCTTTTTATTCCATGACAGAAAAAAAAGAATTCAGAATTGTGAGATGTAAACTCAGAACTGTCAGAAAATAAGTTCTAATTCTGATTTTATGTCCTGAAACTTTGAGAAATAAACAATATAAGCTATAAATTCACTCACACACACACACACACACACACACACACACACACACACACACACACACACACACACACTATATATTAAAAGTAAATACAAAATAATTCCATTAATCGTGATAGATTTTACATTATTATAATAATATTTTAACTCTCAATTCTGATTAAATTTTCTGGTGAAAATTTAACTTTAAGTACGTAACAAGTAATTGCATAATATACAATGAGATATGAATTCACCGTTGCAAAAAATTTGTGATAAAAAAAAAAAAAGCAATTATTTTATTTTTTCATCCTTGTGGCAGAAACAAGGCTTCCATAAATAACAGTATGTCAATAAAGTTTTGCTTGTGTTTTTCAATGAAACAGACACAAGGACTTTTATCTGATAGGCTATGTCAAAAATATGAGGGAATGCTCTTCTTGTCTCTACGTGTCTAACTGAAAAAACAAACATGAATGGACACGAATTTTCATACTGTACTGAGTCTGACACATGTCACCATATGACCGTCATTCTAGAGTTCCTCAAAAACCCCTCAGACATGCTCTCCTGCAGAAACCACTGGTTCCAGTGAATTAATTTGATTGTAACACAAACCTGATCACGATACACTGGTTCTTGGGTCCCGTGGCCAGCCGTCCCAGCATGGACTGATACGCCCGGTCCGCCACAGCAAATATATGAGGGGGCAAAGACTTCTTCTCATGGCACTTATACCGCTCAGATACCTGCACAGGATAAATCAGTTTAATTACATGCTTTCTGCTCACAAATCTTCTTTGTAGCCAAAGAAACCCATTCTTACCTCTTTTTCATAGATTGAAAGATATTTAAATGGGTTAATAGCCACCAAGATGTCTCCTATATAGGTCTGTAAATATATAAAAACTCAGTTAGTCATATCAGTGATATAAAGCAGTAGGCTATTTACATACAGTCAGTGAATAACAGCTGTCCCGGAGAACAAGAGCTCGTTGTTTTACCATCTCCAGAAAACACAGCTGGTTTACTTCTGGATTTTCACTGATGTGTGGTATTTTTAGGTCATTTTACACGGTGTATGTTACTCACATAGATGAGGTTCTGTGTAAAGCGTCCAGTCAAAACCTCCAGCAAACTTTTCTCGTCCAGCTCGGAGAGATTCGCCAGATCTTCGGGCAGTTTTTCCTCCATCGTTCGTCTCCAATGTTGTTCGTGAACTTAAAACGGTCAAATCTTACTGTCTCGCATCACAAAACAACTGCTAGTGTTTATATCCACGCTCCGTCAAGTCCACGAAGCCGCTGACTCAGTTGACTGACTGACTGACTCTCTCTCACTCACTCTCTCTCTCTACGCTACTTGAGTGTCTCTCTCTCGTTCCGCCCTCAGCTAATAGATACAATAGTTAACCCTTTCCTCACAATGTCACATATAAAATGATAGTTCACCCAAAATTCAAATTCTGTCACCGTTTAATCACTTATATGTGACCCTGTACCACAAAACCAGTCATAAGGGTCAATCTTTTGACTTTTTGAGACTTATACATCAGCTGAAAGCAGAATAAATAAGCTTTCCATTGATGTATGGTTTAGGACAATATTTGGCTGAGATACAACTACCGTATTTGAAAATCTGAAATCTGAGGGTGCAAAAAATTTAAATATTGAGAAAATCGCCTTTAAAGTTGTCCAAATGAAGTTCTTAGCAATGCATATTACTAATCAAAAATTAAGTTTTGATATATTTACGGTAGAAAATTTACAAAATATCTTCATGGAACATGACCTTTACTTTATATCCTAATGATTTTTGGTATAAATGATCATTTTGACCCATAAAATGTATTTTTGGCTATTGCTACAAATATAACCGTGCGACTTAAAGGAACACTCCACTTTTTTTTGGAAATATAGGCTCATTCTCCAACTCCCCCAGAGTTAATAAGTTGAGTTTTACCGTTTTTGAATCCATTCAGCCGATCTCCGGGTCTGGCGATAGCACTTTTAGCATAGCTTAGCATAGATCATTGAATCCGATTAGACCAGAAGCATCGCGTTCAAAAATGACCAAAGAGTTTCGATAGTTTTCCTATTTAAAACTCGACTCTTCTGTAGTTATATCGTGTACTAAGACCGGCAGAAAATGAAAAGTTGCGATTTTCTAGTCCGATTTTCTATATTATAACTAGTTACCTAGCTGGGGACTACTTTCAGGCGCCTGCTGCGGCCATGTTACGGCAGCAAAGTTCCTTGATTATTACGCCAGACTGGGAGTATAGTTCTTAATCATATCAGCCTAGAAAATCGCAACTTTTCATTTTCCGCCGGTCTTAGTACACGATATAACTACAGAAGAGTCAAGTTTTAATTAGGAAAACTATCGAAACTCTTTGATCGTTTTTTGAACGCGATGCTACTGGTCTAATCGGATTCAATGATCTATGCTAAGCTATGCTAAAAGTGCTATGGCCAGACCCGGAGATCGGCTGAATGGATTCAAAAACGGTAAAACTCAACTTATTAACTCTGGGGGAGTTGGAAAATGAGCCTATTTCCAAAAAAAGTGGAGTGTTCCTTTAAGACTGGTTTTGTGCTCCAGGGTCACATTACAAACCTGTACGACTTTATTTGAACACAAATGGAGATCCTTAGCAGAATGCTGACGCTGCTCATTTCCATACAATGAAAGTGGATGGGGACTGGGGATGTTGATCTCTGAAAGGTACAAAAAGTACCTTTAAAGCAGTAGTTCATATATTAAAGTATACTAAACTATTACAAATATTTTCAGTAATTAAAATAAATCTGGAATTATAGAAAATATGAAAAAGATGAAAAAGATGACTTGAACTTAACTTAATAAATGAAATAAACAGGTTTAAGTTGAAGTACTTAAATGACTAAAACTGAAAAAAAAAAATATATATATATATATACATAGAAGCTGTATAGAAATATATATGAAAACTAACTAACTAATGAAAAAAGTACACTTAAATAAAATTACTAAAACAAAAAATGAAAACTAATTAAAAGCTATAATAGTACTAATATATGGCATAATATATACAACAACAAAAAAACGCTGTAGTTCAATTCAAAACAGTTTTGAAGTGAGTCTGTAACCACTATGCATTCTGATTAATGGTGGATCAATGCTGTTTTGTTTTTTTTCTTTTCTTTTTCAGTGGGAAAATTTTTAATCTTTGGTATTTTATCCACACGCCACACATCACTATTACATGGCGGATATTATGGACCTAATTGTTATGCACTACTGGTTAATGATTCTTACAAGCTGTGTGGTGTATTTTATGGAAACAGGTCATCCTGGGTTGAGATGACATATGCTGGTCATGTGATTGGCACCTCACTGGAGTAACACTTCCTCCATAACCTAATCAATGAATGTCTGACTCACAGGCCTTCATATATGACCAATAGAAATAAACAACCCTAAATTATATTTGAATCAATGCAATTTCTTTAATTGCCTACCATCTGCATGCATATACATTCTTCTGATTTGACAATAAATTTGACTCTAATTATTAGAATATTATAAGACAGCAAATTATAAAATAAATAAATATAACTAAATACCTATTTGCACTTAAAATACAGATTCCGCTTTTTTTATTTGAACGTAATCTATTATTAATATTATACATTTAAAATAATATATTATATATAAAATTATATAATATATTAAATATTAAAAACAAACAAACAGAAACAGTAACTTTTTTGGTCTTTATTATTTTTGGTCTTAATTTATTGTATTAATACAATCTCTTGTTAAAAAACAATATAAAACACAGAAAATGTATGATTTATTTGTTACATCATCTTAATTAGTACAGTACATTTGATCAGGTACGTCTGTGAAACTCAAACATCAGATATCTGCCATCATATATAAAACAAAACAGGATTGCTTTAAGTATTTAACTGCTTTACATCGTTGAACCTTTCTATTCAAACCAAACATTATCACAGTCACTAATAATATGCATCATTTAGACCAATTGTTCTATTACTGTTCAGACAGAACTTAACCGGTACAAAAGCACTAACGACATATGTACAGACAAATGTTGTGAACAAAGATTTATTTCATTTCGATATCAGATGTCGGCACTGGCTTTCGTTTTGCTTTCTTGCTTTTCCTATGAATGAAAAGAAACATTTTACATTTACATCTACATTTCTCAAACAGATAAAGTTTCAACAGGGGAAAATGACTGCAAATGGGCATTTCATCACTTGTCAAAATTTCATCACTTGATACTTACTTTTGGAGCACAAACACCACAATCGCAGAGATGACAGCACCAGCGAACACAATCCCACCCAAAACACCCACAATCAGCCCTGAGAGAGGAAAAAGGCATTATGAAAACATGTTTATATCATATATGGACTCTTGAATAAAGGCTTTTTAATGCACTGATGCAATGAACGATGAAACGTGCAGCTCAAGCATCTGCAGAGCTTTTAGGCCAAACCACAAGAGTAGCAACAATTAAAATATTAAATATGAAAACATAAATAGTTAGTGAGTTTACCTGCATCAACAGTCTTCTCATCAGGGTTTGGCAGGTCTGCAGATCCCAAAAGCCGTCCGGACCGTGCTGTAAAAATACATTCACACAGTCAGAACAGACTGACCTCTAGTGGACAACACATCAACACACACTGATCAAGCTACTGAACATTTTAGGAAATGATGCAAAGAAATCATCTTATATATATATATATATATATATATACACACACACTTTTTTTTACCACTTAAAATAGTTGTTTTCTATGTGAATATATTGTAAAATACAATTTATTCCTGTGATCAAAGCTGAATTTTCAGCATCAGACTTCAGTGTCACATGATCCTTCAGCAATCATTCTAATATGCTGATTTGCTGCTCAAGAACCATTTCTGATTATTATCAATGTTGAAAACAGTTGATATTTTTTGTGGAAACTTTGATAGGGCCTACATTTTATTTACATTGTTTAATAGTAAAAAGAAAATAAATAAATAAAAAAAGCATTTATTTGAAATCTTTTGTAATGTCTTTACTGTCACTTTTAATCAATATAATGTGTCCTTGTGCCACAATGTATCATTTCTTTAAAAAATAAAATAAAATCAATCAATCATTTGAACTGTAGTGTATCCTAAAGCTCCTTATAGATACTTTAAGTCATTATTTTCACAATTGGTTGACTCCAAAAAAAAAAAAAAAAACCTGTTTACTGCCTAATTTTTATAGTGGTAATGTTGAGGACATCCTCTCATTCTTTGTGTGTCTGTGTTTATTTAACATTCAAAACAAGGCTTTATCTGTTTCGTTCACTTGCATGTGGAAGAAGAACTTATAAAAGACGTGGGAACACAGAACAACATCACACTCATAACTTACAACCACCAACTGTTTGCTATCTTCAAAGAAAACCCCCTCTTTATACATCCGAAGTTTAAACTGTTGTAAAGACACTAACAACTAATAAACTTCCAGTGAAGGTTTGATTATTAACCCATGTGCACTGTCAGAAAAAAAAAAAAAAGGTACAAAAACTGTCACTGGGGCTTTACTCTTTCAAAATATACACTGTTTTGGTACATTCTTTTTGTACATTTTATGTACTAATATGTGATTTTTAAGGTACTAATACACTTTATTAGTTCTTTATTATAAAGAGCTTTTAACATCTGCAGAACATTTCAGTTTCACAAAAGGTTCTTTGTGCTGAAAGAAAGTTCTTTAGACTATAAAAAGATAAAAGAGATGGTTCTTTAAAGAACCTTTGACTGAATGGTTCTTAGTGGAACTAAAAATGGTTCTTCTATATGGCATCGCTGTGAAGAACCTTTCAAGCACCTTTATTTTTAAGAGTGTATGGGGGAAATTAGGTGTACCTTTTAGCTTTTGCACAGCAACAGTGACACCATTGTACCTTTTTTCCCTGAGTTGAGTGGAAATCTCAACTGTTTAGTTTCATGTTATAAATATTATACTGATTAAAAATGGTAAAACGAGACTTGAACTGACCGCGACACATGTTCTGACACTTCTCTCGAGAATCAAAACGGTTGCCGTTTCCTCGGCAGCCTCCATATAAGAACATACGGCAGATTTTCTCTTCCTTGTCGTAATAATACATGGGAATGATGGCAAAACAGGCGCCTTCGTCCTTTGGCAGAGAACAGACTTCATCTGAGGGACACGAAGGAAAAAGCATGAAACATCAATCACTCATGTCAAATCAACAAATGCAGTATTTACTAGTTAATTTACCCTCCTCCGGGTAGATTTCGTCTACTTTGGGTGAACATGCTTTCACACAGTCTCTATCGCTCTCGAAGCGGTTGCTGTTGCCGCCTGCGCCTTTATAGAAGAACGGAACGCAGTACTGTAACTGCGGATTATAGAAATATTTCAACAGCTTTGCCTTTCCTTCTCCTTCATCCCTGGGCTCTGTGCACTGTGGGCCTGAAAAAGTCAAATGACTCATTAATATTTTATCCACTTCATCAAGCATTTGGACACACCGAAAAGGCTTTTTATTTTAATAATTTAGAAAAAAAAAAATGTTGTATTTGCAAAGTTGATATTATTTTTTAAAAATAAATATTTTGTTTGCATTTGACAATAAAGTTTTTTTTAAATACATTTGAATTTAATAATAATTTATTGAAATATTTGTTCTGTATTTGACATTAAGGTTGATTTTTTTTTATAAATTATTTTTATTTGAATAATAATTTAAATATTTAAAAAATTGTTGTGTGCTTGACAATAAAGTTGATTTTATTTTTTAAACATTTTAATAATTACAATATTTTAATATTTAAAAACAATAATTAAAAAGGAAGATGCAAACAGCTCAATCAGAACCATTTGCAGCACATTAGGCATAAGATTAAAAATAAATGTGTGCACATTGTGAATGAATTTAATGAACTTGGTTTCACTTCCCTGATGGCGTTTCAGTAAGTTCGCATATTATCCTCAAACACAGATTATGATAAAAAGTGT
Source organism: Acrossocheilus fasciatus (assembly GCA_036784905.1). Classification (NCBI taxonomy): domain Eukaryota; kingdom Metazoa; phylum Chordata; class Actinopteri; order Cypriniformes; family Cyprinidae; genus Acrossocheilus; species Acrossocheilus fasciatus. The sequence continues at coordinate 4,696,981 of CM071947.1, forward strand.
GACTTTGACAAGTGTGTTTATAGGTTGTCATAGAACGGTCATTTAGGCTATTATAATAAAATTATTTGCAAATAGATCAAATGCATTACTTTACAATAAATTGTAGTTCTCTAGCTATTTTTCTGCCATGATTTAGAATGAATGTGTGTCCAAACTTTTGAATTGCAGTGCATAAATTGTTAAACACAACAGGGATGTCTATTAGAATTATTATCAATATTATCAACACATTTAATCCAGACACTTCCTGTAAAGCCAGCATGTATAACAACTCCAGAAATGACAGAAATCACAGGTTGTCTCAGAACTCACCCACTGATGAAGCAGAAATGCCTCCGAACCCCAGAAGTGCCAGCAGAACGTACAGTGTTGATCTTCTCATGGTGGGATTCTTCAGATTTGACTGGGTTTGGTCCAGTGAAACTCCAGCAGCTGCTCGTACTGCACGACTAGCTCAGCTCGAGTCCGGCTCGCGTCCTTTAGACCCTCTTATCAGCTCAGTTTTTATGATCAGGGTGTGTTTCTCTCACATTGAGGCCAGTTTCTGCCATAAAACCTATCGATGACTCCTCTTATGATCTCGTTGTACAGTTTCGAACTCAAATAATCTAACTACTCTCCCAGAAACCTGTTCATGATTGCACATAAAACTGAGAAATGATTCATTTGGGCCTGAGGGATGATGCAGTAGGTGAAGTTTGTGATACACATATTTATAACATATATACATATAACATATTTAATTTGAAAACATTTGATATTTTATTGAAATGAATGGCAAGCAAGGTCTCATTTGCCCTGTTTCTCCTGCAGACCCAATTAACTCAGAAACTCACAAAAAGAAATAAAGAAAGTCCAACGGAAGGCTTAACGTTCACAGGACAAACAACAAAACATTCAGTCTGACAAATATTAAATTATTATTTTAATATTTTAAATAAATTAAATATTAATGTTCACAGGACAAACAATCTGGACATTAATTCTGATGAATATTAAATGACCATCCTAATAATATTTTAAACATTGTATTAAAATATGTATTAATTCTGATAAACAATAAATTATTTTAACAATAACTGTAAATCATGTTCAAAGGAAAAACGACAAAAGATTAATTCTGATAAATATTAATGATTATTTTAAATAGGATTTAAATTTAAATATTGCATTAAAATTTGTATTAATTTTGATAAATAATAAATGATTAAAGAATGTAAACATTTAAATATTGCTTTAAAATTAATAATAGTTTTGAATAATTTAATAAAACTCGAATGTTGCGCGAGAAACATGATGAAAACAGGCGAGAGCTTGTGCGCAGCTCCTTAATATGGAGTTCTGATTGGCCAATCGCTGTTATTTAGTTTGTAAATTATTATTCGTAGAGAATATTAATATTTCATTTGTAGGACAAGTTTTAGGCCTACATAATTACCCAGCATACTAATCTAAAGGGGATGGGTAAGGGAGATTTTATAGAGGAGATGCTTTAGGTAATTTTTTTTTCAACAAGTGTGATCCCATCCTCAGTTCGAGCCCTGGAAATTTGCATATTTTATTTGTTAACTTTTTTTTGCTTATTTCAATTAATCTCATAAAACTAGCGAGCTAAGCAGTACTGACGGTGTTGTTTAAACATAGTTGAAGGAGCGAAAAGTGGAGAAACAGACATTTTTAAGTCATTTCAATCGATTCACTATCAAAAACCAGTTCCGAAGAGCCATTCATTTTTGAATTTCAACATCACTAGTAATGATTTTCAAAAAATAGTGATGGGTAAAACGGAGCTTTTTGAAACTCTGTTATAAACCATTGCTTCGCAAAATTATTCACCATTTCGAAGCGCTCCAATCGAATCGCATATAACGAATCATTTGTTTCAGATCAGGACTTCAGAGCGCAGATCGCAAATCATTTGATTCAGATTGGGACTTTGGAGCGGGTTTGTAAGATATTATTCAGACCGGAACTTCGGAGCGCGTATCGTTAATCATTTGATTCATATCGGAACTTCGTAGCATGTATCGTTAATCATTTGATTCATATCGGAACTTCGGAGCATGTATCGTTAATCATTTGATTCAGATCAGGACTTCGGAGCATGTATCGTTAATCATTTGATTCTGATCAGGACTTCGGAGCATGTATCGTTAATCATTTGATTCATATCGGAACTTCGGAGCAAGTATCGTTAATCATTTGATTCAGATCAGGACTTCGGAGCATGTATCGTTAATCATTTGATTCATATCGGAACTTCGTAGCATGTATCGTTAATCATTTGATTCAGATCAGGACTTCGGAGCATGTATCGTTAATCATTTGATTCATATCGGAACTTCGTAGCATGTATCGTTAATCATTTGATTCAGATCAGGACTTCGGAGCATGTATCATTAATCATTTGATTCATATCAGAACTTCGGAGCGCGCATCGCTAATCATTTGATTCATATTGGGACTTCGGAGCATGTATCGTTAATCATTTGATTCAGATCGGAACTTCGGAGCGCGTATCGCTAATAATTTGATTCATATCGGAACTTCGGAGCATGTATCGTTAATCATTTGATTCATATCGGAACTTCGGAGCAAGTATCGTTAATCATTTGATTCAGATCGGAACTTCGGAGCGCGTATCGCTAATAATTTGATTCATATCGGAACTTCGGAGCAAGTATCGTTAATCATTTGATTCAGATCAGGACTTCAGAGCATGTATCGTTAATCATTTGATTCATATCGGGACTTCGGAGCATGTATCGTTAATCATTTGATTCATATCAGAACTTCGGAGCGCGCATCGCTAATCATTTGATTCAGATCGGAACTTCGGAGCGCGTATCGCTAATAATTTGATTCATATCGGAACTTCGGAGCATGTATCGTTAATCATTTGATTCATATCGGAACTTCGGAGCAAGTATCGTTAATCATTTGATTCATATCGGGACTTCGGAGCGCGTATCGCTAATCATTTGATTCTGATTGGGACTTCGGAGTGGATTCGTAAGACATTATTCAGATCGGAACTTCGGAGCGCGCATCGTTAATCATTTGATTCAGATCGGAACTTCGGAGCACGTATCGCTAATCATCTCTGTGGTCATTAAAAATCCCAGGATGTCTTTCGAAAAGAGTAGAGGTATGACCTCGGCATCCTGGCCAAATTCGCCCATTGGCCTCTGACCATCAAGGCCTCCTAACCATCCCCATATCTGCTGATTGGCTTCATGACTCTGTCTCCTCTCCACCAGTAAGCTGGTGTGTGGTGGGCGTTCTGGCGCACTATGGCTGCTGTCGCATCATCCAGGTGGATGCTGCACACTGGTGGTGGATGAGGAGATACCCCCTGACAATGTAAAGCGCTTTGAGTGCTTAGAAAAGTGCTATATAAATGTAAGGAATTATTATTATTTTTATTATTATTATTTGATTCAGATCAGAACTTCGGAGCATGTATCGCTAATCATTTGATTCAGATCGGGACTTTGGAGTGGATTCGTAAGACATTATTCAGATCGGAACTTCGGAGCATGTATCGTTAATCATTTGATTTATATCGGAACATCGGAGCACGTATCGTTAATCATTTGATTCATATCGGAACTTCGGAGCATGTATCGTTAATCATTTGATTCATATCGGAACTTCGGAGCATGTATTGTTAATCATTTGATTCAGATCGGAACTTCGGAGCATGTATCGCTAATCATTTGATTCAGATCGGGACTTTGGAGCGCGTATCACTAATCATTTGATTCAGATCGGGACTTTGGAGTGGATTCGTAAGACATTATTCAGATCGGAACTTCGGAGCGCGTATGGCTAATCATTTGATTCAGATCGGAACTTCGTAGCACGTATGGTTAATCATTTGATTCAGATCGGAACTTACGAATAATGTTCATAAGACATTATTCAGACCGGAACTTCGGAGCGCGTCTCGTTAATCATTTGATTCAGATCGGGACTTTGGAGCGCGTATCGCTAATCGTTTGATTCAGATCGGGACTTCGGAGTGGATCCGTAAGACATTATTCAGATCGGAACTTCGGAGCACGTATCGTTAATCATTTGATTCAGATCGGAACTTCGGAGCATGTATCGCTAATCATTTGATTCAGATCGGGACTTTGGAGCGCGTATCGCTAATCATTTGATTCAGATCGGGACTTTGGAGTGGATTCGTAAGACATTATTCAGATCGGAACTTCGGAGCGCGTATGGCTAATCATTTGATTCAGATCGGAACTTCGTAGCACGTATGGTTAATCATTTGATTCAGATCGGAACTTACGAATAATGTTCATAAGACATTATTCAGACCGGAACTTCGGAGCGCGTCTCGTTAATCATTTGATTCAGATCAGGACTTTGGAGCGCGTATCGCTAATCGTTTGATTCAGATCGGGACTTCGGAGTGGATCCGTAAGACATTATTCAGATCGGAACTTCGGAGCGCGTATCGCTAATCATTTGATTCAGATCGGGACTTAGGAGCGAGTATCGCTAATCATTTGATTCAGATCGGGACTTAGGAACGCATATTGCTAATCATTTGATTCAGAACGGAACTTCGGAGCAAGTATCGCTAATCATTTGATTCAGATCGGAACTTCGGAGCATGTATCGCTAATCATTTGATTCAGATCGGAACTTCGGAGCATGTATCGCTAATCGTTTGATTCAGATCGGGACTTCGGAGTGGATCCGTAAGACATTATTCAGATCGGAACTTCGGAGCACGTATCGTTAATCATTTGATTCAGATCGGAACTTCGAAGCATGTATCGCTAATCATTTGATTCAGATCGGGACTTTGGAGCGCGTATCGCTAATCGTTTGATTCAGATCAGGACTTCGGAGTGGATCCGTAAGACATTATTCAGATCGGAACTTCGGAGCGCGTCTCGTTAATCATTTGATTCAGATCGGAACTTCGGAGCGGGTTCATAAGACATTATTCAGATCGGAACTTCAGAGCGTGTATCGCTAATCATTTGATTCAGATCGGGACTTAGGAGCGAGTATCGCTAATCATTTGATTCAGATCGGGACTTAGGAACCCATATTGCTAATCATTTGATTCAGAACAGAACTTCGGAGCGAGTATAGCTAATCATTTGATTCAGATCAGGACTTAGGAGCGAGTATGGCTAATCATTTGATTCAGATCGGGACTTAGGAACGCATATTGCTAATCATTTGGTTCAGAACGGAACTTCGGAGCGAGTATCGCTAATCATTTGATTCAGATCGGGACTTAGGAGCGGGTTCATAAGACATTATTCAGATCAGAACTTCAGAGCGCGTATTGCTAATCATTTGATTCAGATCGGGACTTAGGCGCGAGTATGGCTAATCATTTGATTCAGATCAGGACTTAGGAGCGAGTATGGCTAATCATTTGATTCAGATCGGGACTTAGGCGCGAGTATGGCTAATCATTTGATTCAGATCAGGACTTAGGAGCGAGTATGGCTAATCATTTGATTCAGATCGGGACTTAGGAGCGGGTTCATAAGACATTATTCAGATCAGAACTTCAGAGCGCGTATTGCTAATCATTTGATTCAGATCGGGACTTAGGCGCGAGTATGGCTAATCATTTGATTCAGATCAGGACTTAGGAGCGAGTATGGCTAATCATTTGATTCAGATCGGGACTTAGGAACGCATATTGCTAATCATTTGGTTCAGAACGGAACTTCGGAGCGAGTATCGCTAATCATTTGATTCAGATCGGAACTTCGGAGCGGGTTCATAAGACATTATTCAGATCAGAACTTCAGAGCGCGTATTGCTAATCATTTGATTCAGATCGAGACTTAGGCGCGAGTATGGCTAATCATTTGATTCAGATCAGGACTTAGGAGCGAGTATGGCTAATCATTTGATTCAGATCGGGACTTAGGAGCGGGTTCATAAGACATTATTCAGATCAGAACTTCAGAGCGCGTATTGCTAATCATTTGATTCAGATCAGGACTTAGGAGCGAGTATGGCTAATCATTTGATTCAGATCGGGACTTAGGAGCGGGTTCATAAGACATTATTCAGATCAGAACTTCAGAGCGCGTATTGCTAATCATTTGATTCAGATCGGGACTTAGGCGCGAGTATCGCTAATCATTTGATTCAGATCGGGACTTACGAATAGTGTTTGCAAGACATTATTCAGATCAGGACTTAGGAGCGCATTAATTATTTGATTGAGATCAGAACTTCGAGCGCGTATTTTTAGATCGGGACTTAGGAGCACATATCGTTAATCATTTGATTCAGATCGGGACTTCGGAGCGCGTCAAATTTGATAAATCATACATAGGATGAAGAGATGAAGATAGAGATATAGCCAAACAAACTAAAGAAAACATATTTAAAACAGAAAGAAAAGTCACTTACAGCACTGCCAAGCAAGTGAATGACATTCTTCTCTTCATATTTCAAGGGGTGGTTTATTGCAATTTCACTTTTTTAACGTTAGTTAGTGTTTAATGTTGCTGTTTGAGCATAAACAATGTCTGCAAAGTTGCAGCGCTGAAAGTTCAATGCAAACAGAGATATCGTCTTTTAAAATTCTGGAAGCTTCATAAAAACAGGAAGTAATCGAGGCGTTTGTCAGAGAAGGGACAGAGCGGTGTGGAATAAAGGTAAATTATATGAAAAATAATGCGTTTTTTTAAAAAAAAAATGAAGCATGAACACATGTTAGACTGCACTCCATAAACACAATCAAGCCTAGAAAAAAAACAGTAAACCACACCTTTAAGGGGGGTGGATTGTCTGCTGTCAAGATCAAACCTACATTAAACATTTAAATATTTCATTAAAAGATTATTTCAATAGATTATTTCAATAGAAACTTATTTATAGAAGTGAATATTTAGAAAATTAACCTCTTCCACTCTGATTGCCCGTGGGCGGGCAAAAGAGCTACGTCATTACATTTAAACCTATTTTTTTTATGTTTCTGGAGATACTATCACCCCATATATAGTATCATTTAAAATCTTAAAACCTCATCTTTACACAGAATATAATGATATTTGTGTATATGGAACACAAATAATGAATATAAAGCTTTAAAAAACAATCGTCACAAAATAGCTCCTCCCCCAAAATGGCGATGCAGAAATGTAAATATGAATATATATATTTTATGTACCTCACAAAACAGAAAAATCATACATCAAAAGAAAGCTCTCATTCTCAGAAATGTGACTGTGTCGTTTGTTTTATTGTTTTAACATCATAATTCACATTATCTCCATAAGAATCGGGCCGTAAAATATGATTTCTGTGAAAAAACAAAGACAAACGTCTCATTTCTGCTTCGATTACAGGTGCTCTAAGCTAAAATCAGCCACACACACTATATCATCTTTACCCTAGGATGTTTTCTTTCAAATGAGCCCATTTGTACTTTTCTGTGAGCTCCTCTTGGTAAATAATCCACTGTTATGTCGCGGATGTCCAGAACACAAAATGCGCTCGACGGGAGAAACACGCGATCTACACGCGATCTACACATCATCATCAAAGCGTGCAAGGGTCCTCTAATCATGACGATTATATACATAATCAGGCACGTGTTCAAAGCTGAGGTTGTCCGCTCTCCAATCACATGTCAATCATTTATCTAGTAGTCCAATCACATGCTGAATCAGCCAATGAATCCATGAATGAATCAGTGGAGTAGGTGGGCGGGATCACGACCGGTTTGTTGTTGATGATAGGCGAGTAGCTAGTAACAAGTGAATGACAAGTGACTGAGACGACTGACAGAAAATTTGTAGATATATTTGTATTTAAGTAAAGTGCTTTAGTATGTATTAAAAGTAGGATTTTTGGGGTAATATTAGTAAAAAAAAAAAAAAAAAAAATTGCATTTGAGCATTAGAAAAACCCAAAGGACACATATATGCACTAAAAATGACACTTTGCCTCCCTTCGGTTATATTTGAATAACTCTTGTTCAGAATGTGATAGAGAAAAAATCTTTTTTTCTGGTGGATACTGGCACATAGTGTAGTCAAACAATATAATCAGCAGGTCCCCAGAGCAAACAGAACCTGAATCACAGATTTTCAAAGACAGGATTCTAAAAATAAAATAAACAAAAAGGCCTATTTTTTTATGTTTATCGTAATATTTTAAAAGCATACAATGCTATTTATGATGTTTTGCAATCTGATTTAGTAAATTTGAAGGGTTTCCTGTACAATGACACTAGCTTTTTAAATTCCCTACACTGTATGTGTCTAGGGTGAATATTTAAACTTGGGTGTGTTAAATTCAGGCGGAATTCCAAAATATGCCTTAGAGTGGAAGAGGTTAAGAGTTCTATAGTTCAAAAGAAAAAAAAAGTAAAATACAATTAAATTACTTAAAGTAATAAAATATAGTTTTTTAATGGGGTGCATGTTCAGGTAGCCTATAATTTATTATTATTCACTACATTAATAGTTTTATTACTTGAAATAGCATGTATTCTCATCTTAATGTCATATCTTATTTCAAATGCTTTGCTTAGTCAGGTATAGTCGTAGTATAGTTGAGATATGAGCAATCATAATCCCACAGCTCATTTCTCCGCACAATATTCCCTCATTAGTCGGATCGGTGTTGACATACTGAAGGAATGGGTTCAGCGTGTGTTTTGCAACTGAAAGCAAAACAGATACGGATGGGGAACTGAGTGCTGTGGAAAAAGACTCTCGAAGGACGATCTGTGAGTTTTAATGAGACACAGAGGAATATGGAGCATTTAGATGTACCATAACAACAAAAGCAGTAAACATCTGCTGTTCTTCAAGTAACATGAGAGAATATGCATAGATTTATACATCAACGAGAACATATTTATATAAATAAACAGATTCTTATAAAAGCAGCCGTACAAAAAATAAGTAGCAAAAGCGTTCTGAAAACATGAAAATTAACCATCCAAGATGTAGATCTAGAGTTTGTTTCTTCATTAGATTTGGAGAAATGTAGCATTCTATCACTTGCTCAGCAATGGATCCTCTGCAGTGAATGGGTGCCGTCAGAATGAGAGTCCAAACAGCTGATAAAAACACCACAATAATCCACAATGCTACATTTCTCCAAATCTGATGAAGAAACAAACTCATCTATGTCTTGGATGGCCTGAGGTTGTGTAAATGTTCAGCTTTTTTTTTTTTGGGTGAACTATTCCTTTAAAGACACCACCAGTCAAAAGTTTGGAAACATCTGCTCGCTACCACATTATTGAAAAATAATAGTAAAACTGCATTAAATAACTTTTGACTAGTTGTGTGGGTTGTTGACCTGAAAAGACACGTTTAAAGCTCTTGCACACAATTGCATAAAAATGTTCTGGCTCTTTTCTGCAGGTAAAATGTTGGTTTCAGCAGCCCTTGTGAATTCATTGGAAGCTCCACGTGATTCTCAGCCTTTAAAGTTCTGGAAGATCTCAGCCACCTCCAGCCAGCTCCGGAAACACGCCAGACCCTGGTCCCGGATCTGCTTTCGGCCTTTATCTGTGATCACCTGACCATTCTCCTTTACGATGACCAGCTTTGGTACGGCTGTGATGTTGTATCTCTTCTTCAGTTCACTGGTAAAACAGCAAAAAAATACATCAACATCACAAAACACACAAACTTCAAATCACACAACTGACAACACAGAGTTAAGCTTCGTAGCTAGTTTACATATAATATAACAATCTAACATCATATAATTTTAAATGTGATTTATTTCAAATCAACATAACTTTGACCAAACAGAAGTTGTTGCCATTTTAAAACATATAATGCAATAAAGCAAAATGGTAAAATACAGTACAAAACATCTAGCTAAAAATAAGAGGAAATCAAACCATACAGAAATTGTTGGAAATTAAAAGTGTTTAATGCAATAAATTGTAAAAATAGTAAAATACAGTACAAAAAGGGGGTTAAAAAAAAAGAAAAATCAAAGGAAATATTGTTTTGACAAAAAAAAAAGCTGCTGATTTAAGATTAAAAATAATAAAGCCTTGTTTTCCATGCTGTTTTTCAAAATTATTAACAATAATATTTTTTATTTATATTGACTGATATTACAATATACAGCAATAAATTGCAATTTTTATATAATATATATAAATTAGCATACATACACTCGAAATCATGATTTAAGGTTTCCATGCTGTTTTTCCAAAAATAAATAGAATAATGACGTTTATTTATATTAGTAAACACAAATATATATAGTAATATTGTAATTTGTATATATAAAATTTATATATTCTTTAAATTTAAAATGTACAATGTAATAGAAAAGTACAAAATCTAAATGCAAAAAAAGGAAATCAAAAGGAACCATAACTGACTGAACAGAAATTGTTGCCAATTTAAAATATATAATGCAAATGTAAAAAAAGCTAAAAAGAGTCATGTTTTCCATTATATTTACATAGAAAACAGATTAATTTTAAAAAAATATTTTTTTATTTATAATGACTGATATTTCAATATGAAGTAATAATATCATTTTTATATATATTATATATCTATGGATGGGTAGACAGATCAACAAGTCTACTTTGCAGTGTTTCAATTTAACATGAAATCATAAAAGCTGCATGTAAAACAATTATAGAAGATTTAACCAACATGTAGTTCTACACCTTTTGCTCAATGAATTTTAACTAGGTCGGATTAAATTTGATAAATAATTTCACAGAAAAATGAATAACATTTTAGACTCGAGCATAATTACAGCTATTTATTTTATATGCTATAGTAATTTATTAAATAGACTAAGCTTCTTTTTTTTTTTCACAATGACTTTTTCAGGCTTGAAAATCACATTTTTTAAATTCCCTGATATTCCCATAACCTGATTAACAATAAAATGTGCAGAGAAACTACACAGACTGTCTATTTATAACATAATCCTCCGACTGTCTCTCTCTCTGTCTCTGTCTGTGTGTGTGTGTGTGTGTGTGTGTGTGTGTGTGTGTGTGTGTGTGTGTGTGTGTGTGTGTGTGTGTGTTTATTAAACCTCTTATCAGGGACAGACTGAAAGCTGTAATGAAGGTTACTGTGGCAGATTCACAATAACTCTTCCATGCATTCAAACGCAATGCAACTCACTGTTTATAGGGATCCGTCCAGGGCAGAGCCAGCCAGTCCCCGTGCATGTCATGATAATACTCCACCATGTCTTCTGTGGATTTATCCGAGGATATGAAGACGATCTCAAACTGGGCAGGAGGCTCGCTCTCCTCCACCAGCTCGGTGTAGAAATCACACAGCAGCGGGGTGAAGTCTCGACACGGCGGACACCATCCGGCCGAGAAATACAGACCAACCACTTTATTCCTGAGCGCTTCCTCTGGATCCATCAGATCTCCTTCTTTATTCACCAGAGTACGGCCTGCAAACACCTCAACCATCGCTCAGGAGTTTCTGGCCACCTGGATAAAGTGCCTAACTTACTGTTCAAGTCTCATAAAGTGTGGAAAACAGCTCTACTCAATGTTCACTGCGCACTCTAGCGAGTCCTTTGACAGCGTCGCTCGTATTTACAAATCGCTTCCTATCTTGGCGAGTTCGGTTCATGAATATTAATGACGCACCGTAACGTTCGACTACTGATTTGCTGACAGCGGCGTTGGAATACAGACGCTGGTCAGATGATTTAGCTCATGAATATTAATTAGGTAAGCAGTAGACGCTCAGGGAAGGTTGCCGAGCAACGTAAAAGCGACATAATTAATATTCATTAGATAAGGGTACGCCGTAGTACGATTCGTCTGCTCAGTGTGATGGACAGCTGAGTCAACCAATCAGCGCTTGCCATTCCTAACTAGAATGAATTCCTTACTATTGAAAAAAGTTTTACCAATTCTGAAAAGTTCTAATTAACATTATTTAAAGTAAACAAATTAAGTAGCCTACATAAACTGAAGTGAACGTGCTGTTCAGCAGATGCTCGGATTCACCAATTATTAACCATAATCTCAGGTAACGTTAATTATTAATACATCCAGGCTCAAGGAAGCAACAAAATACGAAGGGTTCTGAGTCCAAATATCAGATATTTATTAACTTAGGGGTTCAAAAAGAAGAAAAAAATAACAATAATAAAGAATCACATAATTAACATAATTAAACTAAAATTGACAAAATGGCAAAATGTCCAGCCAAGCTCAAATGCAGGAGCCTCTTCACAAAGGATCCAGACCTCTTAAATATCCAGTTTGTGACTGATAACAAGTGGACCCAATTAACCTATAAAAATAGAAGAGAACAACAACAGAACCAAAACAAAACCTGTAACACCTCCCCTTTTAAAAGGGAGAGGCTGAAGGACTCAACCACAAACAATAACCTCACTAAAGTTAAATGTTTAGTACCGGTTTCCATTACCACTCTCCCGGGCACCTCTTTGGTTTCAAACCCAGTCATCTCCTGGAGCCTAGAAAAAACAACATTTCAGGAAATAAACCAATAAGAATAAAGATCAGGGGCTAAAGTGGTCGAAAGATTTATTTTTCATCACATGGAGCCCGGGATAGCGCATCAGCTATCACACTGTCCCTTCAAATGATGAATCTCCAGAGCATAAGGCTGTATAAAGAGAGACCACTGAATAAGACGCTGGTTGGGATTCTGCAAAGTGCAAAGAAATGTAAGAGGGTTATGGTCAGTATATACCACTATTGGCATAGTCCCAGCAGACAAATAAACCTCAAAATGCTGCAGTTCCCAAATCAACGCTAGAGCCTCCTTCTCAATAACAGAATAATTCAACTGACATGAGTTGAACTTCCGTGAGATATAAATAATAGGGCGATTTATTCCACCCTCATCAGCCTGCAACAGAACCGCTCCCGCTCCAACCTGACTGGCATCTACTTGGAGTTTAAATGGTTTATCCAGTTGAGGAGCTGTTAAAACAGGGGAAGATGCAAGCAAGCACTTGACATTCTCAAAGGCATGTTCACACTTAGGTGTCCACACAAATTTTGCCTTTGCTCACAAACAAATCCGTCAAAGGGGCCACAACGGCAGAAAAATTTGGGCAAGAACTCCTATAGTACCCAGCCATTCCCAAAAATCTCATCAATTCACGGAGCATTTCTCAGGCCAAAACTCGAGTCGTTACAGAATAAGAAAACAGGCCCAAAGGTGTTATAAAAGATGAAATCTCCTGTGCACGTGTGGTCAGAGGCACCTGCCAATATCCCTTAAGCAAATCAAATTTACTAACGAAATTAGCGGATCCAATTTGATCTACACAATCTTCAACTCTAACTAAACCGGACTCATATCCATTGCCTAGAGCATTCACCCGTCTGTAATCTGTGCAGAAACGCTGAGTATCATCGGGTTTTCCTACCAACAAACACGGCGAGGCTCAGTCCAAAAACGAAGTCTTTGCTATGTTGTTTTTAAGCATGTAGTTGATTTCAGATTCCAATTTCTTATGTTTATCCAATGACACACGATAGAAACGTTGACGAACAGGTCAATACGTCAATATCGTGTTCAATAAGATTGGTACGAGAAGGGACATCTGAAAAAACTCAGAACGTTGTTCGCAAGATAAATGTTTAAGCAATCCCTCTAAATTTGTCATGGTTTCTGAGTTTTTTAGACGAGGTCGTAATATTATATCATCTGGTGCTTTCACATCCTGTCCTAGTTCACCTGTAGGAGCCACACTGGCTACAGCAACTGGAGAACACGTAAGCTTAGGAGTAACAATACGAGCATAGAAAGCTTTCAATAAGTTCAAGTGACACAATTGAGTGGACTTCCTACGGTCAGGAGTGGAAAGAACATCATTTTGATCAGACACTTGTCGAAGTACAGTGTAAGGACCTGAAAATTTTGCACAAAAAGGAGAACTAGGTAAAGAAAGTAAAGCTAACACCTGATCTCCTGGACAACAACATCCATAGCAAACCTTCCTCCCAATCACCCTTCAACTCAGTGCAATATACCCTTAACATAGACTTTAAAGTCTGGTGAAAACGCTCTAAAGCGCCCTGACTTTCCGCATGATATGGACTTGACCTGTTGTGTCTGATGCCCAGCTGTTTCAAAACCTCTAGAAACATATTAGATGTAAAATTTGTCCCCTGATCACTTGGAACAATTATTGGAATTCCAAAAATAGATATAAACTGGGACAACGCCTTTACAGCAGATCGTGTAGCAAGCGAACGCATAGGATAAGCTGCAGGATATCGAGTACTTTGACACATCACTGTCAATATATATACGTTACCCGATTTTGAAGGTGGTAACGGCCCCACACAATCCACTAAGAGATGTTGAAATGGCTGTTCCATAACAGGTATGGGATATTAAGGTGCAAACTTCAGTGTTTGATTGGGTTTACCTGTTAACTGGCAGGTTGGAAAAGTCTTCATATACTGTCTTACGTCACCCTTAATACGAGGCCAGTAAAAATACTGCAGCAAACGCTGGTAGGTCTTATTAACCCCCAAATGACCGGACACCCCACCATGAACAGACTCCAAGACAGTATTTCGTAAAGAAGCAGGCATCTGTATAATGGGTTCACCCAAACCCTCCTCACCATTATACGTCCACATCCGCAACAGTACCTCATTTTCAATAAAGTAGCCATTTGTGGAACTTTCTGCTACATCTGGAGACAAAACAGTATCAAATAAAGACTTCAGAGACGGGTCCTCCTGCTGAGCGGACACCCAAACCTGACAGGAAACTGAAGGTAAAGCCACCGTTTTCTTAGAGGTTTAAAATTCCTTAGAATCAATCGGTTTTGTGCCATCCCTCTAGCAAAAGGTACCATTACTTTAATAATACAATTTTGAGAGTCACAACGTTTCTTTAAATAGAGCTTGTATTTTCCAATAAATTATTTTAAGGATAATATAATTTAGACTTTACATTTACAAATTTTGAGGTGCAAAACCCAATTTAAATTTGACTTTTTAAATGTTATTTTACTTTTATAAGAAAAAAAAAACAAAACGTTCAATTTATTTAATTTAGCTTGAATACTTTTTCAGATTTTTCTCAATTTTTCCAAACATTAAACGGCATAAAGAGGCAGTCATTCAGAAAGATTGAGACACACACATTCACATTAACTTTTTTTAATCTTATAAGGATAGACTTACATAATAATTATAAAAATTACTTAATGAATTAAGTAACAGGTTTTAAAATGCGTTTATACTTAAATGAAAATAAAATGAACTATCTACATGTAAAAAAAAAAAAAAAAAAAAAAAAAAAAGTGATTCGGTCCAATAGAAGCCATTTACCTATACGTGAAAGAACATGAAATTTGAACTATACATGTATCTGCAACAATCATCAAATTGCACTGCATTTTTGTCGATCTTTTCTCTTTTTTTATACAAAGTAATTAAAGAGCAACAGCATCTTAAAGGGACCATACGTTCAATTCTCTCCGCGTAGTTTAAAGTGTGCGTTTGCTCTAATTCTATATCTACACGCTTGAATTAGATATGCGATATTCAATACATGCACACATTAGCCCGCTCAACATATGTGATTTCGTCCCAATTTCGTCGCGTAAGGCCTGTTTCTTTGTTAAATATGGCACTCTTCATAGAAACGTAGTAAGTTTGTCCTGTAGCAGAACTGTGTCACAAGGATATGATCCCTCAAATGCTGTTTTTAACACTGGTTCCTTGCCTTGGATTGGCACGCCACACAACACCAGTGCGTTTGTTCTTATAGAGCATAGCGGAAAATAAAATACTTAGTTTAACGTTTGTTTTTACTTAGAAATGGATTCAAAAACCAGAACAGAAACATCACAATTAGCAACACAATAAACGGAAACTTTCATTTAGGGAACGAATAGCCGAAATAAAAAGACAGGTACACATGCATCACACTAACATACGATAACAACTCTACTCATATCATGCAAAAAGAACGGTCTAGTTTT
The DNA here is from genome assembly GCA_036784905.1 of Acrossocheilus fasciatus. Classification (NCBI taxonomy): domain Eukaryota; kingdom Metazoa; phylum Chordata; class Actinopteri; order Cypriniformes; family Cyprinidae; genus Acrossocheilus; species Acrossocheilus fasciatus. Next base: position 4,712,947 of record CM071947.1, read on the forward strand.
CGTCATTTTTTTCTTTTTGAAATTTCCCACGTCGACCTGACATCAAAACACAGTACAATACTACAGTAGGTACATGTAAAAGGCCAATCCCATGAGTATGTCTTTCTGAGGGGATCCGTTTGCATATTGACACGTCCGTTGTCCACTGGATAAGACACGACTCTAGCGACGGTGAGCTCATGTAGCCGCGGTGAGGGACGCCTCGCAGAAGTCACCTAGCTCTTGTTTGGAAAGGAAAAGTAGATCAACGGTCCCGGGACGAAGCTTGACCTCTGCGTTTGGGCCGCTGCTTTATTTGGTAGGCCGAGCGGGTCGCCCGCATTAAGGTTTCCGGGGCAAAACATGGAGAATCATGAATATATCTTTACGCACTCTACTGGGTGAAGCTTATGAAAAAAGCATCGGGAAATGTCCAGCTCACATTTCACCACAAGATCATAAGAAAAGTTATATGCATATAATGTGTGTGTGTGTCTTAAACGTCTCTTTTTAAAGCCTTTTTTTTTTTTTTTTTTTACAGAATTAACAGTTATGTATATATCTGAAAATGTAAAAAAAATAAAATAAAAAAAATACTATGCATAATATTTGTGGAAATAGTAAAAAAAAATAAAATAAATAAAAATAAATTAAAAGAATGCCTGGACAGGGTGTTTACAGAGTTACTTTGCACTTTTTTTTGTTGCTTTGAACTAATGTATTTTTGCATTAGGCAATGCCAATTTGAAGAAAAATGTACTTAAATGCTTTTTTATTTCGAACATATAATGTCTAATTTTTTCATTTGATTTTGGAGTGAAATCTGACCTGTGCATTTCTTCGTGTCACCCTTCTAGTGTTGTGCATCAAATGCAGTAGACAAGAGAAACGCTTCATGTAAGTGTGAAAACAGGAACGCCGTAACCGAAAGCAGCACAAAATAATGCAAAACATGTATCTGTGAGGACTTCTTCAAACGATGTAACATTCCTCGAAGGGGGCCTTCGGGTCATTTCGTACAAGTCTAATGGGAACACACAAACCTTCAGACAAAACACACACTTAAAAAAAAACAAACAAAAAAAAACAGTGAAGTCAATATTGAGGCACAGACGTTTAGGCTCGCAGAGAGGCAAAGCGACAGAGAAATCTCCCCAAGGCTGATGAAAGAAAAACAACACAAAAGTCACGGGGTGCAAAGAAATTCCTGAATACTTTCTTCGTTATTGCATCAGCGTTTTCGAACCGTTACGGGATTAAACACTTTGTGCGATTAGTATTGTGTAACATCTCTAAATACTTCGGGTCATTGGGTAACCGTACAATTTTTAGTGCCAAAGAGCCAAAATCATGTGCTAAGACACAATAAACCCATTAATCTACACCAAGAGGAAATGTCCACACTATGCAATATGATACAATTAGTGGGCATTTTGTACATTTTAAGAAGCCCATTAAGTAAATTAAGTGAAATAAACGTTATATCAACGTTAGACCAATGTTAAATCAACGTTCCAAATATGAAATGCAAAAACTTTTTTCATTAATTGAAAACAAACAAGGGAGCAAAACAACTCTCGAAATTTAGTGCTTAAAATAATAAAAGCTGCATTAGCGTTTACTCGTGGTAATGATACATATATATATATATTTATATTTATATATAATAAAAAAGAAGAAAACAAAATACATAAAAACAAAACGGTAGGGTTTCACGCCACAAATGCCTACGTTTCATTGACAGCAGAGCTCGTGTGCGCAATTCTGGCGAGAACCAGAAGACGGAGGGATAAAACAAGAAACATCTGGCAACCGACTCAAAGATGTCAAGGACAGAAAGATGTCTTATTTACAGACATTTTCTCCTGCCCTCCACCTCCTGGCACTTTTATGAGGTTTAGGACGTCCCGAACGCTCCCCATTCTTCACGGACCGCCGCGTTGCTGACGTCTGAAAGGATAAATGCCTCGCGCATTACATTTACACCGTTTCCCCAGGATCGGCGCATGCCGCTAGCTTGAATTTTTAACCCAAGACGGAGCTGTAACAGTCCAACAGATGAACACTTTAACGTCCCAGAATGGCCAGACGGGATTTTCCCAACGAAGATCTTCATAACAACCAACAGGAATGGGAAATGCTCGAGACGAACCTCTGAAATATGAAGCTACGTGTATGTCGGGGGATGTGATGTCCGTTCATCCTACAACGATAAGAGACACTTGACTAGCGGTAATCCACCGAAATATCCAGCGTTCCATTTCCAAAAGATGTTACGAGAAATGTTCCGAGAGAACTTTTGGCAAAAAACGTTTGTGTGGATCACATGGTTACGTGAAACTCCTCCCCCTCTCCTCGTCTCATGCTGCGCCTTACGATGTTTTCACCAGGTCATAGACGTAAATGTGAAAGTCGTCATCAAACTTGATGAAGTAGACAGAGGGCTTGGCCTCCACCTGATGGATAACCATGCCAGTTCGTTTAGAGCCGTCCTCTTTGGCGTATTCCACCTGCTTCCCCACGAGGCTGTCTACCACCTCTCCGGGCTCACGCTCCGCCGGGGGCGAGTCGTCTGAAACACACGTGAACCATCATCAGCAGAGACAGACATGCAGAGATGTGTAGTAATGAGTCACATTTACTTGAGTAAATATTTTGGGTAACTAATACTTTTAGAGTATATTTAAAGATGGGTACTTTTACTTCCTTACTGTGAGCGACGCTCCTCTTGTTAAAGTTAAAAATGTTTCAATTTATTCCATTTGTTTCATTATGTTCAGATGTTCGGTAGCGGTCAAGTGAGGAGTTTTCACTCTTCTCCGTGTCAGAGGATATGTATATATAATTAATATACTTTAAAATATAATTTAATTCAGTGATGCAAATCAGAATTTTCATTAGCTGTTACATCAGTTTTTAGAATCATATGATCCTTCAGAAATCATTCTAATATATTGATTTATTACCAGTGCTGGAAACAGTTTTGCTGATTAATATTTTTTGGAACCTGTGAAATTTTGTTCAGGATTCTTTGATGAATAAAAAGCTAAAAAGAACAGCATTGATAATAAATCAACATATTTTGATTTCTGAAGGATTGTGTGACACTGAAGGCGTAAAGGCTGATAAAAATTCAGATTTGCATCACTGAAATAAATTACATTAAAAAACATTACAAATCTTTTGAATGTCTGTGTGTGTGTACTTTTACTTGAGTACAGAAATATAAGTTATAAATTCTGACTTTTTTTTTGTAGAAATGTGAGAGAAAAGACTAAATTGTAAGATAAAAAGTTTTAATTACTATCCCTTGGAGAAAACAAGCTTCCATAATGTGAAAAAAAAAAAAATTAAAAACTCATAATTCTGATATAAACATGTAATTCTGAGAAGAAAGGAGATTAAAATGTCACAATTATAATAGTAGTAATAATAAATAAAATTATATGCTAAAGAAATATTAATATTTAATTTTACAATAACTTTATATAATATTTTAATATTTTATATATATATATTTTACACACACACACACACACACACACACACACACACACACACACACACACACACACACACACTACAATGAATAAATATATAATAATAATAATAATATACAATTATTATACTATACATAATATTAAAAATATTTAATATTTACAGTTAATAATTACAATATTACTACAAAATGAGCATATGAAAGTTTGTGGTTGGAAAGATTTTAAAGTCTCTTCTGCTCTTACAGTAAAAACTAATATTGTGAAATATTATTACAATTTCAATGAACTGTTTTCTATGTGAATATATTTTAAAATAATTTATTCCTGTGATGCAAATCTGAATTTTCAGCATCATTACTCCAGTCTTCAGCGTCACATAATCCTTCAGAAATCATTCTAATATGCTGATTTGCTGCTCAAGAAACATTATTTATTCTGATTATTTATAACGGATTATTATCAATATTGAAAACATTGTGCTGCTTCGTATTTTTCAGGATTCTTTGATGAATAGAAAGTTCAAAAGAACAGCATTTATTTGAAGTAGAAGTCATTCGTAACATTATAAATGTCTTTACTGTCACTTTTGATCCATTTAATGCATCCTTGCTGACAAAAAGAGCATAAAAATAATGAAAACCTATATTGGTCTATCACTGCTACTAACAGTCTACTACAGAAGTCAAACGCAAAGAGCAGTTAGCACAGTTTAAACACATTATTTCAACAGGAGCCCTGAAGACACTCACTGGAGTCTGGCATGATCCTCAGATCTCCGTCTTTATAGTCGTCGAGCAGCTGATACATGTAGAGCACCGGGTCTTTCTCGTATGTGATGTAGAACCACGTGTTCATGATGGGCGCCCGGGCCAGAACCATTCCCCTCCACTCGTTCTTTGTGCCGTCCTCCGTCTCGAACATGTGCTCCACGGCTTTGCCGATCATGGTGTCGGCCAGGTGAGCGTCACTGATGCGCGTCGAGGCTGAAAAACACACGAGACAACATGAGTGCGAGTAGCAGGCCCAGAAACATATCATCCACAGCGGGAAATCTGAGTCCAATAATTCACTCCTGATTTATGATTTACAGCGGTGCATGAGAAATGCTTCAGATTTACTGAGCTTTAGTGATCATTTGGAGAGAATCCAGTTTACACTGTAACTTTAATTCAACACCACAATGTATTTAACTGAACAAGAAGAGTTTGTTTGATGATGAATCAGAATTTAACATAATTGAAGGATTTTTGTTATTTGCTTGTGTTGAAGAATATTTATTATGATCAGTAAGAGTGAAACATTTAAAAAACAATATTAACATAATATTAATAATAATTACCTAATATTTAACTATAAAAACTATAATTATTAAATTCACAAATGTTACGGGCAATGAATATAATTATATTTATATTCACACAGTCAGCCCTAAAACAAACAGAAAAATTATGCTTCAGCTAATATTTCACTTAGTAAATTAAGTAAAATAAATTTCATAAATGTTTTATTTAATGAGCTACATGAGTGCAACATTTAAAAAACTATTAATAAAATATAAGTTTAATTAATATTCACACATTTAGTCCTAAAACAAAAAAAATTATATTTTTAATTCTTAAAATTATAATTTAATTCTTAAACAATATTTTTATTATGAGCAATGATGCAATATTTAAAAACAATTACTATAATAATTAAATATTCACACATTCAGCAAAAACAATGCTTCACCTATTAACTCTGAAAATTATATATTTTTTTAAATTCATACGTTATATTTATTGAGCAATGAGTGCAACATTTAAAAAAATATTTATACAATTTAAAATGTATATTCTCACATTCAGCCCTAAAACACAATCAGAAAAATTATGCTTCATCAAATTTTTAATTCTGATAATTATAATTATTAAATCAATGCAATAACTGTAACTTAAAAAATATATATATTTATACAATAATAATAAAATTCATGTTCACACATTCAGCCCAGTCTGAAAATCATTATTAAATTTATAAATGTTATCTTAATTATGAGCAATTTGAGTGCAACATTTTAAAAATATGAATATAATTGAATAATAAAATGCTGGCCAGCTGCATTAAGAGTCACTAACGATGCAGCTCGATGAAACTGGTTTGCTCTCTTCTTTCTACAGTATGTCTGCTGTCAGTGAATGAAGTAAAGCAGGTACCGAGTCTGTCTGGCAGGACCTCGAGTCCCTGCACCCTCTCGTCTTTATGCAGCTCCAAGCCGTAGACGCAGTCGAAGCCGTCGTATTTGATCAGGTAGAGCGAGGGGTTGACGGGCACCTGGTCTAAAACAGTGCCTTTCCACTGCGACGCCGCGCCGCTGCCCTCCTTCCAGATGTGCTGGATCCGACAGCCCACGATGTTCCTCCGCGGCTGAGCCACTGCTTTGGTGGGGCCTACACTGCTTTTGTGTTTCCTGTCAGATTATCAACAGTAGCATTAACATCGCTCTGAAAATAGAGCATTTACATTCCCCAGACGCTGAATTCTGAATCAGTTTCAAGGTGAAGGACGTCGTTTCAACAACAACAACAACAAAAAAACAACACTTGATCCACATGGTGCTGGTTGGGATAGTCGTATAGATCTCGTCCAAAACAAAGAGAAAATATTTTAACATTTAAAATAATTAATAAATAAATGATTGCACACTTCAGCTTTAATCAATTTTATGCTTTAACTGACATTCAACATAAGTTAATAATTATAATGACTATTAAAATTCATAAATGTTATATTTATTATATTCAATAAAAAAATATTAAAATGATAATATAGTATATATAAAACAAGCAAATAAATGAACATTTAATATTTATTACAATCAGTGACATTTTAAAAATATGAACATATTATAACAATTCATATTTAAGTGTTCAATCCAATACACAATCATATAATATATACTTCACCTAATATTTAACTCTGATAATGATACAAAATTCATAAATTGATCTAAACATTAATAATATTATTATAATGTAATAATTCATATTTTTACATTCAGCTCTAAAACACAAGCATCTACAAAACTCTTAAAATGAATACATAAATATTTATTACAATCAATATGAATGAATTTTTTTTAAAAATATGAATATATTATAATCAAGTGTTCAATCCTACTACACAAATGAAATACAGAAATATTTCACCTAAAATTCAACTCTGATAATGATTAAAATAAATTAATTCCAAATTGTAATTTATGATAAATATGGACTAAACATTTTTAAAAAATGCTAATATAATGTAATAACTCATATTTATATATTCAGCCATAAAACACAAGCAACAACAAAAAAGCGCTTTACCTAATATTTAACTCTGATAATTATTATTAAAAACATTATTACAATCAATATGAACTAAACATTTAAAAATATATTAATATATCATAATGATAATTCATATTTGCGTGTTCAATACAAAATCAAATAAAACACACATTTTAAAATTTAATTATGGTAATTATTATATTCAGAAGTGTTATATTTATTACGATCAATATGAACAAAACATTTTATAATATTAGTATAATGTAATATAATATTATAAATATATTATATATATAAATATTCACACGTTTAGCCCTAAAACTAAACGTTGTACCTAATATTTAACTCTAAAAATGATAATTATTAAATGCATAAATATTTTTTATGATTGCTATGACTGTAGATTTAAAAAAAAATATTAATAATATAATCCACACACAATAAAATTATAATTAAATTCATTGCTATATTATGAGCATATTATGTAAACAAAATCAAAGGAAAACTTACTTATGAGAATTCTTTTTCTTCATCATATTTGCAGAGACACCAGCATGCCCTTCAATCACAGACACAGCAAACATGGTTAATATTAAAAAGACATTTCAGACGATGATCTTCAGAGGGCTCATCAGTAATCAAAGGGCCGCTCTAACCTGCATCAGCTCTGGATCTCTGGGCTGCGTTCTTCCCGAATGGGGTCTTCATTCATCTGTGTGTGGGGGAGCAGCCCGGCTGCCGCACTAGGGTGAAAATATCGTCTACTCTTTCTGATGAATGAAAGAGTATCAGGGGAGAGGGGATTCAACCTAAAAGGGGCAGTCAAAATAAAAGAAAAAACGCTGGCATGTAACGCGCTCGCCCGATGCCCGTCTGACGGGTCGCCCTCTCAGGGCCCGCGCGGATGGGTACTGATCCACACCTCCTTCAGAAGGGCTCCAGCAACCTAAAAAAACACAGGAACGTCAGCTAAACGTTTAGAAAACGCTTTGACAACGTAAACGGTCACATTTTAATTGAATGAGAGTGAAGAAGCTTTAATGTTAATGAGCCACAAGAGCCAAATTACATGTGATTTATAGTTGAGGAAAACAACTTTATGAAGCTTAAGTGAAATATTAATAAATACTGGATCCTAAAATGTAAAAAAACATGGAAAATGTTGACATTGAATGGATAGTTCACCCAAACATTTTAATCGTGTCATCATTTACTCCCTTAATTTATTCAACCTCTATGACTTTCTTTATTTTGAACACACACACACACACACAAGATGATAATTTTTTATTTTTAGGTGAACTGTCCCTAAGGCAAGACACTATAAGCAAAAACATTTTTCATGCACTGGTCAATTTTGAGATATTGGTTTATCTTTTTATAATGTGATAAACCAATAATTTATAATATCTTTTTTATAATGTGTTATTTCAGAAAACACTCCCCAAAATTTTATGTATATATGTGTATATTATAAACTGTTTATTTTACTGCACTTTATCAATTTGCATATGCAGATTTCGATTACAATACATGATGTTTTCTAAAAATGAGTTTTTCACCACTTCAACAGTTTTATTCATATTCATACTCTGAAGGTTTTTAGAGAGGGGTTTGTTCATATATCATTCACACGGATTTTATTATTGCATCTATAGATTTCAATTTCAGTATGTGTTAGTTAGGGATATTTTCTCAAAATGAGTTTTTTCTCCATTTCAGCAACAATTACATATACCAAATTTGACAGTTTTATTCATATCTATATTCTGAAGGTTTTTACTGAGGGGATTGTTCATATATAACTCGCCTGGTATTATTATTACACTATCTATTTGCATCTGTAGATTTAAATTACAATATATATCTTTAAAGGATATTTTCACACAGCGAGTTTGTTTGTCCTCGTCAGTAATATTTACACCAAAATATAGTGTTTTATTCATATCTATATTCTGAAGGTTTTTATAGAGGGGTTTGTTCATTCACACTGATTTAGCCTATATAACATCTTATTCCTAAAAACATTGTGAAATTGTATTTGTACATGGCCGTTGACAGTATTTTCTGATTTATGGAGTGATAAAAGGGAAATCCAAAACCCCCTCTTTAAAAACCTTTAACTTTTAATATTTCAGCAAAATAAAACAAGAATGTTGAACCTGGCTTTATCCAGCGTTCAGATCTATTCAAATTAGTGCACATTCAAATATATAATGCCCTGTTTGCATATTTAAACATAACATTTCAGAAACCTTATGTAATTCAAAAATGTTTGCCAATCTTCATGCAAGTATGGTAATATCTATTAGTTAGTTTTTATTTTCCATTTCTATTCACCTGTCTTGCCTTAAACGTTTATAAAATGCTCAGGGAATGCAAACAGTCAAATTTTAATTATCAATTCAATTATAATGAAGACCCTTCATGTTAATGAGCCACAACTGTCAAATTACATGCATTTTTCAAAGCGCTTTGTAGTTGAGGAGAACAAGCTTTATGAAGAATGTTGGTAAACAAGATTTTTTTTGTTGTTGTATTCTTCGTCCATGTAATGGAAGTCAATGGAAACCCAAACTGTTTGCTGGCCAACATTCTTTAAAATTTCTTCTTTTATGTTGCACAGAACAAAGAAAGTCATTCAGGTTTGGAACGACATGAAGATAAGTAAACAATGACAGGATGCTCATTTTTGGATGAACTATTCCTGTGAAATATATTTCAGAAAATAACTTAATACTTGAAAAGTTGAATCCTGAAATGTAAAAAAAACATGGCAAACAGGCTCATATGTGACTGTTGATGAAATTTCAACTTCATGTAAAGGTTTATGCTTTGCAAATCAGCATTCATTAAAAATTGCACACATCTGATGTCCCAACACTCAAAATACCAACGAAAGCAGAGCAGATGAGCCATGACATGAGACTTGCATTATTCAGGAAGCCAAGCAGATGCCGTTATACAACACAACAGGAGTAAGCTACAAGCGCAGGGAGCTCGGGGCTTCCTTACACCACGTCAGCCGGCCAGACGACGGCAAACTCATTTATTCTACCAGACCGTCCACCTGAATCAAAACCATAACATGTTTTATAAAACAGTCCATTGCACATGAACATGACCTAGTGCAATCCAACTGCATTTTTTTTTAATGTGTAAAATGCATAAAAACACACCAGAACATGCATTTATTGCTATTTTCCAACACAGCTGGACTCAAATAATACTGCTTCCATTTTCAATTTTACAGTCTGTAACTGCCATGAAAATAACGAGCTAGACAGGGACATTAACTCAAGGTCAGTCCTTCTTTTCTATGGCATCCTGCCTTGTTACTTTTAGATAAAGATGTTGAGATGATGCCAAAGTTATTAAGTCACTTGACCCGAGTATTTGCAGTGTCTGTCCTCAATATATTTAAAATATCCCTCATGCACCTTTCAAACCAAATCTTATTTCAGTTTCTCCTGTTATATTTTCATAACCTTGGGTGAAACTGACAAAAACACAGACATTTCAGCCCAACATACAAGAATTTAAAAATTCAGTATTAAGAAAATTAAGATTTATTTTAAAAATTAAGAAGTTCATTTTTTTTTTTTTTTTATTACAAGTGTATCCACACAAGTACATTTTTGTAATTATTTTCAATGGCGGTTCTCTTTAGGATCTTACTCTAAATACTCTACAATATTTTTGCTGAATTACACTGAGTTACTTAAATGGAACATCAATTTAATCAATTAAAGGCAACACAAATACTATCATAATGCACAAATATGCTATATGTTCTTTGTTTCCACATTAAAAACCGCAATGTTTTTCTTTAAGCAAAATATTTCTTATTTTCTGAGGTGAAACTAGACCCAGACATGTTCTTGGCCTACACTTTTCCCCTGGCTAATATATTGCGGCTGAAGTTAACTATATTTTACATAAACCTACACTCATGATAATGGATCTCCAATGCTGTCAAAATCGTAGCTATAACTCGATGGTGTTGCGTTAAAGACCTGTGCATGGATGATGGAGCAATTCCATATATGCAATAAATGCATTTTCCAGCGTATGAGAATCTAATATATTTTGGCTGTAGAGGCAAAAGTACTGAGCTGTATCAAATGCTGGCCAGTGGCTGCTATAATGACAGTGTCTGACAATGCTGAATGCAATTAAAGCAAGGGAATTTACAGCTCAATGATGCAGAAAAATGGTGTTATTGAACAGTATTCATAACGTGGGACTGACCAATTGAAACCAAGGAAAGGATACAAAAGGAAAAAGATAGTTTTAGAGCTGTAAGGATATGTAAAGAGTCCAGGAGGACAAGATATATAAATAAAATTATACATGCACATGCATTATGATTGTTTCGCTTTATTTGGAGTGGTTGGTCCACAAAAATAGTACAATTCAGAAGCTAAATAAATGTTTAAATCAAGCCCACTGCAGTGGCTGTTTTTCTGCTGTAATCTCTCCTTTACAAGCCTAATTGATCAATTAATCCTCCAGAGGTGCCCTACAAAACTCTTCAGCAGACTGTCATGAAATACAAATGAACCGCCGCCCCCTTCCAAACAAACCCCCAGAATGATTCATGTCATTGTTCCTCATGGAAATTTAGCAGACTTTCTCAATGCAACCTGATCACTGAGCATCAGATGAGACTAATGAATTCAAGACCTTACATTTCAAATTGGCCAGAACCTTCAACAATGCAGTGAGATCAGTTGGCCAGATTGGATTTCAGTGCTGCCATTAACAGGCAAGATGACAAGCAGCACTGCAAGTTGTCTAGTTTTAGCGAAAACCACCAAATACACACACATGAAAAACAGCTTGCATGTGTACAAAAGCATCCTTTTAGAAGAGAAAAGGCATTACAGAGAGATACCAGCTAACATGGAGGACTAAAGAAAGCATTACATTGCATACAGACCGCATTTAGCCATTTAACGATCAAAACAAGGCAGAAAAAGAGCAATAAGTGCGCGTTCTATGAACACAAAATCGCAATTTGTCATTAGAAACATTCAAATCTGTCTGGCTAACTGACTCCATCTCGCTAACTCTCTTCATTAAACGCTACATATTCACCACCAACGCAGCCAGGTATCTTATTCTATATGCTACGACTGCATACAAATCATCCAAGAGGGACAGAAAGCCATAAAAGAGCGTTAAATGATAAAAGTGTGTAACTAAACGCAGTGCAATAGCTCATAGCTCGACGCAGCTCAACGGCTCCAGCCGCCATTTTGGCTCAAGCTCTTATTTACAATCCCGCAGCAGAAACAAAGGAAGCACAAGAAACACATTTTCAACAGAAACGTCTGGATCAAGCGTCGCCCCAAAACCCCCTTCACTCCCTCCACTGCAGCTCTGAGCTCAATCTTGTCGCATTTCGCTTTTTTATTCAAGTGCAATGCATAAATGTGGCATTTGTGGCATGGATGCTCGCTTACCCCGGGTTTATTTTAGAAATTCACGCATATTGCGGCATAAAAAGTATTTCCACTCCAGCTCTGCCTCACTGTGTGTTCAATGAGCAGCGTTTGATGAGCGCAGGCGGCCCCGAATGCGGCCGAGCTCTTGCCCTCCCCTCCTCCGCTGCCAAATAGTGCTCCGCTGCCTGGCGCCGTTGGCGCTGTGCGCGAAGCCTTCCTGCCAAATAGTGCACCGCCGACCGTTTGGCATCGGCTTTCTTCGGCCGCGTTCGACTCGGCTGGGCGAGGATGTGTGCGCATGCGCAAGCACTGCGACAGGAGTTGGGAGACATGACTGTCCCCCACAAAAACCCACTGACAATAGACAATAAAGTCTGTAATTTGATGGGCTGGACGGTGCTATACTTTACATGAAAATGAGTTTATGAATTCACCAATAGCCTACGCGATCTGTTTTATATAGCATAAAGGGCCGTGCAGTATTTTATTTATTTTTTACTTATAATGAAATATTCACTCAAAATAAGTACATATGAAATATTACGTATCAAGATGTTTATTAGGAATTGTTATTAAGATTTACTTTTGTTGATTTTATGAGAATTGTAAAATAAAATCAGGTAAATTATTAATTAGTAGTATAGTATAAATTAGTCAATTATAAATTGAATACAGCAGGATTTCAGATTTTTGCTCTTTTTATTTTTGGATCTTAAAAAGCATGAAATAAGAATATTAAGATGACATCATCAGATAAAAAGTGTACTTGAAAAATAAAACATAATTATCAATTTTACATAATTATATTAATAATATGAATAATTATATACAGTTTCTATTTTATACGGTTAATTATGTTATTTATATTTTGGATTGACTGTATAAGGTTTGCATATTATAAATTTATTATGTAATACATTTTTGTAAAATTGTCATATACTGTATATGTAGGCTGTATATGTGTGTGTATAATATATAGGCTATAATATATATATATATGATTCAGTAAGTTATTATTTTTATATATTTATAAATATATAAATGCATATTAAAGTCATATATTTATTTTATATTTATAGATGTTTCACTCTGTAAGGTCAGATAAAAAGTTTATTTCTAGAATCATTAAAAATATAAAAGATTATATATATTTGCGACTGACTGTATAAGGTTTGCATATTATGTACTTATTATGCAATACATTTTCATTAAATTGTCATATAGTCATTTTTTTATAATTAATATTAATTTTAATTACTTCAATTTTTTTTCAATAATTAAAATGACCTGTTTTGCAAGTTGCTTTGAATAACAGCATCTTATATGTTTAATGTTATTACTTAATAAATAAATCCTGGACTATCATTTTTTTATAAATGATATCTGGTCAAGATTCAGTTTAGTAACCTGAGGGCCTCGAGTTTCTCTCAACTGATATAAAACACAAGGTTGTGGAGAAACATGAAAATAAACGACATGGGGCTTGGTGGTAAACCTCAGTTTACTTCATCGTGTTCATCTTCATCTTTTCACATGCGTCACAAATCATCCTGTGCTCTACAGGTATCTCTGGTAACAAGGTCGTCTAATGCGTTGTGACATTCATTAACACACACACACACACACACACACACGGTGGAATAAGTAAATCATCTTCCGACAGACGAACCCAAATCTCTCTCCGTAAGGGAGTGGCATCAATAATCTCGCTGTTTCCCAAACAAAACTCGGGCCGTCTCCCTCTGCGGTTGCCATGGAGACAGTGTCTTCACATGCCTTTGAACTGCTGCATAATGGACAGGAGCTGCTCACTGCGTTTTTGGATATTGCACTGCTCCTCTTTCAGCCTCTCCTGCTCCTGGAGCACGTCCTCCTGGAAGATTCACACCCAATCAATAAATAAAGACTGGCATGTTGAAATGTTAAACAGCTGTCAGTCTCACTACGCATAAAATAAGACGTTTGCCAGAGTTTTGAATGTGAGTTCAGTGTGAGTGGCTCCTGTAGAGATGATTTCATTCATTACAGTGAGAGAAAATCACCGTTCATTCAGGCACGGCTGACTCGAGATGGACTTTTAAGAGTATTTCATGCAAAAATGCATTTGAGCTTTTGGCTCAAAAATCAGATAAACAGTGTATTTCTAGAGAAAAACAAACACATTTTTGAAACTTACATTATATTGTTTACAGTATATATAAAATTTCATATGTTACATGTTTAATTTTTCTAGAAATAACTTTTTGATCTGATGCGGTCATCTACTCTGTCTGTCTGTCTGTCTGTCTGTCTATCTATCTATCTATCTATCTATCTATCTATCTATCTATCTATCTATCTCTTATATATACAAAGAATACAGAGTGAGAGATAACATAAAATAGAAATATGAGAAAAAAAATACAAATATAAAAAATAATATATTATTTTATTTAGTGCTGTCGAACAATTAATCGCATCCAAATAAACGTTTTTGTTTACATAATATATGTGTGTGCATGTATATATTTAAGTAAAATATTATATTTGTTTAGTAAATATATTTAAGTTTACAGCACTAATTTTATTTCAGCCAACTAACTGAAATAATTTGAAGCTAAAGTATATATATATATATAAATATATAAATAATATAATACTGACATGCACTACAGTCTATTTGACATTTGACTATTTTTAACTACTAACAATAGAAAGCACTGAATATATATATATATATATATATATATATATATATATATATATATATATATATATATATATATTATATGTAACATTATAACACTAACTTTTCTAGTCTTTTTAAATCTTTTTTCTTATAATACAATTAACAAAAGCAAAAAAGCCTCTAACACTAGCTTGCTTATTCTTTTTCTATCCTATTTGTTTTGTTTTTATTTATTATATAATTAAAAAAACAAAAAACCTTGCTACATGTAGCGTTACAAAAACTGAGACTTGTTACAGAACTTGCATTTTATTGCTCTTTTGTTGATTTTGATTGCTTCCATTGTCCTCATTTCTAAGTCGCTTTGGATAAAAGTCTCTGCTACATGACTAAATGTAAATGTATGTATATGAATTCATGTCATTTTATTTAAAGTCATAGTTCATGCAAAAAGTAAAAAAAAAAAAAAAAAATCAGTTACTAATTACTTACAGACAACAATCGGTGAATGCTACAGCACGATAACAGTTATTCAAAGATGAAACCACTAAAACTATTTGCTCCAAGCTAAAAGAATCTGGTGTCTCCATCTGACAGCGGGTTGCCTGAAGCGAATGATTGCGGTCACACACCCTCAGTTTACACAGCTCCTTCCTCTCCCTGTCATTCTCGTCCGCTCGCGCGCGCAGCCAGGCCTCGTTCTGAGTCCTGTGTCGTTCCAGCATATCCTGAAGTTCCTGTCCAATCACAACCGCAAGCTTCCGTTAGTCATCGTGAAGAACAAGTGCAAACATGTCCAAGAAACTCAGTTGCATGACATCAGTTTGACCAGCAGCACCTGTTTCTGTCTCAGCAGATGCTGGTTTTGAGCATCTCTCTCGTTTTGTAGAGCCTCTGTGTCTCGTGCAAGCACTTCCTTTTCTCTGTTTCAGATGAGAGCAGATTCAGTTTTGCTTTAGAAGGTGATTTTTTATAGACAGTTAAGTAAGGGATAATCAACGGCTAGCTGTGCATTAAACGATTTGAATGCACGACGTGGTGGAGGCGAAGAACCGCCCGACGCGCAGCGGAGGTTGGTTGCCTCCGCGAAGTGCATTCAAATCGTTTAATGCACAGCTAGCCTTTGATTATCTCGTTTATGCCATGGTCATTTCCCAGCACTCACATATTAAAGATGTTAATAATATTTGCGCTGCAATATTTGACCGGAACGATAAAAATGACGGTTATTTTCGTCTGTAGTACTATTCAACCGTAACTGTATGTTACTATGGTTACCAATGTTTATAGGAAGCGCATTAATATAGAACGTGATTAAACTGACCGGGAACTACCTGTGCAGTTCAACGAATTTAATCAACACCTGCCAGCCAATCAGAATCGAGTATTCAGACAGACCATGGCATAATGTGAAATAAACAATGAGGCATAATCTCTACCTGTCTAGTTTTTGAAATTCCTCATCTAACAGGGCAAAAGCTTTGTGGATCATGTTCATGGCCTCGTCACGAACGGCACTGAAATCTCTGTGAACGCTCCCCTGGATGACAGCGACATGAGTTTGATGCATTGGTTACAAAATCATATATTTCCTGACATATAAATAAATGATGGATCTAAAGCACATTTTCTCTTATATATTCAATTTATATTTAAAGCTAAAATCTCCACTGTTCAATGATTTTGGATGCTTTTGAAATAAGTCTCTTATGCTCTCCAGGCCAGCATTTATTTGATAAAAAATACAGTAAAAATTGTGAAATATTATTACAATTTAGAACAGCTGTTTTTTATGTGAATGTATGTTAAAATGTAATTAACTGCTGTGATCAAAGCTGAATTTTCAGCATCATTACTCCAGTCTTCAGTGTCACATGATCTAATATGCTGATTTGCTGCTCAAGACATATTTCTGAGTAATTATCAATGTTGAAAATGGTTCTTATTTTTATGGAAACCATAATACTTTTTTTTTTTTAGGATTCTCTGATGAATAGAAAGTTCAAAAGAACAGAATTTATTTGAAACAGAAATCTTTTGTAACATTATAAATGTCTTTATTGTCAGTTGTGATCAATGTATTTGACTGTAGTGTCTGTGTTGTAACGTCAATCACCTGAGTGTTTTCACTTCTGTAGCTCTTCACGGTCACTGGAGACTGACTCAGCTCGTATTTCACGTTGGGAATCTTTGTCGGGGCGAAGCTGATCAAGTGGAAATGATTTGAATAACAGAATGTTACTTTCATGTGAAACTAGTAATGAAAACTGTGTTTTAGTCAGAGAAACACACCCACCTATTACTGACACCCTGCAGTCCAAACTCAGACAAAATCTCCTTCATCACTACACAACAATCATGGATCAGACTCAGAAGAGATGAATACAGATGACTGGTATTTACAGTAGGAGTCAGGCAGAAGCATTATTTACCTGGCTGCCTCTCTGAGGGGTTTATTAATTTCATTATTTTCAAGTCATTAAAATCTTGCTCTTCATTTTTGCCTCCAAACACATAAAGCTGCAAACAGGAAGAAAGACACTCACTTACATTCGTTTCAACTGCTCACACAGTCTTTACTTAATTGTCACACATTTTCTGAAAGCTGACCCTCAAACAGCAGAAGCACACACCAAATCTGCAAAACCATACACTAATTCTCAGCCTCTGACTCAGATATTCTAATGCAGTGCTTCATTTTGAAAGAGATGTGAGGCATTTTGCATTTTGTGCATGCAATTCTTAGATTTGTGAAAAGTTTTGAAAAAAAGGCATAGTTTTGAAAATGTGTGTAAGCAGTTGAAAAAAAACCTGTAAACCCAATAAAGTTAGATTTGAGATATTGAACACAGATCTGACGTGTTTAACATTAACTAAAAGTAAAGCTATTAAAAATTGTTTTTAGTAATTATTATGAAGCTGATATAAAATATTTTAATAAAAAAAGTAAAAACAAACAAAAATGTTTAAATGTCGCAACTAACCAAAATTAAATACATGTAAATTGAAATATACATACAACAAAGCATAACAAAATTATTAAAATTAAAACTGAACATAAATATTATATGACTAAATATTATAGTAGAGTATAAATAATACTAAAATAACACTGCATTCAAATATTTGAATACATTTACTCATTCTTCATCTGATTTTTTTTTCATTTGTTGAATATTAGTAACATGGAATCTTTTTTCCACCACTGAATAAAAAAAGTTAATTGTGACTTTTATCTCACAGTTCAATTTTTTTTCTTGCAATTGTTTACATGTCGCAATTCTGACTTTTTTTTCTCAGAATTGTGAGATATAAACTTGCATTTGTGAGTTATACTCAAAACTGCGTGATATAAACTCACAATTGCATGTTATGAAGACAGAATTGTGAGAAAAAAAAGTCACAATTACCTTTTTTTTTTTTTTTTTATCCCTAGTGGAAATGGGCTTTCAGTAAAAAAATCCCTCTGTTAAAAAGCCTCTAGTAAAACTCTCTTATATTTGAACTAGATTCCAGTTTTGCTTATTCTGGACGTTCATCAACTTCATGAGGTGCATCATGGTTTAAAAACTTTTGAAGGAGGAAAATGCTCATGGCATTTTAAAAAGTATAATAAAAATGTCAGTCATTTAAGAAGAAGCCTTTAGATTTTTTTGTGATTATTAGATACAGTTGAGTGTCTAAACATTTGAAAGGTACTGTATGTAAAACCAACATTAACACACACACATACATGACTGTGGACGATGAAAGCCGTGTGTCCGTGACGTCTGGAGGGAGGGATGCCGACATACAGCGGCACTTTCCATTTCATCTTTGCTGGTGAAACAGGAAGAGTGTAACAGCGTTAGTGACATTAGTGTTCATTCTCTGCAAACCTCTACGAGAAAAAAGGAGGTTCTTAGCAGCAGTACTTCAGTTTCAGTTTCAATTCTCATCTCACCGATGCTTAATTTGTGAATTTCATTGGTTGATGACACAAGTCCATCTGGGTTAGTGATGGTTCCTCCGAATAAGTAAATATCCTGAATCCAAAAAATTTTGAAAAGTGAGACTTTTTTTTTAAAGTAAATTTTCATAATTACTTTCGCTCACACTTAGAGTTTTGAAGTTCAATTACTTAGAATTTTAAAACGAACTTTAAGTATTAAACTTCAGTTTGCAACTGCAGCATTTATGCACTGATTTTCCCACATATTCACATTTATTTCAGAAAATATACACCACTGTTCAAAAGTTCAAAAGGAAAAGGTTTTTGCAAGAGGTCTCTTCTGCTCATCAATAATGAATTTACTGAGCAAAAAATTGTGAAATATTATTACAATTTAAAATACGTGTTTTCCACATTAATATATGTTACAATGTAATTTATTCCTGTGCCACAGCATCTTAAGCATACACTTTCTCTTATATACTCATTTATATTTAAAGCTAAAATCTCCAATGTTCAAAATTTTGGGTCAAGATGATTTTTTAATGTTTTTAAAAGAAGTGTCTTCGTCTCTCCAGGGCTACATTTACAGTGCCTCCACTAATATTGGCACCCTTGGTAAATATGAGCAAAGGTGGCTGTGAAAATAAATCTGCATTGTTTATCCTTTTGATCTTTCATTCAAAAAGCTCACAAAATTCTAACCTTTCATTGAAGTAAAACAATTGAAAATGGGGGGAAAATCTCATTGTAAAATAAATGCTTTCTCTAGTTCATGTTGGCCACGATTATTGGCATCCAATTATTGAAATGTCCTTTTCCCAAGATAACAGCCCTGAGTTTTCTCCTATAATGCCTGAAGAGTTTGGAGAACACCTGACAAGAGATCACAGACCATTCCTTCATCCAGAATCACTCCAGACCCTTTAGATTCACAGCTCCATGTTGGTGCTTCTTCTCTTCAGTTCACTCATTTTCTACAGGGTTCAGGTCAGAGGACTGGAATGGCCAGCAGAAGCTTGGTTTTGTGCTCAGTGACCCATTTTCGTGTTGATTTTGATGTTTGTTTTGGATTAATGTCCTGGTGGAAGATCCAAACATGACCCATTATAAGATTTCTAACAGAGTCAGTCAGGTTGATTTTTTATCTGTTGGTATTTGATAGAATCCATGATGCCGTGTGTCTAAACAAGATGCTCAGGACCTCCAGCAGAAATATAGGCCCACAACATCAAAGATCCAGCAGTATATTTAACCGTGGGCATGGGGTACTTTTTATCCGTGTTTGTACTAAACTCATCTGGTGGGTTTGCTGCCAAAAAGCGCTTTTTTCAGTTTCATCTGACCATAGAAGCCAGTCCCATTTGAAGTTCCAGTCATATCTGATAACTGAATTTGCTGGATTTTGTTTTTGGATGAGCTAGGAACCTTTTCCTGAAACCCTCCTGAACAATATGTGGTGATGTAGGGGCTGTTTGATATATATATATATATATATATATATATATATATATATTCTGATATATATATTCTGACGCCAAGACTCAACTAATCTCCAGCTGTGATCCTTGGAGAGTCTTTAGCTGCTCAAACTCTCCTTCTCAGCGTGGTTTAGGACGATATAGACACACGTCCTCTTACAGGAAGATTTGTAACATCTTTAGTTGATTGGAACCTCTTAATTATTGTCCTGATGGTGGAAATGGGGATTTTCAATGCTGTAGATTTTGTCTTATAGCAACTTTCTATTTTGTGTAGATCAACAATCTTGTTCTGCACATCAGAACTTTATTGTTTGGTTTTACTCCTTGTGATGGATGATTAAAGGTGACCTATTATGCAAAAATCACTTTTATAAGTTGTTTGAACACAGTTGTATGGCTGCAGTGTGTGAAACACAACACAACCAGCCTATACTGTTAAAAATCAACCAACTCTTTTTTTTTTTTTAATAAAATCAATAAATCATGAACAGTCTTTCCAAAAGAGCTTTTTCAGATTCTCCCTCTGTTCACGTCACCAAGGGGAAAAAGTCCCACCCATTTGTGACGCTCTCTGCCCTATTAGCATAAGTGAGAAGCTGCGGTCCGTAATTACTGGAGATATATACAATGTCTGCGCCAAAGAGGCATTACAAGTGTTGTGTTTTGGGATGCACTAATGAACACAGTAGTCACCATAATCTCCCCCCGATCTGAGCTGAGGACACTGTGGTTAAATTTCATTTTCGAAAGAAATATCCCAGAAAAAATCGTAAAGTCCCCTAGATGTTTTGGAATCAATACCAATGCTTCATGCGCGAACATCAGCTCCAGGCAAAGTAAGTATCACATGTTTGTTTTCCAAATTGCCTTTCTGAAAGAGCTTCTTGGCACTCTGTAAGGCTAATTGCTAAAGCTATCATTGTCTCTGCCTGTTTTCACTGATGCTGCCTTCAAGTGCTATCAGAATGATCATGAATAGGAATGTGGTAGTTAAAAGTTGCATATGAAAGCAATGTGAGTCGATTACTTGAAGTTGTCATAATCAAAAGTGGGATTTATAAAGTTTGTGATAGCATGAGACCAGCTATGTTGTTATTTCTATCCCGCCGTGCCTTGCTCGCTATCTGTGTAATTCATAAAAGTGAATTTATTATGCACAGTATAATCAGATGACTGACTTTGAAACAGAGTATGTTTTCTGTGAAGAATGTTTATTTGCAACGGCTAGCACTGCTAATGTGGAGCTTGAGCTCTTGATGCTCCGCCCTCTTCTCCGGGAGCAACAGCTCATTTGCATTTAAAGCAACATACTCAAAATCAGTGCGTTTTGGCTCATACCCTAAAAGTGGCAATATTAACAAGCTATAAAAATTTATCTGTGGGGTATTCTGAGCTAAAATGTCAAATATACACCCTGGGGACATCAGAGACTTATTTTACATCTTGTAAAAAGGGGCATAATAGGTCCCCTTTAAGGAGATTTGGCCTTTGTTCATTTATATTTATAATCCTTTGGAACAGGAAGTCATAGCTGGACAATTTCATGCTCCTATCTGGTGTGCTAAAAAAATGTAAATATGAATAGGAATATACTTCAGAGATATTTTACTCATAAGAATCTGCAGGGGTGCCAATAATTGTGGCCAACATTCATTGGAGAAAAACATTTATTTCATCATGAGATTTTCTCCCCACTTTCAATTGTTTTACTTCAATGATAGGTTAGAATTTTGTGAATTTTTTTAATTAAAGATCAAAAGGATAAACAATGCAGATTTATTTTCACAGCCAACTTTGCTCATATTTACCAAGGGTGCCAATATTAGTGGAGGTACTGTATTTGATCAAAAATACTGGAAAAATTGTGAAATATAATTACAATTTAAATAGCCTGTTTTCTATGTGAATATATGTTAAAATGTAATTTATTTCTATGACCAAATCTGAATTTTCAGCATCATTACACCAGTCTCCAGTGTCACATGATCCTTCAGAAATCATTCTAATATGCTGATTTGCTGCTTAATAAACATTTCTGATTATTATCAATGTTGAAAACAGTTAATATGCTTGTGAAAACAGTGGCACATTTTATTTTTCAGGATTCTTTGATGAATGTTCAAAAGAACAGCATTTATTTCAAATAAATGTCTTTGAATAAAAGTTTTAATTTCTTTCAAAAAGAAAAAAAGAGAGAAACAAACAAACAAAAACTCTTAAATCTAGTCTTTAACCTGACTCCAGTAAAATAAACTTCTTTTACCTTGTCATGATGTGGCGTAAAGGTTTGACCGGCACAAACAACAGGAGCCTCTCCTTTTACCTTACACTGTTCCCACACCAGAGTCTCTATTGGAAAACACATTCACAAGTTCATTACAGTCAGACAAGCTGTGTACATTAGTCTTGCCACTTCAATTGCAATCTTTACTATGTGAATAAATGTATCCCAGTGTTGTACCTGTGTTCAGTGCGTACATGTCTTTGCTTTGAGACCCATCCTCTGAACATCCACTGAACAGGAATATCTGCTCACCAACCACAGCTAATGAGTGATCATATCTACAGAAGAGAAGCAGAAGAAGACGATCAGATGCAGAGACAGCAGATGCTGAGCTTAAATCTCTGGAAGAGGAAAAACCACACAATAAACAGATGATTAAACTGCAGTTTTAAACAGATGGCCGACAATTACAGCTTCATTCCCAACAATCATTCAGTCTGATAAAGTTACAATATATGCTCTTTTATGTACACACATAGTTTTACAGTTTAATCTCCTGCTCCAGTCAGATCAGCATTTACCTTGCTGAAGGCAGAGCTCCTGCAGTTTTAATAGGCATCCAATTTAACGACACTGAAAGAAGAAAAGCATCAACATACTGTTGCTATTAACAAAACAGTGAATGAAGACTTAAATTTGGATTTGATTTATGACTTTCATGGTGTTTTTAGAGTATTTCTTTGAGTTTAGAACAACATGATAGAGCAAATAATGACAGAATTTTAATTTTCACATGAAGTATTTCTTTTAAAACAACTTAAAGCCTTGCATATGAGATAATAGTCAGAAAAAGTAAATTTTTTCTTTCTTTCTTTTTATGGCTCATAGTCTGATATAGTGAGAAGAATATGGAGTAAAGCTCAGTTTTATTCAGAGTCCCAAACTGAGCAAAAATATGCAACTTGGGGCAGATGCTGTGATGAAAAGTGATGAAATTCTGATGCTTGTAATGTAAATCAACAAGGTCTTTATAAAAATATAGTAGATTTACATAAAAAATTATATAAATATCAGTTGACACTCTATATCTCCAATAATATGTCTTAGTAAGATGAGATTGAAATGATCCAAACATATAATGCAATGCAATCCAATGCTGATTGAGAGATGAAGAAATAAACACTCCTCAGAAGATGTGAGATGTTTTGGAGGCTTGGGAAGATCATTGCTCCACTGATGATCAGATTTGAGACGCACTGATTTTTCCAAAAAATGATTGATGGAGAATCAAGTAAAGCCGAGCTGCTTCAGTCCAGTAAGTGTTCATCTGGAAATATGACTACAGTTGACATTTACTTGATAAAATCAGTCAAGATTTGACAGTAGAAAGACACGTGAAGGTCAAGCTGAAGGTGTTTGTACAATTAAACTAAAAGACCTTTTACTTGATAAAAGCTTTAAACTGTCAATCAGATGACAGAAGGCATGCAGTAGATTGTGTGTGAGTGTGACAGGTTTATCAGCAAAGCTTTGATCATTTAGAGGCCTCTGAATTGTTAACAAACACAAATACAAATATCACTGAACACATCTAATAATGCAGTCCAGTGTCTGAGATGGTCCTCACAGTACTGACCGGTGTTGAACATCATGAGGTCATCTGTAGGGACGCCGTCCAGAATCCCTCCGTACACATAGATATTCTCTCCCAGAGCCGCTGCGCTGTGTTTCAGAGTCTGTAGACACACTCCTCCAGTCAACAGCTTCTCCCACGTCAACGTCACTGACGCACAAGACAATCCACATCAACATGACGACAACAACACAAGCTGTTCAGTTTCATCATAAAGTCACATGCATTTACACATTTACAAGATCTACAGTCTCACCAATGTCGAAGCAATACACGCCTGGGAGACACTCTTTAGCTTCAGGATGTGAAGAACCTCCAAACAAGTAGAGTTTCCCCTTAACGACACTATAGGAAAAAAGGAAGCGTGTTTTGTTGATGCACTTCTGATTTATTATCAAAATGAAGTGTTTTTTAATGTACATACACACTACTGTTTAAAAGTTTGGGGCCAGTAAGTTTTATTTTAAAGGAAATGTATATTTTTTACTCAGCAAGGATGCATTAAATTGATCAAAAGTGACAGTAAAGACATTTATAATGTTACAAAAGATTCTATTTCAAATAAATGCTTTCTATTCATCAAATAATCCTGAAAAATGAAATGTATCATGGTTTCCACAAAAATATTGGACAGCACAACTGTTTTCAACATTGATAATAATCAGAAATGTTTCTTGAGGAGCAAATCGGCATATTAAAATAGAAAACAGTTATTTGAAATTGCAATAATATTTCACAAATGTACTGTATTATTGATTAAATAAATGTATTATAAAATTGTTTTTATATTTTAGAATAAATATATATATTTTTTTAAATTAACACTTTTTATATAAAAAAAACACCTTTTATTTGTAGTATTTCAGGTTAATTTAAATTTTAAAATGCATTAAAAAAATGTCACTACACAACATAATAATAAATAATTACATAAATAATTACATTTTGAAATATTTAAATAATATATTTTTTAAATATAATAAAGAAATTAAAATTTAAATTGTAATAATAATTCCCAATCTTTACTGTTTTAACTATTTTCAAAGAATAAATGCAGCCCTGGTGAGCAGAAGAGACTCTACTGACCTCAAATTCTGAACAGTGGAGGTTTCAGCTTTAAATATTAATATATGAACTCTCTCATTACCATAAAGTGTGTCCTTCTCTTACTGTGGGAACATCACCTTTCTGAGGCATCAGCTCCCATGTAACTCGATTAGGTGAAACTAAAACAGAAGAAAAATACACTTGAAAAGATGCAAACTCATGAAGTCAATAATGCATTTAGGAACAAACATTCACTTGTGTGTTAACAGCGAAATATTTCACCTATATTTAATATTTTACCTGTTATCATGTAAAAGTCATTCAGATATATTGGAGGATCATCCTAAGGACAAAAAACAATTGCACAGGCACTATATTTGAATCAATAATCTTTATGAAATAAGAACATATGTTTTCAGCGGTTTCTTGAATACACACACCGCTGTGATCGCGCTGGATGCTCCTCCAAACAAGAAAGCGATATTTCCTGCTACAGTCATCGCATGGCCATATCTGTAAATTATAATTATAATGCTTATTTAAATTTGTTTTTCTCCTTATGGCATTACATAAACATCTGCAAGCAGAATGAACTCACCTTGGGCTTGGTGGGACTCCTGCAATTTCCTTTTCAACCCAATGTCCACTTGCTAAAGCCATTTTACTGTAGTTACTGTCTTACAGTTAATTTCTTTAATCTACGCCCTGTGAAAATCAGCAGGGAGCAGATCATGTGCTAAATGTTTTCCTGTCCATTGGGATTCATTCACACACAGGTTCAGTGGTAAGATGAGGAAAGCGGTTGCCTAGTGATACAGATAAACAAACTTCAGCAGCTCATCATGCTAACAGACCTGCTGCCACTGAGACCCATTTAACTTAATTGATACAAACCATAAAAATAGTTAAGTTTTAAGCCAAATTGATTCAGTAAAACCCATTAATATTAAATTGATTGATTTAAATAGACTGATTTCTGACTCAATAACTTTAAACAATATATTTATTTATAAAACAATGTTATAAAACTACATAATCTGTCATTTTATTTTATAAAAGGTCCTTATAACAGGCTACACAAATAAGCAAAAATTAAGTAATTTGTAATCACTTTTAAATAAAAAAAAAAAACAATATTATAGAACCCATAATCTGTTTTTATATTTTATAAAAGGTCACCGCTTACGCAACAAAAACACTTTTAAATAAAAAAAATATAAATAGATTTTAAACACTTTTAAATAAAACTACAAAATCCTTTTTTATATTTTATAATAAATAATGCATTATTTTAAAGTAATGTTTAGCTTAGCTTGCTTTTTTGCTTCCTGTTTTTCTTATTTAATTTATTTTTCTTATTAAATTGTCTCTAGCAATGATTATGATCGAAGAATGAAATATATGTATGTAACCCCTGTTGTTGTAATTTCAGCTGCTCATAGGTCACACCATTGATATTACCAGAGAAGTTAAAGTATAGAAAACTGCATGCTCTCAAGGACACACATTTAACATGTGTTTTTAACATACGAGCACAGTTCATCTGAATGATAAAGTTTACCCTCTTTTGTTAATGAAGTGTTTCACTAAGTATGTCAGGGTCAGAAGGAATGGACCCAAATGCAGAGTGAGTGAATCAAATATTTATTGAAAGCACAAGTTCAGGGGTGCACAGGGGTGAACAATCTTGAGACAATTCCAACCAGCGGGAAGAGAACTATGCCTCCAGAGGTAGACGGTCTGGAGAACAGTCCAAGTTGGTGGCCAAATCAGGCAGAAGAATGGAGAAAAGGCCAGAGCAGGGAACAGTAGAGCGTGCAATCAGAGTGAAGGGACTTAAAGCAGGCCAGTATCAGAGATAGATTCTCAGCACCAGGGTTGGTTGGCGGACTAGCCTTGGAGAACCGACAGGCAGGGAGTCTCAGGCTGGTAGAGCATGACAGGAGGGAACACACAGCACAAACACAACAAGACCAAACAAGACAGCACTCAAAACCACACAACAACAACAACAACAAGCATCATGAGGAGAAACAACTTGTAATAAAAGGGAAAAAGATAACAAGAAAATAAAAAGTAAAACAAAAACAAAAAGTAAAGGAAATATCTAAATTTAGACTAATGAAAAACTAAAGTATAAAATCCAAGTAGTTCAAGACTAGAAACAAGACTGATGAACAACTAAGACGATATTACAAGTAAATATAAACAAGATTACTGAGAAACAACTAAAAACCAGAAGATAGAAAATCAAGAGCAAAAACTGCAACAAGGATACACAATAACAGGGCAAGACTGTACTATAGAGCAGCAAGTCAGAAACTGTCTCTAAGACACAAGGCGAACCAAGACACAAGAGGAAAAACGGAACAATATAAAGGGAGGAAAGTACATGAGGGCCAGGTGAGCACAGTTAAGGAAACGAGGACAAGACAAGGGCTAAACAAGAAGGCATGACCAAGGGAAACAAGGAGGTGGGATCACAGGAACACATGGTAGACACACAAAAAAAAAGACAAACCAATGTGTGTCTCTGCCTGTTCTGTGTTCCCTGGATTTTGAGTTTGGCTTATTAAAGGACTGTTTATGTTAAATTTATCCTCGTCTCCTCGATTCCCTTGTGTGTGTGCTTATCGTGACAGAATACCGGACCCATACAAAAAGAGTGAGCGGTGCCCTTTCTACCTGTTTTGTTTTCTGTTTTTGAAAGTTTTTTGTTTTGCTGTTATTTTCCCGCGGCATAGAAGTCGCCGCTCGTCATCTTGCCCTAGCCTGCTGAAATTCGGCATGGGAGTTCGGCGGGATCACCGTGAGTACTATGAGTCTGCTGGCCGCTCGTCAGTCAAGTGTACCGGTTGCAGCTAACCCAAGCCCACCTGCTGCTCCAAAGTCAAGCCCGCCGGCTGTTCATCAGTCAAGTTCGCCAGCCGTTATTCTGTCCAGCCCTGTGATGAAGTTGTGCCCCGCTGGGACACAACACTGGTCACTGGTCTTTTGACAGATGGCACATGTGGTGCAATATGTCTGTACATTAGAATATAGTGTGGGCCAGTGAAAGCGTGAGTGAATCCGTGCATAAGTTTTCTGCTGGC
This sequence comes from Acrossocheilus fasciatus, assembly GCA_036784905.1. Classification (NCBI taxonomy): domain Eukaryota; kingdom Metazoa; phylum Chordata; class Actinopteri; order Cypriniformes; family Cyprinidae; genus Acrossocheilus; species Acrossocheilus fasciatus. Next base: position 4,741,266 of record CM071947.1, read on the forward strand.
CCAGGTGACCAGCCCAGGGGACAGTGTGTGCTAAATGTAAAACAACATGGCGACAACAAGTTGGAACAATCAAACGTGTCACATCATTTGCTTGCAAATACAACACTCCACAGATTGGACACATTATCACGCTCAGCCTTCTCAAACAGTGGTTTTAAAGACTCATCCTCTCTTTGCAGTTTTGAGATATTCTCTGGGATCCTCCAGCCACTAGCATCAAGACCTTCCACAGATGCCTCGGAGGCCAGGGTACCCAGGTACTTCTCTACCCGCCACTGTCAGCGTGACTTACTAGGGCCCTTGGTCCTGCCTTGCAACAGACTACTGTCTAAGTCTGGCTATGGCTTCAGACCTGCTTTGGCTTGTGCCTGAGTGACAGTAGGACATGACAGATTTACAGTGGCAGAAACAGTCTCAGAGTCTTTGGTGGTTTGTAACAGTTCACAGAGTATTGGCAAATCCCATCCCAAAATCATGTCTGCTGGTAGGTTTTCAACAATGGCAACATTCAACAAATACAATTGATCCTGTACACCCACAATCACTTCAGTTCGGAGATACTGCTTAATGTCCCCATGCACACACTGAACAGAAGTGGCATTCACATAACTGACATTTGACACAAAACATGGTTTAAGTAACGAAAGAGAACTTCCAGTGTCCAAAAGAGCTTGCAAAGAATGTCCATTAACAGTTACAGTACAACCAGTTTGTCTTCCTCTCTTCCATAACAGAATCCAGTCAGTTTTGCTTTGCGCGCAGGACACACTGATGCTTTGTAACCTGGCTGTTGGCAATAAAAGCAAATCAGTGTGTGCCAGTGCTGCTTCCCCAGCGGTGACAATTATGTTGCCTTTGTCACAAGCCCACTAGCTGCGGCTAACCCAAGCTCGCCGGCCTCTCATCAGTCAAGTTTGCCGGTCACTGCGAAGTCAAGCCCGCTGGTCGCGGCTCTTTCCAGCCCGCCAGCCGTGGCTCACTCAAGCCCGCCGGCTGTGGCTCACTTCAGCTCCAGAGTTCACTCCAATGTCCAAACCAAGAGTCCAGTGCAGGTTCAAACCCCTGACCAGAGTCAAGTCATGTCCCCTGAAGTCATATTTTAAAGTCTTGTTGTTTCCATAGGAAAAGTTTTAGTCTTGTCTTGTCCATGGAGACTCGTCTGGGATGGGCGGCTTCTCTAGTCATGGCCGCGGAGGCCATTCTCAAGCCGCCTGCTTCTCCTGTTGCTCCACGTCCAGCCCAAGGAGGGCTGTTGTACTCTCGTCATGCCCAGAGAGGGCCTCAGCTTCTGAGCTTAGCCCAGGAAGAGCTCCTGTTCCTGTGAATAGCCCACGGAGGGCTCCTGTTTCTGAGTTTATTCTGCCTCCCCCGTGTCTGTCCTGAGGGGCCTCCGGAGTGCCCACACGTCAATATCGTGTTCCTGTGTGTCTCTGCCTGTGTTCCCTGGATTTTGAGTTTGGATTATTAAAGGACTGTTTGTTAAGTTTATCCTCGTCTCCTCGATTCCCTTGTGTATGTGTGCTTATCGTGACAATCATACTTTTTTCACTTATTTCTAAGCTGACAGTGTCGCAAAATGATTCACTGTTTAGAAGCGCTCAAACCGGATCGCTTTGACTTCAAAGCACGTATCGCGAATCATATGAATTAGAACGTAACTTCAGAATGCTTATTGCAAATATTTTTATTCAGATCAGGTCAGAGGTTGTATTGCAAATCATTTGATTTAATCGAAGATTCAAAGTGGGTCTTTTGATTCAGATCGGAACGAGTTCGTGAATCATTTGATTTCTTCAGAGCAGGTTCATTTGATTCAGACTGGGACTTCAGAGCACGGATTGCGTGTATCGCAAATCATTTGATTTGGATTGGAGATTCAGAGCAGGTTGCGAATCTTTTGGAACCTCGGAGCGGATTCGTGAATCATTTGATTCAGAACGAAACTTTGGAGCAGGATCGCGAATCATTTGATTTATTGTAAATTCGGAGCGCTTTTTTTGGGATGTTCAGAGCGCATATCGGGGATCATTTGTTTTAGATCGAAACTTCAGAGCAGGTTTGTGAATAATTTCTTTATTAAACAGTACAAACCATCAAACCATTAAGGCAGTACAGTTAAAAGAGAAAACAAAAAGAAAAAGAAAGAAAGTATACAGATAAAAATCACTAAAGTTAACCATTATTATGGTAAAGGTGTAGTTGTATAACCACAGTATTACTACAAATACCATGGTAAAACTTTGGTTAGTGTAGCAAAGCCATCTGGGTTAAAAAATGTAATAAATGTACACCTTGAGAGGACACAAAGGAGAGATACAGTTAGGATTAACAGAGTTTTGTTCAGTTTCCATGTACTTGTCCAGATCAACTGAATAAAGAAAAGAGAGGTTTAGAGCCAGTAAATTTTTATTTGTGTATGTGAAATTTCACTAGCATGAAACACAAATTACTGTAAGTATATCTCCCTATATTCTCTTTTGAGCAGTCAAAAAGGGCTCTAATACATGGAATAATTTCTGAAGGATCATCATGGAGTAATGGCTGCTGAAAATTTAGCTTTGGCATTGCAGGAATAAATTACATTTTAAAACAGTGGTTTTCAATCCTGGTCCTTGGGACCCACTGCTTTGCACATTTTGTATGTCTCCCTTATTTAACACAACTGATTCAGATCATCAGCTCCTTACACTCTCAGAAATAAAGGTACAAAAGCTGTCACTGGGGCGGTACCTTTTCAAAAGGTACATGTTTGTACCTAAAGGGTCCATTTTGGTACCTTAAAAGGTACACATTAGTACTTAAAGTGTACATATTTGAACCTAATAGGTACAAAAGTGTACCTTTTGAAAAGGTACCGCCCCAGTGACAGCTTTTGTACCTTTATTTCTGACAGTGTAGGAGAGAGATCCATGAACTTAACTGCATGTGTCAGATAAGGGAGACATACAAAATGTGCAGGTGCCCAGGATTGAAAACCACTGTTTTAAATTATATTCAAATAAGACTATAATATTATTTCACAATATTACTGTTTTATGGTATGTTTTGCAGCTTTTGGTAAAATTTCTTGCAAAAACATTTAAAAATGTAAATTATTTCAAACTTTGACCAGTACTGTATATGAAGAGTTCAGATGCAAAAGACTCTAAGTGCTGTTTGAAATTTTGTTGTAAAATGAGCATTTTTATCAGGCTCATGTTTCACTTTAATGGCAATGAAAAGAACCTATTCCATTAAGTTAAATTACCGAACATACACATATAAGTGCCTGGGAAAAATGCTAATTTTAGAACAAAATTTCAAAAGGCACTTAGAGGCTTTTGCAACTGAACTCTTCATATGTGAAAAAAAACAGGCTTTAAATAAATAAATAAATAACTAAAGTTATTTATAGTAACCTGTAATAATAATAGTGAAATAGTGAAGTCTCATCATCCACTCCACCGTGATCTATTGGTCTGAGCCTTGGTAACATCCTCTGAAAACGGAAAACATCATCTGATAAGGTAAAAAGCGTGACGCACCTCTGTCACTCGCCCAGTGAGAAACCGGACCGTCATCCTGAGTCCAGATCAGTCGAGACCAGCGTCCTCCGCCGCGGATGAATCCACAGCATCATGTGAAGCTGGCTCAGGAACAGCTGTTCGCTGTTTCTCAGTCTGACCGCGAGGCGGCGCTGTTCTGCGCACTGCGATCACGTAACACACGGCAGAGCGGCACCATTTCATCCGTACAGTCTGCTTATTACTGGATGCAAATAACCGATCGGAACTGATTTTTTTTGGCCGGTTGGACGGCTGTACTCGACGGTAAAGCTGGAAGGAGGCGGCGGAGCGCAGATATGCACGCAGCAGGACGGATTTTACGTTCCTCACATGAGATGTGATGAGATGATGAAGAAGACGATGATGGCCCAGGGCGACAAAGACCCAAAACACACCAGTCGAGTTGTGCTGGTCAAGAGGATCATAATGAAGCATGACAATCCGGTAAGAATAACACACATGACGCAAACATCTCAAATTCAACATGTTCCGTTGAGACTCATTCATTCATCCATTCATTCATTGGAGCGTCTGTTTCTCAGTTAATTTTAGCTACAGTATCTTCCGTAAAAACATTTAAAATAATAAAATGTCTATTTAAATGGCTCGTTGCTTTTATAATACGCATGTATAAGCGTTAATTTCTTATTAATCGTACATACGTGTGCAGGAGCGCTCATAGCGCTTCGGCTAGCTGACAAATCACAACATTTAGAATTTTTTTTAACTGCGATTGAATTGTCGTTTTATTGTCGTAATAATGTTTACAGTCTTTATAACATTTCTCACAGTGTATCGATAGGTGTCATGTGCGATATCGATGGTTTTTAGCAGGGTGAGGTGATGCTAATGCTACATTGGCCGATTGAAGCGCCGCTGTCGGTTCTTACGTAACTGACGCGGGCTCGAGCACAACACCTATCTGACTCACGTGCGCCTCTCACGAGCTCAGTCTGTTGTCATGGGGACGCCGGAATCTTCATTCATTCATTACTTACAGTCTGTGATGTAATTTGCGCATCCTGTTGATCTGAAGACAGAACAAACTATTCAAATAAGACTTTTAATTTTAATAATTAATAAGATAAATCTTTATGTACTAATTTGATGGTTTGCTCAACTATATATGTGTATTTTAAATATATTTTATATATAAATTTAAAAGATTTAAATTAATTTTTTATAATCGTTTATAATTTTATATAAAAATGTTTTATATATATTATACTTATAACTTTTATATATATATATATATATATATATATATGTATATGTGTGTGTGTAATTATAATATGTGTGTATATACATATATATATGCACAAAGTTATATAAGTATAACTATATAATAATTATATATACATGCATTTATAATAAACTATAAAATAAATACCTATATATGTAACTTTAAATATCATTATGAAATAAATCTTTTTCTCTAATACACATTGGACACAATTAATGGCACCCTTTTATTCAATACTTTCTGAAACCTCCATTTGCCAGTTTAACAGCTCTAAATGTTCTCCTATAATGCCTGATGAGGTTAGAGACACCTGACAAGAGATCAGAGACCATTCCTTCATCCAGAATCACTCCAGACCCTTTAGATTCACAGCTCCATGTTGGTGCTTCTTCTCTTCAGTTCACTCAGTTTCTACAGGGTTCAGGTCAGAGGACTGGAATGGCCAGCAGAAGCTTGGTTTTGTGCTCAGTGACCCATTTTTGTGTTGTTTTTGAGGTTTGTGTTTGGATTATTGTACAGTTGGAAGATCCAAACATGGCCCATTATAAGATTTCTAACAGAGTCAGTCACTTATTGATTTTTTATCTGTTGGTATTTGATAGAATCCATGATGCCGTGTGTCTAAACAAGATGTCCAGGACCTCCAGCAGAAATATAGGCCCACAACATCAAAAATACAGCAGTATATTTCATTGTACACATGGAGTACTTTTTATCCCTGTGTTCACCAAACCCATCTTGAGTGTTTGCTGCTGAAAAGATCATCTGCTTCATCAAGCTTCATCTGACCATAGAAGCCAGTCCCATTTGAAGTTCAGTCGTGTCTGATAACTGAATATGCTGGAGTTAGTTTTTGGGTGAGCTAGGAGAATTCTTCTTGAAACCCTCCTGAACAACATGTGGTGATGTAGGTGCTGTTTGACCATTTTTTTTTTAAGGTTTTCTGACCCCGAGACTCAACTATTTTCTGCAATTCTCCAGCTGTGGTCCTTAGAGAGTCTTTAGCCGCTCAAACTCTCCTTCTCACGGTGCATTAGGACGATATAGACTCACTTCCTCTTACAGGCAGATCCGTAACATTTTATGTTGATTGGAAATATTTAATTATTGCCCTGATGGTGGAAATGGGAATTTTCACTGCTCTAGCTCTTTTCTTAAAGCCACTTCACTAATTTGTGAAGCTCAATTATCTTTTTCTGCTCATCAGAAATATATTCTTTGGTTTTTCTCATTGTGATGGATAATTAAGGGAATTTGGGCTTTGTTTTCCCTCTTATTTAAATTTCTGTGAAACAGGAAGCCATGGCTGGATAATTTCATGTTCATAATCACCCTGGAGTGCTCAAAACTGTGAATATGAATGGGAATATACTTCAGAGATATTTTACTTGTAACTCATGATTTCTAGGGGTGCCAATAATTGCGTCCAATATATATACATATGAAGATATTTTTTTTATTATAAATGCATGTATTTAATAATAAATTCAATTAATTTGGAAGTACAAAAAAATATATTTTTACAGAATGCCATACTTTTCTACTCTTTCTAAACATAGTCATGCAAAACAACTACAATAATTAGAGGAAATAGATAAACCAGCACATAATGTTGTTTAAAATTCATACATGCAACTCGCATAACACTTTGTTTTGTTTGTATTACTGATGTATATTTAAAACTTTTCTATCACATTACACAAGATGAGCTCATAGAGCCTTGAAAAGCTTCACAGATCCATGAAAGATTCAGAGAACTCCAGAGAGAGTTAAATGTTGTCCATTACATAACTTCTGTCCCAAACTCTCTGCTGCATCATGTCTGCATGAGAAACAAGTTTCCTGTTTTCAGCCAAAATTGTTTCCTGCGTCGTATATAAATGAGATTAAATGACATTATTAACTCACTTTTTCATTCATAAGACATTCTGGCGAGTGCATATTAAGCATCACAGTGAATTCTTTAACGCATCATTAGACTGTGAGCTTGTGTCAGTAGTGGACTGAGAGTTTGGCACGGCTGAAGCTCTTTCGTCTTTTGTGTCCAAACGTCCCGGAGGAATAACAATGAGACGAGTCCCATTGAAAGCCGAGGAGTCTGGCATTCACCATTATGATTAGCATTATTAATAAAGACCTGTTTATGTGTCTGATGCTGCAGGTCCAGCAGGGCATCGGGAAGCCGAGCGTCTATCATGCTGTTGTGGTCATCTTCCTGGAGTTTTTTGCCTGGGGTCTCCTGACCACACCGATGCTCACCGTGAGTTACTTTTAATTCTCAGTTATGTTTGTGTTCACGTTTATCAGGATACATGCTTCAATTATAGGTGCACTATTTTATTTTTGCCAAAATTCACTATTCAATCTAGTGTTATATAATATTATGTAATATTTCTGGAACATTTCATAAAGAATTAAACTTTTAAATAAAAAAAAAAAAGATTAAAATGGAAGAATCCTTTTAACTAAAACTATTAAAAACCTGTTTTGTATTTCAAATAAAGCTGAAATAAATAAAATATAAATATAAGATGAAAAATACTGCAATCTGAAATAAAATGTTTGTTGAAGAACTAAAATTACTAAAACCTAAACTAAAATAAAAAATAAATTAAACCTATATAGAAATGTAAAAAAATAAAAATAACAAAAGCATATCATTATCAGTCAGCAGTGTTATATTAACTAAAACTAAACCATTAAAAATCATTTTCAGTAATTGAAATTAAACCGAAGTAAAAAAAAAAACTTTACATTTTTTAAATTCGAACATTTTATTTTGCCGTTAATTGAAATTAAAATAAGTTTAAGTTGAAGTACTAAAATTAAATTGAAATAAAAAGTAACTAAAGTTTTTTTAAGAAATATTTTTATAGTGATAGAAATGACAAGCACACTGGCTATCAATGTTATTACTGAAAACTAGAGAATTAAAAATATGTTTCTGTAATTGAAATAAAGCTGAAATTAAATATAAATATATGAAAACCTTACTTCTAAAGCTTGCTTCAAAAAATTTGAAAAACTTAAAAAAAATAAATGAATTATAAACAAAATGGTTAACTTCAAATTCGAAATGTTGCCTTGGCTGTTAACTAAAATATGTAATTTTAAGCTGAATGTCTCAAACAATAGAAAAATAAAATACATGAAATCAATAAAAATAAAAATAAATTGGCGCTTAATAGAAATATATATATATATACATATAGAAAAACTAATAAAAATAACAAAAGCCCATAACAAAATGACTAAAACATAAATTGAAATCAAAACTGAAAATATGAAAATGAAAGCTAAATATGTATAAATAAATAATATAGTAGTATATACAGTAAATGGCACAAAATAACGCTGGTTAGCACCATCTCTAGTCTCTGGTTATTTGTGAAGGCAAATAAGAACCAGGGAAAAATACACATCAGTGCACCTTCAATTTTAAGATCTAAATTGTATTGTATTTGATCTGTCTATTGAAATGTGCATTTTTCATTTGTAGGTTTTGCATGAAACGTTCCCCAAACACACGTTCTTAATAAACGGCCTGATTCAGGGAGTGAAGGTATGTGATGTGAATATTTTGGACTGGTTTAGTTCGTCTGTGTTGGTTTTATTGTCATGGTGATGTTTCTGCTTTGGTTCGTCAGGGTCTGCTGTCGTTTATGAGCGCTCCGTTAATTGGCGCTCTATCAGATGTGTGGGGCAGACGATCCTTTCTATTGGTTACCGTGTTCTTTACATGTGCGCCCATCCCGCTCATGAGACTCAGTCCATGGTGAGAACATCCTGACATGACCTTGGATTTTATATATAACAAATTGTTAATTTTATACTTGAAAAATTGTTATAAATTTACATGTTTTAAGTGAATGAATAATATGAATAATTTTAATATTTTATATATTATATTTTGATTGTATAATATTTAATACTCTATTTGTAATATTTTTCTTTATACTTATAAGATAATAGAAATTACGTGTGTGTGTGTATATATGTATGGGTGTAATTTAAGAAATATATGATATTAATCATTTTAATATTTAATATAATATTTTTTTGTTAGGGAGCTCTGTTTTAAGAACAGAGCTCCCTAAAAGTTTAGGGAGCTCTGTTCTTAAAACATCATCTTCAAAAGTTTAGATTCATCTCATATTTCACTTCTGGTTTTCAGGTGGTACTTTGCCATGATCTCAGTGTCCGGAGCGTTTTCCGTCACTTTCTCTGTAATCTTCGCGTACATCGCAGATGTTACGGATGTGCGTGAGAGGAGCACGGCGTACGGACTCGTAAGAGGCTTTTTTATTAAATATATAAAGCATTTTGGACAGATTTCAGAGTCTCAGATCTCAGTGAAGCTGTTTTAGGATATTTCTTCCGCATGACCTGGATTGAGTGTCCTTGACCCAGCTGGATAGATGAGTTCTATTTCTATCTGCGTCCAGGTTTCTGCGACGTTCGCAGCGAGTCTGGTCACCAGCCCGGCCATCGGTGCGTACCTGTCGGCCAGCTACGGTGATAATCTGGTGGTACTGGTGGCGACTCTCATCGCTCTGGCCGACATCTGCTTCATCCTGCTGGCCGTCCCAGAGTCTCTGCCCGAAAAGATGAGGCTCAACACATGGGGAGCGCCCATCTCCTGGGAGCAGGCCGACCCATTCGCTGTAAGGATTTAAAGGAGCATTGTCCACATGTTTATTTTTTTGGTATTATTTGGTATAATGATATGTAGTCATTATGAAAACGTAACTGTTTGTGTGTGTGTGTGTATGTAATAATAATAATAATAATAATAATAATAATGTTTAATTTATATAGTACTTTTCCAGAGCTCAAATTGCTTTACAAATCAAAACATAAACGCAACAAAAAACACAAGAAACAATACAGTGTATGTATCAAACATCACAGACAATCAAGGTATCAGAAAATGCATAGTCCGGAGTGAGAAATGTACAGTTATATGACCAAGAGTCCATGCAATTGGAGCAGTAGAGTAAAACGCAGCAAGCAGTAGTCCTTTAAGGAGCGGCACACCAAGCAACCAGAGTCACACTGCGTCTCAAACGCCACAGAGTTCAAACAAGTGCAAGCTCCAGGACCCGGAGAGGCAAATGGGAACACTCGATGACTTGACGTCCACCACAGAGCCCGAAAGAGTACAGAGCAGACCCCAAGCAGGAAAACCGACAACGTAGACCACCACGTCACGAAACACTCCGAGGCACTCTGCCCCGCAGCACCCACACCACAAACACCACCAGGTAGGCAGGCCGACGGGTTCAGGTAGCCGGATGAAACACCGTAAGAAAGTGTCATAGCGGGGCACAACACGAGAAGCAGAAAAATGAATTGTCCTTTTTGAAGTTTAAGGCCATTTATAAATGTGTCAACATAAAAACACATTTAAACAAGACAAAAAAGACAAACAGCCCGGTCTGAAGCAGCAGCGTACTCACACCGGAAACACGTAACGCGTCACACACGTCTTCAGAGTTCCCCTCTGCTTATAAAGTTGGGGAATTAATGACATAACTTGTAGTGACCGACATATAGGAAAGTCTTGGTTACGTACATAACCCTCATATCCTGATGGAGAGAACAGAGATGTTATGTCGTGACTCGACATTAGGGGTCCATGGAAAGCACCACAACCTTCCCACCGCCCCAGCGCAAAGGTGAGTATATCACTGCTAGTGATAGCCAAGCCACTGTGGAGGGAGGTATCGCCAATACTGGGCCTGGAGTAAGAAAAAAAAAATCCAAAAAAAAAAATTGGCTCAACGCAGAGACTGTAAACTCTCGTGAAGGTGTTCGGTGTTGCTCCGCCCACAGGTCTACAGATGTCTGCCAGAGATGCGCCAGTTTGCCTCAGGATTGGTTTGCTAAGGGGATGTTATCCACTATCCTGTGGGCCAACCTCTGCTTGGAGACAGCCTTCCCTTTCTGCTGACCTCTGTAGCAGACACAGAGTTGCTCAGAGCTTCTGAAGCTCCGGGTGCGGTCCACATATATGCGCAGTGCTCTTATGGGACAACAAGGCTTAAGCAACGCCAAGGCTGCATCTGCCTCCTCTGAGGGCAGTGGTTCACCACCTGATCGTGAAAAGGCATGGGAACCTTGGGCACGTATCCAGGTCAGGGTCTCAGGACAACGTGAGAGTAGGCCAGCCTGAACACAAGGCACTCTTCGTTCACCGAAAATGCTTGTAGGTCCCCGACCCTCAGGACAAGAATTATGCTCAACTGGAACGACGGCTCTCACTCAACTGAAGGCTCTCGCCATCTCCGGAAGAGAAGCAGTTCCTCGCATCTCTGGGCTATCTGTGTCAGATCGTCTTCTTGGAAGACTTAGGGGCAACCCTCTACAATGCGAGTAAATTTCCTGCTATGCGACTAAAAAATGTCTTTAATTAGCTAATGGCTAGTAAATTTTCTGATTTTACTTGCCTGTGATTGAGTTGCAAAGAATAAATTTAGTGCAGATATAATTTCAAAGCCCGCTCAGTCCGCATTAAACACCATCACTTAACTGAGAGCACCCTCTGTCTCTTTCTCTCACATGCACACTCAACATGAGAGAAGGAGATAGGCTACACATGCTGTGTAAAGAGAATTGACGCATTAGATCATGATCTTTCTTTACTGTGGATGCAAATGAATGCAAAAAAGCAGAAATTCCAGTTTGAACAGAAAACGCTTGATAATTTTTTGTTTTCGAGAGCAAAGAATAAAGAGTCCAGTTCTGTGGAATGTGCCAGCGAACCCCAGCCAAGAACGTCAAATGTGGCAGAAAAGATTGTGCATTCTGAATCAAAAAGTGTATTGGAAAGTGAAAGTTCCAGACTCAGTGGCTGTCAGATTTTGACTGGCTTTTGAATGATGAGGAGGAACATGTGATGTTATGCAAGTACTGCAGTAGAAAACCTAGCTTAGCTGGTAAAACGGACTTTGTATCAGGGTCGTGCAGTTACAAACATGAAAATCTCACAGCGCGCACTAACAGCAAACGACATTCATCTTGTCGTGATAGTGTAATGGCTTCAAGCAAATACCCTGAGGAATCTGCGATCACAAAAGGGTTTCATACTCAAAATAAAAAGACAGTGCAAAGAGATATGACAGTGCAAAGAGATTGTGAGCTTTCTATAAAAATGAATACAGCATATTATATCGCAAAGGAGGAATTGAGTTTAACTCAGATGAAGACACTAATTATGCTGCAGAAAAAAAATGGCCTGGACATTTCCCCAACGTATGATAATGGTGTCAACTGCGCTGAACTAATTTCAAATATTGCCGTAGATATACAGGATATAGAGGCAAATTAAGTGAAAAAGTCCAACTACATATCAGTCATGATTGATGGTGCAACAGATTCTTCTGTGACAGAAAATGAAGCTATCTATGTCAGGCATTTACACAATGGGTTGCCAGTAAATCATCTTGTTTCTGTCACAGAGCTGTTACATGCTCATGCTGATGGTGGGACTGACTGCATTTAATTGTCAATGTCAAAATTTGGATTAGATGACTGGAAGCAAATGCTTGTTGGATTTGCCAAAAATTGATGGGCCAAAAAGCTGGTGTTGTTGCAAAACTGAGAGTGGACAATTCAAAACTGATAGACATTCACTGTATGGCTCACAGGCTGGAGCTGGCACTTCTTGGGGTTTTGAAAGAGTTGAGCTTAGTGAGTTGTGTACAACCCAAATTGCGAAAATGTTGGGACGTTTTTTAAATTTGAATTAAATGAAAACTAAAAGACTTTTAAATCACATGAGCCAATATTTTATTCACAATAGAACTTAGAGAACGAAACAAATGTTTAAACAGAGAAATGTTACACTTTTATCCACTAAATGAGCTCATTTCAAAGTTGGCACGGGGGCAACAAAGGGCTGAAAAAGCAATACATTTTTGAAAAGATTCAGCTGGGAGAACATCTAGCAACTATTTAAGTTAATTGACATCAGGTCTGTAACATGATTAGCTATAAAACGGATGTCTTAGAGAGGCAGAGTCTCTCAGAAGTAAAGATGGGCAGAGGCTCTCCAATCTATGAAAAAGTGTGAAAAAGATTGTGGAATACTTTAATAACAACGTTCCTCAACATTAAATTGCAAAGGATTTGCAAATCTCATCATCTACAGTGCATAACATCATCAAAATATTCAGAGAAACTGGAGAAATCTCTGTGCGCCAAAGACCTTTTTTGGATGCCTGTGGTCTTCAGGCCCTCAGATGACACTGCATCACTCATTGGCATGATTCTGTCATTAACATTACTAAATGGGCCCAGGAATACTTCCAGAAACCACTGTCGGTAAACACAACCCACCGTGCCATCTGCAGATGTCAACTAAAGCTCATGCAAAAAGAAAGCCATATGTGAACATGGTCCAGAAGCGCTGTTGTGTCCTGTGGGCCAAGGCTCATTTAAAACGGACTGTTTCAAAGTGGAAAAGTGTTCTATGGTCAGACAAGTCCAAATTTGAGATTCTTGTTGAAAAATGCACAAGCTGTGATGTCAGAAAACACCTTGAACTATTGCACGGCACAAAGGAGCTGAAGGTCCTCACTGAATTGTTCAGAGAAAAGCTTGTTCAATCTGGATATCAAGTTGAAGAAATCACTGGGGAATGGAGACGCTTGAAAAGGCGAATGTCTAATAATCTTCATGGCAAGTCATACCTGGAATTAATAATAATAATAATAATGAATAATAACTTATTGTCATTGTTGTAGAACAACGAGATTACATTAGAGCCTCAATCGACAGTGCAATTTCATGAAGTTCAAATAAAAATAAAACTACAAATAAGTGGACCTGGACCAGATGCTGAAGCAACCCTACAGAGATGAGATGCAAAGCATTCTTCATCTTGTTCAGATTATTCTTTTTCTGTCAATCAGCTCTGCCAACTGCGAAAGAGCCTTCAGTGCCCAAAAGAGAATAAAATCAGATGTTCACTGCAGTCTCACATCCTCACGCATTTCAGGCTTGATCCTCATTTCAACAGAAGAGCTTCAGCAGTATGATCCATCATCAGCTGTGAAGAGGTGGCTGAAGTCAAGTGGCAAGAGAAAGCCGTTTGCTAAGAAATAGTAAATTAAATCCAAATTGCAACCATAAAGAAATCAGTCATCAGACAGAGAAAGAATGTTTTGTTTTAATTTATTATTATTTTGTTCAGTTGCAGTTCATGCATTTCATGTAAAAAGTCTAGTGAGTAAAATAAAAAATTTACTAGCCAATGGCGACTCAAGCTTTCGACCGCGCTCTTTCGTGAGGCTCGGCGCCGGCCTCGACATGGTCTCAGCAAGGAGCAGATGCAGGAGGGCGCCGGCAGGCTGAGGCGTCGCAGGTGTAGGATCATTTGTTTGAGTGCCTTAGCTTGGTTTACTGCAGGATAGCCATGGCATGCAGGGCAGAGGGTTAGGGTTAGGGTTAGGGTTAGGGTTAGTGGTGAGAGCCACCGTCAGCTTACAGGCTTTGGATGGGAGACGAGGACGATTCCTCCAAGTGGCGGCGTTTTGCGGGCACAGGTGCACCGCAACCACACTCTCCACCTGGGAAATGTCAACGTACCCCCTAGCCGTCCTGCCATCGAGGGTAGTGAGGATGTTGGAGGCAGATGAGTGGCTACTGTCCAAAAAAGGGGCCGTCCATGACTTCATCAGCTCTTCATGTACCTCCAGGAAGAAAGGAACTGGGGCAGGGCGTGCCCGATGCCCGATGCTCACAGCGGCTCCAGGAGTCTGATTCAGCGGTGGCCACAACACTCGAGGGGGGCAGCCCTGCCGAATCTTCATCCTCAGAGGACAATAGCCTATCCACCGATGCTGCTATCGACATCCGATCCTCTATCGGTGAGTCGAATGAACCACTGAAGACAAGATCGTGGCTGTAGACGGAGCATAGGATACGACCAAGAGGACACAGACGGAACGGCGTCTTTAAAAAGACGTGAGCTGTCCATGATTAGAAACTGCTTTTTTAGATGAAGCACCCAGGAGAATCACTGAGTTAACAGGGATGCCACTGATTGTGCCGTAAGGCCAGCCAGAACAGCCTCTTCTTCCAGCAGTAGAGAGAATTCGCCTGGTGAATCTCGAACTGTATTCATTCACTCGACTCCGAAGCAAAAATCTGATGAGTGGATGCACCTGTTGCCTATTTATACCCGTGTACACGGAGAGTGGGCTGACCATGCAAAATCCACAAGTCAAATTTCATTGGCGTTTTCTCTTAATCAGAGAGGATTCGGGCTCCCAAGTAAGACCCCTAATGTTGAGTCACAACATAACTCGTAGTGACCAACAGATAGGGAATATTTATTAACATGCTGAATGCACTGCATATTACCAGTGTTTAGTTTCATGCTCAAATGCAATGCCCGATATTGACAGAGTTATTTGAGACGTATGTCATATTGCTTTTTTAACTGATGTTATAATAATCCAGCAGTACTTTTTTCATCATATTTGTTCAACAGTAGGCATACTTCAATTAAAATAGTGTTTGTACTTCATATGGTTTTTGAAAACGTGGAGGCGATTTCAGGAATCGCTTAATAATGTAGATATAGCACAAATCTGCCATAAACATAGCATCATAATGAGAACCTTGTCCGTTGCACATCACGGCGGGAGCTCTCTCTCTCTCTCTCTCTCTCTTTCTCTTTCTCTCTCATTATAGCGCGTAACTGAAAGTTCACTGGCGTTTGCATCCTTTTGTGCAAATGCAAGTTGTGATGTTATATGTGTCTAAGTTATCTGATTAATATCATAGGATGTGTCATAGAACGGGCTTCAGTTTATAAGCATAAAGTCACTTTTCAGCTTCACCTCAGGCAGCTATTCCTTTTTAGATGCTTCTTTTTTTAATAACATTGCTGCATCATAATCATAATCTCACAGTGTAATCATGTGTTCATGGACAGGTTTTCATGTCATATTTTTATTATTATTAACATTAATTTTGAGACATAACAGCCTTCTGATATTTTCATTATCATTATTTCATTATAATTGTGATTATAAAACAGTCAAAGGATAGTCATCTATAGTGTGGGGGGGGATATAAATATAATATTAATAATTATATAACATTTAATTTATAATATAATATTTTTTGGTATAAGAATTTAAAAGATTATTTTAATTTTTATGTGTTATTTTTTGTCTTTATAATGTGTTATGTAACTGTTTTGTTTATAAAAAGGTTGAGGTTCAATAAAATTTAATGGATACACTCATAAAATGGTCAAATATCAGCTGATATCTCACTATAGCAGTAGTTTAAATGGGAAAACACTGATGACACTACTATACAAAACACCTTTTTTCATTTGTTTTATGAGCTACTGAACGTTTTATTGATGCTTTTTGTGTTTCTTCACAGTCTTTGCGGAAGGTTGGGCAGGACACGACCATTCTGCTCATCTGTATCACAGTGTTTCTGTCCTATCTGCCCGAGGCGGGTCAGTACTCCAGCTTTTTCCTGTACCTGCGTCAGGTAAGCTGTTTACTCTTGGTTTTTAATGAACAAATGTAAAGATTCTATATTTAATGTTGCCGATTAAAGCAGCTGTCTGCTTCCATTAAACTTTAACCAGCAGTTTATCCTGCAGGGTGCTTTATTTATGCTGCATGTTTTCACAGTCTGTTGAAAAGTCCGATGATTCATGCTGCACTGATGACTGGAAGGGTTTTAGCTGCAGCGTGCTTCTAATTAACTAAACAAGTAGGATTAGTAAACAAAAACACTACCGTACTACTCATACTGCTTCTGCATGATGACCAACAAAATGTGCTGCATACAACAGATCACGCTGCGATAACGTATCCCACAATGCAATGCACATAACCTTTTTGTTAGTTTTTTTCCCCCCTCATCCTTCTTGACTCGTTATTAGATTAACTGTCAAAAGTAAAAAAATATATATATACATATATTTTTTTACACAAAATTGCATCAAAAATGTGTACCATTTAAAATGTTTGGAATAAATAAGATTTTTAATTAAATTTAAATCTCATGCTCACCAATGCTGCATTTATTTGTTTAAAAGCACAGTAAAATGAAAAAGTAAGTAATTACTGTTGTAAATACTTTTATTTATTTATATATATATATATATATATATATATATATATATATATATATATATAATATGATTTTTTTTGCTGATTTGCTGCTCAAAAAATATTTCTGATTATTATCAATATTAAAAACAGTTGTGCTGCCCAATATTTTTGTGGAAACTGTGATACATTTTATTTTTCAGGATTCACAGATGAATAGTAAACTTAAAAGAACAGCACTGATTTGAAGTTAATTAATGAAATTACCCTTACTAAATAAAAAGTATGACTTTTTCCTACTATTTCCCTAATATACATTTATTTAGTTTTATAATGACTTATTTCTAATAGCTGGACTTCACATGCTTAGTTAAACATGCATTGTAACAAGGTCAGGTGACAGGAATGTAGCAAACTGCAGTTGCAATTGTTGCATTCTCTAGAATTCTATTTCACACACTCATCGGTTTCTCGGGAAGTTTGGGGTTCAGCTGGATTGTTAGTGGCATCCTGTCTGAGTGTTGAGTTGAGTTCAGTGATGGCTCATTACTGGACATAACAGAGTTCATTGGATCCGGGCGCGCTGGTGCAGACTGATGGTGATGCGGCTCTTTCTCTCTGTCTCTCAGGTCATTAACTTCTCGCCCAAAACGATCGCGGTGTTCATCGGCGTGGTGGGAATCCTCTCCATCCTGGCGCAGGTATTTAATTGAGGCAATATTCTTGGCTCTGCCTTATTACTCGTGTCATTGAGCTGGCGAGGCATCTCGTGAAAGTGGCTCTCGCAAATGCTTTCTAATTGAATTGAATTCCTTTAAAAGTTCAGCGGTAAATGTAATGAAATATAGGCAGGGCTGTAATGAGCAGATAGCATGGTGTTAGCTGGTTTATTTAAGTGGAGGGGTTTTATTTTTAGCCCCGCGACAAGCAAGTTGAATTCTAGCAGCTGTGCTCCGATTCAGTATGACACAGCAATGAAAATGATGGTTCAGTATAATAACAATAACAGCCCTGTGAGAAAAAAAATGTCTGCTGATTTGCAAAGAAGGCCTAATGTTACCTAACATGATGATGCAGATTTAAAAAATCAAATAATAAATTTAAAATATTAAAATAATATAAATTTAATTATATAATTATGTGTGTGTGTGTGTGGTGTATGTATATTTATTTATATATTATATACATATATACACACATATATATTATTTTAATAAATATAAACAATAACACATAATAAATTTAAATATTAAAAAACACATCTTATGTTTTTCCCCACAAAATAAGAATTTATATTTTTTCAAATTATACATATGTATCAGCTTTAATGCACTTATCAAAATAACAAAAGCAGTTGAATATTAAAACGCTTTGGTTTTAATGTAAAAACAAATAAGTATTTAAAATGTATAGTTTAACTTAAAATCTGCAAAAGAGTGGAAAAATATATTCAAATACTCCATTTAATGTGAAAGAACTTTACATAAACACAAGTTTATGAATAAATTAAGCTTTCCCCCCCCACAAAATCTGTAGTTGTCAGTCACTGTTTGGATGTAGTATAACACCCAAAACACGTGGTTGTGTTTGCATTTTCTGGCCACTAAAATCAGAAGTAAGCATAAATTAATGTCATACATGTGAAAATGGGCTGATTATTGCACAGCAGGGTTTTTGCAAGCTTTATGAGGATAAATCTAAGACCTTTTTAAGACACAAGTTTAATGAATAAATTAAAGAGAACATAATTTGTCAATATGATCTTTAAATGTAAATGTCTAGGAAGCACGAGTTGTATTAGCAATACTTCAAAATTTGAAAATAGAAATTGCTACAGATATCCATTACTTTTTGATTCATTTGACAAAAAATAAATAAATAAAAAATAAATGAATAAAGCTTAACTATGATGGAAATATCTTTTATTCTACCTTCTGATGACACTGCAAACAAGTGCTAAGTCTTGTTTTCTAGTGCAAATGTCTAAAGCCTCGTTCAGACTGTCAGCCCAAATCTGATTTTTGTGCAAATTGAAATCTGATCATATTTAGATAGTCTGAACGGCAACAAACTACATGAAATCCGATTTTTTTGCAATCTGTTTCGAGCTACATTCATATGTGGTTTGGAATCCTATTCAAATCGCATTCCTGAAAATCCGTTTCAGTCTGACCGGTCAGATCGGATTTAGCCTAGCTTTTTCACGTTTTCACGCCACGTAAAAATGTCAGACATTTTTATAGAAAACATAATGAAAGTCTTTGCAGAAACAAGCTTGTTGCAAACTGCGAGGCAAGCGGAAAAAGACAATATACTCCTAGTATACGCACCTATTTAAGTTTTGAAACCAGCGGAGACAGCAGCACAGAATAAAGCCGCACATTCTAGCTTCCTGCGTTTCTGCCGCTGCCTCATAAGACGAAATCCATAATAATAATTAATCCAGCGCGACGCAACGTTGTCATGTAAGACAACATCTGTATTGCAAACTGTATTGCTGTTATGGTTGTTTTTAGCATTGGCATAACAACGCAATGGCATTGCCATAGAAACCAACGCACATTCTGTAAAACGAAAGAGCGTTTATGGACACTCAAATCGGATATGAACAGTTGCGATACACTGTGTGGACAGTCAGTCGTCTAGATCGGATTCCATCTGGATATGCACAAAATCAGATTTGGGCTGACAGTCTGAATAAGGAAAGATTCTTAAATCAAAACAGATGCAAAATGACAATTCAAATAACAAGTCTTGATTTCTGAGAAATTGATCAAAAGGAAGTGAGTTTATAATTAAAACAAGAACAAATATCTGCCAATGGGCTCAGAAAAATCAACTTGTTTTCCCTTTGAATTAAGAACTCATTTCCCCATTGACAGATATTTGTTCCTGCTTTAAAGGGTTAGTTCACCCCAAAATGAAAATTATGTCATTAATTACTCACCCTCATATCGTTCCAAACCCGTAAGACCTTCATTCATCTTCGGAACACAAATTAAGATATTTTTGATAAATCGGAGAGCTATCTGACCCTCCATAGACAGCAACGCAACTGAAATGTTCTCGGGTCCAGAAACGTAGTAAATACTTCGGTAAAACAGTTCATGTGATATCAGTGTCTCAACTGCAGTTTTGCGACGCTACAAGAATACTTTTTTTTTGCGCAAAGAAAACAAAAATAACAATTTACTCAATCATCCCCGAGTTACATCGTCCGCCATTATCTTAATTTATCTTAATATCTTAATTTGTGTTCCGAAGATGAATGAAGGTCTTATGGGTTTGGAACGACATGAGGGTGAGTAATTAATGACGTCATTTTCATTTTGGGGTGAACTAACCCTTTAAGTATGAAATCACTTTTTTAGTTTATTAGTTCTTAGAAAACTAAACTTCATATCTTCATTTTGCATCTAAAGTAAATGTACCATGATTTAAAGATGTTTCTACTGGAAAACAAAACAAAAACACTGAAGATTTTTATTTTATTTTTTTGCAGTGCATGCAACATTGAATGCCATGACTATGAATGTAAGATTTTCTGCCCTCATGTAAGATCTTTTTAAGGCCTTTAAAATTTGTGGACGGGTGAATTAAGACTGATTTGGCCGGCAATTGGCCATCGAAAACAAAAATGCAACAAAATGCATCATATTTTGTGAGAAAGTGTGACATGCTCAAGCAAAACACACTATTTTTGGAATCGGAACCCAAAATGAGTACGAAATGACTATTTGTTCAGCAAATATGTTGCAGGGCAGTGTGATTATTTATTCTCATGTTCCCTACAGACGCTGTTTCTGACTTTATTAATGAGGACCATCGGGAACAAGAACACGGTTCTTCTGGGTCTGGGTTTCCAGATTCTCCAGCTGGCCTGGTACGGTTTGGGGTCCGAGCCGTGGTGAGTTAACATCTCAATCAAGAGAAATGACCTGCTTATGCAAACATTGCAGAACAATCGTCTGGTTTAAGAAGAGCGAGTCACTTCTGTTTGATGTTCATAGTGTCCAGAAGCGACTGTCGTTTATGCTGATGTTATATTTGTTGTCGTTTAGGATGATGTGGGCGGCCGGCGCTGTGGCGGCTATGTCCAGCATAACGTTCCCTGCAGTGAGCGCTTTAGTGTCACGCAGCGCAGATCCGGATAAACAGGGTAAACTCTTATAATTTTCAACTTTCAAGATTGTAACTGTTCAAAACTTTAAGGATTGAAGAAAAACAAATAATGAACTGTGCGCTATGAGAGCAGGAACTTCAGAAAGTATGCATTTTTATTTCATGTTGGCTTCGAAGTGAAAATCTGAGGCATTTAAAGGTGTTTTTCTATCTGTGTGTGCTGTATTATCTCAGGTCTGGTTCAGGGCATGATAACAGGGATTCGGGGGCTCTGTAACGGTCTGGGTCCGGCGCTCTATGGCTTCATTTTCTTCCTCTTTAATGTGGAGTTGAGCGGGATCACCCCCATCCAGCCCGACTACACCGTCCCACTACAGACCTCCACAGAGGTACAGGTGTCATTCTATCTGCTACACAGGAAGAATTTGAAATTGGTTTAGTGAATCCGTTCAAAACATTGATTCAGTGATTCATTTGCATCATGACTCAAAGGCACTCCATGCACAGCAATTTTAATCCTTAAAATGTTTATTTTCTAATTTAATTTTTGAATCTATTTGGCTACAATGACTTTGGTTGAAATGATTAAAATTTACTTTTGAGGTTACTTAAGAGCAAAAAAATGAATAATAATTCTAAAAATAATATAAATAACTGTTCATCTATATGCACAAATTTTTTCTTCTATTGTCCTCATTTGTAAGTCGCTTCGGATAATAGCGTCTGCTAAATGATTAAATGTAAATTTCAATGAATAATTTTAAGAGCAAAAAATATTAAAGTAATATAAAAATTACATATATATATATAACAAATATAACATTTTTTACAAAAATATTTTACTGTAAAAGTTTTGAATGCTTATTTTGAATGTTTATAAATTATAATTATAAAAATATATAATTTTGCATCAGCGTATAAACAAAATCTTACAAACAAATGTTATTCAGAACAGGAATGAAAAATTTAAGTAAAAAACAAACATTAAATATAGTGGCGTTGATTATAAGCAACATTTATTATGTGGGAAATACATTGTACAAATAAACTTGGCTCATCAAAAACTCATCAACTTACATTGCAGAAAATACGGTATATACTTCATATAGTTATTTACTATATGTATTATCTATATCTAAGGAAATACTCACTCAGTAGCACAAACAGTGTCATAAATCCTTGATGACTTCCTCTAATGTTGCTTTCTTGTCGCCTGTTTTGTGCAGAAGACCACAATCCCCGGTCCTCCGTTCCTCTTGGGCGCCTGTACGGTGGTGGTGGCGTTTATAGTCGCCCTCTTCATTCCGGACCACCCGACACCCCCAGCGACGCCCTGCCAAACCCGTAAGAGCAGCGCGAGTCTGGCCGGTGCTCACACCAACACGCCACTGCCGGGGAGCGACGAGGACTTCGAACCGCTGCTGGAGGACAGCAACGTCTGACTCTAAAACTAAATCACATTTGGAAAAAAATGAAAAGGGCGTCAACACATTGCAAACCCTCCACCTGTCGGCGACTAACATTTGAGAGCGTGCAGTGTTTATTCTTTTGTTTATGACAAAATGGTTATTGGTTTTGAACTCAGAGGCTTTTTTATTAAGCGTTTTTACAGTGTTTAACAAGAATCAACACACTAAGGGCTCAATCAGTGAGATCGGATGCGTTCGGTTTGATTGAGTTTAAACACAAAGCTCTTTATGTATATAGATATTTGGGCGAAGTGCAGTAAAGTTTATTGTATGCGGAGCTTGTGGTGGCTTGAAGCTTATCGTTGCTGTCGTGAGAATGAAGAAAAACTGGGTGAATTTCATGAAAACATGGTTTAGGCCATTGCAACCTGAAGAAGAAAAAATAAAGCCTGTTTTTAGACATTATTTTCAAACACATTTTCTCCCTCCTAAAAACAGGCTGTATTTGCATGAAGAAAAATCACATTTCTTGTGATTTTAAACAGATTTCATAAAATTCACCCAAACGGAATTTGAGATTAATACACAGACAGTATTTTTATACTGCAGCGACTGAGCGACGTTTCCTAACATAAGCCTTAAAGTCACATATCCTGTGGCGTATGACTAGGTTTTAATAGATTAGAGATGCATCTGGTTGCATGAACCGTATTTGTGGCGATGTTAACCAAACTGAAAACAGTAGAGCACCAGCGGTTTGGTGTAGTTACTGATGCTAACTTAGTTCTTCTAGGCCAGTTAGTTGTTTCGGACACGGCTTGATTGTGAAATTCTTGAACTGTGTGTGTGTGTGTGTGTGTGTGTGTGTAAAGGTTCTATGCAGTAGTGATCAAAAATGGCATTCAATTTAGAAGTAAAATGGATTGCGAATGCCATTTCATGTTGAGAAACATGGGTGTTTAAAATGACAGTATTGCTTAAAATATTACATTTGTACAAGTGAAATTTTACCTTCATTTTTACTTTAGAAAAAAGAATTGGCAAAGTGCATTTGTTAAGCTATTTTACTCAACAATATTTATATATTTGCTTAAGGATAATTCGTATTTATTAAAAAAAATCAGCCAACATCTAAGTACCAGCTACCTCATTTTTGGAGGTTTCGATGATTTTGTGAAATGAGGTTAGATTCGACCTGACTATATTTTTTATCTGCATTTTATTTTATTTTTTTTTTTATAACCACAATCCATTTTCAATACAGGATTTTGGATTTTTCCAAGATTCACTAGAATTTCATTATTTTGTTCAGGAATTCCATATTTTCTCACACAGTGAACGTTTTCCAAGCTGATGATTTGTTTTGCATGAACACCTGTATGAATTTCCAGAACGATGCTTTATATTTCCGAGGCCTCTGTCTTTTTTGTGCGAAGAACACTGTGGAGCATCTCATTAGAGTTTGCGGTCGTCATTAGACTGACCTGTGCTCATTTCCTGTTCCACATGCGCATCATTTCCTCCTCTTGCTGTGTTCCATACAGATATGGCAGGCATTCCATTCAGAACCGTTCCGGTGACCTGTGAATCAGACAGAGATCGTGAACAGAACCTGAATGTTTGCTTTCCATCATTTATTCGCCACCCTTGACCCCTTTTCCACGTGTTTGCATTATTTCAGCCATATTTATAATGCAGCGACGTGAAACTTTACGCTTGAAATTGCGCTGGTGTGTATTATGGCACGACTGCAGAACGTGTGTAACGGCTCAGCCGTAGTTCCCGCGCTTTTGGGTTTTGTATTCGTGCACAGCTTCTAACGGCAGTTTTAACATGTAATATACCGAAGATCATATTCATTATTTTAGAATTGTAAAGTATTGTATATGTATTGAATAGTATTACTGAAAAACTTTTACATGTTGCCAGACCCGCAATATTTTTGGAACAGTTAACGCGCCGCTCCAAATAAGGTCAAGCGATCGTCAGGAGCATGCGTGCGTTCACGAGAATAGCTCATTTTCGCTTTTCCTTTCTGAACTTGTCAAGTATTTGTGTGTCTTTCATGGGATACACAAGGTGCCTCAAGCATAAAACATGTTCATTTGTAGTAGATCCGAGTCTGACTGTAAATACCGGGTACATTGAGCAGCTGATGAAGATGAACTGTACAGGGATCTTTATGTAGCCTATTTATTGTCATGTATTGTGGGAATCTATTAAATAGGTGAAAATGAATAAATAACACTTAAGAGTCAAGCGTGATGCGTTTCTTTTGCATGGTTTCTCTTGACCGTTAGATGGCGCTGTTGCGCTACATACGTATTTATGAGAACCATAACATAAAAATGACTTGGCATTACCTCATTTTTGACATGCACCACAGTAATAACAGCATGACTTGTGAATGATTAAATGTCTAAAAGAACCCAGGTATAATGTGACCATAATCTCTCATAATCACATTTAGCGCCAATCAACTTGTTTGCAGATTTTAACCACAAAACATTCAAATGACGTGTAAGTTTTACAGCTGTTGAGAGGATATTACCAGCACCATGCATAGAAATATTTTCATACCTATAAATATTCCAAATGCATGATCATTTATTGTAATTCAGATAGGGAGTTCATTTCAAAATGTCAACCAATCAATGTGCAATAAATTCCCGCCCAATAAAACTCACAGATGCAAAGTCATCAAAGGTTCCTTGGTGTTTTAATGCATATGAAATCCTCTCCGTCTCCACTCGAGTCCTCAGGTTTCCTCTGGATGGCAGTGTTGATGTCTCCGAGATGTCTGATGATGAACCCTTGAGATCTCATCAGAATAACCTCAGCACAGTAACTAAACACCTCGGATGCAGTTCAGTTTAGTGATGTAAATGCTGCCGTCCAAAATAAAATGAAAAACACACCGTTTCTGTTCACTTCATTAGGAAATTACCAGTAAAACTACTGCTTTAGTTTTCACGTTGATAGATTACTAACACTGCCATTGCTACTGATTACATCAGTGTTGTTCCCACCAAAACGAACAATGCATCCACAAATTCATTCATTAACTTGTTTACTTGTGTTTATTCAGATCAGTTGTTTTTTTCATGGAGTTGTTTAGCAGCATATGCAAAATGTTCTTTCTCCATGCAAGGATACGAACGTGCAGGGACTGTAAAGGTTAGAAAATGACAAATCATAGATGTATCAAAAGATAGCACTGTGCTCATGTGCGGCAGTTTTGTCATCTGCCACTTTAAAGCAGGATGGATTCTGACCGGCTGCCAATGTTTTGTTGTTTATCAGCTGGAAAAAGTCATTCTGAAATTTCTGAATATCGCTATTCTCATAGAACAGAATAAGTTATTTAAACTTTATAGTTTTCGCCCTTGGTGTGAATGGGCCTTTAAGTCTTCTGCACCACCAGAGAGAGAGAGAGAGAGAGAGAGAGAGAGAGAGAGAGAGAGAAACCTGGACCTTTCCTATTCGTTTTACAGACACAGCACAGTGCAATGTGTAATTCAAAATTCAGCAAAAACACCTGTGCAAAATCAATACAGAAAATTCCTTCCTATATTAGGCCCTGTTTTTACAGAAGTCATTTGATGCTTTGAAAACAGACCCCCCACCAAAAAAAATCTTATTGCATTTTCACATATACAAACTTTCTGCCTTGCAATATCTATTGGCCAATCATAACATAGATCATTTTGGTTTTTAAGTGCTCAATACAGTGTTAAAGTGGTGCTGAAATACACAAAATAGTGTGATGTGACTTTTGACATCAGTGAGGCCCTAAAGGCCAAGCTATATTGTTACTGTTGTCAATATAATCAATGTGGGAAGCTCAAATGCACACAAGAACACTTTTTGACACTGTGCATGCTATCACACGTCTGTGAAGTTCATAAATATTTATAGTTGTAGTTTTTGACATGCTCTCTCTCTCAGGAGCAGCGAATGGATTACATCATGTATTTTATGCATCAGCTGCATGTCTCCAACACAGAGGTCACATCAGTGTGTTACTGTGATTCTTCAGGAGAATGCTTCTAGTGCACGCTATACTGAGCGGGATTCTCAGTTCTGACGATGCAATTACACTTCACAGCACCTTTATGGTCCTGAATCACCTCCTGCCCGAGTGCGATTTTGGTTCCAGTGGTTTATGATGGTCTTTTATGACTAGCCATACCATATGAGCGGTTAAAGGGTTAGTTCAGCCAAAAATGATCATTCTGTCATCATTTACTCACCTTCACGTCGTTCCAAACCTGCATGACTTTCGTTCTTCTGTGAAACACTAAAGGATAACTTTAGCAGAATTCTAAATTTAACAACAGAATGTAACGTTCTTTCAAATACAATGAAAATGGACTGACTACAAATATGAAAAAGCACCATGAAATCATTACAATGGTAGATGCAAGATATATTCTAAATCTAATGTACCAATAATTACAGTGAGATCCGAATTACAATCTCAAGTTCCACTTTACAATTTTAAGGTGCAGTCGCACCCCAGCAAACACACGTTCCCAGAACGTTGCAGGGTGGTTATTTTTCCAATAATCTAAAAATAACTTACACCAGAATGTTCCCTAATGGTTATTCTTAGGTTATTTTTATAACCCTGTAAACCATATTTCCAATGAAAACGTTGCAGAAGTTTTTGTGTAATGACCTAGAGTCCTGACATTCGTTTAATACAGCATTTATTAAATACAGAAATTAGACAAATCAAAATTAGTTTAAAATTTTAATATTAAGCCAGGGTTAAGAATAGAGTGATCATATATGTCATAAATAATACATTTTTCATTTGGGGCGGAAGAAATCTGAAAATCTGGGAAACCCATAATCTTAAATATTAATGGGCAAATTTAATCTTATTATATATATTATAATATATTTTATATATTATAAATATATTATATATTATCTTATTATATATATATCTTACATATTATGGTTGATGTGCTAATATTATTTTTATTAATGAAACAACAGCTAAAAACAACATATGTGACCCTGGACGACAAAACCAGTCTTAAGTCAAAATTGAGTCAAAATTGAGATTTATACATCATCTGAATGCTGAATAAATAAGCTTTCCATTGATGTATGGTAAATATCAGACAATATTTGGCTGAGATACAACTATTTGAAAATCTGGAATCTTAGGGTGCAAAAAAATCTAAATATTGAGAAAAACGCTTTTAAAGCTGTCCAAATGAAGTTCTTGGCAATGCATATTACTTATCAAAAATTAAGTTTTGATACATTTACGGTAAGAAATTTACAAAATATCTTTTTTACTTAATATCCTAATGATTTTTGGCATAAAAGAAAAATCGACAATTTTGACCCATACAATGTATTTTTGGCTATTGCTACAAATATACCCCAGCGACTTAAAGGGATAGTTCACGCAAAAATGAAAATTCTGTCATCATTTACTCACCCTCAAGTAGTTCCAAACCTGTATGAATGTCTTTGTTCTGCTGAACACAAAGGAAGATATTCTGAAGAATGTGGGAAACAGCAGTTCTGGGGCACCATTGACTTCCATAGTATTTTTTTTGTCCTACTATGGAAGTCAATGGTGCCCCAAAACAGCCTGGTTACAAACTTTCTTCAAAATATCTTCCTTTGTGTTCGGCCGAACAAAGAAATTCATACAGGTTTGGAACTACTTGAGGGTGAGTAAATGATGACAGAATTAAAATTTTTGCGTGAACTATCCCTTTAAGACTGGTTTTGTGGTCCAGGGTCACATATGGATCTTATAATTCTGATTAGGCGTCCAAACAGATCATTTCCATGCTGCTTATACTGGGTTTCGAGTACTGATTTACAGCGGGGTAATCGTATCAGAGTAAAGAGTTTAGGGGAACTTTATAATAACATTATACAAAGCAAAAACTTTCTTTGGCTAACTAAAAACAAACCATAAAAAATAACGTTCTGGGAACCGAAAACTGTTAGCTGGGATTTACCGTTGCTCTGCAAAAGTTTGGTTGGAGAATTCAGACATTTCAATAGTAGTAATCCGTGCAAGCATGAAAAAGTTCCTTGCGCATATTTTGCTTGCGTATTCGACGCACCGACCAACAGAAAGCTGCTTGATTTGAAAGTGACTTCTGAGTGATCTGTGCTTCATACATCGCTATACTACTGGCAATGCAAAATTGACCTCTTTGCCTGCAAATTACGCTAACATGACCGTGCCTTCTTTGGAAAAGGCAAACAGATCTCACCCAGAATATGAATGCAACGCGCTAACGTACATGTTAAGTGTTCTCCCAAAGAAAACCATTATAAAGAAAATCCTTAATGTGGCTTAATGCATTAAGACCAAATTAGAAGAACAAATAAAGTATTAATAAAGCATACTATATACAAGCAAGCAGATGAACATAGAAAGAATAGGAACACATCATCCTAACGTGCACAGAAAACCTTTCCAAAACCATTATAAAGAGAATGCTTAATGCATTAAGACAGTGACATCGGTGGACCAAATTCGTTATAGGTTATTAATAAAACATACTATTTACAGGCAAACAGATGAAAACACACTCATTATAAAGAAAACAATTGAAATACTACAACATGCATATATGGATTGCAATTAAATGCCAAAACTTCCAAAAAACTGTTTTTTTTTAAAAAGATATTTTCTTCTTTTGAGAGGTGATCTAAACTGCTCCAGTTCTGGATGTTTTATGTGCCGATCATGTGACTAAAACTACAAATAGAAACACTTTTGATCAGTAAATATGAGAAAGCCTTTCATCCTAGTTTCTCTAGAAACATAGACATTGATGAGATGCTAATCAACCAATAATCAAAACAATACTGTGTGGTTTCAGAAGATGGGGGGCACAGCGAATGAGTCATATGGACTAGCTCGGTCACTAAATAGCGTAGAAAGAGCAGCATGGGCTTAAAGTTCACAGAAGTTTGAAATGACATGAGGGGGAGTAAATGATGACACGATGTTCTTTAACGCCTGTGAAGGACGGTGAGGATCTGCAGTATGTTTGATAGTGTGTGCAGTGCATTCTGGGAGGACTGCTGCTCCTGAAGGCGTTTTGTTCACGTTGTCTTAAAGCTGAGCAGATGAAGCCCTCTCGCTGTTTCCTAAAAGCCTGTGCGCTTATCTGCAGTGTCAGGGCACCGCCAACGATTTCAGCTGTGGAAACGGCAGCAGTCGCTCGCGTCTGTCGGCTGGAGGAAGATACGGCTCGGGACGGACCCGCTTTAAAGCATAACCCTACAGAGGAATGCTGGGACCACACAACTCAGATTTCCACATGGCATGACAGCGTGGTACAGTATGTTCTTAACATAACTTCCATTGAAAACACTTGCAGGAAGCTGAGAGTGAAAAGAACTATATCCAGCACTGGATTGAGAAATACATCACCTTTCATGTTTAGTTATGTGCTAAATGATGTTGAACACACATTATCAAAACACACTCCTGCTGCGCAGCTTAGAAAGTTCAGAAGAAACTTATGGTGCTTTAATAAGCAATATAACATGGATAAGTAAGTAAAATAAAAATAAAGCTGCTAGTGGGGTAAATAAAATGACTGGGAAAGTCTTCCTGGAACTACATCTTACTTAAATATTTAGCCAATGAAAATATTAATGAATCTTTAAACTAGTCAGGAATTGCTTAATATTTCATGCTCAACAAATATATAGGCTACTTACTTAATTGTAAACATTTCTATAAAGACTTAGGATTATTTATTAATGTAATATTATGCTTTTTAGATAGTAGTTAAGGGTTGGTGAATGATTTGTGTTTACCTCATGGGCAGGTCTGTTTGTTTATTTATTTACTTTTTTTGCTAGATGTTTTTTGCTCGTCTATTTGCTGTTTTGATTTTAATGTGATGGTAATTATAATTATAATATAATGCACCATTTAATATATTAAATTATATAACATACAATATTTAAAATATTCAAATATTAAATATAATATAAAATATATTTAATCTGATATTGAATCATTTGTGTCAGAATTTATGATTATTAGTAACATCCTTACTAGATATTTATTGTATGGTTTCAATAACTTTTGGATAATTTTTGTTTACCTCTTTGGCTTTTTAAATATGTCATAATAATATCAAATAGTGTATATTAAATATAAAAATGTTATATTTTTTGATATTGAAAATAATAATAATATAATTCAGAAAAATTATGTAATATTCAAACTATTAATTTTTTTTAGATAAGATTTTATTTAAAATATATCATATATCATATTCAATATCATATATTACATACTTTAGATATTATTGTATATATATTTTAATATATTACATATTCAATTTAATATAAATATTACTTTTGTTTAATTAAAAATCAATATTTCTATTTAATATATAATATCAATTCTAGTAAAACCAAGGTCAAAACTCGGTCTTGATACCGAAACGAGAAAATATCTTATATTAATTAAGTGAAGAGTTTTATTAAGACTTATTTATTTCTAAAATTTGTCTTTGCACCTGTCAATACATCCATGAGCCATATTCAACCCGTCATAGACTTTTCTGTTCCAGTGACTGCAAAAGATCTAAATGATGAAATGTGGAGCGAGATGTTAAAATATTCCATCTGGATCCTTCAAACTCCATTTTTAATGAGTAGAAGTATTATAAAACTCTGCACAACTTGAAATGAAGTGCTAGCGTGGCTTAACTTTTAGCAGGACTAGCTTCCTGCTAAGCTGTGGAGTCAGTGTTTTACGAGGCTAATGTAGCCTGCGTTCATTAGCGCCGTACGTTTGTGGGGAACTAAATTAATTGCGGTGGGTCGAGTGAAGAGATCAGGGAGTTTCACCTTCATTCGGAGAGTTTTACACCAGCTGTGCAGGAGCAAACACCATTTCTGCTCCTCATTTTATGTCTATAAACTCTGTTTTGCTTGCATAGCAGAAGCCCAGACTCTCGGGAAGCACTGTGTGGTTTTAGCGTTCACTTGGTTAATATAAATGTCTTTGCAGGTTGTGTGCTGAAGGTAACGTGGGTCTGATAATCGACTGATAATCCTGAAGGACTTCGGACCCTGGAGAGCCATTAACAGCCACTTTTTCTGATCCATCAAATGGTTTAATAAGATCTGAAGTGTCTCTTGTGTGATCATGACCTTTCTGACAGTGTTTGACGGCAGATGCTCATATAATTGATTCTGTGACACACACGGGTCAAAAGTCTTTTAGGATTTTTCTACACGACCAATGTGTCACAACACTGAATAGCTAAAATATTACATTTTGTATTTCATGTGACAATGAATATAATTGTAATATAATTCAATATTTATATTATATTTCAATAGTATATAAAAATATATATTATATTCAAATTAATACATTAAATATAAAATAGTATGTTTTATATTAATGTGATATTGAATCATATCTGTCAAGATTTAGGATTGTTAATATTATCTTTGCTAGATACTTATGATAGTTTCAAGAGTTGCTGAATAATTTCACTGGCAGTTTTATTTATTTATTTAAAGATTAAAAAATATATATATATATATCATATATATATTTCAATAACATTAAATGTTACAAATATTATATTTTACATTAATTTTTTTGAATATTATAATTTAATATTTAATATATATTAAATATACCACATATAATATTCAATATTTTACCTTAAAAGATAATATTTAATATGATATTGAATATTTTCTGAAGAGATAATATTATCCTTACTAGATACTTTTGGTAGTTTCAAGAATTTTAGATTAAAAAAAAAAAAACATTATATATATATATATTAAATAAATATTAGAGTATATAAAATATTATATTTTGTATGTAATATGATACTAAATAATTTCTGTCAAAATTTAGGATTAATATTTTGATTCAAAAATCATTTTGACAATTTAACTCATGGCAGCAGCCATTCAAGAAAAATACATTGAGTAAAAACTTAATGTGATATTGAATAGAAATAGAATTTAATATTTAATTATATGATATATTAAGATATATCAACATACTAAATATACAATAGTTTTATTTAACATGATATTAAAATATTTTTATTTTTTAATCAAGATTTGTGTAGTTCTTATGAGATATTTATGGTAGTTTCAAGAATTTGTAAAATCTTTTTTCCCTCTTTATTGGCTTTTTTTGTGCTAGATTATATTATTCTACATTGCTGACATGTGTTAGTTGACATGACATAACACACTGGAGTCAAGTGAATTATTTAAAATGCGATCACAAGACACTTTTCATATTTTTGTTTGGAGAATGAATTAACTGAACATGCAAGAATGACATATAATGCCTCTGAGATTGCAAGTAAACAACTGGATTTTAATTTATGAAAATGAGAGTGATGTTTGACTAATTAGAACAAAAAAATGTTACAGATATTACAGCGGCGGTGGGCATTTATTTCAGAAAGACTGTATTTCTTTAGCACACTCTTTCACTGGTAATAATCACACGCATTGGGTCAAGGGTCACTGAGCTCACAGCAGCTGTACTTATGAACAGGATCTATAAATTGAGCATCAAGCGATCCATAAGAGTATCATCATTTGTTCAGACGAGAGCCGCTCTTGAAACATCTTCCTCTGTGAGTTAAGTGCAGGCTAAAGGCCGACACTCATCCACCTACAGAAAACTCATCACATCCAAGGTTAGAAAGTGATGCTTTCACAGCCTCATCAAGGCTGTGAACCTTCTGTTCTTTCCAGCTTTCTATGTTTCATCCATAAATTGCACCTTAAGACACATTAACTTTGTTGCAAAGTCTGTGGGAGATCGTCTAAGCTGATTAGCTTAGCATGCTGCAATTGCAATTTGAATGCAAGGAAGAAGAATGAATTGCACATTAAAGAAATTATCATCATTTTTAATTAGAAAAAAGTTTAGTTTATCAAGACAAACGCTGACTGCTGGTTTGACAAAGTCTCGCTTGAAAGTTTAAAAGGTGTTGAATTTTGAAAGTTATAAGATGGATGGATGGACAGAATGATGGATGGATGGATGGATGGATGGAATGATGAATTGAAGGATGGATGGAGGGACGGACGGACAGACAGACAGATGGATAGAAGAATAGAATGATGGATGGATGGATGAAGGGACAGACAGAATGACTAATGGATGGATGGATGGATGGATTGAATGATAAATGGATGGACAAACAGAATGATGGATGGATGATGGAAGGACAGAAAGAATGATGGATGGATGAATGGATGGAATGATGGGATGATGGAAAGATGGTTGGATGGAAGAATAGAATGATAGAATGATAGATGAATAGAATGATGGATGGATAGAATGATGGATGGATGGACGGATGAAAGGATAGATAGAATGAATGATGGATGGATGAACGGATGGAATGATGGGTTGATGGATGGATGGTTGGATGGAAGGATAGAATGATAGATGAATAGAATGATGGATGGATGGACGGACGGACAGATTGTAGGATAGAATGAATGATGGATTGATGGATGGAAGAATAGAATGAATGATGGATGGACGGATGGAATGATGGGATGATGGAATAATGGATGGAAGGATAGAATGATGGATAGAATGATGGATGGACGGATGGACAGATGGGATGTTGGATGGATGGATGGATGGATGGATAGATAGAATGATGCATGATGCACAAACAGAATAATGGATGGATAGATTGTACTGTATAACTGAAATGGACAAAGTTTGGCTCAAACGTGGCCAGTTGCTTCAAAAGCCATTAATGTTACATGATTAGTTTGATCAACTAACAATTATTCAAAGGGTACTTAAGTCTTACTTTTCGGCCTCAAATTAGACCCATCTGTGTTTCTATGCAAGTTATAACTTGCAACACTATCCGAAGGAATAGTCCACCAAAAAAATGTATGAGTTTCTTTCTTCTCATTCTTCTACACAAGAGAGTTTGAAGAATGTTGGTAACCAAACAGCTTTGCTTCCCATCAGTACTGCCGCTCCCTATACGCAGAGTACGCAGTTTACGTAGGGCACCAACTCCCAGGGGGACACCATCCCAGTTGCTCAAAAAAAACAAAAAAAACGTGACGCGCCATTCCTGCATCCGCGCCCGCTCGCACCTCATGTTTGCGGCTGAATGCAAATGATCATAACTGATGGACAACTATGCTCGTGAAAAGACATCAGCAATCTGGCACCAAGAAAATCAAATAAAATAAATAAAAAATAAATAAAAAAGATGAAAACGAAGCCCGTGCGTCACTTTCAGGTAATGTTAGGCTAAATCCTGTGAAACTTTTTTGGTTGTTGAGGTAACTAACGTGTTTTAATGTCTGTAATAATTTCACCACCACCAACACATCTAATATTCTCTCAGAGTTTCCATGTTCCCTTACGAAAGTTAGCCATGGTTTTAACACTAATAAAAAAAATCATGGATCTTGAAGCCATGGTAACTGCAAATTAACAATGGTTTTGTTACTTCAAATAATAATATACAAAGAAGTATTAAGATAATATTTTTTTGTGGTTATAAAAACAAACCTAAGCCAACAACAGCCTTTAAAATGACTTAAAAACATTGTATAGAAACAATGAGGAACCCTGCTGAAAAAAACAAACAATAATACCATCACAGAAAATCCTAATATCATCACAAATGAATCACAAATACCATTACAAACATTACAATATGTCCACAGCCATATCACCCTGCAGCCCGAGACCGGTTGCCCACTGAAGCTAAGCAGGGCTGAGCCTGGTCAGTACCTGGATGGGAGACCTCCTGGGAAAGCTAGGTTGCTGTTGGAGAGGTGTTAGTGAGGCCAGCAGGGGGTGCTCAGCCTGTTGTCTGTGTGGGTCCTCATGCCCCAGTATAGTGACGGGGACACTATACTGTCAAAAAGCACTGTCTTTCGGATGAGATGTTAAACCAAGGTCCTGACTCTCTGTGGTCATTAAAAATCCCATGGCACTTCTCGTAAAGAGTAGGGGTGTAACCCCGGTGTCCTGGCCAGATTCCCTCCACTGGCCCTTATCAATCATGGCCTCCTAATAATCCCCATCCACTTGATCGGCTCTATCTCTCTCTCCTCTCCAACTGTAGCTGGTGTGTGGTGAGTGCACTGGCGCCGTTGTCCTGTGGATGCTGCACAGCAATACACAATAAAGCGCTATATAAATGCATAATTCATACAAACCATTAAAAAATGGTTTTCTATAGTGTGCTTTGGGACATATTCCATTAGGATTTATTGGTTTTAACAAGCCGCCAACAGAAGGTGACCAATTACCAGTAGAGACCAACAGGGTTCATTATGTTTCCATTAAAACCAATACAAGTCCCATTATAACCTGTAAAACATTACAAATTTTGTGGTGGCGTCTATTGTTTTTTTTATTCAATATTACATGTTATTACAAATGCCTGCAAAGGGAGCCAAAGGCCTGCTAATTGCTGCTAATTGCTGCTGTTACACTTACAGGACGATCATATCCTTGTTTAATAAGCTATTGACCAAACATTTATTTCAAATATCCACAATGTTTAATTTTTGGCCACCTTTTTGCTATAGATGACACAGCCTCTATAATTTCTTCAACAAAACACATGTGGACATCACAACCCTTACAAAAATGAACCATGGTTTTCATAGTAAAACTGCTTAATTGAAACCATAAAATCAATCAGACAACTGTATTACTCCCATAGGTAACTGTCTAGAGCTACAATTTATTTATTTATTTACTTTTATATTTTATTAAAGATCTATTTTTTTTAACTTCCATAATATTTGAGGGAGGGGCGCAACAATACAATCCTGCTTACGGCACCCATTTGGCCAGCAGCGGCCCTGCTTCCCGTTGACTTCATTTGTATTTTTTGTCCAAATGGGAACCAAAACGGTTCAGCAGAGTCGACAGTTTAGTAGCAGCTCACACACACTCGAACAAGCCATTGATATTTGCAGTATGTGACGTTAAACTGTTGTCTTTGGGTACATTTACCTTTAACACTGACATTTGCAGTCTGTCTGGGGTCGCTGGCGAAGCGTTTGCGTGGGGATTTGAGGATGTGATGCTGTGGGAAACGTCCCGGCGCACGGCTCCATGTGTTAAACTCACGCCATTAATTATTCTCCCAGATGATGCCAAACACTTCTGTCTCTAATGAGGCTCCTGGGAACTTAGTTGTACAGAAATCGAGTCGTGCAACAACTAAAAGAGACGAGAAAAGAGGAAACAATGACACAAGATACTAAGTATGTGTAACCGGGGTTAAATGAGTTATTAAAAGACACCAATGAAAGACTTCAATATAAACAGGGAGCAAAATTAACATGTGAACTTTGTTAGTGTCATTAATTAATGGTGTTTCCTCAAATCATAACACTTGTTGAGGAGATTTAATTCACTAAGAGATCAGATGCACCATTTTCACCTGCAGGAACATAAAACAGGTGAAAACACTCTTTTGATGTACCCTAGCAACCACATAGCAACACCCTGGAAACCTACATTGTAACGCCACTCAGCAGTGTAATTTTAATATAACTGAAATACTACTTTCTAGCTTTTTATTAATATTTTAAAATTATTTCCATTTTTATATTTCCATGTAAATTTAGGTAATGTTTTAGTATTTTTGTTATGTATACTCTCATTTTTATTATCTATTTTTAATAGCTATATAGTATTTTTATATCAGTTTTAGTCTTATTGCAGTACATCAAGTAAAACAAAATACAAATGAGATAAAATACGTCTTTATTTTATTAATGTTTATTTCACTTTTTATATTAATATTTTGGATTAGTTTTATGTTTATATATTCATTTAAACTCAGGTACATTTTTTGTAATTTTGTTGTGTTTTTATCATTTTTATTAGTTATTATTTCGGTTGTAGTCTTTGTTATTGTGGCACATCAAATTAAACAAAATGCAAACAAAAATTCTTACCTTGGTAAAAGTTTTTTTTTTTTTTTTTTTCATTTTGAATTAGGTTTTATTTTAATATTTTCATTTACATTTGTCACTCACATTTTCTTCAGATAATGTAAAAATCTGGTTTCAATACAAACTTATATTTCTTAAAATTATCATTAATACAACCAGTAGAGCATCTGGTAATAAAAGAAGACAAATGGATGTTATTTTAAGCCTCTGTTATTTTAATTCTTGTTTGGAATCTCATTTGCACTTTCAAAACACGAAATACTGTTGCCTTCTTTTAATCAAAATTGCAGGTGTTTACAAAATGTGTCTTAATATAACCAGCTGTCCAACTGTGAAAATACATTTCCACCTTGCCTGTCAAAAAAAAATCAGCATTCAAAACTGACAGACAAACAAAGCTGAACTAACAGATGAACGCATATAGACACCTAAAAGAAAACCAACAACTACCAAAAAACAAACAAAACAAAACAAAACAAAACAAAACAAAACAAAACAAAACAAAACAAAGAACAACAAGACAAAGTCTGCATATTAAAATGAAAAAGATTTGAGCTTTTAATAGATACAAATGATTTGAATCTGTAGGATATCAGCCAAACATCAATTATGCAGCTACTTTTCACATTGATTGATTTGTTTTGACCTTTAATCATAGCTTAGTTAACACAATTATTGACAGACAAGTCAATGCATATTAAAAAAGAGCTTGTAATAACCCGGGAACTGCAACACAACAAATCAAGAGTCTGTTGAGAGAAAGCTGCCAAAGACAGTCCACAAGTAAAGCATCGAGTCGAGTTAAACATCCTTTGATATCATGATTTATGTGTTATAAAATTAATCGCTCTCAAAGTCAAACCTCCTGTATCTGGAGTCAGTCCAAAGACCGAGTACAAATCTCAAACAGAAAGTAATTATTTTCTACTTTGAAAAGCTAATTATCAATTTAAGTCTTCTGCTGTCAGATCACTAATTAAACATAATTACATTAGCAAACACTTCTAGGAGAGGAAGTCTGTGACGCATTGTGTCTTGTGAGATTTTTATGTTACAGACTTAAAAATTAAACCAGCGGGAAAACTTGATAAAGAACTGAAAGGAATAGTTCACCCAAAAATGAATTTTGCGAGATGTAGATGAGTTTGTTTCTTCAGCAGATTTGGAGAAATGTAGCATTGCATCACTTGCTCAGCAATGGATCCTCTGCAGTGAATGGGTGCCGTCAGAATGAGAGTCCAAACAGATGATAAAAACACCACAATAATGCGCAAGTAATCCACACCACTCCAGTCCATCAGTATATGTTTGTAAGAATCAAATCCATCATTAACACAGGAACCCATTGGTTCTGTCTAAAATAGATCCATAATAGTAATCTATAATAACACTTCCTCCATTGACAAAAGTCCTGTTGCCTCTCACTTCAAAATCCCACCACGCATTTGTTTAGAGCTGTTTTGGACTGTTTTGGCAGATTTCTCTTCTGATTCAGACCTGACCACTTTTTTCACTGGAGGAAGCGCTATTATGGTCTCATATTTTAGCCAAAAGCACGGTTTGAAGTTAAAATGTCTTGATGGATTTGTTTCTTACAAACACATTTGGCTTCTCAAGATGTTAACTGATGGACTGGAGTGGTGTGAATTACTGTGATGTTTTTATCAGCTGTTTGGACTCTCATTCTGACGGCACCCATTCACTGCAGAGGATCCACTGGTGAGCAAGTGATAGAATTCTACATTTTCCCAAATCTGATGAAGAAACAAACTCATCTACATCTTGGAATGGTCTGAAGGGGCAGTTAATCATCAGCAAACATTAATTTTTGTGTGAACTATTCATTTAAGAGGGTAAAACCTCAAAACCAAAAACATTCAGAAGCAATTCACTTCAGTATTACAAAAACCATCAAATTTGTCAATTGCCACTTTGACTCTGCACACTCGTAACCTTTTCCCTCTTGTATTTTGAGTGTAATTCTCAGATATGTAGAGATCATGAATTATGCATGTATTCATATGGCTCCATTAAGCTTTCCATATTCAACTCAAAGCCAGGCGGCATGAAATTGTACAGTTTAATGTGGCTTTAAAAGTATTTATCACGTGCAAATCACAGATACAATTTACCTGGCAGTTATTATTTTTCACGGCAAGATAAGACGCGAGGAACACATTTACATGAAATGGATCTACAAAGGTCAACGCATTTGCTAAACCTCAATTGCAGTTTTTTTTTTTAAATTTATAACCCAACACAAGCGACGGCCTTATCAGCATTCTGCTATAATTCATGATTTCACATATTGTGAGAGTCTGAATAGGCATTCAGAGCTAAAACAAACCTATTTCCCTTCTCCGCTGCTGTTTTTGGTTTTTCACTGTGTTGAATGTGTTTATGCCTCTATTGAACATTCAGTGAATATTAGTCATTTCAGTTTTAAAAGCATCCACAGATTTTTCACTTGAAATTTAGCGGATGGTTTTTCATCCAAAGCTTGTTTGAAAGCACCAATCAATCCAAAGAAATTGTACGCTTGCAGCCTGTGGTTTGGTAACGTGGTTATGTTGATTCACTGTCCATCGGTGTGGAACGTTATGGCTGATAACTTAATGCCCGAGGAACAACAGCTCATTCAGCTTTAGAGTAATTAATGATGATTACATGCTCATGTAGCTCGTGTTGTTGTTTCTCATGCCATTAATCATGATTGTGCTTCCAAAGAAACAAGCTGAGCACACAGTGACATGTCAGCGGCCTCTGCATTTCCCGTCAGGTCCAAACCTTCACTGCTGAGAACGTGATGAACGTACCTGAACACCTATAGTACACTAAAACAGAGAAACATGCTAAATAAGAGCACTCCCTTAAAGGGATAGTTCACCCAATAATGAAAATTCTGTCATTAATTACTCACCCTCATGTCGTTCCAAACCTGTAAGACCTTCGTTCTTCGTATAAAGTCACATTTTTTGCGTTTTCTTTGCACACAAAAAGTATTCTTGTAGCTTCATAACATTACAGGTGAACCACTGATGTCACATGATTTTAACGATGTCCTAACTACGTTTCTGTGCCTTGACCTTGGTAGGATCCTTGCAGTCTATGGAGGGTCAGAAAGCTCTCGGATTATCAAAAATATCTTAGTTTGTGTTCTAAAGACGAACGTAGGTCTTATGGGTTTGCAAACAACATGAGGGTGAGTAATTGATGACAGAATTTTCATTTTTGGGTGAACTATCCCTTTAATGATATATGTGGGAATATGGTTTACATTAATGTCCTATTACTTTTGATTCAAATTGATTCAAAATTTTAATCAAATTCTTTTCTTGACATGATAAGTTTATTAAATGAAACGCCCCGAATTAAAATAATTAAGCCATTATTGTGGAAGATGAGTAAATATTTGACTAGAGTTACATTTTGTGTAAACATGAACTAAATTCAATTATTAAGAATTTATTAATAGTTTTGTTTTCCATTTTATCCCCCCCCCCCAAAAAACATAAATAAAATGTAAAAAAAAAAAAGTTAATCAAATTAATTTCACGATGCGATGATAAATTTATCAGATTAAATGCTGAAAATCTGCCAGATTAAAATAATTACTTAGTAAATCATTAACTAGTGTCTCATTTTTGGATAAAAATGAACAAAATTCCATTACTAAGTATTGATTAAAAAATTAATTAAAAAACAGCCGTTTGTTAATATTTGATCTTTTTTTAATGTTCTTAAAAAATAAATAAATACATAATAGTAAAAAAGTTAATTAATTTCATGTCATATGATGATAATAAATTAATCGGATTAAAAGATGAAAATTTGAAAATAAAACATGAAAATAATTAAAAGACATTATTGTGGCAGATTAGTAAACCATTGATTAGCATCTCATTTTTCAGTAAAATTAACAAAATTTAATTAAGAATTGATTAAAAAAAAGTCAATAAAAAATTTGGTTAAAAATGTCCCTTAAGTTTAACATTTTATTTTATTTTTATTTTTAGAATTATTTTTTAAAATTTATTAAATGTTAATCAAAAACAAATTCATGATATGCTGATCAACTGATCAAATTAAACGCTAACAAAATCTGACTAGAGTCTTATTTTTGGGGATAAAAACGAACAAAATTCTATGACCAAAAAAAAAGGAGTTAAAAAAACTGTATGTTTCAACCACAGATGGCGATAGAGAGGCAAAAGTTCTGTAGTTCAGCTTGCAAAGTACAAATAAATAAATAAACATTACCATTAAATTAAACCAGATAGTTATTAGTAAAGAAAATATTTTACTAAATTCCTCCACAATATTTTACTCACCAACAATGTTTTAGTAAATTTCTCCCAAAAATACACTTCTGGGAACACTATTGGTGACAAATCAAATGAATCAGTGAATCTTTTCATTCAAACCGGGTCAGAATATTAAACCTGCAGCACTACTGGAAAATGCAGTTAAGCTACTGCTGTAGTTCTCCAGCTATTATAGACAGCATGGTTCAATTAGTAATCAACATTGTGTCATTTTCAAGTAAAGAAACATGTACACAGAAGGACTAAAAGGAAACGAGATGAGGTGAAATGACACCATGAGCAGCACTGAACATGAACTGCCAGAGCCTGACGCTTTTAATTCATGAAATCTCTCCATATTCAAACACAAATCACGTCTAATTGAAAAGAGGTGTCAAAAGCTCTCAGAGAGCGAACGCTCTTCTCCCAAACGCAGATGTGGGGAAAATCGAAGAGCTGATATCTCATTTAACAACACGCACTTAAAGCGTGTGATGGACTAAAGCCCTGATGAGCAGACGAGGAGATTCATATCGATCTGCACCGCTGCCGACTATAAGTGTCATTAAATCAGCCATGCAAATGACCAATCCTGCCTGACCGCTGTCGTCCCAATCCTTCCCAACGCGTCAAAACACCAACCTCCTCGAACCCCTGAACGACTGCATTCACTCGAAGAACTTTGAGGCCTGATTAGAAATCCTATAACTTGTTTTGTTTAGATTTTTCCATCAAATTAAGCCAATTAATGCTCTTTGAATTACATGCCACAAATCACATTATATAACAAAAGTTACATCTGGTCAGATAATATATTTCTTTTTTGTGTGTTTTCAGTTAGTGTGAGATTAGCTTGCTAAGTCCTGCACTATTAAACCTTCATAGAATCATAAACTTATTATTTTAGTTATCATTAAAGACATGATATGAGATGCATTGACAAACTATATTAGGGCAAAACATGTCATGCACCTCTCAATTTTGAGATTTTGGGTTATTTTGCTATAATATAACTATTATTGAACTTTATCTGTATTCTGTATTTGCTGAAAATCTGTCCATTTAAAATAATTAGAAGACATTATAGTGGCAGATGTGTAAATCAAGGACATTTTTAAGACTTAAAATGTAATCAAAATTTGATTCATCAAATTCGTGCTGAAGATTTGCTTACAAAATCTGACTAGAGTATCATTTCTTTTTGGTAATTTTTTTTTATTATTGATTGAATTCATAAAACAATCAGTTAAAAATGGACAAAACGATTTCTTGAGCAGCAAATCAGCATATTAGAGTGATTTCTGAAGGATCATGTGACACTGAAGCCTGGAGTAATGATGCTGAAAATTCAGATTTGATCACAGGAATCAATTACATTTTAACAGATATTCAGATAGAAGGCAGCTATTTTACAGGGAAATAATATTCCACAATTTTACAGATTTTTACAGATTCAAATAAATGCAGCCTTGGCAAGCAGAAGATACTTCTTTCAAAATATTAAAAAATCGTAATTATTCCAAACTCGGTAGTGAATGCATATGGCACTTTTCTAATACAAAAAAATGTATTAAAAAATCAAATAAAATTGCATAATATATTGTATTTTACATTCCAAAATGTCACAGTGAAAGCAAACAGAGTTTGACTCCACATCTACGTGTGCGTCACATTTCTTACCTCAACCTCACATCTCTCTGAAGGAGGAGCTCACAGTATCCATCACCTCCATATCATCGGCACAGGCGCTCATGATGTCATTATTGTCGGCAGGCAGCAGGACTCCTCCTTTATTGGCAACAGAAGAAATATAGAGTCCCGGGCCGAGCGCAGAGCCGCATGAATCTCAGGGCCGTGTCGGCAGTGCCATTATTCAGATGTGGGGTGATTGTAGATGGGCTGCCGTATCAGCACCGCGCGTGGGTTTGTGTCTCCTGGATGGTGCCTCGTGCACGCGGCAGATTTCATTTCCAGGATTTATGACTTATTGTGTGCTGGTGCGGGATCTTTTGAGGTTATAAACAGGAGGTTTGGTAACTGTTATTCTCTCGCTGAGAAATGTGGGAATTGCAAACGCATACACTTGTTTGTTGAAAGCATCCAGAACTGGTATCAGTCCTCTTATACTGCAGAGGAATTGGGGCTTGATGCATCATCCTGTACTGCATGCAAATCCTCTCAGGGGATCTGTGCACATCCACATAGCCTATATTCAAGAAGAAAATCTTGGGTTTAGTTCACAAAGTTAGGAATATGTTATTTGAGAGATATCATTACTGCACTGATATGTATGGAAGCTTGTTTCTGCTATGGGATAGAACTGAAAGATATAAACTGGATAATCTGAGAAAAAACATCCGAATTGTGAGATAAAAAGTCACAATACCTTTTTTATTTTTCATTCCTTGACGGGGAAAAAAAAAGAATTACAAATGAATTGCAAGGAAAAAAATGTCAGACTCCTGAGCTTATATAATCACATTTTTGTACCTTTTTGTCCTCAGAATTGCAAGTTTATATCTTGCAATATTCACTTTTTTCCCCTCAGAATTGTGATAAAAAAAGTCAGAATCATGAGATAAAAATTCACAATGTCCACATGAACAACACTATTAAAAGCTGATTTAAAAATGGATTAAAAGTTCTAGTTATGAAAAACAGTTATGAAAATTCTAATTATTTGTATATTTTTAATTGCCATTTAATTAAAAAAAAAAAAACTAATTGATTAAAATAATTTTTCAATAAATAGATTAAAAAATGCAAATAAATAAGTAAAAATTAACTAAATTTAAAAATAGTAATTAAAAATTATTTACTTAAAAACAATTGAAAAAAATTTGCTAAGACAATAACTAAAAAACATGATTGTGTGTATATTATAAATGATCAAAACTGCATTACTGAGTAAATTCATAAAACAATGCAGTTTTCAAAACTGTCAAAACTACACAACAACTTGCAATTGTCTGTTTCAACCACAGATGGCGATAGAGAGAAAGTTCTGTAGTGCAGCTTGAAGTCAACAAAAAATATTAATGTAGCATTAAATTAAATAGTTATCA
Organism: Acrossocheilus fasciatus; assembly: GCA_036784905.1. Classification (NCBI taxonomy): domain Eukaryota; kingdom Metazoa; phylum Chordata; class Actinopteri; order Cypriniformes; family Cyprinidae; genus Acrossocheilus; species Acrossocheilus fasciatus. Next base: position 4,786,025 of record CM071947.1, read on the forward strand.
ACAAATATATTTCTCAATCTACAGTAAAACTTCTGACCACACTGACTTCTGGGTGGGAGATCTGTGCACATCCACATACATTCCAGAAGAAAATCGTGGGTTTAGTTCTCAAAGTTAGGAATATGTTATTTGATATATGATATCCTGATATACAATCTGTCCACATAAACAACACTGAAGCATCCTTCTTACTGATATCTGAAATGTAAATGCACAAGTGTGTGCTTATATATGAACATATTGTATTCACATTGTGCATGAATTCTACAGTGCATCCCATTGCAATTCCCATTCCAGTGTGACCAATGCATCTGACCGGAGTGACCTTCCACAAACTCCATATTCAACCAGAGTCTTACATTTTCTGAAATAAGAATGAGAGTTATGCTTACCTTTTGTGGATGGTTGCCAGGGAGTTATACAGTTGCTAGGGTGGTCAAAACAGTCTCCTTCCATGTGCATCTGAGGATTTTATCATCCAGCAGGTGAAAATGCTGCTTCTGGTCACTTAGTAAAGACACAGCACAACAAGACAGATGATTTGAATCACTAAAACTAAGAAAAAGCAACAGCAAACAGCTTTAATGAAATTCGGTGCATAATAATTTAATAAATATGATGCTCTGATTCACTTTGCTGCTCAAAATCGTCCCAAAGTTCCAATTTGTGCAGATTTGCTTTGCCTATATGGATTAATCTTTTGTTTTCTGCATATTTTATGGATATGGATATTACTTTCATGTGAAACTCAATAAATAAAGCCAGATGCTGCAGCCAGATGTGATTATACTGTCTTCTGCAAGAGAGATGAGGCGAACACCTGATGCATGGAGAATATCTGACTCGTCATTCTGCGAGATGTTCCGTCAGAATTGATTTGATATGAATCTGGCACAAACATCACAGATCACATCAGCACAGTAACAAAAGGGAGTCATGGAGAATCACACGAATAACAAAAGGAAACAAATAAACAGGCCGCCATCCAGCGCCAATGTTGAGAATATATCAAAGGAAAAAGCCCTGGTCTTAATGAAGTCGAGGCTGAGAAACATGCGCGGCGCCAACAGAATCTTAATGGCATTGTTATCGATCACATCTTAAGTCCAGATCCAGAAAGCGTCTGATCTGAAAACAATGAGGTTATCTGAAATCAAAGCCATCTCCCCTGCTGGAGCACATCAGAAGGAGCGTTTAACACCTCCCAAAAGCCTCCAGAGAGGCAATCGCATCCAAGCCAGGAGAAAAACGCTCTTCTTCCCGCTACAAACAAGCAGATCATGCAATCAGGGCCTTGGGAGCTTTGCGGCGCTTACGTTTCCTGCTGGTGCAAAACAGCTTGACAGATGAAGAACTCTACAAACACAAGTTCAGTATGTTGGTTTTACAAAAGAATATGGATTTTTTGCGACAGCCGCACTGGAGCATTCAGATTAAACGTTAATTATTTTACACTGCTTCAGTGTGCAAGATCAACAAATGAACAACCTCAGTGGGCCCAACTAAACAGAGAACAGCACCATTCAGAACTGAATTAGAATGACTTTCAAATTACAATTCCATTTCATTTGAATTAATGTAGTACTCAGTATGCAGAATCAAATTCAAAGGAATTCATATTACTGCCATTTGGTTTGACAAGATAAAACAAGAGACAAGACAAAATAAAACTATAGTCAGACAGACAGACAGACGGACAGACAGACAGATGGACAGACGGACAGACGGACAGACAGACGGACAGACGGACGGACAGATAGACAGACAGACAGACGGACAGACAGACAGACAGACAGACGGACAGACAGACAGACAGACAGACAGACGGACGGACGGACGGACAGATAGACAGACAGACAGACAGACGGACAGACAGACAGACAGACAGACAGACGGACAGACAGACAGACAGACAGACGGACGGACAGACAGACAGACAGACAGACAGACGGACAGACAGACAGACAGACAGACAGACAGACGGACGGACAGACGGACGGACAGATAGACAGACAGACAGACGGACGGACGGACGGACAGATAGACAGACAGACAGACAGACGGACAGACGGACAGATAGACAGACGGACAGACAGACGGACAGACAGACGGACGGACGGACGGACGGACGGACGGACAGATAGACAGACGGACAGACAGACGGACAGACAGACGGACGGACGGACGGACGGACGGACGGACAGATAGACAGACAGACAGACAGACGGACAGACGGACAGATAGACAGACAGACAGACAGACGGACAGACAGACAGACAGACAGACAGACGGACAGACAGACAGACAGACAGACGGACGGACAGACAGACAGACAGACAGACAGACGGACAGACAGACAGACAGACAGACAGACAGACGGACGGACAGACGGACGGACAGATAGACAGACAGACAGACGGACGGACGGACGGACAGATAGACAGACAGACAGACAGACGGACAGACGGACAGATAGACAGACGGACAGACAGACGGACAGACGGACGGACGGACGGACGGACGGACAGACGGACAGACGGACAGATAGACAGACGGACAGACAGACGGACAGACAGACGGACGGACGGACGGACGGACGGACGGACAGATAGACAGACGGACAGACAGACAGAAGAATGATAAAATGATAAGATAGACAGAATGGCAGATACAAATGAAACATTCAACAACATAATATCATAAATCCAATATAATAATAAAAAAAGCATTTTTATAACATTTGATTAAGACAAGATTACACACAATTCTATAAAAGATTCTTTAAATGTACCTGTGATAATAATTGCAAAAGTTTTTCTGGGTCCATAAGTCCTTAAAACTTTGTCCAGATAAACATCATTGTCTCAAAACATTAGACCAAAAATATAAGTTTTATAGACAAGCTGGTGCTACAGTATTGACATTTTGGTTTTTCAATAAATGCCCTTGAGTAGGTCTAGTATGGTCTATCGCACACAACTTGGTCGTGTCTTGATTTAAAGGGGTAGATGCTTCTCTATCCAACCACAGGATTTATTTCAAATAATTTGTTATTTTGACATTCTACTTGCCATTTTTCTAATATAAATTGGTTGAGTAAGAGCTTTATATCTGAGAGTGGGATTTGACTTTCTCTGATTCTCTCTGCAAGAACCTGCTTTGCAACCATATCTGTCTGTCTGTCTGTCTGACTGTCTGACTGACTGACAGATAGATGATAGAGCAAAAGAAGGATAACCTTTGTTGAATTTCCTTCACTAAATTCCCCTTCCTGTCATTTATTTATTATGAAACAGAAAGGGAACTAACTGTACATTACCTCAAACATTTCCATCATTTATATAATTTTAAAACCAGTCCTTTCAATCTACTTTGTTTTCTGGTATAAATATCTACAAATTCTTGATTCAATATGAATTTACTGTGCAAGTAAAATGACTTTTGTCTTGTTTTCTGTAAAAATAAATAAATAAATAAAATAAATACAAATTTTGTTAGTTTTTCCTTAAAACAAGCAAAAATATCTGCCAATGTGGCAAGAAAAATAATCTTGTTTAGCCTTTGAATTAAGATCATTTTTCTTATCCAGTTGGCAGATATTTGTCTTGTTTTAAGCAAAAACTAACAAAATGTAGTTTTTTTTTTTTTTTTTTTAGAAAACAAGACTTAATATCTTAAATCATTTTACTTGTCCAGTAAATGCATCTTGATTCAAGAATGTTTAGATATTTATTAGATATTCTTGAACATGTCATAGAAACAAAGAGAGTTGAGTATGACATTGAGGACCGGCTTGTGGAAATTTAATTTTCATTTAAATCCAGATGATCAGTGGGCACCGGTCTTATCAGGTTCTTACACGGGATGTTTGATTGGCAGCCCGAGGCAGAGGTTCGACCCTGGCAGCGGCGCCCGAAGGCTGTTGGCATTACTGGCCCTGTTTCTGTCCGTCACCCGTCTGCCGCTCACCTCTCACGCTAATCATCATTTATCACACGCTGCCCGCTTTGTCTTTGTGCCTGAATGCACATTGGGAAAAAAAATGGCTTTTTGGGCGTCATAAAGTGAGATGGATTGAACATGAGGAGACGTCCCACCGTACAGACAATGAATCAGCGACAGGACAGACGGCCGAATGAGGAGAAGTGTGTAAAATCTGTTGGTCACAGATCAGACGGCTGCGCTCACCTGCAGAACATGCTCCTTTAACGACTCATTTTTAAAGCATTAATGTCTTTGAGTTATTGATAGCAGACTGACGGGGCTGAGCCTGCAATAAAACATCAATCATAGAGAGAAGAAAAGATCTGTTCCAAAGCCTACGGAGCCACCTACAGACAGCAACATGAGTGCCATACAGAACTGAAAATGAATTTGAATTGAGGCAGAAAATGGTCATTTTAATTTAGTCAAGAAAATCAAAACTGTGATTTTAATTTGATTTGTATTTTAGTATTACTTATAAGCTATTATAGTACAACTTTAGTACAAGTTCTAGTAATTTTGTTACATGCTTATGTCATTTTTATTACAGCTATTTAGGTTTAATTTATTCTTATTCTCATTTTTTTAATTTAGTTTTTTTCAGTTTGCAATTTTAGTGCTTGAACTTAGTTAGTTGCCAAGATAACATTTCTAATTTTTGTTTAAAATGTTTCATTTTATATTTATATTTAATTTGACTTCACCTTGATTTAAGTTAACAAAAATAATTTAAATTGTTTTAGTTAATGATAATAACCCTGGTAATTTAAATGACAATACACTTTAAACATGAACACACACTTAACATATGGAATATTATTATTAAATATATAATACAAACAAACATACTCATACTACTACTAACTTAATAAATAAATTACATTCAATAAATTATATGTCATTTATAGAACATGATGAAATAACATTTCTCAGAATGCCAAAATTTCACCAAATGACTTCAAAATATAACCAAATAGCATCAAAAATAATGTGGTTTGTTGCAAAACTTAGACTAATGAAATTTCTCTGTTGTATGACTGTGCTGAATTGCTATTTAATAAATCCTTTTCTAGTCATTCCAATTAAAATTTCAATTAAACTTTGTGTGTCTCTCAAATCATGAATTTCCCCCTACTTTGTTGTACCCATGTTATTATACACATGGGTCCTCATAAACCATATATACCAGCGCGCACACACACACACACACACACACACACACACACACACACACACACACACACACACACACACACACACACACACACACACACACACACACACACACACACACACACACACACACACACACACACACACACACACAGACAGTGCCTATAAAAAGTCTTCATACCCCTTCATTTTTTCACATTTTGTAATGTTTCTGCCTTATGTTAAACTGCTTTAAATTACTGTTTTTCCCACACCAATCTACACTCCATACACCATAATGGCAAAGCAAAATTCAATTGAATGGGTATGATTTGGAAAGGCACAAACGTCTTAATAAAAGGTTTAACAGCTGAAAATGCATATCAGAGCAAAAACCAAGCCCTGAGGTAAAAAAAAAAAACTGCCTGTAGAGCTCAGAAACATTATTGCATCAAACCACACATCTGGGGAAGAGTTCAGAAAAAAATTATGATCCATTGAAGTTTCACAGAAGCATGTGGTCTCTGTTACCCTTAATGGAAGAAGTTTGGAACAACCAGAACTCTTCATAGAGCTGGCCTCCTGGTCAAACTGAGCAATTGATGGAGAAGGGCTTTGGTTAGAGTGATGATCAAGAACCTGATGGTCACTCTAGTTGAACTCCATGATCATATCTGGAGATAGGAGAAATCTACAGAAGGACAAACATCACTGCAACCCTCCAACAATCTATGCTTTATGCTGGTGTGGCCAAACTCAATCCTCTCCTCAGTGAAAACACATGAAAACACACTTGGAATTTGCCAAAAAAAAACAAAAAAAAAAACATAAAGGACCCTCAGACTGTGAGAAACAAGATTCTCTGGTCTGATGAACCTCAATTCCAAACATCATGTTTGAAGGAAACCAGCTCTGCTCATCACCTGCAGAGTACCATCACAAAAGTGTGCTGGTAGCAGCCTCATGCTGTGGGGCTGTTTTTCAGCAGCAGGGACTGAGGGACTCGTCAGAGTAGAAGAGAAGCTCAATGCACCAAAATATTGAGATAGCCGAGTCCAGAGCATTCAGAACCTCAGACTGGGCAGACAGGACAATGACCCTAAGCACACAGCAGGAGTGGCTTATAGACAACTCTGTGAATGTCTTTGAGTGGCCCAGCCGCAGTCGGAGCTCGAACCCAATCAAATATTTCTGGAGAAACCTGAAAATGTGTGTGTGCCCCATCCAACCTGACAGAGCTTGAGAGGTGAAGAGATGAGGAGAAGAATGGCAGATAATTGCCAAATCCTGATGTGCAAAGCTTGTTGTATCATACCCAAAAAGACTTGAGGTTGTAAAGGTGCTTCAGCTAAGTACTGAGTTAAGGGTATGAAGACTTATGCAATGTAGTCATTTCAGTTTTTTTATTTTTAATTAATTTACGAAATTGTGACAATTCTGTTTTTGCTTTTTCATTACGGTGTATGGAGTGTAGATTAATGTTGAAAAAAAGTAATTCAAAGCAATTTAACATAAGGCTGCAACATAAATCATGAAAAAAATGAAGGGGTATGAAAACTTCTTATAGGGACTGTATATATATATATATATATATGTCTGTGTGTGTGTATAAAAATATTTAATGTGTTAATATTATTTATTTAAACAGTTATTTTATAATTATTATCTTAAAAATTTGATTCCATTTAAAAGTGTACTGATAAAAAAGGAAAGTCAAACTGAAAAAAGGTTTTACCCAATATTTGTGTGATGTATTTCACCACATTAGAGTATTGCTTAGCAACATGATAACGTCAAACTCTGCTGGATTCAGTTGCAAGTCGAATCTCCTCTGTGCTTCATGTGGAGCTGCTGCCTATGATAACGCTCAAAGAGTGAGAAAGACAGCAGACATCAAGGCTCTGAAAGACAGATAAAGTGTATTTGTTATCACATGCGGTCCTAAAAAGGCATGATTTATATTCTAAACCAAAAGCATGATTTAAATATAAATGGATATATTATATTACAGATTGGTGCTTTTCTGCAATGAAAAAAAAGTGCCAAAAGTGTAAGCGCCGAAAAATGGAAGTCAGAAGAATGCAGATCATATTTATTTTGCGTTAGCATGAAGCTGCAGTTTCACAATACATGAATTACACTTACGAATAAAAGTCAAATGCTGCAAATATTTTTTTCTTGCGCTTGAAATGCGACACCTTTACAAATGTAGCTTGGTAAAGTATAGCCCAGGTATGATTGGCTGATGTCATGTCAGCCTGTGAACCTATCAGTGTCTTTACTCCTTTGTGATTGGTTAACATGGTTTAAATCCTATGAACCTATCAGTGTTGGCATTGATGATATAAAAAGGGAAGGGTTTGATTGCTCAGGATGCATCATCCTTGGTATTAGACCTAAGTGGAAGTATGTCATTATGAACAAGGGATAGGGCTTGGTGCAGCCTCATGTTGTGTATTAGCAGTTGGGCCTTTTTCAGGGTCGTCTCCCAGTTATATAAAGGATTTTGTCTTTTATAAGGAGAGGCTTTATTTGTTGTGTTTTTTGGTCATCAGCATGCTAGTGACCGTGGTCTTGCATTGTAAGCGACCATCTCTCTGGGTATGTATGATGGGAGTTTGTCATGTGTTTTAATGCGTTAATATTGTAGATAATCTTTTCGTTTGTAGTTCAGCAGATGTAACTACACATCCAGGAGTTTCCAGTAACTTGGTCAGAGACTAATGTCGATCAGTGATGTGACTCCACTGCTGCTTTGTTTTTAGTGTTTTATTTGGGGTGACTGTTTTAACTTGTTTTGTCTTGGTCTTATTTTGTTTATATGGGTCTTTTTCTTCATGGCCATTTCTGTAACTGGTATATTTGTGTATTTGGTTTAAGATCTTGCATACAAAAACCAATGTGTTAAATTAATGTTTCATTTTTATGTATAAATTGCTTAATTTGTTTACTTTATCTATGTCTCCATGCTCACCCTGCCTTTAGCAACGAACCTGTGCGCCCTTGTATAGGTCTGTTATGCCCCGGTACATTCCGGGTGGCGTAGTCGACTATAGGATTTGTGTCCGTTGTTATTGGTAATTTCCCCTATCTGACCACTTTGCCCCACAAAGCTTCTTTTGCATGCAAATTTATGCACACAGTCTTATGTACGCTTTCACAACTCTTACCCTGCGCATGCAAATCCTTTAGGCATCATTCTACCTTCATAGAAATGGAGCTTTTTGAAACTCCGAACCAGTTTTGAAGCGCTCGAACCGGTTCGAGTATCGTCACTTGAGTCGTCACTTGATTCAGATCGGAACTTCAAAGCACGTATCGTGATTCTTTTGATTCAGATCTGAATAATGGTTTGCGAATCATTATTCAGATCGTGAATATTCTGATTTTGATCAGGACTTCGGATTGCGACTCATTTGATTAAAATCGTATCTTCAGAGCAGGTATCGCAAATCACTTGATTCAGATCGGAACTTCAAAGCGCGTATTGTGACTCATTTGATTAATATCAGGACTTCGAGCGGGTTCGTGAATCTTTTGATTCAGATCGGGACAAAAAGGAGAAAAAAAATACAAGCATACTCGGATACAGACATGTTGCCAGGGTAACAACACAAAGGATGCTTTATTTCATTGCTTTTGAATTAACAGAGCTTTGGATCATTTCCATTGGCTAGTTGTCCAGATCAACTTTGAATAAAGAATGTTTAGAGGCACTAAATTATGTATGTGAAATTTAGCTAGCAAAAAACACAAATTAAGTTATATTTTCCTATATTCTCTTCATAGTCAAACAGTCCAAAGACAACATCTTCTAAACAGAAATATCACTCACAACATTGCCAGAACAAGTGAATGAATCTTCCAGAAGAGTGACAAAAACAGCAACTCACTTCAGTGTCTGACTTATAATTATGTCCATAAGCTTTTTGTAAGATTTGAATTTAGACTTTAGCATTTTTGGCAGGTTAATTTTGGGGTGAACTATATTTCTTGCAATTCTGAGTTTATATCTCACAATTCAGTCTTGTTTTCAGTGTTTATAAATATGTTTGTGTATAATTTGATACTGCACTGATCTGCTGTGGGTTTTGTTTCTTTCTTTTTCTTCCCAGCAGTCCAAATGACATCAAATGAGAGTATTAATGGGATAGTAGAGAAAACAAGGCAATTCACTAAGAGCGCAATTATCATTAAGAAACGTGTGGATTGCATCACTCAATGAAGTTGTATTTTGTGTCAAAATTAGTCTTTACATTTATTGGAAACCCATAAGAAGCTTAGTTTTTTACAACTAAAATATCCTGCGCTGGTCATGCGATCTAATTTCCTGAACCCAGAGGGAGTGAATCAATACAGCTCAGATGTTTATGCATTCAGATGTGCCGTCCAAATGGAAAGTGCTGCTGTCTGTCCTGTAATTGGTGAAAAGGTGAGTCAACAAATGTATTTAAGCAGACCTGTGGTTATTCCATCACATGCCGGGTGATTCAACAGTTTGTGGATTACACATGGCCTGCAGATAGAGATAGCGAGAACATTATCTATTAAAACATGCATGGAGTGCACACACACAGGAGCTTCACCACATGTCATGTTGAATTCCTGAAGATATCAAGGTCAATAATGCTGCACATGCTGTTGCTCCACCAAAGCATGAATAGAATAATAAAAATACAGCAACATACAAAAGACAGCCTGCACACCGGTTATCATTTACAAACGTAATGCTGTCATCTTAAATGAGATTTCTGTTTTTGTTTTGTGTGTTTACTGTCATGCAACAAAAAAATGTAATTAAGTTCAGTATTATTTTAGTATTATTCACATTTATACTATTATAGTGTTTATTAATATTTACTCCACTTTGCATCATGCCAAACAATGCCCTTCAGCTGTGACTTATTCACAATACAGCACGGCCTCTCATACCTTATTGCTTACATAACTTTTTGAACATTTTTCAAAAACAGAATAATTTAATAATTTCAGTTTTAGTCATTTTGATGGGTGCTTTTATCAGTTTTTTTTTTTTCAGTTTACATTTTAGTACTTTTGCTACATGCTTTTGTGATTTTTAAATTTTAGTAATTTTGCTGTGTGCTTTTGCCTTTTTTCTTTTTTAGTCTTTAATTTAGGTTTTAGTAATGGCAGCAGCTATTTGCACTATGTGTAAATAGCGATAGATGCTATTTACACTAAGTGCAAATAGCATATTTTTTTGCCATGGATGCCATTTACATCAAGTGAAAAAAGCAGTATTTTTTTAACGATATGCTACTTAGTGCAAAGTGCAAATAGCTATAGATTCTATTTACACTGTTAAAATAGCAAGATTTTCTGCTATTTATACTACTTATTGCAAATAGTGGCAATTATCTGCACCTCAGTATTGTACACTCAAAAAAAAAAAAAAAAAAATGGTGCTATATAGCACTAAAAGTGGTTCTTTAGCTCGTAATCATGGGGAACCACTTTTTGTGCTGTATAGCACCAAATCTTGTTGCTTCCGTTGTTCTTTAACAGTTCTTCACCGGTTCTTTGGCATGACTGAGGGGCTATATAGCACCGGTACCATATACAGTACCTGTTAAGCTCCTGTATGATTCTTCAGTGCTTCTTTGGGGTGATTAAGGTGCTATATAGCACCACTGCCATACAAAGAACCTGTTAATCCCCTTTAAAGGTTCTTTACAAGCCAAAGAACCACCGTTGGTGCTGTTTAGCACCATTTTTGTTGAAGAAATACAATGCAATATGGCAGCTCTTATGGTTCTACGTAGCACCATTTGACAAAGGCTCTGTATAGCACCAAATGTGGTTCCCCTATGATTACGAGCCAAGAACTACTTTTAGTGCCATATAGCACCATTTTTTTTGAGTGTAGTACATTATACACTGTAAAAAATGACCGTGATTTTTAACGGTAAAAAACTGTGAAAATGCTACAGTAAAAACATGTTAAATTGTTAACGTTAAGTTCCTGTAAAATATACAGGGAAAAACCATAAATTGACGTTCCCAGAATTCCCTGCGTTGCATTTCATTGCTTGTGTGAATGACACTGTGCACCTTCTATATATGTTATTTAAAAGCTGCTTGTGATGGGCTTTGGTTCATCATGTGACTTTCTCATCACCACCTGCATTTGATGGTTATCAGTGTATTTCAAAGGTACAAAACAGATTTCAGTACTTTAATAGGTTGGTATATCAGTTAATGAAAATTACGGTATTTAACTGTAAATTTAAGTTAAAACCGTAAAACCTAAAATGTTGTGACTGTATTTTTTACGGTAGAATTCCAGCAACCACAGTTGCCGTTTTTTACCGTAAATTTTACGGAATTTTTTTTTACAGTGTAAAACAGTACGCAATAATAGCGTATTGAGTGCAAATTTTAGTTTTAATTCAAATCATTAAATGGATGCCACCTTATTGGGACAATAAAGCCCTTCCTACACCTACCCTAACTCTACCGGATACTTTTATTTTCAACTTTTTGATTATTTCCTTCATTTTTATTGAAAATAAATGTCTTTCCGATGCGATATGAGATTTGAAAAGGGAGAAAAAAAGTTTGGCAAAAGGTGGGCTTGAACTCGGGTCGATCACGTCAAAAAGCATGCACCTTACCATCTACATCACTGAAACTGATGCTGAAGGGGTGTTTTCTTTTAGTATTGACAACAAAGCGTGCTATTTGCACTTAGTATAAATTAAGTCTTTAAGTTTTTAGTTCACATTTGAATAATTTTGCTATATTCTTTTAGTTTACATTTAGTTTACATTTTTCACATTTTTAGTTCACATTTTTGTAATTTTGCCAAGGGCTTTTGCATTTTTTTGTTTATACTTTAGTAATTTTGCGATGTTTTGTCATTTTTCTAGTTTCAGTTCAAGTTTTAGTAATTTTGCTATTTGCTTTTTTTTCACGTGTTTTTCACTTTTTTAGTTTACATTATAGTAATTTTGCTGTGCTTTTATCTTTTTTTGTTTCAGTTTACATTTTAATAATTTTCTTACATGCTTTTGTCATTTTTTAGTTAACACTTTAGTCATTTTGCTGTGTGCTTTATTACATTTTAGTTCTGAAAAAATAATTCTATTTAGCTTTACTTTTTAGTAATTTTAGTACTTATTTCAGTTAGAAATGTCAAATGTTCTGTTTTTAAATGTAAATCTAATATTAAATTTGATCTTATTTCATCTTTATTTTAATAAACAAAATTATTTTTAATATTTTTCATTTTAAGGTATGAATAACAACACTGGTTATGTTAGCAGCAACCCCTGATCACCTTGAATCACCCTGCGTCACCAGAGCATCATCACAGTTGATTGTTGAGTGAAATCACCGCAGCAGATCTTTCACCTGCATTTCCAGTTGGAAGTTACTCTGTGCTTTTTCTCCAATCTCCCTATTCCGAGTTACGCCTTCACACGCCAGCGTAATGAATGAGAATCAGTGAAGCGCTGAAGCTTGAAGGACCGGACCCAGATGCAGTGGACTGGCATCCGTCCAGCCCTGTGAGCTCGACACTGGCAGCAGCAAATCCAATTAGAGAAGTGAAAGTCATCTCTGACCTGAGCCAGATCTCCAGCCGGCCCTACTTCCCCTGCTATGCATCAAGACAAAGATAAAAAAGAGGCCGGAGTTAGTTATTCTGAGGAGAAAATGATAATTGGCAAGGAATGAACAAACAATTTCATACAGAGCGTAGTCCAGCGGAGGCCTGATCTTGTTTGGACGGCTTCCTCCTCACATCCTGCCATATGTAAACTCATTATTGAATCAGACTTACAGTATTTGAAGAGCGGGAATGAAATCTGGAGAGCAGCGAGAGAAATTTAATGGACAAACTGGGCATCGGTGAAGCTTTGAGGATTGTTTTCCTCTACAGAAACACTAATTCTCCGGCGTGATCTTCCATCAGTCGCATGGCTTCTGTCATCTTTTGTTAGCGATGCAAATTTGACTGCAGTAATTAGTTGCCTGGCATTGCTAGTACTGAGAATAAATGATTTTTGCATCAATAATTCATTCAGCGCTCTCTGTAGGTGATTGAATCCCATTAATTAGCTTGAATATACATGTATACTCCTAGATATGCAGGTTTTCTGGGTTTTTCATGTTTTGAACCTTTTGCTGAACTCTGTAACTTCAATGAATCTGTTTGCGATTCATTTAAAGACATTCATAATAGGATTTAGCAGCATTCAGAAATCTGCTCTGATAAAGATCATACTGCTTGATTAATTAAACATTATTTACACGATGACAGGATGGAAATAAAGAGCTAAAGTTAGTCATTGACAGTCAGTTAACATGATGGACTTCAACTTTAAGTTTGTCCAACTTTTATTTTAGATAAACTTGGTATTATTGGTATAATTTTTTAAAAAATGTTTAAATATTTTGTTATGTAAATATAATTATTTTAAATATATTTAAATATTTCTAAATACAGTGTATTTTCACATTTGTTATATATTTTATCCTATATATAATTCATACATAATATATACACAATATACATAATATATATATTTTTTTTTAACTCTCTCTCTCTCTCTATATATATACTCACAGCTTAATATGAATAACTCTTTTGATCTACAGACTCTTGTAGGCCTTATTTGGCTCAATATTTCTAAAGCGAGAGGGTCTTCATGTTTGACATGACAGACACTCAGAGCAGGTTTATGGCGACAGAAAGGAGCCATGTTTGGCCAGTCCAGCTAGTTGCTGTAAAGATAAGAATGGAGTAGGTGATTCAGAAAACTTCAAAATGAGAAATGATATCTGGATGCTCCACCGCCAGATAAGAGCTTCAGCGTTTGGGCATTTCATGGCTATTTTCCCCATCAGCCATGATAGACAGGCGTGTCGTAGCACCTGAAGGGATTATCCCATCCGGACCCAACCACAAACCCTCCTTAACATTTAGTTTTTCCAGCTTAATCCTGAATTTGAGCATTTATATTGGATTTCAGACAGTGGGAATTTTATATGAAGCTCCAGTAAATACAACGTTTTGCGAGATTATAGATCGGTTTTGAGATTCCACCTCGGGAAATGTGAAATGCAATCATGATCGACAGAAACCCATAAACAGCTCAAATACACTAAATTAGTGGTTCCTAAAATAGTTTGGAAAAATCCCCAACAACATGCCAATACAAGTTACTCACTCACAGTTTGTCATGCTAAGTGACTAAATGATGTCAATTGTTAGCCACTCACCAGTGTTTGAGTTGTAGGCTAAAAATAAGCTTAGCACAAATATTTTAACTCATTTTTAGAGTTGATGGTCCCCAATAACTTTCATAGTATTTTTTTTCCATATTATTATTTAATATAACTATTTGTTTACCATATTCTTGAAAATACAAAATCCCAGCAGCTCATCAGACCTTAGTGTATTTTATATGATTATTAGTGCTGTCAAATGATTAATCACAATTAAACGCGTACAAAATAAAAGTTTTTGTTTACATAATATATGTGTGTATACTGTGTATATTTATTATGTATATATAAATACAAACATGTTCATGTATATATTTAAGAAAAATATGTTGTTTATGTATTAAATATATTTATATATAATATAAAATATAAGAATATAAATATATAAATGTATATGCATGTAAAAAAATATATACTCTATGTGTGTGTATTTATATATACATAATAAATAAACACAGAACACATACATATATTATGTAAACAAAAACCTTTATTTTGGATGCGATTAATCACGATTAATCATTTGACAGCACCAATTATTATATAAAATTAGTTTTAACCACACAACTCGGAATACACATACGGTTACACTGTGTTGTTATAACGCTAACAGTTATCTGACATTTTTGCTAGGCTAGCTAGCTACAGCACATCAATTCTTTTGTTCAAAACAATTTTCTAGACTTTTGTTGCTGTGCTAATTTTTGGGAAACCTTTCCAGGTATGTGGTAACAGTTTTAGGCTATAAAAACAATTGTTCGATTAAAAGGCAGGAAATGGTATCTACTCCAGTAAACATTTTCTGGGTGAAGACCCACACACATTTTATTTATTTATTTTGCTTCCGATGCTCATGCTTGATTGACATATTTAAGTCGAGTGAAGACCACCTAAGCCAACTCATGTACACATACCGGCAGAAATCCAAGACGTCCTAAAGGAACAAAGATGAAAGAAAATAAAGCAGCTCTATCATTTCACCTCGAATGCATTTCATCCACGGTGTTTGTTGCTCCGGGCGGCTCTGGACCCCGTCACTCTGGGAACAATACTGGCTGTCACAGAGCAAACGCTGCCCACTAAAGCCTGACTGCCGGATTGACAAAGCCTTTGGAAAACAAGGCCCGGCTTTTCCCTACACAAGCCTGGGAGACGCGCATGTATCCGGACTGTCAGGATCACGGGACTCAATGAAGTCCTGATAGATTGACCGACTGAACCGTGAGAGAAAGAGATGAGGGACATGAGACAATTGGAGCAATAGAACGGGAATGAAGTTGAAAAGTGTTTAGCTGTAATGGAAAAAAAAAAAAGCCTTGCTGCTGGTAAACAAGCTCACTTTGGGGAAAAAAATCAACAGTTTACTCGCTTGTTTGGATTGAGTGCAACAGTTAAGGTCATTGTACACTGAGTCCAAAATGTTCGCATGTTAAAAAAATAAAGACGACCTCACGTTTTGACAATCACGTTTACACACTGCTCCCGAAACTTTCGTCCGTCATAAAAAAAAAAAAAAAAACGCATAGGAAAATTTCGAACTCAGTGTGCAAGGACCTTTAGCATTCACTTTATCAATGGCTTTTGTTCTGGAAATACTGTAAAAACTGCTTAAAATAGTAAATAAAAATATTACTGAAGTATGTTTTACAGTTTTTCAAGATTTCTTTCAAAAGTTACTTGAAAATTTAATTCAATGTGATACTTGCTGTTAAGTAAAACTATTAAAATTGTTTAGGCAATTTAAATAAAGCTGAAATTGAATAAAATATTACATGAAAAAAATTAAACCGTTTACCTAAAAATGAAAATGTGCCGTTAATTTACTCACTGTCAGGACATCCAAGATGTAGATGAATTTTTTGTCTTCAGTAGAACAGTAAAGAAGATGGTCCTTGGTGATTCATAGAATGCAAGTCAGACACACACACACACACACACACACACACACACACACACACACACACACACACACACACACACACACACACACACACACACACACACACACACACACACACACACGTATATATAGCTAAACTGAAATAAAAATGACAAAAGCATGCAACAAAATAAGAACTTAAACTACAATGAAAACTAAAAATACAAAAACAAAAGCTGATTTAAAATATTCATAAATAATAATCATATAATATAAATAATACTAAAATCACACTAATTTACATCACCTAAATTATATTCATATTGCATTATGCTGTTCCATTATACATATAAAGCTATTGTTAAAAGTTTTTTTTTTTTAAATGGTGGAAATAAACATTTTTTTCCCTCACTCTGTTGTAAATAATAAAATAAACCAATTGAAAATAACTCACAATGATTCTGTAACAGAATCAACATGAGGACACAGGAATAAAAAATAAAACAACACCTTCCAATGACACTGAAATGCCTCATTTCAATCCGCTCTGCTCTCATTCGCAGACACATGTGCATGATGTTTCTGCAGCGAATCCCTGAAGACGAGCCGAGAACAAACAGGACAGAAAACACATCTGCAAACAAACACATACAACATTGGTTTTCTCTGTGTGAGCGGCGATGGGCGTCCCGGTTTAAAGATCATTATGCAGATCAGTCCATGTTTACAGCATTTCCATTCTCCAAATGTAATTTCCCCTTCTTCAGAACAGAACGATCAGAAGTCCATTACATGTTAGAGAAGACTAATGCTGTCAACGAGTCTATAAATCACTGCGTTTGCACCGCCATATTTCAGCCGCTCATTACGTCTGTGTTGAGTGTTTCTTTAAAGCAGAATTAAAAATTGAAGGTGTTTATTAACACAGTCATCAAAATCGATACTGTTTGGCCACGTTAACAGCAAATGAAGGCCCAGAGGAGGAGATCTTTGTAAAGCACTGGGTTAACAGCCAGTTTAGCTGCTGATTTCTCTATTGATTGGCTTCGGAGAGAATATTTGCTGAGCTAAACCACTGTAATTACAAATCCTGCCTGCAAACTCAGAGTCCTTCATCAGGCCTGAAATAAGAGGCTTTAAGGACCCATTTATCAGGAATCCTGTATAAAACGACAAACCCATTGCGTCCGCATTGATTTGGAAAGTTTCAGTTTTCTGTTATCAATTAATATTGCTTACATTTTGAATAAACCACAAACAGTAATCTACCGTGAACGAATCCACAAATGATGTGTTGTTTAGGAGAGTTGAAATGCAATTTTAGTTTAAATATGTTTTTGTCATTTTTATTAGCTTTATTTTTCTAATATTTATGTTTAGCTTTATTTTTTTAGTAATTTTAGTAATTAAAAACTATAAACAAAAACTAAAAATTATAAAAATAATTAATTATGCTTTGTCATTTTTATTAGTTTTAAGTTTTTTTTACATTTCTATTTAGCTTGAATTTATTTCAGTTTTAGTAATTCAACAAACTAATTTTATTTAAAAAAAAATGTAATTTAAGTTTTTCATTTAATATTCATATTTTATTATATTTGTACTTTTGTAGTTCTAGACACTTTGATGTGCTTTTGTTATTTTTATTAGTTTTAATATTTCTATTTATCTTTATTTTTATTTCAGGTTTAGTAATTTTAGTTCAATTTAAAATATTGAAGTCAATATTTCTCATTTTCATTTATTTTTTAGCTAATATTCATATTTTATTTTAATAGTACTTTTGTACTCTGATATGCTTGACGTCATTTTTAATTAAGACATTATTTAGCATTATTTTTATTTCAGTTTTAGTAATTTTAGTACTTCAATATATAACATTTTATTGTATTTTTCATATAATATTAATATTTTATTAGTAAATGTGTAGTTTGTGATTTTAGTTTTAGCAATTAGTGTTTTTAGTTCTGTTTAGCTTTAATTTAATTAAATATTTTATTTTAGTCATTTTAGTTACATTTTTATACATAAATTTCGTAAAAATCAGGTGAAAATCCACCTGCAGGTAAGATGTGAGACCAGCTTCACAATTTTTCAGTCAAAAGCATCTGTGGAGCAAATAACGAACATGTTGCAAACACACTGATATCTACAGTAAACACATTTTGATTTGTTAATATAATTAAAGTGATGCCGGTAAGTGTCAAACATTACACTTTGAAAATGCAAATGTAAAGGAGCAGCACTTCCTGAAGTCCTCACAGAAAAGCCAGGTGTCGAGGAGCCACACGAGGCTCAGACTGTGTCACAACAGTTCAACTGTGTTCATGTTTATTCATTAGGGCATATTAGCATGGATTTATAGATATATATTGTGCACACTGGCACAGAAACGAAGCTCTCATTACTAAAGCTGTGACATCTGGCAGATCAGTTTCAGCTTCACGCCGATGCTGATCCCAAATCTTTCAAGTTTTTGGCAATGTCTGAGCAAATATTAGAGGTGATTATGTGCCCTTTTTAATGAGATTACGCTCGTCTTAAGGTACAACATCATCTTACCCTTCAAGGTCCAATTAAACCCAAAATCTCTCCTCTCATTCATAATTCATTCATTGCTGAGCTAAAATAATGAATTTAGTGGCATGCCCTGCATCTTAACTTGCATCATTAAAACAGCATGACCGTATTTGAAATGAAATCATTTATTATTTTTTTAATTAAAGTATATCTAAAAACCATCAGTTTTTGACCCTCATGCTATTCCAAATCTCTTCCAAGAAAAAAGAAAGTTTTTTCACCCTTTATTTTTATAAAAGTTTATAATGACTACATCTGAACTGGTGCTCTATGAAAAAAAACACTGCATAAATCTGTAACAAACAAACAACCAAATAAATAAATAAATAAATGTTGGAAAAAATAATACAATGATAAAATTTAAAAATATTAAAATTATATATTACATTACAAAATTAAATTAATTATAACATAAATAATAAAAATACATTCATAAAAGATGTAAAAAAATGAAATAAAAATAAATATGATATTTAAAAAATTTACATGTATAATAAAAATGACTATAAAACAACAAACAAACAAACAAACAAACAAACAAACAAACAAACTGATGAATACTAAATAAATTAAATTTATTTATTTAATAAATAAATAAAGTTTTTTAAAACTACTAATATATAAATAAATAAAAGAGTAAATGTTAAATTTATATATGCTATATATAACATTATGTACTTATACATTAAAATTAAAAATAATACAAATAAATTATTGAAAATAAATAAATTAAATATTCAAAATAAATATAAAATAAAAATGCTGAAAAATAAATAGTTAAAAACAAATAAATAAAATGGTTTAAAATAAAAACTAATACATAAAAACAATACATAAAAATAAATTATATTAACATTATATTTTATATTATAAATTTAAATTAATTTAATAAAAAATATTATAATGGGAATAAATAATAAAGAACAAATATATAAATATAATTACTAATCTAAAATTATATTAAAAATAATATATATACAATAATTTATGATTATATATTATTTAGTTTATATATGCATATGTATATATTACGGATGGGAAGATTCTCCGATTCGCTCGGTGCATCGGCATAAAAAGTTATTGATGCGGTGCATCGGTTTAAAAAGTGTGCATCGGCTACAAGTTGTCATTTATATCGCGATGCATCGTTTCTAACATATTTGCATCGGTAAAAAACTATTTATTTAGAAATAATTACTAGTGGATGTGCTATATTTTCATTATTTAGAAAGTGACCAATAATCTGTGACCAATATTTTATATGTAGATTGATTTCTCCTCTCAAAACTGTTTCTCGAGCGTGTACTCTCATCACTGCTGCGCGTGAATATGACGAATCACAACAACACAGAGACCCGAGGAAAAACTATTTTTCTAAAATATTTGTTGTTTGACATTAAATGTGTCTTTTGTAGAATTTTAAACCTACATATAAGTGCATTTTTATGAAGGCAGTGACTGTAAAGGAATTATCGTAATAGGTAAATTAATTACTTAATTTGTCTTAATTACTGAGCTCAAATGAGTTACTGTGTGTTTCTTATAGCAGTTAAAATGTAGTCATTTAATGCTTTAAAGAGCAATTTTAGATTCTAATGTTCTGCTATCTGTTCTGCAAACTATAAAAGGTACAGCTGTCATAAAACCAGAGAGAAAGACTGCATGGCTAGAAACTGTAAAAAAAAAAAAAGTAAAAAAAAAAAAAGAACCAGCTTTAGACCAGATTAGTTTCCCAGCATAAGTTGCCACAGTGACTAAACTTGATCTAGGCCTATGTTAAATCTGCTTTATGGAACTAAATCATTTGACAATAAACCTGGCTTATTTGGTTAACTTGTTTTATGAAACAGGCCTCAAGGCATTAAAAGTGATCATATTTTCTCTATTGCATCGTATTGCATCGAATCGCATTGTGTTGAATCGAATCGAACTGCAGCGTAAAAAGGGGTGAATTGTATTGCATTGCATCGGTACCTGCTTCATATGTATCTTTAATGTATCGAGATGCGTATCGTATCGGCCTGAGTCATGAGATGCACATCCGTAATATATATATAGATAGATAGATACATTTGAACTTCTTTCTTCAACACTGATGCTTCATATTACTTACATACGGACCCCTTTCATGCTTTTTCCAAATTTACATTCACAGGAAGTTCTCAAAATCTCAATAGAGCATGAAAAAACTCTCATTTTCTGCCCTTTATGTTCAAAGCGTCAGTTCTCTTCTAGTGGTCAAAGCCACCTTTAATATCGCAGTCGCTCCGCTGGCGTAATTCAAAGCCTCGTCCTCGCGCGGCTCTCCTTCAGCGATAACTCAAATTGACTTTCATGGCCTAATTCAAATGGTACATGTTAAATAATTAGCATTAAGACAGTCACATTCATGGACGAACTCTCAAACTCTTAAGCTGGGCGAAGTGGCTCTTGATAAGTCTGTGTGTTTAACGCAGGAGTAATTACAGCATTAGCATTCTTCACCAGGCCCGAGCCCAGCCGCTAATGAGAATTCAATGAGGCCAGTCAACTCTGTATAATCATGACACTGCTGTTTACATACAGACTCCAGAAAATAAGCCTCGACCGACGGGACGCATGAAAACAAAACACGCAGAATGAGCTCAGATCACATCGTGCACTGCAGTGATTTTAATGTGTGTAAAAACCAACCACATCTTTCAAATTAAATATATTCTTAATAATAACTATAATTAATACAGATAATTAGACAAAGGTAGGCTGTTTGCGATGAATAAATAATCAGCAGCAAAGACAGAATAAGTTTCAATTAATAAAAGTTATTTTATAGCCAGTCATCATTTTTTAAAGGTTTGTTTACTTTAGAACATGCTGGTGATATTTTTGTATTATTTATACTCTAATTTATAAATATAATAAACATTTATTTTAAATATTTTGAATTAGATATTTTTATTTTAACTTTGATTTAGGTTTTAACACTTTTGCACGACTTTTGTCAATAAAAATTCTATTTAGCACTCATTTATTTTTCTTTCAGTTTTAGTTTTAGCAATTTTTCAGTAATTACTTAAACATAATCTATACATATTTTATTTTATTTAATTGCCAAGACAACATCTTCATTTTAGATTCATTTTAATTTTGTCATCATTTTATTAGTAGGTTTGTAGTAAGTTCGATGTGCTTTTGTAATTATCAGTTTTCTATATATATATATATATTTTACATTTATAATTTATTTAATTTCAATGCATTTTATTTCAGTTAATTGCAAAGACAACATTTATAATTTTCTTTTCAATTTTATAATTAGTATAAAAAGTTTTTTATAATTAGTAAAAAAAAAATGGTCAATTTGTATTTTATTTGCAGTTTTAGTAAGTTTAATGTGTTTTGTATTTTAATTTTAAAACTAAATATGTCCTTTTTAGTACTTTATTTATTTAATTTCCAAAGAAACATTTCTAGTTTCTGGTTAAGTTTAAGATTTTTTCTTAAGTTTTTGTTTCATATTTAATTTTTATTAAATCAATCAATCAATCAAATCAATCAATCAATCAATCAATCAATCAATCAATCAATCAATCAATCAATCAATCAATCAATCAATCAATCAATCAATCAATCAATCAATCAATCAATCAATCAATCAATCAAGTACATGAACCTCAGGCTATTGAATTACTTATTTTTGCAGAGGCAGAAATAAGCAGTATGAACAGACTTCATGCACAATAAGAAGTCTGAGGTCATTACAGGAGACACTGAAGCGTAACGGTCGTGAGCTAAATCACACAGCACTAGTCCATGAACACTTACAAGGTTACTGGTTCAAATAAGTAGCTGACGGCACCAGCGGTGTTAAATTAACCCCGGGGCTGCTGGGTACACCATCCCTCTGCCCTTGTGCAAGACGCTTAACCTTCATGCTGTTTCAGGAGACCCTCAGCGGCCCATCCGCATAAAATAAGCCAGTTAAACCTGAAAAAAAGCATTAATTATTAAAAATGTTTGGTGAGTGCTTATATTCAGAAGTGCAAATATTTAAGGACTGTATACACTGAAAATGTAAAGATAAACTAGAATATATATATAAAATTGTATTTATATGAATTAAAAAAATAATAAAAAACTCAGAAATTGCAAACTGTCCTCATTTTATCCAACTAAATAAATCAGCATATTTTCAAGACTAAAGACTATTTTGTTTGTCCTAAAAACATGATTTGCTCAAAACTTTAAAGTAATTAGTGTACAGAAAATCTGTCAGTGCTGATTTATAATATGTTAATGCATTCATCTTCATACATGATGGGCTTGTTTGTAGTTTCTCTGAGCATTTTGTCACTTTTTAAGCTCAATCTTTTGTCACACAAGTGAGTTTGCAGAGCACTTTTTAATTGGCCCGGCCTTGAACGGGTGACAATCGCAGAAGGCAAGGCAAACACAGCCGCGGGCGATAAACGCTGCACACGAGAATAACGTGCTGCTTCACTTGGGGTTATTCTTCCAAATGAGGGCCTGACAGTCAGCATAACATCAGGACCGCCGCTGTTGTAGAACACAGAGGATCATATATTAAAAAGAGGGACTGAAAGAGTAAATGTGCTGTTTTTGAAGGTTGTATGTCTGATCACTCAGTAGAGTAACAGTACACATGAGGTCAGTGTTATTTTAGTATGACACATTATTCATTAGTTTTGATCATTTATTATATATTATTTGTAATATTTATTATATATAATATTTATTAATATTTTGAATTTGATTATTTTTTTATTTTCAGTTTATAAATTTAGTTACATTTTTGTTATGTTCTTGTCATTTTTACTACTTTTCATTTTTAAATAGTTTTATATAGCTTCAACTTATTTTATTTCAGTTTTATTTCAATTTTAATTAATAAAAACATTATTAAGCCATTATTAGGATTTTTTAAAATTTAATTTTTATTTTGGTTTCCTTTAATTTCAGCTTTATTTTGAGTAACAAATACAATATGATTATTACTCTTTGTTTTATTAAAGATTCATTTAGTTTGAATTGATTTTTATTTCAGTTTTAGTTAAAATAATTCATTTCAGTTTTATTTTAACTAACAAAACCACTATTATTATTAGGTTTTTTAAATGTTAAAATGATTACTATCTGGTTGTCCTCATTTGTAATTCTCTTTGGATAAAAGCGCCTGCTAAATGACTCAATGTAAATGTAAATCTTTTTATTTTTTTATTTTATTATTTATGTCTGTTGCTCCCCCTCCCTGTTGTTTGTTTGAATGGATGTTGTTTTGTTGATTTAAAGTAAATAAAATGTTGATCACAAAAAAAACAACAACAACTATTTATTTATTAATTTTTAAAAATGTTTTATTCATGTAAAATATCATGCTTTATCATGCTTTAATTTATTTTTACTTTTAAATTCAATTTAAGTAATTTATTTCAGCTTTATTTTAATTAAAACGCTATAATTATTCGTTTTTTATTTGGCTTTATGATATTTTGTTTTATTTTAGTTTTAGTTTAAATCATTTTTATCAGCTGTATTGTTCAAGACATTCATTGTGGTTCACATCAAGTCATTTTCCCACAAAAGTAAGTAAGACTTGATGTCTGTATTATGTCAAATGATATTTGATGGCAATCGCAGGTCTTTCTGTTCATGAATTAACAGAGTGTTAACGAGCATCAGAGCTTTGATACACAAAAGACAAGGGAAGTACGTCATAAACCTTGACATTTATTCAGCCACCAACATTTACTTTGACTGTAGTAAATATGAATGGCTGTTCTTTGACACCAGATGAAGTGTGCGGCGCTGCGTTTAACGTGGTAACGCTGTAAGGTCACGCAGAAGCGCTGCAGCCGCAGACATTTCTCATGTGGCATTAAACACATTCTGACAGCAGAGCAGGAAACGCACGTCTGTCTCATGTAGTCCAGAAGCCAGAAAAATACTCATCCATCACCCGCTTCTGCGTCTGGATGTAGAGCCACGACCTTGAGCTGTAAACAACAGCACTGATGCATTACAGAGCGCCGCATGAATAATTAGACTGAGAAAAGGCCGCCTTAAACATAGCGGACGGTAGATATGAATATGAATATGGAAACAGATGGAGACACTGTAGAAGAGATTTTCGAATGATATAAAGATGCATCTGCTGATTGTTTGAATGTTTAATTTGAATGTCACATTTTTAAATGTTGCAAAGTTCTTTCCTGGATTTGACTGTTACTGTATCACAAAACATAGCAACGCCATAGCAACCACCAACAACTCCCAAACAACTTCATAGTAACAAGCACAAAACCCCAGAAAATTCTAAAAACACTCAAAACACCTTAGTAACAAGAAATGTTCATTCAGAGTTATCTGGTCTTTAATAAAGTTCACTAAACGTTAGCGCAAAACATTATTTATACATTGTTCATGGAATGTTTATTTCCGAAACATTCAGTTGGATGAATGTTTAGTTTAACTAATGTTACTAGTTTCAGAATGTTCAGAGAAGATTCAAAAGTAATCCATGATGTTCATCACGTTTCCATGATCAAATGCAACCTTGTAGCAATGCCCTGGCAACCATGCAGAAGACCCTAGCCCTGTGTGGTTGCCAGGCTGTTGCTATGAGGTTGCTAGGCTGTTAGGGTTATCGTTAGGTTTGTTGTTGCCAGGGCCTTGATATGAACTCGCAAGGTGTCCTGGGTGGTTGCCAGGGTGTTGCTATGAGGTTGTTAAGGTGTCCTGGGTGGTTGCCGGGGTGCTGCTATGAGGTTGTTACGGTGCTCTGGGTGGGTGCCAGTTTGCTATATAGACGTTTTTGGCAACTTTTCAGATTTACAATAAAGTTGCTATGAGGTTGCTAAGCTGTTCTGGGTGGTTTGCAAGACGTTGCTATGAGGTTGCTTGGGTGTTGCTATATGTTAGATGGTTTTTAGGACATTGCTTTGAGGTTGTTAGGGTGCCCTGCATGGTTGCCAGATTGTCTCTTTGATGTCACCAAAGTGTCAAGGGTGGTTGCTAGAGTGTTGCTATGAGGTTACTAGGATATTGGGGTTATTGTTAGGTTGGTTGTAGCCAGGGCGTTACTATGAGGTTGCTGAGGTGTTCTGTGTGGTTGCCATGGTGTTACTATGAGGTTGATAGGGTATTATGAGTGGTTGCTAGGCTGTTTTGGATGGTTGTCAGGATGTTGCTGTGAGATTGCTGGGCTGTTATAAGAGGTTGCTGGGCTGTTGGTGGTGGTTGCTATGAGATTGCTGGGCTGTTACAGATGGTTGTCAGGGTGTTGCTATGAGATTGCTGGGCTGTTATGAATTGTTGCTATGAGATTCCTGGGTTGTTATGGATGGTTGCTAGGGTGTTGCTATGAGGTTGCTAGGGTGTTAGGGTTAGTGTCAATATGGTTGTTGCCAGGGCCTTGCTATGAGGTTGTTCTAGGTGGTTGCCATGGTGTTGTTATGAGGTTGCTAGGGAGGTTCTGTATGTCCTTCAGTGTAAATCTTTCCCCCCCCCATTTTATCTACTGCCAGACAAACATAATTGTAAATCTGATATGGTAGAGTTGTAGATTGTGATGATTGATTTCATATGTGTGGTTTATAGGGCATGTAACATAACCAATTTTGTGATCTGAGTGAATAATGTAACTCAAAATTCAGTAAACGCAGCTTGTGCGTGTAGTTCATGTGAACAAAATGTGAAAGTAAAAGTGTGTTTTGTTCACTTTTATTCATATGAACAAAGAGATGTATGCGACTTTATATTTGTGTTGATGAAATGCAAGGCTTTTGTCTTTCTCTGTATGAAATGAACCAGCTCAAGAAGACTTGCTAACACCGCTGTCATTTCAGTTTGTAATCCTTTTTATGGATGAAGAGGAGTGAAATTCCTAGAAAATTGTTTTAGAATAATAACTTAGGAATCACAATCATGTTACATGTGGACTGACTAAGCATGCAAGAAACCTTAACACAGGAAATTTGACATTTAAAAAAACTAGACTGGCAATCATTGTGAGCCTGATGCAGAATATTGCACAATTTCAACTTTCTATCAAAGCCATTACGGCAGGAGAAACAGTGTGTGTGATTACAGCTAAGAGTGAAAAGTCATCTGAATTCAGAATGTTTGCATTTCCATCGATTACAGTACTTCAGCAGCTGTCATGCTGTTTGCGTTCAGCCCATCTGAAGCAGTAATGAAGGAATGTTTGTTCTATAGATGATGCCTCTGCAGCAGTGTTTGTCCTTGTTTTGTCCTCTGCTGTTGTTGTCTGAGTTCTGCATTAAGCTTCATTTGCTGACTGCGGTCCAAAAACATCCTCATTAGTTTTATTCACAAAGCGTTCATTAGTTTCATCACTTTACCTCTCGTTTCGCCAAAACTGATCGCAGCAGATTGACTTCGTTAGTAAGGTTTTGTTTTTTTGATTGTCATGACTCAAGGCACAGATTCGCCCACGATTGCAAACAATTACCGAATGAAACTGGGGAAAAGTAGCTCTGTGGCATATGAAGAAATACCAGAATTAAGGCTAAAACAGATGCTACACTATGTTTACTGGATATAATAAATGCTACATTTTTATTTTTTTATTTTTTTCAGTAATATATGCCTCCATCATGTTAGAGTTGCATGTGGTCGCCAAGGTATTGCTCTGCGGTTATCCAGAATGTTTTGCTAACATTCCCATTAAGTTATGAAAAGTTTTAAGAAGTTTGTTTGTTTGATTGGTTGGTTATGCAAATATTAATTGAACATTCCATCTTATCATTTTACATTGAATATTCTCTGAACGTTCGGAGACAAGTAGTTACATTTAAATTTGAGATGAATGGTGTTGCTATGAGCTTGCTTGAAAGAAAGTGAAAAAGTGAAGTGACATACGGCCAAGTATGGTGACCCATACTCGGAATTTGTGCTCTGCATTTAACCCATCCAACGTGCACACACACAGCAGTGAACACACACACACTGTGAACACACACCCGGAGCAGTGGGCAGCCATTTATGCTGCGGCGCCCGGGGAGCAGTTGGGGGTTCGGTGCCTTGCTCAAGGGCACCTCAGTCGTGGTATTGAGGTGGAGAGAGCGCTGGACAGTCACTCCCCCCACCTACAATCCCTGCCGGCCCGAGACTCGAACTCGCAACCTTTAGATTATGAGTCCGACTCTCTAACCATTAGGCCACGACTTCCCCTTATAGCATATGACTGCTATATGACTGCTCTGGGTGGTTGCCAGGGTTTTGCAATGAGTTTGTTAGATTGCTCTTGGTGGTTGCCAGGGTGTTGCTGTGAGACAGTTAGACTTCTTTGGGTGGATGAAAGGGTGTTGCTATGACATTATTAGACTTTTCTGGTTGGTTGCCAGGATGTTGCTATGAGATTGCTAGACTGTTCTGTGTGGTTGCCAGAGTGTTGCTATGAGGCTCTTAGACTGTTCTGGGTGGTTGCCAGGGTGTTGCTATGAGATTGCTAAACTGCTCTGGTTGGTTGCCAGGGTGTTGCTATGAGGTTGCTAGATTGCTCTGGGTAGTTGCCAGGGTTTTGCTATGAGGTTACTAAGGTGTTTTGGGTGGTTGACAGGGTGTTTCTAACATCCATAGCAACAAACTCAACAACCACACAGAACACAGTAGCAACCTCATAACAACACCCTGGCAACTGCCCTTAACACTCTAGCAATGAGGCTGCAACGTTCACACAGGCAGAAATCCCAGTTTTATGTATTATGAAACTGTAAACACTGCGCTACCAGTGCAAAACAGCTTATCTGTTTATATAGCAGCATCAACAACATAACTTAAATTTTCCCAACTCTATGCACTTTAAAAACACAGGGACACATCGTAATTCACTGGACTCTCTAAACCAGGCAGTGAAGCCGTGAGTTTTGCTCAAGTGCTGTGGGATTATCAAGCTCTGCGTGGCTGGAAAGACTTATCACCACACTGAAGGTAAAGCGGGCGACTATCAATAAAACATGAGCAGCAGGCTTCACATCTAACACATTGCTCTTATTTATGTAGGCGTCTCAGATCCGTATCTGTGCTCACAAAACCCTATGATCTACGTCTTTACGCTATCAGATCTCTCAGGGCTTTGGGAAGAACACACGCAGCTCAATTAATATCTGATATATTTACAGATGTTAGCCGCACGCTGCTTTTAGGGCGAGGAGGTGATATTGAAACGCACTTTCTGGAAATCAATTCATTATAGTGCAACTTGAGAAGAAAATGCATTTTGTGCTCTTCACACACTTGCCATATAATATCACAAAGGCCTTTGTTTATCTGACTAATATTGAATTTCACTCTTATTTCATTCATTGCTATTGTTTATCGATACCAAATGCTGCTTCGTATTTAATCCACGATTTAGACTGCAACACAAGAAAGTGCATAAGCGATTCCATGAATAATATGAGTCCGCAGTGAATATTCGCTTGGAGTTCTGTTACAGTGACCCCGAACGTGACCCCGTCAGAAAGTACAGCGTGTTTCCTGCGGCGGTCTGACGTGACGGGGCACGATGCGCAACCGGAGGACCTCCGCACACCGCGGGTCTCCTTTGTATCAATAAACGTC
Organism: Acrossocheilus fasciatus; assembly: GCA_036784905.1. Taxonomy (NCBI): domain Eukaryota; kingdom Metazoa; phylum Chordata; class Actinopteri; order Cypriniformes; family Cyprinidae; genus Acrossocheilus; species Acrossocheilus fasciatus. Next base: position 4,815,456 of record CM071947.1, read on the forward strand.
ACATTAATATTCCCGGCGCACTGCACATGATGATTATGATGGATACAAACTGACAAGAGGAGTGTGTAGTGTCATTTGTAATTGGTCGGCGCGTGGAGATGTTTTTCCTCGTAGCGTTCAGTCCCACAGGATTGCTAATCAGATATAGACCGCCGGTAATTATCCGGTGAACCTTCAGCATGGAGGACGAATGGACTTCAAATGCTCTAATCAATGTTTTTTCAGTGCATGTGACACCTCACTGAAAGCATTAAAATTTAATTATTGTAAACACTGTAACTTATGATGACTTTAAATGAAGATTATGAACGAATAAACAGACTTAGAAGCAGCAGAGTATCATCAGCATTAGATGCATTCGTATGGTTTGCTTGTGAGTCTCAATCTAAAGGCACTTGCACACTACAGAATGACAGAGAATGCTGTAAATGCTTTAATTTCAACAATATTTATTTATTTAACCTTTATTTAACTAGGCGAGTTAATTAAGAACAAGTTCTTATTTTCAATAACAGCCTGGCAGGAGAATTAATATCTCCTGAGAAACATACAAACATGTATTACAATACACAAAACACATAAAAGAATAGAATCTCAGCTAAAACATTTACAATGATGTTAAAACAACAATAATAAATGCATGAGTTCAACTTTTGCTGCTACATGCTCTGATGTGGACATTCATTGAGAACTTCAGATTGGGATTTCAGAAGTCCAATTTTGATTTCAGAATGACCTTCAAAATGGATCTTACATAACAGCCAACATAATAACCTTACTAAACCCGAAACAATGCCCTGGAAACCACCCACAGTGAGTTTTGAGTAAACACAAAAAAATTCTTGTAAATAATTAAAAATGAAATAAAAATATTCCACTTTTTTTTGCAATTATTTATTTTTATTTTTAGCAATTATGTTAAAAATAAGTGGTAGACTTTTGGGTGGACAGAAATTGTAACCACTAGTACAATTTAAATAATCACTCATGGATCGGATTGCACTACAGCTTGAGTTGAACACCAATCTAATACTGACATATGATAGATTTTAGCATTGAGTGAATATAACACTCCAGTTTTTACACATCTATATGTGAGTTTGACCTTCATCTATGCATTCTAGCACTGTTGACTCAAGCAGCTCAATATATGCATCATGATTTCAAATCAGCATGCAGAAGTTCGCAGGAAGCCATATTGAAATGTCATTTACATGTAGGATCAGAACGAATCAGACAATTTAAGACTCGATCAGAACATCAAAACATGAGGAGCTGAAAGTCCAGACATGCCCCAAGAAAACAGGACAACGTCATAAATCAGATTCCTAGCTCCGACCTCTGAAGGAAGACTACCCAACAAGCCTCTTCCAGAACAGCTTGCAACCTTAAGACAAAAGAACACTTATTGATAAGTACAATGCCGGAAGGAGATCGTCAAATTTGGGAGAAGTAATCAAGACTGATGGTCAAAGAGATGGCCATCACATGCGTTCCACGCTGGAAATCACGAGCTTCCTTAGACTGACTTTTTCCCCACAAGACAAAGACTGAGACTGAAATTCTTTAGGAGACATTTTAACCTCTCTCTGGTCTTCACCGAACATGTCCCTATGTCCTACATAGAACTACACAGAGACTTTCTTTTTCATATGTATATAAAATCATCCTAAAACACCATTTCTAGGCATAACACTATATTATGTATGTAACCCACACATTAGACTATCATGTTTTAAGCACATATTATGTATGTCTTTCTAATAACTATTGAATGACTTTAAGGGTTAGTCGTGTTTGGTATGTATGAGTTTGACAATTCTAGCTTGAAACATTTCTTTCAATTAATTCTGTGTGAAATGTATCATATTCTGGTTATAGAAATCAGGTCCAAAATTATACTTTACAAGAGCGTGCAAAATTCGGACCATGTGACCAGATAACAAACTGATTTATGATGGGAGGAACACCCCTAGCTAAGATAATAGCCTATCTAATTGGTCAAGACACCAGATGGGAGGTGTTCCAAAAGCCGAGTTTAAAAACTCAGTACACCATCAAATCTACCTTTCTTGCCCTTCTCTCTTCTGTCTTTTTGCCACTGCGTTTTGACGCTGCTTTTTAGCGCTCTTTGAACGTGCTCTGGCCTACAGGTCAGTTGCTACTTAACACCACGATGAGAGGAAAAACCACCTAGTCTCGTTATATCCTTTCTTTCTTTTATTTTAGTTTCTTTTCCTTTGCGAGTTTCGTGTTCTCAGTTTAAGTTTTGCCGCCACGCTTTGTCTCCGAGTTCAACTCGAGCCTGTGACCGCCTCAAAACTTCAACCAGACCAACTCCGCATCCTCAGCCAACGCCCAAGACATCCCTTCAACGACTACTGAACTTCCAGCCAATCAGCACTTGGGAAACCCCTTTTCCTGCAACGATGACGACGACAAAAGGGAATCCCTGTAACACAAAGGCAACACAAGCAAGTAACCTCCCAGATTCTAACTGGTGCATTTAATATAAATTTTAGCCTCATTGAGAAACTCAATGCGAGGGTTAATTAAGTGATTGATGGTTGTTCAGGTCTATGCAATAGCACATATTGCTATAAACTTGGGATTTCACATTCTCATTCTCTAAACTCATCCTTTCTCTCTTTTTGCAACGTGTGAATGCATGTGTTCATGTGTTAGATTAGTTTATGTCTTAGGTTTATATAAATAAAGTCTTATTGATAGTGAAAAGAGAAGTATCTTGTGTTTTGTGCTTACAAGTTAATGTCTTAATCTGCCAATCTTCTTACTGTGCTTATTAATAGTGTTTTCACTATATTTTGGATTTTAATATCCAGTTATTAATTAATGTTATACGGCTCGTTCAGTGAATCGCCGGCCGACTCGGTGATCAGCCGCAAAACAGTGATTCTGTTCAAATTCCATATAAAATCATTAATTTAGTTTAGCACAAAGGGAATCATTTTTTACATATCAAACCCTACATACAGTACATCTCTTTTATTGTCACAGACGAGGTGCTCGATTCCGTCAATCATCAATAACCTCACATGATGAATCCAAGCATGTTTCATAATAATAATCAGAGCGAGGTCCATCTAGGGTCAGTGGCAAAAAGCCCTGAAGAACCGCCGCAGCAAAACGCACTCATGCAAAAAATGGATATCCGCAGAGAACGCGCAATATATTATGGCCACCACTGAGAGAGATGGGCTTCCTCACACACCACGATCAATACACGCATCAGAATTCACCGCCGCTTCTGCTGCTTTGTTTTGGGTGTAATGAGAGGTCGCAGTGCAGTATGGGTAATGAACAAGCTTTAGATATATATACACACACACACACACACACACACATATATATAGTTCAGATGCAAAAGCGTCTATTTGCCATTTGCCATTTTCTTCTAAAATGAGCATTTTTATCAGGCTCCTATGTGTAGGTTCAGAAATTTCACTTTTATGGCAATGAATAGGTTCTTTTCTTTGCCATTTAATTGAAATAACTGAAAATAAACATAGGATCCTGATAAAAATACTAATTTTAGAAGAAAATTTCAGACGGCATTTTATATGGCTTTTATATAAAATGCAGCACATCGGTTACAGAAAAAGGCAAATACTCCAAATGTGTGATGAAACACTGCCACCCGATTTAACGGTGCATCCGCCAGCCGTGCACAATCAGATCAAACGTGCGCTGCGCTTCTGCAGCTCTATCAAGTAATAAAGTCCCCCCCATTCAGATTTGACTCAGAATTTTGTGTTAGACAGTTTTGTGTTACACTGTTATTCATATATTAAATATTGGGGAATATAAATCACTTTCATAGAGGTTGTTCAAAATGAAAATGCATAAAGTAAACAGAGAACAATTTCAAGGACTATTCTTGACAATGAAAGCGGAGTGTTCACCCACAAATTTAAATTCTGTCATCATTTACTCACCCTCTGTTAAACACAAAAGAAGATATTTTGAAGAATGTTGCCAACTGAACAGCAGCTGGTAGAAATTGACTTCCATAAGGTAGAGTGGGGGAAAACGGCAACTGTTCTCATATCATATATAACTGTGATGTTCTACAAAACAACAAGCTTTAAAACACTTTTTTTCTTTCTGCTGAAAATGAGATCATTTACTGTGAAATCCGTTTTCTCTCCGGTACATCACCAGTGCAAGCTTCATGGTGAATACTTCTACATCACTCTTGTCAACGTAGTCCATAGTTGCAATAAAAATTTACCTTGTGGTTATTTTGGGAAAAACAGTAGGGGGGCGTTTTCCCCCACTCTACCCTAAAGAAAAAAATACCATGCAAGCCAATGGCTACCGGCAACTGTCTGGTTACAAAGATTCTTCAAAATATCTTCACTAAACAGTTAACTGAACAGTTGCTGGAAGCCATTGATTTAAACAGTATGGGGGGAAAACTATGGAAGTCAATGATTGCCAGCAACTGTTTGGTTACCAACTTTCTTCAAAATATCTTCTTTTGTCTTTGACAGAAGAAAAAAATTCATGCAGGTTTGATATAACAAAGTGGGTAACGATGACAGAATTTTTATTTTTGGGTGAACTATCCCATTAAGCATTATTTTCTTACTTTTACAGTGAAACGTGACCTGAATATGTTTTTCACAAGATTTTGAACCAATGCTGTGCTGCATTTGACAGTGAATTAGTGTGATAAGCACATGTCATTAATCTTGATCGCCTGTCATGGCAGGTTTAATTATGAGGGAGGGACGAGTCACTAAACAAGAGCTTCGTCAACTAAACATACTGTTTCCTTTCATTTCACATCAGAAGTGCTGCACAGTCAGTCACTAACTTACCAGGAGTTCAGCAGCTCTTACAGGGATCAAGCTCTCGGGTTTCTGGGTTCATGCACATGTCAGGTTGAGCGATTGTCCGAGTCATTGATCCTCTGCAGACCTAACTTCAGACCACTGCTATAGAGACATAAATGAGACACTCACAATGTGTATTACTGTGAAAGCGCTTCAAAGCATCTCTGCAATTCTGATTATTTCCATTAGCATAATAAAAGTCTAAAATAGAATTTGATGTTGGCATGTTTACTCTAATAAAAAAATACTACTATTTTATGCTACGGAATAACATAAAAACATACTATTCAGTATTGTGCAAAAATATTTACGATTAACATTTTCTTTACTTTTTTCCTTGTCACAATGCATTCTGGCATTGTCTTCTCCAAATGCAATGAAACGAGGAAACTTAGAAGGTTATATTTGCATAACAATGTTGCTTAACGTTTGTCATAGCCTTCATGACCAAAGTGCATCTATGATGCCTTAAAATGGTCCCTACATAGGCAGCTCACGGGAATAGAAAATGTTTAAAAGAATAGTTCACCCAAAAATGAAAATATGCAGAAAATATGCTCACCCTCAGGCCATCCAAGATGTAGATGAGTTTGTTTCTTCATCAGATTTGAAATGTAGCATTCCATCACTTGCTCAGCAATGGATCCTCTGCAGTGAATGGGTGCCGTCAGAATGAGAGTCCAAACAGCAGATAAAAACATCACAATAATCCGCAAGTAATCCACACCACTCCAGTCCATCAGTTAACATCTTGAGAAGACAAAATCTGTATGTTTGTAAGAAACAAATCCATCATTAAGACATTTTTAAATACAAACCGTTGCTTCCGGCAAAATATTAGCCCATAATCCATAATAACACTTCTTCCAGTGAAAATGTCCATTTCCTGTTGTCCTCTCGCATCAAAACACTCCTACATATTTGTTCAGAACTGTTCTGGATTGTTTTGGCTTGTAAACAGCGCTTGATCTGTGCAGATTTCTCTCCTGATTCAGACCAGACCACATTTTCACTGGAGGAAGCATCATTATGGATTATGCTTTTTGGCAGAAAAAACAGCTTGAAGTTAAAAATGTCTTAAAGATGGATCTGTTTCTTACAAATACATCTTTTCACTTCACAAGATGTTAATTGAAGGACTGAAGTGTTGTGGATTACTTGTGGCTTATTGTGATGCTTTTATCAGTTGTTGGGCTCTCATTCTGACGGCACCCATTCACTGCAGGGGATTCATTGCTGAGCAAGAGATGGAATGCTAGTTTTCTCCAAATCTGATGAAGAAACAAACTCATCTACATCTCGGAGGCCTGTGAGAGAGTAAATTCTCATCAAGCTTTCAATTGAGGGTGAATTATGCCTTTAAAGATGCTATGACATGAGATTAGTTTCGTATTCATTTTCAGAATCTGTACAGGGTTGATAATGAAATTCCATCATAATTTGTAACCAACCCTAACGGGATCCAATAAACACCCCCTGAGAATCTGCCAAGAGTCAAATCAGATCCTGCTGGATAAACAGGACCGGTGCCAGATTATGAGAAACACTCCATTTAGTAATCCATCAATCCTTTGGGATTTTTTGACTGTTAATTAATTAAGCAGAGAACATGATGATTAAACACAGAGCTGAAAGTTGTTTCTTCTATAAATTGTTTTAAGCTTTTTATCCTCTGTAGACGAGTGTATGTTCATTCTGTCTGATATGGGGTTAGATCTCTGCCACAATTCTGAGCGCGAAAGATCATATTTTGAGCACACACAAGTGCATTTTGCATGCACGCGAACTGAGTTGAGGAGAAAATGTTTGTCTCGCAAAGAAGAAAAAAATGTTGAGCGTACGAAAATCAATTTTGCATTTAAAATAAGTTTTTGAATGTGTGCAGCCCTTCTCTTTTGCGCATGCAATGTTTCACTAGCTTGCTCCCCTGATGCCCGCCCTCAGTGCTCTCTAAACGCCGATGACTCACTTGCTCAACACAACCCAGCAATGCTAGCCAATCAGAGATGAGGCTGCTAAATTCTGATTGGCTGCTTTGACAACCAATCACAACATTCCCTCCATTACCTACAACAGTGGAAGAGGAAAAATACAGTACGTGCATAATTATTATGCAAGTTGATATTCTGATCATACTTTTTCCAAGCACAATTTACTAATTCCAAACAACATCAATCTTAATAACTACTATTAATCTTGTTTTTAATCATTTATAACTGATATGTAATTGTTAATGAAGACTGGAAGTGAAAAACGCCTTATATTCAGGTGTGCATAATTATTAAGCAGGTTTTCTTTTATAGATAAAATCTCGAGATGGACTAAAAATGAACTCCCAAAACTTACTGCCAGATTCTGGAAGATAAATTCTTCAAACAGTGGTACAAGAGGATGTGGCGCTGGTCCTTCCAGAGTCACCCTAAACTTATCTGTCTATAAAGCCTATAAAAAAATCAGTCTTCAAGTATTTTACTACATTTAAGTATGTGATTCTTATTAAGTAGGGGTCATTTTTTAGGATTCTTTACTTAACCTAAGACTCTGAGAACCTGACACACTGTACTTCTAGAGACTTCTAGATTGCAGTTTTGGAAAATGGTGGCGCTGGAGACTAAATGGTTCCTGGTGATTTCACACCTAATTCTTCATCTTAATTCCTAATTCTTTTGCAGTTAACATGCATCTTTTCTTCTCCACGTGTTTTTGTCTGACCCTGCTGACCCACTGAGCATTTTGCTGTCCAATGGTCATGTCTTAACTTTGCAATTTCTAGTATTGCATTAGTTTTGAATATTTCTCAGGGGCATTTAATAATTTTTGACTTTCAGTCTGAGTTAAATCTCTTTTTTGGCTCATTTTATCTGTAAAAGAAAACCTGCTTAATAATTATGTACACTTGAATGTAAGGCATTTTTCACTTCCAGCCTTCATGAACAATTATATATCAGTTATAAATGATTAAATACAAGATTAATAGTAGTTATTAAGATTGATGTCGTTTGGAATTGGTAAATTGTGCTTGGAAAAAGTATGATCAGAATATCAACTTGCATAATAATTATGCACGCACTGTATTTTTCCTCTTCCACTGTTGTAGGTAATGCAGGGAATGTTTTGATTGGTTGTCAAAGCAGCCAATCAAAATTTAGCAGCCTCGTCTCTGATTGGCTGGAACTATGGCATATTGTAATGCTGGGTTGTGTTGAGCAAGTGAGTCATCGGCTTTTAGAGAGCACTGAGGGCGGGCATCAGGGGAGCAAGCTAGTGAAACGTTGCACGCGCAAAAGAGGTCTGCACACATCCAAAAACTTATTTTAAATGCAGAATTGATTTTCGTGCACTCAAAGTACTTTCTTCTTTGCGAGACGAACATTTTCTCCACAAAAATCAGTTCGCGCACATGCAAAATTCACTTTTGCGCGCTCAGAATTGTGGCAGAGATATAACCCCATACTCTGACAGGTGGTGTGCTTCTCGGCTCTCTATAACCAGCCCAGAAAAATCATCCTTTATTCAGTGCGAGAAAGAAAAGATTCAGCAGAAGACAAGTGACCCAATTACCACGTAATGGACTCTGGGTGGTCTTTTAGGTGACATATGGAAGTCATTCCCACAGACGGAGGGATAACACTTCAAAGCAATCACCAGACATCCACCTGAATCACCGACACAGAACTCATAATAACCACATCTGATAGAATGACACTCATTTCACTCATATATGATATCATTAGAATATAATGAATCATGGCTGGATATTATGATGAATCAGATCCAGCAGTTCTCACCATTTTAAAGTGAAAATCAGATGTTATAGCATGACTGAAATATTCATATATTCTGTATATATGCCAAAAATTATGACATTACCACAGTAAAGGTTTAAAACATGGTATTTTTTATGGTACCAAACCACCCAAAAACTTTGTAATGCAACGAGACTGCAATAAATACCATGGTACTGAATGATTACAGGTATTAGTATAGTACTCATATCTGTACATATACTATGATATACATAACATACTGTATACTATAAAGATGGTAATACCATAGTAAATGCCAAACATGTGGCATAATTATAGAATCAAGCATGGTATTACCATGATAGTGTGGGATATTTTATATTATGCCATGGTCTGTCTGAATACTCGATTCTGATTGGCTGGCAGGTGTTGATTAAATTCGTTGAACTGCACAGGTAGTTCCAGGTCAGTTTAATCACGTTCTATATTAATGCGCTTCCTATAAACATTGGTAACCATAGTAACATACCGTTACAGTTGAATAGTAATACAGAGTGAGATCTTACTGCACTACTTAATATATTTGTCTGCTCTGTCTTATTTAAAGCGAGTAGAATGCTACATTTAACAAGTTGAAACTAACGAAAATAACCATCATTTCTATTGTTCCGGTCAAATATTGCAGGGCAAATATTATTAACATCTTTAATATGTGAATGCTGGCAAATGACCATGGCATAAATGGGATAATCAACGGCTAGCTGTGCATTAAACGATTTGAATGCACTTGCCTCCCTCCGCTTTCTTCGCCTCCAAGTCGTGCATTCAAATCGTTTAATGCACAGCTAGCCGTTGATTATTCCTTACGTACTGAATGATAAGCAATACAGAATGAAGTATTTCAAGATACTGTTAAGAATATCATGGTATTACCATGGTAAATGCCAAAATAACGTGGTAATGCCATCATACTCTTCTGTCACCCCTATGATTTAAGACTTGACTTTGAGCTGTGAGGTTGTGTATAACTTCTGTGAGAATAATCAGAGACGTTTCAAACGGTTTAGCCTCACTAAACCCTGAGGATACTTGACGAGTCACTATCTCCTCAGTCGAGTGGCGGGTAATCGCTTATGTTGATTCCAGAGCTCAGCTGAGCCTGATTTATGACGGACCTGCAGCAATAAATCTCCACGGATCCATTCGTTTTTCCTGTGTGACATCCAGGACATCAGCGACAGCATGAGTGAGCCCAAAGACGTTTACTGTCTGCTGTGGGACGGGGAGATAATTAGCTCCAGTCAACTGCCTATGTAGGGAGTATTTTAAGGGAGGAGTCATAGTCTCAACACAAAGGCTGAAAAATGGTGAAGCTGCCATTTAGGATACCTTCTTTTAGACACATCAATTAGCATTTAACATTTAAACACGTATATGAAATTGAACGTATGAAAAAATAAAATATGCATTCAATACTGAAAATATAAACTCACAAAATATATATAATAATATACTATATATATATTGTGTGTGTGTGTATATAGCTTATATATTATATATATATATATATATTATATATATATATATATATATACATATATACACACAATCACCATTATTTCATCCAATATTTATTGAAACGTAATAAAAAAGTAGTTAAACAATTTTTTTTTTTTTATAAATATGGACAATTTCACCCAATATTTCTATGGTGTGTAATCATGTTTTAATTTAACTAGCTTTAACATGCTCAACAAGTGCTAAACTTTTCCAAGCTCCGCCCCCTTAGGTTACCGTTGCTAAGTACATCAGACAATTTTTACATAAATCTCATGGGGATGATATTAGAAATGAGGCATAATTAACATACATGAATTCACCTGAGGTTATTGGATGACCTTTGGATCTGCTGCTTCTGCTGACAGTCATACAAGCAGCTCAGCAACCATGAACAGTGTTAAATAAGTTATAGATGTCCTGCTCTGGTTGAAGGACCTCTAAAACATCATCTGAGAGCTGATAGGACCTTTGAAAAGAAGCATGATGAATAATGAATGGACAATAGGGCTAACTCAAGTTATTAAACACAAAGTTTCAGATTACCTGTTTCCACCACACGTGACCTGAGGTTGATATCATCGTGGTTTGAGGTGTTTGATCACATCACTAACTAGAAACTCTAGCACTCAAAAAGATGTTGAACTCAAATGTTCAACTTTTATAAACGAGTTTGTGTCAGTGTTGCCGTGAAAGCGGCTTCATTTGAGTCGAGCACGTATCCTGAACTTCATTATCACCATCATAAGCGCAAATTTAGTATAGAGCAACACATCAGTGGGAAATTTGAATAAAACATGCAGCCTGATTAGACGCCTTAAAACCTGTGACGCGCAGGGTAATCAGGCCTCGGTCACCACCATATAAACATACTGCCACTTTATATCCTTCCGATCCGCGTCTTATCATCCGCCATGCCAAGGTCATGATAATGTGTGCATTTAATTGCTGATACACTTGATTATGTGCGAAATATTGAGGGGGTAAATTGGAGTGCGCTGCTTTGCATTTTAAAAGGTTCCTCCTGCTGTTCATGAGCCCATTAAAGTTTGTCATATTGATTCGGGCGGGTTTATAGTTTAGAGCAGAAACATTTTCACTCTCTCCTGAGAACTGAAAGATTAATCCATTGCAAACAAATTACTTTCTTTAAGTGATCCATAGAAATTATACTTTTTAAAGGAATATAACAAGCTCAATACAAGTTAAACTACACTATAGACTATAATTTCCAGTTTGTAAAAAAAATAATAAAGGCAAACATAAAATGAATATATAAATTCATAAATTATACATGAATATCTATCTATATATTGTTCATATATACAATTATACAATATAAAAACCTGTTCTTCTATATATATATATATATATATACAGTATACATACATACAAATTGAATATATAACTTCATAAAGTATATATGATTACAATATATGTGTAATGTTGATATATGTAAAATAAAAATAATTACATAAATTACATAAACAATTACTAAAAAAATAATTATAAATTAATATATAAAACAAATCACAAATTATATATGATTATTAATGTACATAATGTTGATAAGAAATTAAAAAAACTCTCAGTTTGTAAACAATTAAAAGCATCATTTACGGAAATCATTTACACTGCAAGGGGTTTCACGGGGATAAACATTATAATTAGACCAGTTTATATCCATATTTGATCACACATTGATCAAAATCTAAAATACATGGTTTAAAAAAATATAAGCACAAAACTTCAACATTATGTTTGTTAATCTGATACTAGAGTGATAAAATCACATCCTGACCTGAACTCCTTTCATGATAAACCAGCAAATCCAGTAACTTTTACATGCAAAATCCACCACAAAACCAGATGTTCATACACCTAGAAAAGAAGGCCCGTGAAAAAAAATGACCATTTAGACACTTTACAGCTCAAATAACACACATTTGTGCAGGTGCTTTAACACAAATACAACCCCTTCATAGACTTACATTGAAAATGCATTAATGTAAAGCATTTTTCCAGTTTTTAGAGACGAGTGAAATAATTTTGTGGTGATTGAGAGCTTGTCACCAATGCAGTGCACAGAGTTTAAGTTGATTTGAATGTGGTATCTTCCATTTCGTGTTTCTGAGCACCTTACAGCAGCATTCAAAATCTGACAACAAATATGATTTCATATTTGCCTGGACAATTGCACACTGACACCTGACACAGCTGGGTGAATGTAAACAGTCCGTCATCTTATGATACCATTCCATATTCATCCATCTGAATCATACTGAACGCGTCTGAATGCACTGAATGTTGCATAATACAGTAGCCTATTGATTCTGTGCTTCCTTTTCCATATTGTAGGCCTGTAAAACATGCACCAGTACAAATATATATGCCTATGGGAATTACAAGAGCTTAGAATTTAGCAGGAACGCTCAATACTAGCAATAATTATGATCAAACAATTAAATATATGTATACGTAACCACTGTTGTTGTAATTTCGGCTGCATCTGAATTAGGTCATACCTTTGATATTACCTGAAAATTTAAAGTAAATATGCTAGAAAAACCACATGCTTTCAGGACGTAACTTACATTTAATACATGCAGAGTAAGAACATAAGGTAGCCGAAGTGTTTAAAACATACGAGCACAGTTCAGCCTCTTTAACTTTCGTTAATGGAGTGTTTCACTTGTTAGCAGTACACCCTCACCTGAATATGTTCGTATCTGTGGATGTCTTCGACGTAGCTATCTTTGGAATGGAAATATAGATATTTTATTTTTAGCCTATATCATACTTTTTTGCTTATTTCAATTAATCTCATAAAAATAGCAAGCTAAGCTAACAATATCGTATAAACATGGTTTAAGAACAGACAAAACGATTCACTGATCGAGTCATTTACGCTAGAACTGCTCCGATTGATTCAAATTCAAACTCGTAACTTCTATCATTCATTTCAAGCGATTCACAAGCTAAAACCAGTTCAAAAAAGCCATTCGTTTTCGATTTTCGACACTGCTTGAAATTATTTTAAAAAGCACGTAGTGATGGGTGAAACCTTGTAATCTGTTGAAACATTGCGTCGCAAAATGATTCGCTGTTTTGAAGCGCTCCAATCGGATCGCGTATCATTTGATTCAGATTGGGACTTCAAAACAAGTATCGTGAAACATTTGAATGAGCTTGTAATGTGAATTATTAGGATTGGATATTCAGTGCGGCTTCGCGAATCATTAGATTCAAAGTTTGCTCGCGAATCATTAGATTCAGATCGGGACTTTGGAGAGCAGATCATTAAATGATTGAACTTCAAAGCAGATTCGTGAATCATTTGATTTGGAGTGCATATCGCGAATCAGTGTTTTTTGGCATATTGATTAACATTTGTATAACCACATTTTTACTACAAACACCATGTTAAAAGTATGGTTAGTGTAGCGAATCATTTGATTTAGATCGGAACTTCGGAGCGTGTATCGCGAATCATTTTTTCTTTCTTACCAAACAGTACAAAACATCAAACCATTAAGGCAGTACAGTTGAAAGAGAAAATAAAGAAAGAATGAAAGAAAGAAAATATACACAGATACAATTCCCTTAAAAAAATTAACTATGGTTTTATTACAATAAATGTGCAGTAAACATGTTTAGTTTTTTGATATATTGATTACCATTTGTATAAATCACAGTTTTACAACGACAAATACCATGGTAAAACTGTGGTTAGTGTAGCAAAACCATGGTTAATTACTGTTGTTTGGTGATTTTTTTTATATAAACCATGGTTTAATTTATGGTATACCACTTTTTTTTTAAACATGGATAATTTTCAGAAGGGATGCAGGTTAACAAAAAATGAAATTAATTTACACCTTTAGAGGAAACAAAGGATGTGAAATTTAACTAGCAGGAAACACAAATTAAGTCATATTTTCCTATATTCTCTTTTGATCAGTCAAGCAATCCAAAGAAACCATCTTCAAAACAGAAAGAAAGATCACTTACAAAGTAAGATTAGATCATTAAAACAATCTCACCAAACTTTCGCTGTGTGGGTACATTGCCAAACAAGTGAATGAATCTTCCTCAGAAGGGTGACAAAAACAGCAACTCACTTCAATGTCTGACTTGTAATTATGTAGGCTTTTTGTGAAATTTGGAGTAACTCCTGTTGCTTGACCTCTTCATATTTAAAGAGGTCTGCTACTATGTCCCTACCAATGTCAAAATCAAACCTATGCCTTGGGGAATTATCGGAATAATAAACAGTAAGACAGTGTGTAAAGATGTAGCTGTAACTATGGAGACAATAATTACTGGTGTGAGTTTTATTGAAAATATGTGATGTCGAGTCTTGGCAGATTTGATTTAAACCGCCTCTGTATTTACATGTACAATTTTCCAGGGACTTTGAGTGTAAACTGAAATGAACTGACTCGGAGCAGAAAGTTTTCCTTCCGTAGCAAATTTAAAACGTCAGAGTAACATCACACATTTGATTACAGATGGATATGTAATTAATACGACTATAAAATGTGTTTTGTGATCATCAGCACATTGACGGGTGACATGAGGAGTGAATTTATACTGATGCTGTAGAGAAATGAGACTGAGTCTGTCTATCGATCTGAAATTACAGTCACAGTGGATCCATTTCTTTGGAATTTGTATTTAATCTGCTTCTACAATTTTAAATTGCAATTCTATATGATAGATAAATATAGATAGATAGATAGATAGATAGACAGACAGACAGACAGACAGACAGATAAATGGATAAACAGATAGTCAGACAGATGGATAGACGGACAGAGGAGAATAGTCAGACAGACAGAAAGATAGACAGACCAATAGATGGATAGATAGATGGATAAACGGTCAGACGGATAGATAGACTGAAAGACAGATAGAGAGACAGACAGATAGATGGATAGTCAGACAGACAGAAAGACAGACTGATAGATGGATAAACAGACAAATGGATAAACGGTCAGATGGATAGACAGAGGCTGCGTTTACACTTGGCATTAACAAGCGACCACCGTGATCCGATAAAGCACAGTTCGGGAGAGAGGGGGCGGGGTTTTGCGTTATGTTGACCTGCGAATGTAGACACAATGTGCTGGATTGCGTTTACATTACACTGAGATCAACAACATCTGGATACAGATTGCATGTTAATGCCAAGTGTAAATGCAGCCAGCCAGACAGACAGACAGATGGATGAACAGATGGATAGATAGACAGACAGACAGATGGACAGACAGAAAGACGGACAGATAGACATATGGATAGATAGACAGGCAGACAGACAGATAGACTGATAGTCAGACAGAAAGACAGACTGATAGATGGATAGACAGACAGATAGATGGATAAACGGTCAGATGGATAGACAGACAGGCGGACAGACAGTCAGACGGACAGAAAGATAAATAGATGTAAAGACTGAGAGACAGATGGGAAGAGAGACGGACATTCAGACAGACAGACAGACAGACAGACAGATGGATAGAGACAGTAAGACAGTCACAGACAGACAGATGGATAGATAGATAGATAGATAGATAGATAGATAGATAGATACACAGACATACGGATGAATATATAGAGAGATGGATAAATAGATAGACAGACAGATGAATAGTCAGACAGACAGACAGACAGACAGGTTTGTTCTGCAGTGACCCACATTTGTGTGGCTGTGTCTCTGAGTGTGTGTCTGTTTCTCATCATGTATTCTGCAGGTGAAGCTGCTCTTCATCAGGTCTCTGGTTGTTGTGTGTTCTTCCCCTGAGTCTGCGTGATTCAGTCAGAGCGTTCAGCCATCTGCTCTGCGAAGAACAGCAGACAGAGCAGAAACACAGAGACCAGTGGAGACGCACGCACGCGCACGCACACACACACACACACACACACACACGAGCGAGTCTCTCAGGAAAGGTGACCCTCGGCTCACAGCTGAAATATGACATTTTAAAATAAAAGATGTGATCAGTATTAGTGTCACAGAGGTAAACAAACAGCTCAGCAGATGTGTGTTTCTCCTCATGCTGTCTGTAGTAAATAACAAGACAAAACTCAGACTGTGTTAGTGCATTTGCTGATGTATTATTATTAATAATACTTTGTGCAGAGCAGGATATTAATAATCTTACAAGATAGTAATCAATAATATAAGAACTGCAGTTAACACTCATGTGCTGACAATATATATATATATATATATATTTTCAGCACGAGTGTATACATACATACAGTATATGTCATTTCATGTCATGTCAAATTGATGAATTTTACTCACTGTACCTCAGTAAACCACCTGCTTCCTTCTGGCTATGGAATAAATCAATCATTAAGACCTGTGAAGAACTGAAAAGTTGCAATTGAATGATGCCACAAAGTCTCCACAAACAGACGCCTGGTGCAACTTCAACAAACACATCTTCACAGATGTGAGCTGTAAATAAAATACATTCTTGTGTTTGTTCTCAAAGGCTTTGGCTGTCAGTTACCTATTTTTGTTGTTGCTGTTTGTTACAGAAGCAGCTGAAATTACTCCTGAGTGAAACCCACAGCAGAAAACTTCTCTTCATGATGTCTGCAAAATCATCTGTGACTTAAAAATGAGTTAATCTTACAAACCTCGAAAATTACCAGACTGTATTTCACCACCAAATCAAGAGAAGAACATGATCATATTTTGCATATTAGAAAATGCCTGTTTTTCATCCTTTGTAGAGGCTTCTTCGAGCAATTTTTTCCCCGTTTGATTTTGGGGCAAAATCAGTAGAAATCTTGTGAGATTCTCATGCAGAAGTTGACTTTGAGATTTAAGACGCTCGTGGATGTGATTTTTTTCAGTCATATCACAACAGTCACTTAGTCATTATCTGTGTTTTTCTCTGTCAGCGTCGCTCAGCCTCACAGCTTGTTATTATACGTCATTTCTTTCAAATCACATCAAAGGCATAAGCATTTCAGAAAGGAAAACTCCAGCTGCGTCCAGAGAGTCAGAAAGCGTGTGGGAACATTTCAGTGTTTTGTTTTTCACACACGGCTGACAGAGACGCTTTGTTCACGTATGATCCTGTGGATAGCGTGCTGCTGTAGTATTTGACAACATGATTTAGCGTCACTCACTTTTGACCAAAACAACTGAAAAAACACACAAAAAACATTCTTGACAGAAAAGTTCACCCATAAATTAACATTTGATTACATTTTACTCACCCTCAGGCCATCCCAGATTCCATCACTTGCTCACCAATGGATCCTCTGAAGTGAATGGGTGCCGTCAGAATGAGAGTCCAGAAACATCACAATAATCCACACCACTCCAGTCCATCAGTTAACATCTTAAGAAGACAATAACTGCATGTTTGTACAAATTCAAATACAAAACAAATTCATCATTAAGATATTTTGAACTTCAAACTGTTGCTTCCGGCTAAAATACAAATCCATAATCCATAATAACTTCCTGCAGTGAAAGTCCATCTCCTGTTGTCTCTCAAATCACATATTTGTTTAGAGATGATGTTTTAGACTGTTTTGGCTTGTAAACGGTGCTTGATCTGTGCAGACTTCTCTTCTGATTCAGATCAGACCACTTTTTCCACTGGAGGAAGCATTGTGTTTTAGATTACGGACTCATATTTTAGTTAGAAAATAAAATCTTGATGGATTTGTTTTTTTCCAAACATGCAGCTTTTGTCTTCATAAGACATTAACTGATGGACTGGAGTGGTGTGTATTACTTGTGGATTATTGTGATGTTTTTATCAGCTGTTTGGACTCTCATTCTGACGGCACCCATTCACTGCAGAGCATCCATTGCTGAGCAAGTGATGGAATGCTACATTTCTCCAAATCTGCTGAAGACACAAACTCATCTACATCTCGGATGACCTGAGGGTGAGTAAAATGGAATGACGGCAAATGTTAATTTTTGGGTGAACTTTAAATATCTATGAAATCAAAATGCACTTTTCTAATGCTGTTCTGTGCTAATTTTTAATGTTTTACTTGTAAAATAGAATGGAAATGTGTAAATAAGTTATTAAGAGACAAAAAAAGACCAGAGACACAAATTGTTCACAATAAACAACTGTCATAGGATGTATTTTTTGTTCCAAGTGGCAAATCACTGAGAAAAGCACGGGCAAAGGGTGATAAATACGGAGCGTACAGTCTTGTATTCACAACAACATCGCACTCGCCGACTCACACATTTATTTTGATTTAGTTATACAATGATCGCTTCTTTAACTCCGTTAAACGTAATACTGAGCACTGAATCGTTCAAAGGCAAAAGGAGAAGGTGACGTTACAAAGTTTCATTTCAAAAGAATATTTACAACCAATGAATGTCATTATACACACCTTAGAAACCGTACTATTGTGCCAAATCTCTGGACAATAACTGTTTTATGTACAAAAAGGGCAAAAACGGAGGGATGCGTCGCTCCTCTTCAGCAGCCCCAGTCTCTCGGTCGGTTTCCCATAATGCACCATGAATGTTAATGTCCCTAGACTCGACAAGGCTTTTCAGTCTGTCGGTTTAACTGGATTAGTCCGATACGAGGTGAGAGAGCGTCATATGAAATACTCTTTTTGGTTATCACTGATAATGCTCTGTGAGTTCGGATCCGTGTTAAAGGGCATTTCGGGACTGTCGTCTGTTTTTCCTGCTTTGGGCTCTTGGGTCTGAAACGTTTCTTTCCGTCGGTACAGGAATCGTGCCATCACAGCCAGCGCGGCCAGACTCACAAATATCACGACAGCAATGACACCTGAAAAACAGCACAGCGACACACAAAACGATGAGGAGACTCCGGACAGCAGATCTAGACGCTGTGACTCAATTACATTTCTACATCACTGGATAATGAAACATGCAAAATGGACATGGTTGACTAACTTTAAAAAAAAAAAAAGAAAAAAAAAAACTTAATATGTCTTAGAAAAAAACCTAATATGTATTATATTATACAATGCATTAATTTAATTGTAGTGCTGTCAAATGATTAATCGCGATTAATCGCATCTAAAATAAAAGCTTTTGTTTACATAATATATGACTGTGTACTGTGTATATTTATTATGTATATATATATATATATATATATATATATATATATATATATATAAATATAAACACATGCATGTATATATTTAAGAAAAATATGTTTATATATTAAATATATTTATATATAATATAAAATATAATAATATAAATATATAAATGTACATGTAATTTTCGAAATATATACTGTATGTGTGTGTATTTATATATACATAATAAATAAACAGTACACATACATATATTATGTAAACAGAAACTTTTATTTTGGATGCGATTAATCGCGATTAATCATTTGACAGCACTAATAACTTGTAATGAAAACATAAGGAATTCATATCTGTAGTTATGACTATAATTCAACATTGGATGTAAGCACTGTAAAAAAAAGGGGGGGGGGATGGAGGTTATTAAAATAAATAATATTGAGAATAAATAGAAATTAATATAATGTATTTATATTATTTATTAATTACTGTATCAATATTAATACAAATATATGCATGTAAATAAAAATAACAAATTTAATGAATATGCATTAATTAAATTAACAAACAAATAATAATTTGTGATAAAAACAGAAGGAATTCCATATTTATAGTTCTAGATGATAATTAAACATTTGATGTAAGCACATTTGATGGAAATATGTAAATAAAATCTAAAAATCAATTTATATGCAAATATATTTATAAATATTTATATTATTTAATATTCATATAAATTAATATAAATACCTAAACTAATATGTGTAATATGTATTATAAATTAATATAAATGAACACAATTATGAAAATAATATAAAAATATGTGCAATTTGTGATTAAAACTGAAGAAATTTTAAATGGTTTATGGTGATGGTTTTAGCCACTGCACACTGCAAAAAACAAAGGCAATTAATAATGTCTAATTAATATAATTAAAATATATATATATATATATTTAAAATGAATATGAATATGGGAAAAATAGGGGGAAAATATTACAAATAGTACAAATTAATATAAATGTAATTATTTTAAAAATATACATAAATTTTCATGAAAACTGAATTCCATATTTTTGGTGTACAGTGATAATTCAACTTCGGATAAATACTGCCAAGTAAATAAAATAAAATCTTAAATGGTATAAAGCATTCAAGAGTAATCACCTAAATTGGTCATTTATTGGCGGGTGACTTGCAGACGTGGCTTTTAGTGCCACAAAATGTCTTAAAGTTCAGTCAGAGGCGTTTCTGAAGGGTGAATCCAGACCTCACGCAGATATAATGCCACAATTGATTGTAATTTAGATGCCATTAGAGTGCCATTTTTTAAAGCTGTTAAATACAGACTATCAATAAGGGCCAGAAAGTTGGCAAAAAACCTGGCGACTGGCGCTGTGATGGTCTCGTTACGCCATTAGACGTGTTGTGAATGCTGCTTCGTCTCAATTCTACTCGCTGTCAGAGCCAAACGCCTCTAAAATATTTCTCTCCTTTGTGGCCGGTTAAGCATGGCACATTTAATTATAAAGGGTAAAAGAAATGTCTAATTGAAGCGCCAAAATAAATCTCAGCTCAATTTAATGCCACATTACGGTGGCTGTGAAAAGGACAAAGTGTGTTCGGGATTGCAGCAGAAGCCCCTTAATCAGCAAATAATTTCTTTAAATGTTTAATTAGTTTTGGGGGCCTTTGTTAATTTCATTCTATTTACCGATAGCTTTGGAGAACTCTTTATATTCGGTCAATGTGAACGCAGCCGTTAATCAGTCATTATTGAGAACCGCTGCCGGGTTGAGGTTTTCTGATTAGTTTTATGGAGACTTTTAAATGCACACGGAGACTGAAGTGCACTTTGCATGACAAATCATCCGACGTCAGTGACATTAAGAGCAAGTTTTAGCTCACAAAATGTAAATTCTGTCATTATTTACTCAGACTCATGTCTTTCTTCCTGTTGAACGCAAAAGGAGATGTTTAGCACAATTTTGACGCTGCTGTTTTCCATAAAATGACAGTAAACGGGCGAATCGTTCAAAAAGCAACATACACTGAAATAAATTTGTTGTGGAAACAATTATCACAAAGAATGACAACGAACACATTGAATCAATCATGAAAATTTGAAGTAGAAAAACTGAAATAATATTTTCTTTTAAAACTCCAGTCATTTACAACTTTATTATTAATTATTATAATTACTATACATTATTTATTGACTTGTGGACTACACTGTGAAAAATTCTTGTAATTTTGACCGTAAAAGACGGTAAAAAAACCTGTAAACTGGTTCTAATATTTGATGCACGTCATTTTAACATTTTTCATGTTATTTTAGTTTTTCCCTTTAAGTAATTGTTTTTTATCATTTATATACATAAGGGTTTTATGTTACACCTTATGTTGTTCAAATAGTGTTTATTGCATTATTTTAGTGTTGTATGTGTTACCGTGATAGTGTTTTGTATTTGTGTGTCTTTACAACTTGTTTTTATGGCAGCTGTCAGTATATTATAAAGGTTTTAATCTCCCAGTAGGTTCGCATTTTTACATAAAATCAATTTATGAAATATTTTCTAAAACTTGAAATGGTAAAATGCAATTTTTTTTACTGTAAATTTAGAAAAAAAAATCACTTTTATGCTGCATTTTTGGAGCTCAACAGCCTGAAAAAAGAGGGTAAACAACTCCTTTTGTCTTCCACAAAGTACATAAAGTCAAAAAGTTTTGGAATGAGTAAGTGATTATTTGGGAGAATTGTTAATTTCAGGGATTCCTAGAGCAAGACAAAGTAAATATGAGCTGAAAGCAGCAAATAATAATGAATGAAATGAGAAAAGATGAGAAATGGAATATTTCTGTAAAGCACTACAACATCCATTTACCTCCAATCAAAGCCGAGTCGCTGTTGATAGCATTGACTATGGGCTCACCCGTACCTACTGTACCCACATGATCTACAGCAGAGAAGAGAGACGGACAGACAGACAGATCATCAGCAGGACTGAAGCGCTTATCTCTCGCCGGTCGCAGCTCACTGAATACGCCTCAGCCGCTCAATGAAGGAGCGATGCGGCACAAACGCAGAGGCAATCCAGAAATGATTATGCAAATGAAGGTCTTTCTCACGCAGATTAATACAGTGATCAGCCATTACCATCATTATTGCTCTAATTTAATTAGCACTGCGGATGGATTCAGTGAGCCGGCGACCAAAGTTTGCTGAAATTCGACTTTGAGGAGGAATCTGGCCAGAAAAACTCAACAAACTAGAGAGAAGTTTGGAAAACAAAGTCTGAAGAAGATACAGACGCCTATAAATGTTTTTATACATTTTAACTACTTAAGAACTGTTGCTCCCATTGTGCAAAGAAAATATATTTCCTTATATATTAAAAATCAATAAAATACATTTAATACAGAATAGTATATTAATAATTTGAATAATAATATACATAAAGATAGATAGATAGACAGACAGACGAATAGATAGATAGATAGACAGATGGATAGATAGACGGATAGATAGATAGATAGATGGATAGATAGATAGATAGATAGATAGATAGATAGATGGATAGATAGATAGATAGATAGATAGATAGATAGACAGACAGACAGACGGATAGATAGACAGACAGATAGATGGATAGATGGATAGATAGATAGATGATAGATAGATAGATAGATAGATAGATAGATGATAGATAGATAGATAGATAGATAGATAGATAGATAGATAGATAGATAGATAGATAGATAGATAGACAGACAGACGGATAGATAGACAGACAGATAGATGGATAGATGATAGATAGATAGATGGATAGATAGATAGATAGATAGATAGACAGACAGACAGACGGATAGATAGACAGACGGATAGATGGATAGATGGATAGATAGATAGATAGATAGATAGATGATAGATAGATAGATGGATAGATGGATAGATGGATAGATGGATAGATGGATAGATAGATAGATAGATAGATAGATAGATAGATAGATAGATAGATAGATAGATAGATAGACATATAGATAGATAGATAGATCAGATTTATGTTAACCCATGCATTAACAAGAAACAAATTGTTTCAAAAAAGTGATGCAATGCAGTATTTGTCTTCATTACGATATCTTTTTTTATATGTATCAATTTATAGCCATGGTTCAGAAAATTATTTGAATTTAAAGGGAAAACAAGATTATCATTTTTTGCCCTTTAGCAGGTATTTCTTCTCATTTTAAGAAAAACAAAAAAACAAGCAAAAAAAACTTCACTTAATTTTGATGTATTTTTCAGAAAAAAAATGACATATCTTAAGTCAAATGTTTCTTAATTTAAGAATGTTTAGATATTTGTACTGGAAAACAAGACAAAAATACTAAGTAGGAGAAATTACTAATCTAATATCTCATATTCACAATCATTTAGGAGTCTGCTCATATACATATGTGCAAAGTTATGAATTTCAGTCTGACACTCAAATTAGTGTTTGCATCAAAGCTTAAATCAGAGTTTGCTTGTGTTCATGAACTATTTGATATTTATTCTAAATTCACTAAATCCATTGGCTAAGGCTCTTGATAGATTTAGGTTCTGATGCAAGGATTATCAGTCGATTAAAAAAGTTGAAATAATGTGAACTGAGAGCTTCAATAAAAGCATATACCATCGATTAACAACCTGGTAGCTCACAATACATCTGCTTTTAAATGTTTATGAGTTGTTATTGGTAAAAATCAGTTCATCTGTGAAGAAAGGGAATGGGATTTTTACTTCACAAACCTGACTGTTGTATAACTACACCAGTGAAGGAAATGGGCGTCAGTTTGGATGGCGTTACCTGTGAGAGAATGCGTGGTCTCAGCAGCGTAGGGGTTTGTCGCTAAAGATGAGCCACAGCTGGATTCGCTCAGCGGTCCGGTGACGATGACGGGACTGGTGTCTGGATACAGCAGAGCCGCCTTCAGTGGAGAGATGGAGTTGAACTGGACCACAGACAAACATCCGGTGAAGCCCAGAGCATTCAGACGGGCGATCTCTGGATCCACTTCACCTGACTCTGCAAACAAGAAGAGGTGCATTTGAGTTTTCAATGAGATTTCAATAATATCTCCTCCAAAATTGCAATTAGGAGAGTAAATGGAGACTTTTGTGCTTCTCAGATGTTTCTCCTGATAAAAAAACCCTGTTATTTCACACATGTGTCCTCTAGAGTTTCAGAAGAGATATTTTCATCTGGGCTCAGATGCACAAATATACCAAAGTCTATCAAAAGTCACAGTTCTCCAAATTATCTCATTTGTTTCTCCTGGATAACAATTAAATGGAGATCTAATGGAAATCTTCAAGCTGAAAAGATCTCAATATCTCAAACTGGCCTCAGATTTACCAAAATAGAATAATCTGCAATAAAAAGTCATAGATCGCCAAATTATCTCAATGGTTTGTCCTGGATAGCAAATAAATTGAGATCTAATAGAACTGTTTGGCTGTCCTGCCTCTTAGATGTTTCTTCTAAGAAAAAACCCAGTTCTCTCACATATGTCCCCTCTAAAAATTTCAGAAGAGATCTCAAACTGGATTTAGATTTACCATGTTACTATAATCTGCGATATGTAGCCACAGATCTCGAAAATAAGTTTAAGTCAAGTTTAAGTCAAAATAAGTTTAAGTCAATTTCTCCAGGATATCAATTAAATGTAGATCTAATGTAAATGTTTGATTAACTGTCCTGCTTCTGAAATGTTTCTTCTGAGAAAAATACTCACATATGATCTCACATATGTCTCCTCTAGAGTTTCAGATGAGATCTCAATATCTCCAGCTGAACTCAGATTTACCAAGATCACAAAGCCTGCAATATTAAGTCACAGATCTCAAGATTATCTTAATGGTTTCTCCAGGATAGCAATTGAAAAGAGATCTAATGGATTTTTGAAGTATCCTGCCTCTCAGATCTTTCTTCTAAGAAATCTCACATGTGTTTCCTCTGGTGTTTCAGTAGTGACCTCAATAGCTGTTTCCATCCAGAGTTGCGAATTTAACTTATGCACAAAACTGGAATATTGCATAAAACATTTGCGAATAAAGCACCGTTTCCATTCAATGAGTCAAAGAGAAGAAAATCATCACTTCCTGATAAATTGGCATTGAACATCACTAAGAAAAGTAAGAGAAGCCACTGAATAAAATAATCTTTATCACTCTAAAAAATGCTGGGTTAAATACAACCCAGCGCTGGGTAAAATATGGACAAACCCAGCGATTGGGTTGTTTTGACCCAGTGGTTGGGTTAAACATTTAACCCAACTGTTGGTAGAAAACAACCTAATTGCTGGGTTTGTCCATATTTTTCCCAGTGCTTTTATTGTACCTTTTTTAGAGTGTATAAAAAAAAAACTTGCACTTCAGTGCAAGCAGACGAAATGCAATAAATGTGTCATTCTGCTGGTTAGTCCAGTTATGCCGTCCCATCGTGCAAAGTCACATGACTTTTTTGATGTGCATGGAGGAATTTATTCGGTAGATGCGTTTACATCTCCCATTATTTGCATTAACTCTTTTTTACACAAGTCAAAAACCACTTCAAGTGAGTGTCAAAACTTTTTGTGAATTAAGGGATTTTTAAGTATTTTTTTTTTATTTGTCACTTGTTTCTGATGTGATACTTCAAAATGCGCATAAAAACAGGGTGATGCAAACATAACTATTGTTTAAAACTAGCCTAAGATTTTTGAAAATACTATAATTTGCAATATAAAGTGATAGATCACAAAAAATCTCAATGGTTTTTCCAGGATAGCAATTGAATTGAGATCTAATGTTAATGTTTGGCTAAGTTTCTTGCTTCTCAGATGTTTCTCCTGAGAAAAAGACTACAAAGATCGCACACACATCTCCTCTAGAGTTTCAGAAGAGATCTGCAATCAAAAGTCAGAGATCTCATTATGAACTCAAACATTTCTCATCAAATTCTACCAAAAACAAATGATATAAGCCGCTTCCACATTCATTTTGTAGACTGTATGCCAACTATTCACTGATTTCTTCTAAGAAAATTCAGGAGACACATCTGAAACAAGCTTAACCGACACACGAGAACTCCATTAAGCTCAGAAGAGCAACCGTTGAGCAATGTTAATATTCTTCACAGCATGTTGCCTCACACTCTCTGTAACGAGATGCGAGTCTCACTTCAAACCTAAACGGACAGCGGCGACTGAACACAAAATCATGCGCTTCAGCTTTTGTACCAAACATCTAGAGCGAAAACCACACGCTGCATTCCATTCCACAGCAACGGCAGTGAACTGAACACATCGAGCCTGATGAAAGTGCTTTTATTCAGACACGGAGCCACAGGCGGCTCAATGGCCCATGGGAAGAAAAAAAATTAAATAAATGATGTAGTTGACAAATAACATGTGCATGAACATTTTTGAATTCAACATTAAGATTTTAGGATGATATGCCAATTTTAGTCTTTTAAATGATCAACATGATCAAAACTGATGAAAAACCTGCTTCGCACACAATCCGCTCCATGCCTTTTGATGTCTGCTAGATAGTTTAGACACTTTTGTCAAGTCAAAGCTCTTTTAGTGTAACTGTACAAACGTCCAGCTTCAGCTGCTGCTTCACGTGTCTTTTTGCTGTCAAATCCAGACTGATTTTTATCAAGTAAATGTCAGAATAACTGCAGTAATATTTCCAGATGAACACTTACAGCTCGGCTTTACTTGATTCTCCATCAATCATTTTTTAGAAAAATACAGTGCGTCTCAAATCTCAACATCAGGATCTTTTGAGGAACGTTTGTTTCCAGATGCTTTACTTTCACTGTTGCTCAGCGGAGAAATGATCTTCACAAGCCTCCAAAACATCTCACATCTTCTGAGGAGCGTTTATTTCTTCGTCTCTCAATCAGCATTGGATTGCATTGCATTATATGTTTGGATCATTTTAATCTCATTTTACTAAGACATTTTATATTATTTAGAGATACAGAGTGGTGACTGATATTTAGATCATTTTATGTAAGTATCTGCTCTACTGTTATAAAGAGCTCACTGATTTACATTACAAGCATCAGAATTTCATCTTTTTTGTCTATATAAATATCAGCATCTGCACCAAATTGCATATTTTTGCTCAGTTTGGGACTCTGAATAAAACTGAGCCATTTTTTACTCTATATTCTCACTATATCAGATTAAATGAGCCATAAAAGTAAAATATGCACATTTTTAAAGATGGCTCAATAAACTGTTCCAAAAAGACTAGCTTTAGACAATTTTTTCATGTGTCAAGCTTTATAAGGTTACAGTGAAAAAGGAATATGAATTGTCTCAGTATTTGCTGTCTCTCTGTTTTGACATGCACCTGATGATCTTGTTCTTCAGCTTGATTTCCATCATTTCAGCTCTGAACTGGTCTAATATTAATCTTCAGGAGCTCTGCAGGTTTCACATTTGATTTAGTATTCATTACAAGTCGATTTTCTGGCCGTGATCGATAGTGTTTGCTGGAAATGACACACAGCTCGCTGTCAGTGACACACTATCTGAAGAGTTACAGCGAATGCATTTCATGTCACATGTTCATATGAAAGGTCGTATGGATGCAAACGCGGCCCCATGAGAATGTTTCCCTCCATAAAACACAGCCATCCTCGACCTGTATATGACATTACAATGAGAATGAACCAGCCTAATTTGGCTCATGAGGATCTCTGGGTAACTAGAAATAACTGCAAGCGGAGATAGAGTTATAAAAACATGATCACTGATCATATACAATCATAAAAAGCTATTATATATGAATAAATAAGCTTTACATTGATGTATAGTTTGTTAGGATCGGACAAAATCTGGCCGAGATACAACAATTTGAACATCTGGAATCTGAGGGTGCAAAAAAATCAAAATATTGAGAAAATCGCCTTTAAAGTTGTCCAAAAGAAGTTTTTAGCAATGCATATTACTAATCAAAAATTAAGTTTATATATATTTATGGTAGGAAATTTACAAAATATCTTCATGGAACATGATCTTTATATCCTAATGATTTTTGGCATAAAAGAAAAATCAATTATTTTGATCCATACAATGTATTTTTGGCTATTGCTACAAATATACCTCAGCGACACAAGACTGGTTTTGTGCTCCAGGGTCACATTTGTGCAAAAAAAAAAAAAATTAGGACCATTGTGATTTTTTTATCATGCAGTTCAAAAACTTTTCCTGAACAAAAATTATCATTAAAATCAGAAAAAAAATAATGGCATAAAATATTACAATGCTATTTGCTTACAACTGTACCTTATGGGAAAAAATGTGTATGTATGTATGTATGTATGTATATATATACACACACACACACACACACACACACACACACACACACACACACACACACACACACACACACACATATATATGAGCCGTGCATTATTCTCCACATACAGCGTGATCTGAACCAAAGCATTTTCAAAGCATTCGGGTTTTACTGCTGAAGCTGACAAGCGCCCTTGTTGTTTGTGAACAGAAGCCGATAAGTCAGTTTTAGCGAATCAGTGCGCTGTATTTAGGTCAGGTCACAAGGCTGCTAGTCACTTTGAAAAGACGAGAGGAGTTTCGGCAAAGCCGACTAAAAGTGATCGAGGAATGATAAACCTGTGCCATCTTCTTCAGGGCACAAAAGGAAAATAAATGCTGAAACTTTTTCGCAGAACCTTGCAAAAGCAGCACGTTACAATGGTGAGCGAAAAGCTGCTCCCTGTATTGTGTGTAATCACAACCATACAGTCTATGATCACAACAACAACGTTTGTCAGGTGTCTACATTGTCATCTGAGGACATTACAAAGATTAAACCAGTGCTTTTGTTTAACTCTGAAACATGAAACGTGGAGTTATCTGCTTTTGCTATAAAACAAACATTTAATATACAGTATAAAAAACATACTTTCAATGAACTTTAATTTTGTAAGTTACCTGTATTTGTTTAAGTTATTACTATTATTATTATTTTTATTGTTAATCAAAACAACCCAACTGCAGTTTAATATTGATATTACTTGGAATGCACAATAAAAAAACATGAGTTCTGAAAATAAATAATTTGCAAATGAACTTCAAACACACACACACACACACACACGCAAAATATTTTGCATTGAAATAATATGAATTTAGTTGCAAATAATGCTTAATTATAATGAAAAAAGTCACAATGCAAAAATAAGCAAAATCCTAATAATAGACTTTTTAAATACAAATTTTCTTCATGAGATTCACCCTGCAAGCTTCATATTTTCAAACTTCTGCTGTATTATTTATTAACTGAATGTTTTATTCATCTATTCAGGTTTTATGGCTAGAAAGCTGCTGCAGGTCCTATTTATAGACATAAAAAAATCAAACTGACCCATTTGCTGTCCCCCCAGACGACAATAATAACATGTAAAGTCGATATTAGTCTTATCTGAAGTAAATAGGACAAACTAAACTCTGTTCACTCAGATTGAAGAGTTTGCTTGACTGCACAAACAAGCTCCTGATGCTTCTGCTTCCTCCAGACATTTCAGCATCTGTGATGCTTACAAAACCCCTAAAATAAATGTAATAATGGCCACTTAACTGTCCATCTGCATGTCACTGAGGTCAGAACTCGACTGTGATTCAGAGACATTTCCTCCTTAATGCAAAAACACTCTGGTGAGGTTCAAAATAGATTAGAACTGCTCCTCAAATGAGCACGGTTTTTGCTCATTTATTATGAATAATGTAAGCTTACATATTGCAATTGAAATCTACAGACGCAAATAGATCGAGTGCTATTAAACAAACACTTAAATGTGCATTTTTCCACTTGTCTGAAACAGGGTTATTATAGTTAAATTGAAAACTAAAACCATAAAAAATATTTATGTTACTTGAAATAAAATATGATTACTTAAATAGAATAAAATATAATAAACATAAAGGAAATTTTGCTTCAAAAATCATCGCCATATGAGCAGTCAATTAAATTGGTTTTGAATGGTTTCGAAATTAGAAGTTCAAATACAAATATTCAAGCTGAGCATAAACAGAAAATTTATATAGAAATCCAAGCACTCAGTTTTTCCGTGGAAATCTCCAGCTGACTGTTTACAATGATTTTACTCACCGATCACTTTCCCCAAGACAATCGATTTGATGGCGTTGAATTCAGTGTCCGATGTTAGATTGAAATATTCCTTTGCATGCTGATCGACCTACAAAAGATGCAAGAAGACAGTTAACATTTTAGGAAAGAGGACTGAAAAAGCTTGGCAGCATCATGTTTGTTCATAGCAAGGACATATTCATCTGCAAGTGTTTTGATTAAAACTTATCTTCAAAGCAACTTTAAAACACGTCACTGCACGCTGTAAGACTGCAGCCGCTCTTTGGTTCAACCCCAGAGAAAGCGCTTCGGTCCTGCCATGTGTTTGCATTCAAAGTGTGCTTACTGCAGAGGTTCAGACTAATTGGTTTGGTCATCGACAGAGCGACTGTCCGCCGTGATCAGCCGATTGACTGTTATTGACCAGCGAGTGTCATGCATCAGACCAATTGATATTTCACCTGGACACTCAATATCAAATTCTCCATGTGATCAAAAACTTGATTTCAAATTCATCAATATATGCATGGCTTGACAAGTGTGATCTGTTTAATATTTTGATGCATGTTGTAACCTTTCAGAAAGGGTTTAAAAAATATTCTTGGAAACCATCGATTTATTTATAGACTTACTTCTTTGCTACAGCCTTTTAAGGCAAGACACTACAGGTTAACATGGTACAATTTTAATAATAGACATCACCATACTTTCCCCAGGCGATTACTCATTGTACATTAAGACAATTATTTTGTATTCAGTATTATTTTTTCTGAAATGTTAAATATGCAAATGATGCATTATCTAAATAAATATGCACTAATGTGATTAAATCGGAGCACTGGATAAAGTCAAAATTCTTGTTTAATTTTGTTGATATATTAGAGTTTTTACAGAGGGGATTTTGGATTTCTCTTTTTAATCAAGTCATAAATCAGAAAATAGTCAAAAGGCAATTTCACAATGTTTTTAGGATTAAAATGTTATCAAAATAAGTGTGAATGATATATGAACAAACCCCTAAGTAAAAAAACTTCAGAATATAGATATGAATAAAACTGTAAAAATTGGTGCATGTAAGTACTACTGAAATGGAAAAACAAACTCGTTTTAAAGATATATATTGCAACTCAAATCTACAGACACAAATAGATCGAGTGCTATTAAACAAACACTTATATGTGCATTTTTCCACTTGTCTGAAGCAGGGTTATTATAGTTAAATTGAAAACTAAAACCTTACTTGAAATAAAATATGATTACTGAAGCAGAATAAAATATAATAAACATCAACTTGTTTTATTTCAGTAAGTTGCCAAAGCAACATTTAACTTGACATACTAAAATAATTCAAATATATATTATATACAAGCTGTAAGAATTTGTTATATACATTACAAAATAAAATGACAATTCATTATATATAATATAAAATACAATTTATAAAAATTACATACACATTTAAAAACAACAAAAACTAATAAAATAATGAAAAACAACTAAAACATTAACTTAAACTAATTCAAATTAAATAAATACAAATAAATTCTAATTCAAAATATTAAGAAAAATGGTAACACTTTACAATAAAGTTTAATTTGTTAACATTAGTAATACTTATACAGCATTTATTAAACAGTTTAAGTTCAACATTTACTAATACATTATTAAGATCAAAAGCTGTATCTGTTAAATGCACTGCCAAATAACACGAAGATGAACATTTTTATTAACTAACATTAGCAAAGGTTAATAAATGCTGTAAAAATGAATTGTTCATTGTTAGGTCATGCAGTAACTAATGTTAACAAATGAGACCTTAACAAGTGTTACCTCAAAAACTATAATAGTATCTCAATGGACCTAAAATAACACTGGCCTGAAAACTGACAAATAGAGGCAAAACAGCCTGAAAACTGATGCTTCTGCCTGTAGTATCTTGCCTTGAACATTTTAAATTTGCAGTGTTGCCAGTTTGAGTCAGTGTGTTTTTGCAAACACATTTCCCATGGAAATCAACATCATGAGATGCTGTATGTAGAGAATGGTCAGAATGTCCCTTTAACCCCTTCTCAAGCACCCCCCCCCCCCCCCCCCATTTTGTGTGCATTTAACAGCGCCCTGCTTTAATGCAGAATGAGAGGCGTCCCAGTACCTGAATACTGAGCGTGTCCGCCAGTCTCTGGATGCTCACGCGGTGCAGCTGCCCGTTGGCCAGATTCCTGCCGCTGGCTCGGAAAACCTCTGCGTCTCTGTTGTGCTGGAGTTTGTACTTGACGTCCAAATGTCCTTTAGAACAAAGAGCATTGGATTTCTCAACAGGCTTTTATACCGTAAAAAGTCACCGTTTAACCACAGTAAACCTCAACAGGAACATCAACATGCGACAGAAGCCAATGTGTTTCGCAACTACAAAGCTTCATCTTAAGAGGATTAAAACTTTATCCTCTATGAAACAAAACAAGACGCGGAAATAAATTAAAAAACTAATTTTTGCGTGCGTACATATCACCTCCGTTGAACTTCATCATTCTTTATAAAGCTAAAACTACTTTTTAACATGTTGTCAAGTAAACATAAGTGCGTTTTGCACGTGACAAACATAGCGTGATGCTTTGTGGCTGCTGGCATGATTGTTTCTGCACTAATGGATCAGTTGGCTTTTGCTTGCAATTTTTAGGTGAACTGTCCTGTTAATTAATGCATATGGACACTGAGAAATAAATAAAAATCACATGCAACAGGAAAAGGAAGCTGTCAGAGCGGCTGGCGGGGTTCTGGAGGCTGTTCTGGACTTTCTGCTTAATTGCACTAGCAGGTATTAACTCCACACGCTGCCTGCCTCTTCCTCTCTGTGCAAACCCAGTGTGTCGTGATGAGCCAGATCCACAGATTCCTACTGAATTCTGCTGCTGCGGCGGCAGGGGAAGCCACAATAATTGGCCCTAATAGCAAGCTAAATAAAACAAGACTATATATTAAACATACTTTGTGGTTTGGTAATTAAAATAATATTTATATTTTAAAAAACTACACAGTGTCTGTATATGAACATCCATTCCAAAAAGCTCAACAAGTATCTATGCATTACGCTGTGTTGTAACTTATTTTAGAATTATTTATATTTTATAATAATAATAATAATAATAATAATAATAATAATAATAATAATAATAATAAGAAGAAGAAGAAGAAGAAGAAGAAGAAGAAGAAGAAGAAGAATTATTATTATTATTATATATGTATATATATATATATATATATATATAGTTTTTTTTACTTTTTGTTTTTGATCTACTATATATGATTTAATTTATTACAGCTCTATTTCAACATTTTTTTTTAACAAGAAATAAGAAAATAATTTTTAATAGTTTTAGATTTAGTCTTAGTTAACAACACCAACTCTGGTTCCAACCAGACATGATGCAATACGTTTCCAACAACAATTAATATTTGTCTAGATCCAGTTAAAGCATAACATTGGGACAAATATGCAAATTTACATGAAAATATTTTTATCACCCTTGGTCAGGGCACAGTGATTCAAATCAAACTTCATGAGTGTTTTTGCATGATTGTGTGCAAAGAGTGTTTTCCTTAAAATAATTAGCTCACAAGAGTCAACTTGTCATGCTGTAAAGATGTTCTGCAAAGATGCAATAGAAAGATGTCTTGTATTTTTACTGTCTTTGCATTATTTTGTGGGTAAAATCAAATTTTTCCATGGAGAAGAATGTTTTATTGCACCGTGCTTGTTTAAGACTGATTCAAATCAATCTTCATGAATCTTTTTGCATGAAGCATTAAAAGAATCTTTTAATCAAACTACATTGTATGATTGCAAAAAAGACACACCAGAAAGATATCTTGAGAGTTTATTGCACTATATAATGGAGCCTGTTTATCTCATCACATTCAAGTCTGCAAACCCACAACTATTTTAGTATTATTTATATACTATAATTATATTTATTCATATTTTGACTGAAGGCTTAATTTTTGTATTTTAATTTTAATTTCAGTTTAATCTTTAGTAATTTTGTTGTGCAATTTTGCCATTTTTATAAGTTTTTGTTTTCATGCAAAATAAAATTTTACATTAGAAAAAGGTTTTATTGCATCAACATTTGGTCAGGTCATGAGTCATTTAGCATGATTCATTAAAAGAACTGGCTCAAAAGTACCAATTGTGAATTTTTTGCCAAGATGCAATAGAAAGATGTCTTGTAATTTTACTGTCTTTGCATTATTTTATGGCTAAAAAAAATTATTTTACAAAGGTGTTATTGCTTCACGTTTGTTTAGGACAGTGATTCAGATCAAACTTCATGAGTCTTTTTGCACGATTCATTAAAAGAATCTAAAGTCTCAAACGAATCTTTTAATCGCCCTACTCTGTATGATTTGTGTAAAAGAGCAAAATAAGGAGATTTTGTATTTTTATTGCATTATTTCATGGCTCTCAGCCTGTTTCTCATCACATGTAATTCTGTAAACGTGCAACTTGACTAAAATATAATTTCCCTTGCTGTGGCAGATTTACAGCGCAGGAAACCATGAGAAGAAGAAGTGTCTCTGATGTCAGTCTGGTGTTTAGGATGAAAGTCGAGCAACTTTTTAAATTACGAGAGCTTCTGAGAAAATTTAGCTCAGAGAATCGGGCATGCAGAGCTTGAATCGGCTTTTCTGGCGCGTGAGATCACAGACGCATGTTTACACGCGCTCATGAATGCGTGGCAGTCTCACGAGGGAATATATCCCCCACCGGCACGCGACAGGCCATTTCTTTCAAGGCTTTCCCTGTCTCTTGCCGGATTTCAGACAATATAGGAAGTAATTTAGTGTGGCTGGTGTGTTCAGAGATTCCCAGACTCAAGTTAATCCACGTGAATGTGCTTAGAGAGAAGGATCAGAGCATTTCAGACCGTTTCTGTTGAGCAGGACAGCGAGGAACTCTCTGTAGTATGAGCTGACGTAAAGCAGCAGCGCCGGCGCTTGGCTCGTCCTCAAGCTCAGTGAAATGTTCTCTCCTCTCAGCGTTAAATCCGAGTAGATGGAGGACGACTGAGCGCTGATGTTCCTGTTCAGCTCGTAAGGCTCTTTGAACGTGTACGTAACTGACGTTCCAGGTTTGAAGAAGGCAGAGACATCTGAAAGAGAGATTAAACGCAATGGGATTAGGATAATGGATATGCATAACTATCATATCCTGGTGTAAGATCATTGCGTTCATACTGACTTGCAGGTAGGGCTGAGCAATATGGACAAAAATATTATCAAATATATACATTTTACATGTTTGTTAGACCACAAAAGGGGGGCAGTCGTAACCCGACTTGTAACCCGAAGGTTGCGGGTTCGAGTCTCAGGTCCGCCAGGAATTGTCGGTGGGGGGAGTGAATAACCAGCGCTCTCTCCACCTTCAATACCACGACTGAGGTGAGACCCTTGAGCAAGGCACCAAACCCCCAACTGCTCCCCGGGCGCCGCAGCATTGGCTGCCCACTGCTCCGGGTGTGTGTTCACATTATATGTGTGTTCACTACTGTGTGTGTGTGTGTGTGTGTGTGTGTGTGTGCACTTGGATGCGTTAAATGCAGAGCACAAATTCCGAGTATGGATCACAGTACCGCCGCTCCCTATACGCAGAGTACGCAGTTTGCGTAGGGCACCAACTCCCGCGGGGGCACCATCCCATCCCAGAAAAAAAAAAAAAAAAAAAAGAAGCCCGTGCATCACTTTTAGGTAGCCTACATTCAAAATCCTGTGAAACTTATTTGGCTGTTGACGTTTTCATGTTGGTAATAATTTAACCACCAACAACGCATATAATATTCTCTCTGGCTTTTCATGTTCCCTTACGAAAACTAGCATACTACGAATAAAACCAAAAATCATGGTTCTCGTACCCATGCATGGCAACCACAAATTAACCATGGTTTTGTTACTTCAAATAATAGTTTACAAAGTAGTATTAAGATAATATTTTTTGTGGTTATAAAAACAGACATAAAATGACTTAAAATGCATTATATAAAAACAATGAGGCAATAATCGTTGGTTAATTAATAATTAATAATTATATGGTTTCATTGAAAAACACTTTTAAAACAGGCTTATATAATATAATACAAAATAAACAATTTAAATATTTACATTACATATTGTTGCAAATGCCTGTAAAGTGCAGATAGATAGATAGATAGATAGATAGATAGATAGATAGATAGATAGATAGATAGATAGATAGATAGATAGATCTAAATATTAAATTAACTTAAAATTACAAACAAAAATTTGGAATGTTGCTTCTGAAACTAAATAAAATGAATAAGTTTAAATAAATAAAAACAAAGCAAAATAATATATAAAATGTGTTTTTTAAGAGTAAAACATTTGTATGAAGACCTTTTAGTTTCAGTTTATTTTACAAGGCGTTTATCAAATAAAATAGTGAAACACTCATGAAGCACAGCTGTGGTGATATTATTGTCATTATCGATATTGTAAATGTATTTATTTTTATGAATACTGGTATCAATGCACTGTCTAGCCCTATTTTTAGGGTGACCCTGCTGAGCTTCAGTACCTCTATGGCAGAAGGTGCCGGTGAAGGGCGAGAGGCTGCAGTCGCAGGTGAAGCCGCTGTGATTCTCCATGCAGCTGCCGTGATTCTGGCACAGGCCGCCGTAGCTGCTGCAGTGTCCGGGACATCCGGGCGTCACTCCGGGCGTGATCTCCGCCCGCTCCTCCAGATCCAGAGTCTTCCCGTTCAGCTTCAGCGAGCGAATGCAGCCCAGGAAGCCCTTCTGTCTGGACGCCGTTCCTCCTGAAGACGCAAGCACAGTTTACTCTGAAAACACACAGCTGTCCAGACTCGGAGAAAAGAACAAAAGCCATTAAATGACAGCAAAGACTGCTTTTATCGCGCAGACAGCGTAACCTTCTCGCATGCTGTCAAGGTTTTGAGTCGTGGTGGGCTGTTTTGTTTAGCGAACCTGAGCCGTTCGTTCAAAACAAACGATTGCTGACCCTTTTTCCTCCTGTGATGTGCTGAATCTGTCAGTCTTTCACAGCGGTTTTGTCCTTTATATGGTAACTGCTTTGGGAAGAATACTGTGTTTTTTTGCATTCTGTTCCTGCAGATGAAGAGCTATAAATACAGAAATAATGCGCTCTGCATATATTAGCGTTCAGCAGTTTAGTGCTAATTCGTTTGAGCGAACACCTCGCTGTGCCAGCTGTGCCATATAATCATCTGTGAAATGTTCAACCGAAAGTTGGAAATGCTGTTAAAACTATTAAAAGTTTTGACATGCAAGTGATGAAACAGGAGACAAATGCAAACGTGTTACCAACCGGAAACAGATGACTATTATGTCTCTTTAATTTTTCAGATTTTTCGCTTGGACAGAAATCAGAGCAAATAGAAATTTTTGTTTAAGTCTCCTTCTTAAGTATTTATATGAGATTCTAATGTCTCAAATTATTAAAATAATAAAAAAAATACTCTCTACTGTAATAAAGTAAAAAACAAACAAACAAAAACAACTATAATACACTTATAATTCACTTACAGTTTGTGATTGTAATTGTGGTTAATTGTCATTTAATATGCAAAAAAAACTTTAATGATCCTAAAAAATAAATAAATAAATAGAATAAATAAATGTAATTAATAATACAAAACTAAAACTATTAAATTCATTAAAATAATATCAAAATGCAATAAATAAATAATAATAATAAAATCGTAATGCTCCTAAAGCAGGCTGAAAATATATATTAATAAATTAAAATAAAATAATGTTGTTATTGTTAATAAAACGAAAACTATTAAATTCATTAAATAATAACAAACTGCAAACAAATAAAAATAAAAAATGAAACAAAATGAAAAAATGCAATAATAATAAAAACATGCAAAATATATATTAATAAATTAAAATAGAACAATGTTGTTATTGTTAGTTAAAAAATAAAAAAATTAAACTAAAACTCTTAAATTCTTTAAAATAATATCAAAATGCAAAATACAAGAAAGAAAATCTTAGTGGTTTGCAAAATAAAATATATAAAAAATTTCAGAACAATGTTGTTATTGATAACTAAATCTAAAACGATTAATCAAAATAATATCCAAACAAACAAACAAACAAACAAACAAGCTTAATGGTACTAAAATATGCAAATAATAATAATCATTTAAAACAGAAATGTGCAATCATTAACTAAAACTAAAACGGTTAAACTAAAACTATTAAAATAGGCCACAAAATATATACATAATTTGAGATATAACAGTGTTGATACTGTTAATTACAACTAGAACTATTAAAGTCATTAAAATAATATCAAAATGCAAATTGTCAACTTAAATCTATTAAAAAAAAATCTATAATTCTTCATTAGTTTTATAG
Organism: Acrossocheilus fasciatus; assembly: GCA_036784905.1. Lineage (NCBI taxonomy): Eukaryota > Metazoa > Chordata > Actinopteri > Cypriniformes > Cyprinidae > Acrossocheilus > Acrossocheilus fasciatus. The sequence continues at coordinate 4,854,276 of CM071947.1, forward strand.
CTCTATATTGTACTGGATGACATCTATTGATGCATATGTGTTTATTTGTATTTCTCCTAAAGAAACATCTGTGATGAGCATGATGAATCATAACTGAGATCTCCATGAAGTCTCTGAAAGAGCGACCTGTGAGCCTCACTCGAGTCTGCAGCAGCCTATCAAAGCTGATAACTTGATAAAAATGGCTTTCTTTCTCATGCTATGACCTGAAAAGAATATCCGCAATACTGAAAGCGTCTCCTGGAGTCGAATGACTGATCTATTTTACCCAGAAGACCTCAGGCCTGCATTATAAACGGGCTGAAATGGAGTTCTTCTTAGCTAGATGAGCAGACGGCCGCATTTGAACAGTCATGGGAACCTCCAATCCAATTGCTGCAGATGGAGCTGTAAAGATTGAACTATAATGACACTACTTTGCCAACACTTACTGGAAAACTTCAATTCATTCGCGCTGCATTCCTCCAACACACAGACACCTTTCAGATTTGCCAGCTGCTCAATCAAGGTCAACAGATCTTCAGCTTCACAGAAAGCATTCGCATTGAGAGTCACGGCATCACAACCTGTTTCAGCCCTTCAGATTCACACCAGAAAGCTTTACAGGACTGAATCTCATGAAACCTGCTCACAACTTGTCTCATATTTCACCCCCCATAACCAAAGAAAACAAAAAAACAAAAACATTTTGCATAAAGACTATTTTTTAAACATTATTTTCAGGACTTTTACTTCCAAATTTCCTATATTATGAGTCATGACGCATCTGGATGTTATACATTTGCTATAATTTTCATTATTTTTAATTATTCTTAATACTGTATTTAAAAAAATTATCATAAAGGTGGTATAACAAATGCAGTGATTTATGAAAAAACTTTATTAAATAATACCACTACTACTAATAATAATGTGGTTAATTGTCATTAAAATAATCTAAAAATGCAAACACTTTATAGTTTTAAAATATGTAAAGACAAAATAATAATAAAATATAAAACAACAGTTTTATTTTTAACTAAAAATATAACTAATTTGGTTATTAAAATACAGCTGAAATAAAATTTAAATATTAGATCAAAAACAAACCTAAAAAAAGAAAATGATTTTTTTTTTAGAATATAACAGAAATAAGTTAAAGTACTAATATTACTAAAAGTACAGCTGAAATAAAAATAAATTAAGTAAATATTACAAACACAAACACTAATAAAAATGACAAAAGTAAAACGAAAACTGAAGATTTAAAAATAAAAGTCAATTCAAAATACTGCTAAATACTATTATAGTACATAAATAATATTAAAATTAAAAACATAAAAATATGAATTAAAAATAATAAAAATATAAAATATTTGTAAGCAAAATTTCTCATTTTATCATAATATATTAATAAATATTACAATAATAAAATAAAACTAAAATTGACACAAAAATATAAAATATTTGAAAGCTGTTTTTAAAATATTAATAAATATTATAATAGTATATAAATAATACTACAATAAAACTGAATTAGAAATAAAAAAATATAAAAAAAGGAAAAATATAGAATATCTGAAAGCAAAAATTCCTTTTTTATTTGTATTTAGTAAAATGTTTTATTTTTTATTTATGTAAAATATTTATAAGAAAAATGTCCTGTTTGACTATTTGATTTTGAAATGATATATGAGCTGCACATGTTCTTCATGAAATTCACACAAAAGGGACAAATAATGTCCATCCAAAGCATGATTTCAGCGCGGTGACTTCTGAGCCGCACACAGGATGAACAGACATCATTTATCTGTTACATTTACATTTACATTTATGCATTTAGCAGACGCTTTTATCCAAAGCGACTTACATTGCATTCAAGTTACAGTGTTTACATTTTATCAGCTCTTGCTTTCCCTGGGAATCGAACCCATGATCTTGGCGTTGCTAGCGCCATGCTCTACTATTTGAGCTACAGGAAAGCCATATAATTGTTCTGTTAATTGTTCTCCTACCTACAAACAGCTGGCTGTTGAGCTGCAGATGAATGTGTCCGTCAGCGGGGGCTTTCTGAACGGCACCGGGATGATGGTCCACATACAGCGAGGCCTCCTTCACATTCCTCTCGGCTCTCACGTGATGCCAGCGCTCGTCGTTCAGAGCCGCCGGCGTCTCCACCTTCACCTCCAGAGGGCCGTTCCCCACGTCAAATGAGAAGAGCACCTGAGTCGGGGCTGGAAACACAAACACATCTGATGGATGTTCAGACTGATATCTGGCTGATGGTTAATAAGATGCAACTGTTGAAGAGAAATGAGAAATGAGACATGAGACGCATTCCAGTGAAATCTGTTGTGTGGCAGATGATGTTTGATGCTTTGAGAAAACGCCAGGAGAACGTCTAAAACAACTTCTAATGATGATGAAATGAATGAGAAAACAGCTGACAGATCCATTCAGCTGCTCTAAATGGGAGAACGGCATCATGCTGATGAACAGCATCATCTATAGAGCTAAAAACCCGCAGGAGAGAGAAAACTCTCACCAGATATCTTTAAGATCTTAATGGCTTCTCTGAGGAACCAGATGTTTCTTCTGAGGAAAATATGAACTCAATATGAACTCATTGAATCCTTCATCAAATGATCTGAGCTACTTCCATATTCAATTCTTTCATTCAGAAGATCACAGACTTTTTTTGGGAGTTCTTTTTATTAAGCAGCTTTTATTGGGTCAGCAACCACCTAGCAACCACATAGCAACACGTTTTCTTCAGGAAATATAAAAATCTAGACAAAAGCACATAACAAAATTACTACAACTAAAATTAAAATGAAAACACAAATAGAAAAACTAATTCAACATATTCATAAATACTATAATAGTATATGAATAATTCTAAAATACCACTGATATAAATATATAAATAATAAAAACATTAAATATTTGTAAGAAAAAAATCTTTCTAAAAATGTAAAATTAAAACTGAAAATTTAAAAAAGCTAATTCAAGATATTAATAAATACCTGAATAGTATAAAAATAATGGCAAAATAACAATATAGACAATAAACATCTAAAAAATGTGTCAAATGATGGAAATATTCAAACTAATTCAGAATATTAATATAAATATATATAACAGTATATCATCAATGCTATAAAATAAAAGTGAAATAAAAATCGAAAAAATAAAATATTAAATATTTGTAAAAATCTTACTAATACTTCAATATTAGAATGAAAACTGAAATTATAAAAATAAAAGCTATAATTTAAAATTTTGATAAATTGTATATACTATACATCTACTACAATTAATACTAAAATAACACTGAAATAACAAAATCTAAACATATAAGATAGAACTATTTTTTTTGTTTGTTATTTATTTATTTATTTTTGAGTGATATATGAGTAGGACATGTTTTTCATTACAATGAAAGCTCAAGTAACACAGTGAATTAAACGTGAAATTTTGAAGTAGAAAAGCTGAAATGGTTTTCTTGTAAAACAATAACCTTTATAATTTACATTTATAAAATGAAAAACTAGAACCTAAATCTGGTTCACACGTCTCAGTTTCTTACTCCGTGTTCACATGTGTTGAAGAAGCAGAACATCTTCTGTGCAGGATTTCTGAATGAAGAGCTCCTGCGGCACCTTCTGTCATGAAGCACGTCTCTAATGACAGAAAAACGTTGATGAAGTGCTACGAGCTGCTCATCATTCCCAGCACAGCTGAGCTCAGGGTGAAGAGCAGCGAACACATGCAGCACCGCTGGAGTCAGTATTAAACACACCGTTCAGCCTCAAATGAATATTCTGCCATTCATGTCTTATACAGACATTCATTCTGCTGTGGAACACAATTGGAGATGTTTAGCAGAATGTTCATGCTGCTCTTTGTCATATAATGAAAGTGGACAAAGCTTTATAAATGGCAGCATAATGACAGTACTCCAGCACTTTTGAAATAAATTAATACTTCTATTCATCAAGGACACATTAAATTGATCAAAAGTGACAGTAAAGACATTTTAAATGTTACAAAAGATTTCTGTTTCAAATAAATGCTGCTCTTTTGAACTTTCTATTTATCAAAGAATCCTGAAAAGAAAAATGCCTCAGAGTTTTCACAAAACTATTACCTGCTTTCAACATTGATAATAATCAAAAATGTTTCTTGAGCAGCATATTGATTTCTGAAGGATCATGTGACACTGAAGATTAATGTAATGATGCTGAAAATTCAGCTTTGATGACAGGAATATATCACATTTTAACAGATATTCACACAAAAATCAAAGATATTTTAAATTGTAATAATATTTTACAATATTTCTGATTTTACTGTGTTTAAAAACATCTTACTGTCCCTTACTACATCTTACTGTATTTATCAATCTATCTATCAAAAATATAAAAAAATACTATAGTATATATACATAATACTAAAATAACACTGATATAATAATTTCATAAAATAATATAATAAAAAAATATAAATTAAAAAAATGAATTTGAAATATTGATAAATAGTATAAAATGAATACTAAAATAATAGTGAAATAAAAATATAAAATATAAATAGTACACATATTAAATATTTGTAAGCAAATTGTACAAAAATTTTACAATTACAGTGAAAACTAAAAATACAAAAATGAAAGCTAATTCAAAATATCAATAAATGCTAAGAGTATATAATAATAGTAATATATTATCTATCTATCTATCTATCTATCTATCTATCTATCTATCTATCTATCTATCTATCTATCTATCTATCTATCTATCTATCTATCTATCTATCTATCTATCTATCTATCTATCTATCTATCTATCTATCTATCTATCTATTCTTTGTCAAGTCAACATTCAAAGTTTGTCTTGTTAAACTTGGTAGAGTTATGTCAATTTCTATGAATTTCAATTCATTTAAATTCTACTTTGTATCCTGTTTGCAACCTCAATTCAAACTCAGGAAATGAACTGGAATTTAAAACACATTCTCAATCCACATCTGAGTATTTTCCTGGTATGGATATAAAAAACAAACTTTTTGCTACATGAAGGAAGTAAAGTCATGCTGGTTTGGATCGATGTGATGGCGACTAAATCACCGTTTCTGACTGAACTCTTCCAGTTCAGATCTCAGATGCCACTGTTTATTCTCGTCCGTGGCTTTGAAAGGAACTTCCTGTGAGTTCATGTCCTACATGAGCGGCCTCGCCAGGCACCCGACTCCGTCAGCATATAATGAGAGGTTAATTGAGCTCTTCCAGCCGGAGGATTTGTCATTATAAAGGAACAAGCGCTCGGGCGCTGTAAGGTCTTCACATACTCTATTCTCATCCATCACATGAGGCCATTACGGCAGGAATTTAACAGCTCTTTCATGCAGTTAAACACTCGCGCAATAGACAGCGAGCGCGTGGCGGAGGGGTATAATAAAACTCACACACCCACAGGACGAGGGCTTTTATAGGGTTCGGATGAACTGCGGCTGACGGGAGACAGATAGAGCTCATCTAACAGCAGCTGAGCTAGATTTTACATTTTTAGAGGAAATCAAAGTGGTTTCTGTGCATGTTTGGGTTCTGGGTGATTTTTAGCGTTTTGCTATGCATTTGCACTAGTTTCTGTGATCTTCTGCTCTCTAAAATTGGCTCGGTTCCTCCTTCTGTGTGTACCTGTGGGGGTTTTCACTCGTTTTCTGCTCCAGCAGGTGAAAATGGTGCATCAGATCACTTAGTAAAGCAAATTAAAACAAAAACATTTTTAGGTAATAGGAACTGATTCAATGACTCCAATTAAATAGAATTCTATATTTGTATTAATATTTATATGATATATGTATATTATATGCATAGTATTTGTAATATTTATCATTTAAATATATACACTACCAGTCAAAAAGTTTTGAACAGTAAGATTTTCAATGTTTTTCTCACCAAGCCTGCATTTATTTGATCCAAAGTACAACAAAAACAATAACATTTTGGAATATTTGTACTATTTAAAATAACTGTTTTCTATTTGACTATATTTTAAAATGTAATTCATTCTTGTGATTTCAAAGCGGAATTTTCAGCATCATTACTCCAGTCACATATGCCTTCAGAAATCATTCTAATATGCTGATTTGCTGTGCAAATTATTATTATTATTATAATCATCATCATCATCATCATCAATATTTAAAACAGTTGAGTACATTTGTTTCAGGTTTCTTTGATGAACAGAAAGATCCAAAGATCAGCATTTATCTGAAATAAAAAGCTTTTGTAACATTACACACTATACACTTGGAGATGCTTTTATTTGCTTTAAATTGACCAAAAGTGATGATAAAAACATTTATAATGTTACAAAAGATTTCTATTTCAGATAAATGCTGTTCTTCTGAACTTTGTATTCATCAAAGAAACCTGAAAAAAAAAAAATGTACTCGGCTGTTTTCAACATAATTATAATAATAATACATGTTTTCTGAGCAGCAAATCAGAATATTAGAATGATTTCTGAAGAACCATGTGACTGGAGTAATGATCAGCTTTGAAATCACAGGAATAAAATACATTTTAAAATATATTTAAATAGAAAAGAGTTATTTTAAATAGTACAAATATTTCAGAATTTTATTCAGAATTTTATATTGAGAATTTTACAGTTTTTGCTGTACTTTGGATCATAAAAATGCAGGCTTGGTGAGAAGAAGCGAATTCTTTAAAAACATTAAAAATCTTACTGTTCAAAAACTTTTGACTGGTGGTGTATATTCAATATTATAATTAATAATAATTATTATTATATTTATATACTAACAGAAAAAAATAATAACTAATTCAAAACAGCAACAGAACTATAAGGCTGTAGGAGCACAAACACAGGGGCTAAACTTTAATACTTTATTTGAATGGTTTAGGGCTTCAGATGACTGGAGTAACAGTAAAGCTGATGCTTGACTTAGCAAACACCTCTAACAAAATGGCCAAAGGTCTTAAATTGATCATGTAGAGGAGGGTTTCACTGCAAACCAGCTGAGCACGTCTCTACATATTGGTTCAAGAGCTATTCTGCGGTAATTTCCCTGGAGAAAACCATTTTGTGATGTCTATATTTTCAGCCGACAGCTTCTCTGGATTATTTCTCCCTTTGGTGGATAAACAAATACCCAGCAATATTGACAGACTCAACTCACGTATGTAACCCCATGCAAACATGAGCAAACACACACGGACACGCACATGCACACGCACACGCACACACACACACACACACACACACACACACACACACACACACACACACACACACACACACACACACACACACACACACACACACACACACACACACACACACACACAGACAGTTCATCAATTCAATACTCGACTCAATCACTACATATTGATTCTTCTATGTGTTTTTCTACAGCAGTGAATCTCATGAAACATGTATAAATCACCACAAAATTTTCACCACAAAATCAAAAGGGAAATACAATAAAATGAACGGAGTGTCTACTTACACTAAGTGCAAATAGCCTGCCTTGTTGGCAGAAGCTATTTACACTAACTCCGCCCACCAATGTGTGATTGGGCTAGTCAACATTACAAAAGACAGATGCAAATCATCAGCTCCAGTGGAGCAGATGGTAAAGCATGTGTTGTACTCCTTTCGATGCGATCGACCCGGGTTTGTATCCGCCTTTTGGCGAACTTTTTCTCTCCCTTTTCAAATTTCAAATCACATCAGAAAAGCATTTAATTTTTAATAAAAATTAAGGAACTAATCAAAAAGTTGAAAATAAAGTATCGGGTACGTGTAGGGAGGACTTCTTTCCCAATAAGGTGGCATCCATTTAATATTTTGAATTAAAATTAAAATTTACACTCATACACATAATGTATTACAATACTGAGGTGCAGATAATTGCCACTATTTGCAATAAGTAGTATAAATAGCAGAAAATCCTGCTATTTTGACATACTGTAAATAGAGTCTATAGCTATTTGCACTTAGTGTAAATAGCATCTATCGCTAAGAAAATATGCTATTTTCACTTAGTGTGAAAAGCATCTAATTGCTATTTACAAATAACCGCTGCCTAAAATGAAACCTATTTTGAAGGCCATTAATATTTTTTTGCATTCTGACATTTTTTAAAAACATTCCAGCACATTCAATACAAACATTTAGAGGATTTCTACTTATTTTATTAATATTTATATAATGTATGTTATATTAAAATTATAGTATTTTATAATTTTATAATTAAATTTTTATATTGTATTATATTATATTATATTATGTATTCCCATTTCTAATTGCTGTTATGCAACCATATATATCACCTTCACTACTCCAATAATCAGTGAAACTACTTTTATAATATTTATTATATATGATTAAAAAAATTAATAATATATAATTATACATATATATTTTTTTATTATATAATTAACTTACAATTCTCATTATTGTAATGAATCCAAAAATACTCAAATTAAGCTGCAAAGTACTTTTAATAAAAGTAATTCATATTTATTTATAGTGGGTATATATATATATATATATATATATATATATATATATATATATATATTTTTTTTTTTTTTCTTTCCCCAAATTAAATTAATAAGAATGAGCTTTTCTTTTAAGACTTTGGGGGCACTTAATTACTGTTTGAAAAACAAAAACCAACAACAAAAAAAACTGTTCCTTTTTATTTCAAGCTAAAATATCTTGGCAGGTTTTCGTGGGATTCAGAGGAATAAACGGGAAGGTGAAACGCACTTACAGCTCAGTTCGATCCGGATGAAGTCTTTGATCCCCAGGTTCTCCAGAAACACTCCCGATGAAGAGCTGGTCTTAAACAGGAAGGAGATATCGGCGCTCAGCTCCCCGTGGAACGTGGGAAAGTGCAGGTATGACGTCTCCTTGTTGAAGTAGGCAGCGTTCCAGAAGTTGTCTGGAGAAAACATTTACAGTAGCTGTATTTGGTTTTCATTAAGCACATGAAATGCCAATCCAGCCGAGCTGATGTAGCGGCGGTGGGTTTGACAGATTGACAGAGTGAGCGCTCACAGTGTGATTAAATCTGTGCGGTACTTACTGTCACCATAACACTGCAGGGGTCCCACTCTGTAGGCCGCTTCTGAACCCGATCTGTTGATGTCACCCACAGCCAGCACTCGCACTGGCAAATGCTCTTTATGGGACAGCAGCCCGGAGTCATTCGACCTGTCAAAGAATCAAAACAGCATGACTGAACACATGAGGGGTCAATCTCATCAAAACTGACACAAGAACATGGATGATAACATGTCCAGATCAAATTTCATGCTTTTTTTCAAGTAAAAAGCAATTTTGCATTGTATTGCAAGCACATTTTCCAATTCTCTTAATGCAGAATAAAGCTGCATTAAAAGGAGAAGAAAGATTGTAAAATATAATTTATTTATTGCATCATGGTGGCATTTGTTGTTTTAATTTTTAAATTGAATTTAATAAACTATTTTAATTAAAAATATTTTTTAAGTGTTTGTACAATAGTTCTGTGTCAAATATGAAATATGTAATACATAAACATAATTCAATATTTTTGGTCCTTTGATGATATTCAAATGACTTCAGCAAGTGATCAGTTCAAATAGACAGACATTGTTGAATTTGGATTTAAAAATGAATCGTCAAATCAGAAATTTGAATCAATTCATTGAATCAGACAGGTTCATTTGATAAAGCTGATTCCTAGAAATAAATCAAATTCACCAAACCTTATGCTGTTTGTTGCATCTGAAATCTAAATAAGACTGAATCATACTGTCTGAAAGACGAAAACATCTCATAGCATTTCAGTTATAAGAATTCAGAGGGTTTGAATGTCTGCAACTTCTATGAAAACAATGCTACAATGCACAAAAAATATCTCAATGTTCTTGAAAGTAGGCTTCATTTTCTTTAAATAAACATGGTTTGGGGTTGTAATATGAGCCGGACGTGCTGCTGGCAGTCATGCGAGTGTATGTCGTACCACTCTTTGCTGTCGGCGTCACAGTTGCAGAAGTGTTCGGGATGCACACAGTTCTCCTGCAGGCCACAGGCGCACTGCTGACTGCCCGGCACCGCACCGCCCCAGTACATGTGTGCCTCGCCTGACCGGCCCAACCACCAGCTGAACGGAGTGCCGTCTGCAACAACACACACACACACACACAGCGCTCATCATCAGACTGATGCAACCGTGCTACACTGCCACACTGAGATGATGGAAAACAAACAGGAAGATTTCGGGAATAAAGCAAATTAGTTTTTTTAGTAATTTTTCTATTGCCAATTTTGCAACATAAACAAAAAATAGACACCAATGAATCAGTTGATCAGATCATTTGACCCTGAATTTGATGTCTGGGATTTCTGACTTTGGTAGATCTGAGTACAGTTTGAGACATTTTGAGATGATGTGTGAGATTACTAAGGTCTTTTTCTCATGACAAATATTTAAGAAGCAGAAAATGAGATGTTTCTACTAAGGTTCCGTAAAATAAATTAAAATAGACACAAACAAGTCAATAGTTCAGATCATTTGAACCTGAATTTAATGAGAAATATTTGAGTTTATACTGAGTTCTGGTTACACACTTTGGGATCTGGGCAAATCTGAGCACATTTTGAGACATTTAGAGATTACCGGAGTCTGTTTCTCATAAGAAACATCTGAGAAACAGAATATTACACGTTTCTACTGAAGTTCCTCAAAAGAAATAAAAACAGACACAAATTGAGTCAATAATTGAAGTCATATGATCCTGAATTTGATGAGAAACGAGATTACTGCGGTATTTTACCCATGAGAAACAACTGAGAAGCAGCAAACGAGATGTTTTGATTTCACTATTTTGATGGTCCCTTTAACACATTCTATTGATTATAAGTAATGTTGCACCTACATTTCTACTGACTCTCATTAGATTGTTAGTAGTGTATTAGTTGACTGGTAGGGTTAGAATAAGTTGACACGTTCTTGCAAAGTTACTTATAGTCAGTAGAATATCTGTTGGGAGACCAACACAATAAGGAGTTAGTAGATATGAAGCAGACAGTCTACTAATACTCTTATGAGAGTTTGTTGACATGTAGTTGCAGCATTACTTTGTCAACAGAATGTTCAAAAGGGACCATCAATATGAAGTGTTACCGATGTTTTTTCCAAGTTTCCAAGTTTTACAAAGGGATCTTTGTGGATCTGAGTATAGTTTGAGGCATTTTGAGATAATGTGTGAGATTACTAATGTCTTTTTCTCATGAGAAATATTTGAGAAGCAGAAAATGAGATGTTTCTATTAAAGTTCCTCAAAAGAAATCAGAACAGACACAAAAGAGTCAATAATTCTGATCATTTGATCCTGAATTTGATGAGAAATGTTTGCATACATATTAAGCTCTTTGAGCTTTGGTTGCAGACTTTGGGATCTTGGCAAATCTGAGCACAATTTGAGACATTTTAAAGACGATGAGCGAGACTCCTGGGGTCTTCTTCTCATGAGAAACATCTGAGAAGCAGGACATGAGATGTTTCTACTGAAGTTCCTCAAAAGAAATGTTTGAGTTCATTAAGAGATTTCTGGCTTTTGACTCCAGACTTGGGGATCTTGGCAAATCCGAGATCTCCAAAAGACGGGTAAAATTACTGGGATCTTTTTCTCATCTGAGAAGCTGGAAATGATGTTTCTACAGACACAAAAACAACCGACATTTTAGGTCATTTGACTCTGAATTTGATGAGAAATGTTTGACTTTTTATTGAAGACTTTGGGATCTTGGCAAATCTGAACAAAATTTTTAGACAATGAGTGAGATTACTCGGATCTTCTCATGAGAAACACCTAAGAAGCATGATGTGAGATGTTTCTACAGTTCCTCAAAAGAAATAAAGATAGACACAAAAGAGTCAATAGTTCAGATCAACTGGTCCTGTATTTGATGAGAAAAGTTTGAGCTTATAAAGAGATATTTTTGTGATCTTGACAAACATGAGCACAATTTGATCAATTTTGAGATGATATGTGAGATTACTGAGGTCTTTTTCTCATATGAAACACCTGAGAAGCAGAACATGTCTCTATTTACCCTGCTTTTAATCTCATTGCTGTCTAAGTGAAAGCATTAAGATGTTAAAGAGATCTTGTGAGTGATTTTCCATCAGTCTCGCATACATCTGTCCAGGTTTAATCGTTATTTTCATTACAATTCATCTGACATTTTCAACATTTCTTATTTACGCCCAACACCGTGTTCTCCTCTTCTCATCAAGAACTCAGATAATGTGACAACTAATGGACGTAATTACCATGTGTGCAGACATCGTGTTTATTTGAGAGACTATGAGAACCGTTATCACCCGCCTCGACCTGTGATAGACACCGAACCAAACCAAACCGCCCATAACAAACCCACACAAACAAACAAACAAAAAAACACTGTAAAAGCTCTTCAAAGGTGCAAATGCACATGAATAATCCACCCTAAAGGTGACTTTCAATTAATTTAATGTAGAAAAAAAAGCGGGGAAATAACTGAGCTGTCCGTAACCAAGAGCATAACAATCAATTTGAGTCGTTTGCTTAAGCGTCATGCGTCTGCAGATGGAGCGAGGTTTTAATAAGCCTGACCTTTCATAGGGAGGGGGTGATCGATATTCCTAATAAAAAGGGCTTACCTGGTGTGTTCAAGAGCCGTGACTTTTTGCAGTGGTAGGAGAGCTCCTGCTCGCAGTACTCCGCCTGGGTAATTATCGCCTGGATCTGCTCCGCGTCGGCGGAATAGTTAAAGTGGGCTAAATGCTGATTTATCCCAGAGGACGCTTTTAATTTGGTGAGCTCCGTGTTATTATGTTGGATCACCATCCATGCTTTATCTGCAGGGAAAAGAGGGATTTGAACGATGAAAAGGCTAAAATGACACACGGTGCAGAATGTTTTAGCTCAGAGCTCTTTCGATTTCTCCTGTGCAACAGTCATTTGACCTTCACAGGACATTCATAAAAAAAATAAAATAAAAATTATGCATGTGGTATATACTAAACAATCATAAAAATAAAGGTTCCTGGGTTCAAAGAATAGTTATATAGAACCATTTTCGGCTCAATTTGGTACTTAGAGATGATTGATGTTTCATAATGGTTCTACTGTTAAAAAACATTTTTAAAATATTAAAGTTATTGTTATTATTGATTTTTTTATATAAAAATATCCTTAAAAACTATTTATAAATATAGATGAATAAATAAATAAATATTACGTGAAAACGTTAAAATGTAAACTGAAAATATAAAAATAAAAATTATTGAAAATATTAATACTCAATATTCATATTAATTAATACTTTTATATACAAATAAAAATGTTATTATAAAAATATATTTTATATTATTAAAATTTAGAATTAAATTAAATATGAATACCAGATATATATGTATATACAGGGACGTGCACAGGGGGGTTGCTCAGGTTGCCCGGGCAACTGCCCATATACCCTTCTCGACACACGTTGCCCTTCCGAGGTGGAAAAAAATAAATAAAAAAATCGTACAATGGATGCAGAATTTCACGTAAGCCTAGATAAAAAAAAAAAAAAAAAAAAAAACGCAAAGCCTCATTCACTTCCATATTCGGGAAAGTGAAAGTCAGTAGGGGAAGGGCAAACTCTGTTTACTTGGCTGCAGCGCTGCACGCGACCGGCACCTGAGCTGAGCCTGCATGAGCGGCACTAGGAGATTGTCGCGGTTGTCGGGTGAGATGACTTAACGTTGTCGGAAAGGTATAACAATCATCATCAAGTTTTATAAAATGAATTTTTTTTGGGGGGGGGGGGGGGGGTGTTGGTAGGCGAGTGCCCTTTTTTTAGGTCAGAGCAACTGCCCCTCTAAATTCCTGTGCACGTCCCTGTGTATATATATATATATATATACATATATATAATTTAAAATATTAATAAATACTATAATAGTATTTAGTAGTATATACAGGTGCATCTCAATAAATTAGAATGTCGTGGAAAAGTTAATTTATTTCAGTAATTCAACTCAAATTGTGAAACTCATGTATTAAATAAATTCACTGCACACATACTGAAGTACTTTAAGTCTTTGGTTCTTTTAATTGTGATAATTTTGGCTCACATTTAACACAAACCCACCAATTCACTATCTCAACAAATTTGAATGCTTCATAAAAAAGTAAAAGCCTTCTGGAAAGTATGTTCATTTACTGTATATATACTCAATACTTGGTAGGGGCTCATTTTGCTTTAATTACTGCCTCAATTTGGCATGGCATGGAGGTGATCAGTTTGTGGCACTGCTGAGGTGGTGTGGAAGCACACCAACAGTCAGTCAAGCACACCAACATCATAATCATTTAACCAACTTTTTGTGCTTTTGGCAGTGTGGGCAGGTGCCAAATCCTGCTGGAAAATGAAATCAGCATCTTTAAAAAGCTGGTCAGCAGAAGGAAGCATGAAGTGCTCCAAAATTTCTTGGTAAACGGGTGCAGTGACTTTGGTTTTCAAAAAACACAATGGACCAACACCAGCAGATGACATTGCACCCCAAATCATCACAAACTGTGGAAACTTAACAGTGAACGTCCTCCAGACTCTAGGACCTTGGTTTCCAAATGAAATACAAAACTTGCTCTCATCTGAAAAGAGGACTTTGGACCACTGGGCAACAGTCCAGTTCTTCTTCTCCTTAGCTCAGGTAAGACGCCTCTGACGTCGTCTGTGGTTCAGGAGTAGCTTAACAAGAGGAATACGACAACTGTAGCCAAATTCCTCGACACGTCTGTGTGTGGTGGCTCTTGATGCTTTGACCCCAGCCTCAGTCCATTCCTTGTGAAGTTCTCCCAAATTCTTGAATTGATTTTGCTTGACAATCTTCATAAGGCTGCAGTTCTCTCAGTTGGTTGTGCATCTTTTTCTTCCACACTTTTTCCTTCCACTCAACTTTCTGTTAACATGCTTGGATACAGCACTCTGTGAACAGCCAGCTTCTTTGGCAATGAATGTTTGTGGCTTACCCTCCTTGTGAAGGGTGTCAGTGATTGTCTTCTGGACAACTGTCAGATCAGCAGTCTTCCCCATGATTGTGTAGCCTAGTGAACCAAACTGAGAGACCATTTTGAAGGCTCAGGAAACCTTTGCAGGTGTTTTGAGTTGATTAGCTGATTGGCATGTCACCATATTCTAATTTGTTGAGATACTGAATTGGTGGGATTTTGTTAAATGTGAGCCAAAATCATCACAATTAAAAGAACCAAAGACTTAAACTACTTCAGTCTGTGTGCATTGAATTTATTTAATACACGAGTTTCACAATTTGAGTTGAATTACTGAAATAAATGAACTTTACCACAACATTCTAATTCATTGAGATGCACCTGTAATAGTAGTGTTTAATAGAATATACTAATAAAAAAAAAATGACAAAACACAAGACAATTTTACTAAAAGTAATATTACAACTGAAAATATAAAAATAAAGAACTAATACAAAATAGTAAAATATATATAGGAAAATATATACAGGATACTGAATGAGAAAATATATATGTATATAACCATGGGAAACTGATTGGATGAAGAAGAAAAGTCATTTTAGAGAAGGTTAGGTAGAAACACAAGACAAATACTTTTTCTTTAGAATAAAACTGCACTGATGAATCATGCAGAATAAGCACTAGCAATGTGTATTAAGAAAGTCAATAGAGTCAATTTGGATTTCATATTGACTTTAACAAAGGAGAAGTGAGGATCTATAAAAGGAGACGTGATGGTTTTCTAAAGAGCCATTCAACTTCAAAAGCTTCTTCTGTGGCATGAGGAAGTAAAAGCCTTTCAAAACTTTATTTGTGCGAGTGAACGTTACACAGACGCACTCAAAGGTTGATCTGTCAGCTTCTTCTAAAGTGTGTTTTCCGCGAGTGTCACAGCTGACTTCCTCCGCGGGGTGTGACACGGTGCGTGAAGGATCAAAAGCTGTGGATTAAAGTCCCAATTACGGAGTGTTTAAAGGGATTTAATCACTTTGGCTTCGCTGCGTGAGATTCACCTGACATGTTGCAGTAGATTAGCTGAGGTTTGATGGGGCCGCTTCCATCCACGTCAATGTAGTAAAAGCCAGACGTGTTTCCTTTGTGTTTGTACGCCTCACACGACGCTTCGTAAATGGCTGTAAACACAGAAGCAGTAGGTTAGTGTGGAGAAATAATGAGGTGAAGCTGTTTGCGTTCATCACTATGAATAATAACAGTAACGTACTTAAACGAGTGCGTGTTCACACTTTCTGTCTATGCATAAAGTTGAGATCTGTTCATGCAACATGTGAAAATGCAGCTCACATAAAAACGTCACTTTTTTTCATACCCTGTAAAATGTTATTACATGTTAAACAGGATGGTGAGGTGGTTTTGATTCCAGTACTTGAGATACTTTAAATGATCTGGAGAAGCTTCAGGACTTTTAGAAACTATATTTAGTTACAACCTGCAGCTACCAGAGAAATGAAGCCATGATCTTCCCAGGAAAGATAGTACAGGTGAATGGGTAAAAAATTCATAATAATAGTATATCACCATACTTACCCAGTTGATCAGTTACAGTAAATTAAGCCTTTTTTTTGAATTAGACGTTTTCTGAAATGTTATGTTTAAATATGTGGCATTATGTAGTAAAAATGCATTAATTCGCATACATTTCCAGAAGATAAATCTGAACGCTGGATAAAGCCAGGTTCAACATTCCTGTTTCATTTTGTTGACATATTAGAGTTAAAAGTTTTTATAGAGGGGATTTTGGATTTCTCTTTTTATCACTCCATAAATCACGAAATACTGTCAACAGCCAGAAAATAATCGTGTCACCATGTTTTAGGATTAAAATGTTAAATATTTATCAGGTGAGTGATATATGAACAAATCCTTCAGCAAAAACCTTCAGAATACAGATATGAAAAAAAAAATTGGTGTGTGTAAGTGCTGTCAAACTCATTTTGAGAAAAAGACCTTTAAATATATGTACTATCAACTAAATCTACGCATAAAATGCTAATCATTTCTCAGGCAAATGTCATATAAACAAACCCCTCTATAAAAACCTTCAGAATATAGATCTGAATAAAACTGTAAATTCTGGTGCATGCAAGTGTTACTGAAGTGAAGAAACAAACTCATATTGAGAAAACGACCTATACATGTATGCACTGTAATCTAAATCGACACATAAAATATTAAATATTTCTCAGGCAAATGTCATATAAACATTCAGAATATAGAAATGATTAAAACTGTAAATTTTGGTGAGTGAAAGTGTTAATGAAGTGGAGAAACAAACTAATTTTGAAAAAGCGACCTTCAAAGACATGATCTAAATTTACAGATGCAAATAGATAAAGTGCAATAAAGTAAAAAACAAATAAATAAACAAAAGTTGTTTTTTTTGGATGTTTTCTTTACAGTAATATGAAAGAAGTCTGCATGGAAACAAAAAAATCTCAAAATTGATACAGAAAAATTGCATGAAAACACAATGGTTCTTGCATTGAATTATGTAATTATATGACAACATAATTCACTTTAAAAGAGCAGTATTTATCTGGCACACAATAATTAGGATAATACCATCAGAACTAATAAATTAATACACAAATTTACACTAAATACAATAAATTTGCTGTATATGTATATGAATAAATAAAAACAGAGGACAAAGAGCAGCATTTAACTAAATATTTATAACATTACAAACAATATTTTGTATTTTTATAATATTAATATAATTTATATTTTAAGTTTTTTTTGGTCATTTTTTCCCTTTTTTATGTGTCTATACAATTTTTTGGTTTTGTTTTGTTTCAGTTTTAGTTATTTTATTACAAGGTAAACTAAATGAAAATGAAAAATGTTTCTTTAGCAACTAGCTGAAATGAAAATGAAAGTTAAAAATAAATGTTAAAAAAAAATTTTTTTCTTTCACTTTAGGTTTATTTTATTTCAAGTAACAAAAATGTTTTAAAGGGGTCATATGACGTTGCTAAAAAGAACATTATTTTGTGTATTTGGTGTAAGGTAAAGTGTTCATGCAGTTTAAGGTTAAAAAAACACATTATTTTCCACATACTGTACATTATTGTTGCTCCTCTATGCCCCGCCTATCTGAAACGCGTCGATTTTTACAAAGCTCATCGTTCTGAGAAGCGAGGATTGCTCTGATTGGCCAGCTATCCAGTGCGTTGTGATTGGCCGAATACCTCAAGTGTGTGACGGAAATGTTACGCCCCTTACCGTATTGTGAGGCCGTGTCCCGGCGCGACAACACAAAAACAATAAAACCCATTATACACGAGGCATTTTTTGCATCCAGTGGGAGCATAATTACTGATTATAATGACTTATACTGTCTTTTTACGCGTTGCGTAACAGCGTCTCCACGACATGGTGCCGGCGGCAGCAACAATACTACAGCGAGAATAATAGTTCAGCCTTCTTTCATTGCGTATACGTTTGGGCGGTGTTTTGCAAATCTTCCCACACTGTGATGTAGACATGTGGGGGCGTGTTTGAATGAGCCGTTTTAGGGGGAGGCGTGGTCGAGTCTTAACTTTTATAAAGAATATCTCTTTGGACTATGTTTTTTATTATATCTTTATTTTTGAGACTTTCTTTGCAACTTCAGGGATCTTATCTATGCACAAACAGCTTGTAACACTCCAAAGAGAAAGGAAAAAATTGCATGAAATCGCATCATATGACCCCTTTAATGGTTTTAGTTCTAGCTGATAAAATGCAACTGAAATCTGTAGCTAAGTTATTAGTGTCTACTTTGGTATTCATACTGATTTGTTGCTAAAACACGTCCTGTGTGAGATCTGATCATCACAGCTGTCGGGAGATTTTCACTCTGACGCTCTCTATGTTATTGATGTCACACCTGGAAGGAACGATGTGATTGGTTAAGCAGATGTGTTGATCTAAATCAATGTTCCAGAATGATCCCTGTCAATCAACGCTGGATCTTGTGTTCATCTGTTAACATTCCTCACCAAACACGAGCCAGTAAAGTGTTTAAATGAGTATGTAGATGCACTTTCTTATCTGTGCTGTTTTGAACTTTTAACAGAAATGTAATTAGTGTGAAGAGACTGTGAAGGCAGGATGTTGATGTTGGTTTTGTAACTCACTTCATTATGCCACTGATCACATTATATGTTCTAATTGTGTTACATTGGAGTTTGAATTTACTGCAACTTTTTTCTCTTTGGCTCACATTCATTTTCAGAAATTTTCCACATAATATATTTTGTAATATTATGCAAGCATTGCATTCAGAGGCAAATGATGGGAATCATATATTGTCCACTTAATTTTGCAAGGCATATTTGTGAAATTAATCCTCCCAGTGTATTTGTATTATAAAATGAAGGCAGTGTTTCATCTGAAGTGTGCTGCCATCAATTTTGCACGCGCTCAGGCAAACGAAGCAGCTTTAATTATGACCATCTGCATCTGTTTCGTAGCTCTGAATTCATGATGTAATGCAAACGGGGGAAGTTAACTATCTATTAAGGTGCTTAGGGAGGAAATGGATTACTGTAGGTTTCACTTTCAAGGAACAATCTATATGCAATCTGTTTCATATTTCAAGCGCATGAGACAGAAGAGAATTATTTTTATGGACAGATTTGAGATTAAGAGAACTAATAAAGCTTCATAACAACCTGATCGTAACCCCAGAATAGTAAAAAATAAATAAATATATATATATATATAATACACACACACCCACACACAGTCTTGCATATTGTGTAAAAAAAAAAAATTGTTTGCTTGTTTGTTGGTTGAATACAAAACTTAGAGTAATCAGTTTCTATTACATCTATAATTGTGTATAGAAGACATATAGATAGAAGATTTGTATGGTCAGCTTTGAGATTATGAGAACTAATACAGCTTTATAATAACCTGATCACAAGCCTAGTAATTAAAAAAAAAATATATATAATTTTAATCTGTAATATTCAAAATTATACTTCCCTCCAATTTGTATTATTACTTTCCATGAAAGCATAATAATAATAATAATAATAATTTATATTTATTTTTTAATATCCATATATATCCAAGCATATAAGGAGAAAGGAGAAACCGTTACTTAGTTTCAATTTCAATTTTGTCAACGTCAAAACCTCATTAAACCCATATAAATATATATAAAACAGTGAAAGTGCTGTTATTTTCAGCTACAGTGCTGCAGAAATGTCCTTTGATTTTTAAACCTCAAACGCTTCTCTGATTGACAGCAGCTTTATGTGAGATCTAATTATGGGGCCGCTCTATAAAGTCCCTCTCAATAACGCTCACCCCTTAAAACAGCTCAAGTGTGAATGTCTTAAATGCTGCCGCCATTAAACATTTGAGTGACGTGTGCTTCATTTCAGCCCAAATCTGTTCCACTCTCTTTTACGGCACCAAAAGCGGGCCTTTTCACTTCATTGAGAACTGTGTAAATCCATAAGCGTGTAAAGCTGGAGCTCTGCAGCTAATGAGCGCCTGACCTTGCGTCATGTTTTATATTGTTTCCTTACAGGCCTCATATCATGAGGAATTCAATTTTGCTTGATGTTCTGGGATAAAAGTGCTCAATATGCAATGAAAATATGTATGTTTCAAAAAGCAATAGACATTAAAACTACTATAGGCTACAAAATTACATCTGCAAACTTATGCAATTAATGATAAACACATCCACAGATAATCAAGTATGATGAATGCAGAATGCAGTACATTATAAAGTTATACTATAAATTATACATAAACTGTAATTTAAATTGTATAATAAGATGTTATTAACTATTATTTTAAGACATCTTAAATTTGCAGATGGAAAAACATGAATTGTTATACTGCCTAATATGATTATTTAACCTCAAAAGCCTTTGATTTAATTAAATAAATATGAATGGTGCACATTTCAAAATCAAAGCATGGCACTGTTGCATGCTCTACAGGGTTGCAGTTTCAGAGCAGTTCGCAATCAATTTATATTATGCATTTATTACAAACAATTGCTTATGGTCAACTGTTGATGAATTATGACAATGCTTATTTTTGATATTGTTTATATTTAATAATAGGTGTTTAATATGCTGTCAACGGCTGTAAAAGTGCATATTTTATCTCCCTCATCTGTTTGAATGAGCAGCCGCCAGTAGTGAAGCTTAGACATTTCAAAATAAGAGTCTGTGTATTTCGAGCTTGTATATACTAATAATTAAATTTAGCTTTTTTTGTTTAATTGTTTCTGTCATGTATTCAATTTAATGTAAACTCTTGAAACATCTTGCTTCTGTGTATGTATGTATGTATGTATGTATGTATGTATGTATGTATGTATATATATATATATATATATATATATATATACACATACATATATATATATACATACACATACATACATATATATATATCACTCGAGTAAACATGAGATATGGCTGTATATCGGCCATATATATATATATACAGTATCTCACAGAAGTGAGTACACCCCTCACATTTTTGTAAATATTTTATTATATCTTTTCATGTGACAACACTGAAGAAATGACACTTTGCTACAATGTAAAGTAGTGAGTGTACAGCTTGTATAACAGTGTAAATTTGCTGTCCCCTCAAAATAACTCAACACACGCCATTAATGTCTAAACCGCTGGCTACAAAAGTGAGTACACCCCTAAGTGAAAATGTCCAAATTGGGCCCAAAGTGTCAATATTTTGTGTGGCCAGCACTGCATTAACCCTCTTGGGCATGGAGTTCACCAGAGCTTCACAGGTTGCCACTGGAGTCCTCTTCCACTCCTCCATGATGACATCACAGAGCTGGTGGATGTTAGAAATCTTGCGCTCCTCCACCTTCTGTTTGAGGATGCCCCACAGATGCTCAATAGGGTTTAGGTCTGGAGACATGCTTGGCCAGTCCATCACCTTTACCCTCAGCTTCTTTAGCAAGGCAGTGGTCGTCTTGGAGGTGTGTTTGGGGTCGTTATCATGTTGGAATACTGCCCTGCGGCCCAGTCTCTGAAGGCAAGACACACTTGTCTTTGTACTCCTCACCTGGTTGCTGCCATACACGCTTGACACCATCTGAACCAAATAAGTTTATCTTGGTCTCATCAGACCACAGGACATGGTTCCAGTAATCCATGTCTTTAGTCTGTTTGTCTTCAGCAAACTGTTTGCGGGCTTTCTTGTGCATCATCTTTACAAGAGGCTTCCTTCTGGGAAGACAGCCATGCAGACCAAGTTCATGCAGTGCACGGTGTATGGTCTGAGCACTGACAGGCTGACCCTCAACCCCTTCAACTTCTGCAGCAATGCTGGCAGCACTCATACATCTATTTCCCAAACACAACCTCTGGATATGACTCTGAGCACGTGCACTCAACTTCTTTGGTCGACCATGGCAAGGCCTGTTCTGAGTGGAACCTGTCCTGTTAAACCGCTGTATGGTCTTGGGCACAGTTCTTATAGCTCAATCTTTTTATAGCCTATGCCATCTTTATATAGAGCAACAATTCTTTTTTTTCAGATCCTCAGAGAGTTCTTTGCCATGAGGTGCCATGTTGAACTTCCAGTGACCAGTATGAGAGAGTGAGAGCAATAACACCAAATTTAACACACCTGCTCCCCATTCACACCTGCGACCTTGTAACACTAACGAGTCACATGACACCGGGGAGAGAAAATGGCTAATTGGGCCAAATTTGGACATTTTCACTTAGGGGTGTACTCCCGTTTGTGGCCAGCGGTTTAGACATTAATGCCTGTGTGTTGAGTTATTTTGAGGGGACAGCAAATTTACACTGTTATACAAGCTGTACACTCACTACTTTACATTGTAGCAAAGTGTCATTTCTTCAGTGTTGTCACATGAAAAGATATAATAAAATATTTACAAAAATGTGAGGGGTGTACTCACTTCTGGGAGATACTGTGTGTGTGTATATATATATATATATATATATATGTGTGTGTGTGTGTGTGTGTGTGTGTGTGTGTGTGTGCTTTCAGTTAAACACAGATATTATGTTACTTCTATTTACTATTTCATATTCATTTCGTTGTCTGACAACAGAAACAGTGAAATATACCAATGAAAACCGTTTTATTGAGAATTTAGTTGTATCAAAATACAGTATGTGGGCACAGAGAGGCAAACAAATCTAATAATAAATAATAAATGTACATTTTGCATTTTCAGAAGAAGTGAGCTGCCCTGTGGTGCAAAAATGTAAACCGGTTTGTGTAAGCAAATTGCTCAAAGCAAAGAAAGAGAAGTAATGGGAACCTGGTATTTCTTTTTTCATGTGTCTAATAGACATGAACAAGTTCTTTGAAAAACATCTATGACCTTTGAAACATGTCTAGTCTTCATGCTCTATGCTATATTTGTCCATGCCCATGTTGATTAGAGTATTAAAAACTTGAAAAGTAACATTTAGAACAAATAAAAATGTGCAATTAAGTTGACAATCATGCGATTAATCGTGATTAAATTTTTTTTTGATTGACAGCAATATATAAGTATATATATATATATATATATATATATATATGTGTGTGTGTGTGTGTGTGTGTGTATGTGTATATATATATATATATATATATATATATATATATATATATATATATATATACACACACAGTATCTCACGAAAGTGAGTACACCCCTCACATTTCAGCAACAATTTTAGTATATCTTCTCAAGGGCCAATTCTACGCAAATGAAACTTAGATATATTTTAGAGTAGTCAATGTGCAGCTTGTATAGTGTGCAAATTTACTGTCCTCTAAATATAACTCAGCATATAGGCATTATTGTCTAAATAACTGGCAACAAGAATGAGTACACCCTAAATGAACATGTCAAAACTGTGTCCAAAGTGTCAATATTTTGTAGGGGCATCATTGTTATCTAGCACTGCCTTAATCCTCCTGGGCATATAATTCACCAGAGCTGCGCAGGTTGTTGGTGGCATCCTCTTCCACTCCTCTATAATGACATCACAGAGCTGTTGGATGTTAGACACATGGTGAATGCCCCACATGTGCTTCATAGGGTTCAGATCCGGATATATACTTGGCCACTCCATCACCTTCACCTTCATCAGCAAGGCAGTCATCATCTTGGCGGTGTGTTTGGGGTCGTTATGTTGGAAAACTGCCATTCGGCCCAGTTTCTGAAGGGAGGGCATCATATTCTTCAGAACGTCACAGTACATGTTGGAATCCATGTTTTCCTCAATGAACCTCAGCTCCCCAGTACCAGCAGCACTCATGCAGCCCCAGACCTTGAAGCTACCACCACCATGCTTGACTATAGGCAAGACACAATTTTCTTGGTACTCCTCACCAGGGCATTGACACACATGCTGGACACCATCTGAGCCTCATCAGATCAGCCTCATCTATCTTAGTCTCATCAGACCACAGGACATGGTTCCAGTAATTAATGCTCTTGGACAGGTTGTGTTCAGCAAACTGTTTGCAGGCTTTTTGTAAGCCAGCTTCAGAAGAGGCTTCCTTCTGGGATGACGGCCATGCAAGCCGACTTGCTGCAGTGTGCGGCGTATGGTCTGATCACTGACAAGTTGACCTTCCGCTTCTGCAACCTCTAAAGCAATGCTGGCAGCACTCATGCATCTGTTTTTCGAAGCCAGCTTCTGCACCTGAAGCACAGCACAAGGATCTAACATCTTTGATCGACCCTTGCGAGGTCTGTTCCGAGTGGAACCAGTCTTGGAAAACCTCTGTGTGACACTGGCCACTGTACTGTAGCTCAGTTTTAGGTTGTTACTGATCTTCTTATAGCCTAGGCCATCTTTGTGGAGAGCAACAATTCTAATTGCACAAGTCTTCATACCCTTATCAGCCATATCACCCTGCAGCCCAAGACCGGTTGCCCACGAAGCTAAGCAGGACTGAGCCTGGTCAGTACCTGGATGGGAGACCTCCTGGGAAAACTAGGTTGCTGTTGGAAGAGGTGTTAGTGAGGCCAGCCGGGGGTGCTCACCCTATGGTCTGTGTGGGTCCTAACGCCCCAGTATAGTGACGGGGAAACTATACTGTAAAAAAGCACCGTCTTTCGGATGAGACGCTAAACCGAGGTCCTGACTCTCTGTGGTCACTAAAAATCCCAGGACACTCATCGTAAAAGAGTAGGGGTGTAACCCCGGTGACCTGGCCCAATTGCCTCCTCTGGCCCTTATCAATCATGGCCTCCTAATAATCCCCATCCACTTGATTGGCTCTATGACACTCTCTCCTCTCCACCTGTAGCTGGTGTGTGGTGAGCGCACTGGCGCCGTTGTCCTGTGGCTGCTGTCGCATCATCCAAGTGGATGCTGCACACTGGTGGTGGTTGAGAAGAACCCCCCCCCCCCCCCCATAATTGTAAAGCGCTTTGGGTGTATAGCTATTCACAATAAAGCGCTATATAAAATGCTTCATTCATTCATTCAACTCAAAACTTAAAGCACTTTGGCAACAATTACAGCCTCAGGTCTTTTTGGGTGTGTTTCAATAAGCTTTGCACATCTGCATTTGTTTTTTTTTGCCATTCTTCTCTTTAGATCATCTCAAGCTCTGTCAGGTTGGCTGGCCATTTATAGGTTTCTCCAAAGATGTCTGATTGGTTCCAAGTCCCAGATCTGACTGGGCCACTCGAGGACATTCATAGAGTCGCCCCTAAGCCACTCCTGCATTGTCTTGGTGTGTGTGCTTTGAACCAGGTTTTCATTAAGGATATCTCTGTATTTAGCTGCATTCAGCTTTCCGTCTTCTCTGATCACTTTCCCAGTCCCTGCTGCTGAAAAGCACCCCCACTGCATGATGCTGCCTCCACCATGCTTCACCGTTGGGATGGTATTATGCAGGTGATAAGCGGTGCTTGGTTTCCCTCAGACAAGAATGGGATTGAGGTTCATCAGACCAGAAAATCTATTTTTTTCATAGTCTGAGAGTTATTTGGGTGTATTATTGTAAATTCCAATCAGTGTTTCATGCTTCTTTACTGAGGAGAAGATTGAGTTTGGTCACTTTGCCATCAAGCCCAGATTGGTGGAGTGTCGCAATGATGTTTGTCCTTCTATAAGTTTCTCCTATCTCCATATAAGATCATGGAGCTCAACCAGAGTGACCATCAGTG
Source organism: Acrossocheilus fasciatus (assembly GCA_036784905.1). NCBI lineage: Eukaryota > Metazoa > Chordata > Actinopteri > Cypriniformes > Cyprinidae > Acrossocheilus > Acrossocheilus fasciatus. The sequence goes on from CM071947.1 coordinate 4,880,525, forward strand.
TCTTGATCACCTCTCTAACCAAGACCCTTCTCCGTCGATTGCTCAGTTTGGCCAGGAGGCTATAGATCTAGGAAGAGTCCTGATTGTTTCAAACTTCATCCATTAAGGACTATGGAGGCCAAATGCTCAACTTTCTGTTTTGAAACATATCAAAGACGATCCAGTGAAACTGGAATGTTCCTGATCTAAATTTCAAGTGTCAAAGCAAAGGGTATGAAGACTTGTGCAATGTCATTTTTTTCCCCAGTGTTTCCTTTTTAATAAATTTGCAAAGTTGTGATAAATCCGGTTTTTGCTTTGTCATTATGGTGAGTGGGGTGTAGATTTATGAGGAAAAAAAGTAATTTAAAGTAGTTTAACATAATAAAGCAACATAACAAAATGTGAAAAAAATTAAGGGGTATGAAGACTTTCTATATATATTTATAAAATATTACACACACACATATACAAATATACACACACATATATATTAATGTGCTTCTAAATTTGCTCCTTGCTAAAAAACAAAACAAAACACAGTGATGGTTATATCTTACATAAAATAATGTCCTGTTAGTCTACTGTGTTGCTAAATTTGCTCCTAAATTGTGCTCCTTGGAAAAAACAAATAGGTTACAAGCCCTGGAATACAACAGAAATTATGGAAATATTAAGTAAACGTAAATATATAAATAAACTTTTGCACTAAAAGCCCTAATGGATGCATTTCAGTGCAGGTATGTGAATATGAATAAGCACAATAAACATAAAAACATAATATGAATGTATGTTGTTATTTTATTAAAAATGTCAAAATCTAGAGAACGAAGCATGTTGATTTTGCATTCCATAAACTAGGAAATGATTATCACTGTAACTGAGTTTCATTATAAACAGTGGTCAAATAATGAAGTTTAGGGCACATCATGTGGAAGGAGTAACTATTCTCTCTGCGTTTGTCTCCTGATCTGTCCTTGACTCTGAGTGTGGAAGGAATCAGTGCACAGGAAGCGTTTGAAGTGCGTGCAGGAAGTGGTCTGTATTTCAGAGGCGTTCTTACAGCTGTGGCAGGTCGCTCCGCTGTAGCCCGTGGCAGAACAGTTGCAGTGAAACGTGCTCCACGACTGTGAGCATCTCCCTCCATGTTCACAACGACTCGGGGAGCATCTGGTGGAAAAAAAACAACAGGACATGAAATATCATATTTGATGTTTAATCTCAAGGACAATCAGATACAGAGAAGCGCAATCATTCAGCATTACACATGCAGCCTTTGTAGACAGTTTGCACGGAGTGAAAACCTTGCTGTTGGCTTTATCTGATCCTGGAGCGGGAAACAGTGACTTTTAACAGTGACATATAGGAGGAATTCTGACAGTATGAGAGTCGCATGTAAGTAACAGGCAATATGGAAGATTATTTCCACCATGGAATAAAAAAAAAAAAAAGGTAATTGCAACATTTTTCTCTCACAATTCTGACTTATTGCTCTCAATTGTGAGTTTATCTCTCACAATTCAGACTTTTATTCTTAGATTGTGAGATAAAAAGACAAGTTACACTTTATTTTAAGGCGTCCTTGTTACAGTGTAATTATACATATAAGTACTCAGTAATATTAATTAACTACATGTACTTACTATAGGGTTAGTGTTAGGATGAGGGTTTGGTTTAGGGTTAGTTGCAGGGAATTATGCATAATGTATTGTTATTATAACAGTAAGTCCATGTAATGGTGTAACAAGGACACTGTAAAATAAAGTGTTTAAATAAAGAAAAACCAAAGCACCCCCATAAAAAATGAAATAAAATAAAAACATTTGACTCATTACACCTGCATAACTAGCCTACTGCAATGCAATACAATGTGATTTGCAGTCACACATAATGTCACCATTTTATTTTAAAAATGGATCGGTTCCTTGTGCCAAGAAGCCTAGGCCTGCCCCCGACTAAAGATTTTTCTAGTCAACTTAGAAAGTTGGAGGAGAACATTCTGGAGGATGGTAGTTCTGCCGAGCTCGCACCGTGTAGATGGCAAGCAGAGGGGCTGCCAGACGACAGTGGTGGAGGAGGCAGGAGTGGGTGGGCATTTGAAAGCCTCCAGACTTCCAGGGCTGACCTCAGGAACAGGAGCCACCACTGGAGGGCGCTCTGGAGGGGTGGACTCTGGGGGACGCTTACGGGGAGCCGGCACTGGAGGTCGCTCTGGAAGCACATGCTCTGGAGGACGCTTACGGGGAGCAGGCACAGGAGCCTTCCGACCCTCGTGGTGGCACAATCCACGCGCCATACTCAGCTCAACCTTAGCCGCGGTGCAGGGGGCGGAGCTCCTCTCCGCGCTCATACAGTCCGTGGCGTTCTCCCTCAAGGTGGGCGTTGTTGCTGGCTCACGTACCTTGACTGACGTCATTTGTAGCTCTGGTTCCGCAGCGATCCTCAACTCTGTCACTCCGTGCGGCGATGGCTCTGGCTCTCCGTCAGCGGTGGGCTCAGGCATGCGCTCCGTGCAGCGGGGAGATGGTAGGCTGGGCACTGGGCATGGAGTGGATCTGGCGAAATCATCCCCAGGAGAGACGGTGAATTCCGCTCAAGGACCATGCTCGGATGACAGTGCGGTGTTCAAGCTTGCATCATAGAATGAACAGAGCGTGTCGCCCGGGTAGCTGGTGGTGTTAGCTAAATACAGGAACAGTCTTGTATGGTCCTCGAGCGAATGCTGCCCTTGCTCCAGCAGGAGGAGGAGGAATTCGGGGCGAAGGATGGGGTCCATGGGGAACCACACAACGGAAAAAAAAACCACTGGGTAAAACGAGAAACAAAACGGGGGGGGTACAAACGGAGGTTACTGTAAGTTAGGTCAGGTCTTCTGTCACGGACTGTGCTGGGAGGAACACGAGGGAAACGTGGAGTAGAATCAATCATCTTTAATCCATAGAACACAGGGTACATCCACAAGGAAACGGCAGGAAACACACGAACATAACTAGTAGACCTGACAAACACTAACTGAACGGACTGGGGCTTATAAAGACAGGGAAATCAGGGGAAAACAAGACACACCTGGAGCAAATTAACAATCAGACTGGGAGACAGAAACTGGGTCACAGGGAACACATGGGGAGCAAAAACAGTCCAGGGGTGTGACATACATAATCAGAGAAGATTTTTAAATTTTTTTTTAATTGGTTTTCAAGCTTTCTGCAGATTTTTTTCTTATGTCTGTGAGCTGGTTCATTGTTGTGACGCGCTCCATTCACGGAGACTGCCTGAGACAGCACATCCAAAAACGACGGGAGTATTTTAAGCTCTTTCCGAAGGAAAAAAAAATAAAATAAAATGAACGATGGCGTGGGTGCTCCCATGCCATACATTAGGCCAAGGACCATAATACTCCCACACTCCTCATACACATTTGAAATGCACCTATATAGCGATTTTAAAATGATAATAATAACAACCTGTTTTAGTCATATTTACTATTAATTGCCCAGCTCCCCCTGTCATTGATCTAGCCCCCCCTCAGCACCTGTGTTCAAAATTCTCTGGTGCCGCCCCTGAACAGGACATATTAGACTAACAGGACATTATTTGACAGAAAAAATGACCATCATTGTGTTTTGAAGTATGCAACTCAATATTAAATTTAAATTAATCAAATAATGACATAAATTTGAGACTGTTTTTCACACAAACCATCACTTTGGAAGAAGTAATCAGAATCAGAATGAGCTTTATTGCCAGGTATGTTTACACATACGAGGAATTTGTTTTCGTGACAGAAGCATGCAGATAGAGTACAGTAGATAGCAAGTAGATAACAAAAATGTCATTTACATAACTTGTAAAGTACCCTGATGTTAACCAATAATAATCATAATCAATGTTTACTACATTATTATAATCAGAAATCTATATTTACTGTACTATATGTATATAGAAAGCAAACAGCCTGTTTAATTCAGAGAGAAGCTGAAAAATAAGCATAGAATAAGCAAAAATAGGAATAAACTCATGCAAACTCATGCAAACTGCTACTAACTAAAAAAGAAATCAAATTTTTTATTTAGAGATGTATTTCTACATGTAACTGACTTCATTTACATCAAGAAGTCTTAAATATAAAGGCACAAAATAAACTGTAATTCAGAGGGAGGGTGAAAAATATGCATGAAAAATTTCAATTAGTCATTAGTTCACATACACCTGTGAACTAATGAATCTGCAAAGTATTAATTTAAAAAACGAGGGATCATAAAAATTGCATGTTGCTTTTTTATTTAGCACTGCCCTGAAAAACTATTAATTAAACTATTATGCTTTAATTATTAACATTTTGCAAGGTTTATGTAATCTTATATATGTTTTTGGTGCAAAAACCCCTGACTAACACGTTAGATGACTTCCTGAACAGTGCTGAGTTGAGTACTTGTTCCAGCACAAACGCCGCAGGACGATGCACACGCTGAACTTTAATACTTTGTGTTAGAGGTTTCATCACACCATTAACCTCAAGATTGACTTAGCAAACACCACTAATAATCATTTATGCCACGACGCCTTGATTTAGAAGCTATAAAGTTTTGCTGAGAGCAAAGCAAGGTTAACCGAGTGACTCAAAGCAGCCGCTTTGACCACAAACACCTTCCAATTTCTCTCTGTAAAACGAATCCATTCTAGTCATCTAACAATGCCCTTGCCTGAGCCGAAAAACAATTCCCAGCCTCTTCCAACTCTCACGGGATGATCTGCATGCTCGCGTTACCAGCGCTCTCTTTACAGTCCACATCTTTCACCAGATTTCCATTTGTGGCCACAATGATGGTCTAAGAGGATCTGTTCAAACGCTCTTTGTGCTTTCGGTGGTCGGGACAGATACACTCTCCGCTCCGGTTTCACGCTTTGTAGCTTTATAATCGGAACAGGATCGAGTGTGTCTTTCATTCTGCTCACAACGACACTTCAAACCCAGGGAAAAAAAAAAACAAACCACACTTTTTGGCTTGCGTACGCTCATGGCATACTGAGAGCCGCGTCTCTTTGTTGGCTGCGATCCCATCAGAGCTTTTCAGGCCCGTCGCAGGGACACAAGCGAACTGAGGCGGTCGGCTTCACACAGGCCGCAGCGCAGCCGGACTCCTCTGTTCTCCTGTAATCTGCCACCGTGAGTAATGATCAGACTGAAACACACAGTCACTGAAAGAGAAACACACAGAAGGATAAACGCGAGCACAACTTGCCAAACGGTTGTGTTTTCTCTGATGAGACGAGCTGAGATGAATAAACACGAATCATAAACAAAAGATGTAAAAGTCTATAAATGAAGACTTTAAGTGGGAAACTATAGTCCACTTATACACTACTGTTCAACAGTTTGGGTTTTTTCTGCTCACGAAAGCTGGATTTATTTGCTCAAAAATACAGAAAAAATGATGCAAGTAAAATTATGAAATATTATTGTGATTTAAAATAACTGTTTTTATGGGAACATCTGTTAAAATGTAATTTATTGCTCAATGTTGAAATCGGTTTCATATTTCCGTGGAAACTAGGGATGGGTCACGATTTTCGAATATTCGATTAGTCGATTTATTCAAAGACGATCGAATAGGTTGTGCGATTATATTTATCTAAAAATTCCTCATGTTTTCGGTGCTGATGCAGTGGTAACACGTAAGCAGAGGTAAGCGTTGCCAATAACGCACCTAAAAGCTGTCAAAGACAACAGAAGAACACACTCTCTCACGTGAGCGCTGTAGACTTGCAATTGAGAATGATGTCAAATAAGAGTTCTGTGCGGACCACAAATATCCTCGACTGGGTTATAGGTGTGCTGAATCCATACTGGGAAAGGCTCGGAAAATGAATAACGCGTTCTACAGAGCCACTAAAGGGACATAGCCGTTAAAGGGGTTAGGGGCAGTTGATTTATGCTAATGGATGGACTGCTATGTTAATAAGTGCTGTCATTCTGTTACGTTTATTATATTAATATGCTTCAGCATGTTACAATCATTATATGGCTTGAGTTAAGATAGTCTATCTTTAAATAAATTAAACAGTTTGTTATCATACAGATTAAAAGCGTGAATGGTCTCTATGTCTCTCTCTCTCTCTCTCTCTCTCTGGTGTGTAACACTAGCCTAATAAAGTGTCGTGCATGCATGCATACAGGGAAGGGGTGCTATTTTCGAATAATCAAATAATAATCGAATAATTCCCAGCGATTTTCAAATATTACTTTTGCTTGAAATGCCCATCCCTAGTGGAAACCATGCTACATTTTGATTTTCAGAAATTTTTTAATAGAAAGTTTAAAAACAGCATTTATTTGGAATAGACATCTTTTGCAACATTATAATTGTCTGTACTGTCGCTTCCAATCAATTTAATACATCCCTGCTGAATAAAAAATATTGACTTCTTTTTGAATGGAAGTGTAATGTTAGTCAGGGTTTATCGTAGTGCAAAACGTTTTACATGACCATTTTATAACTTCTCTACGATGCTTAGGAGAGAAACAAGTACACAAACAAAATGTGTTAGAGCAAGCTATTAAATTTTCATGAAAGATTATAAAGGCAAACATTATTTTAAGAACAACATGCACTGATTTCACAATAAGACCAGCAACATGTCTAAATAAAGTAAACAGGGTCAAATTTCAATCCATGTTGACTTTAAATAAAATTGGACAGATGTTTTTTAAGAAATGAGGTCTTGGCTAATGAATATGGGTTGACATCTGGGAGTATGATATTCCACTAGCATCTCAGCCTGAAGGACACATCAACTGGGAAACTGGAGATGACACAGAAATATGAGAAACAAGATCAAGATTTCACTGAAAAACCAAATCCTGTCTGAACCTGACAACAAAACACAACTAGTAGCATAAGTGTAGAAACTTAAAGGTAAACAGTTTAACTCGAGTCACCTGTGATCTGCATTCCATCTTCTGCAAGAGAAAACCAATCACAATTCAGTAATTTGCATATGAATTATGATAGCTTTTCTAATGCAAGAAAGAAACCCAAACAGAATTCAAATTACCACAGTGACATCATCGCTGTCAGTTACATTTTGAATCTCAAACATTCTATAAGTGCACATTAATGGGAGATTTTCAAAAAACAGAATTTAAAAGTAACATCTATTTCCTGAACAGACCTTCAGTCTTAAATAGTACCAATTTAGCAAAAACAGACTAAAATTACCTACAAAACATAGTTCGAAAGGAGTCAGCATGTTTTGTGGTGAAAAAAATCAGAGGAATTTCAATGCGGCGCTTGCCTCGTGAACAATAAAATCAAACATAAAAACTCCCTCAGACAGAAACCGCCTCTGCTGCAGGACAGAACAGAAAGTAAATCTATTCAAGCAGAATGTGTGCGAGGACAGCGAGTTCTGAGACAAATGCCACAGCGGCTCTGAGCAGCAGCTTGACGGCGTCGAAACACACGTGCCCCGTGCTGCCCTTCCCATCCCTTCACCGATACTCAACCCTCCTCGACAGCAGCCAAAGGTCGCACGGCGTGACCCTAATCACAAAGAGGTGACAACCAACGGCGGCCCGCTGAGCTGAAGTCACCTCTTGAAAGACAAGTGCAGCAGGTGCGAGGAAACGGCACGCACCTCGACGCCGCTGCTTGATGTGTTTCCTCAGCCGCAGGGGAAACCTGACAGGAGCTGGAAAGAGACAGACTTCCACCTCCAGCCTGGGGGTCAAAGGTCAAGCAGAGGAAATTAGGACGGACAGAAGCCAGGCCAATGATGCAACCTTCAGCTGACCTCATCAGCAGAAAACAGCGGGAAGAGAGATGCAAACATGCAATGCTTCAACTCACCAACATCGAAAGTATGCTCATTTAAAGGAATAGTTTACCTAAAAATTAACATTTGCTGAAAATGTGCTCACCTTCCGGCAATCCAAGATGTAGAGGAGTCTGTTTCTTCATCAGATTTGGAGAAATGTTCACCAATGAATCCCCTGCAGTGAATGGGTGCCGTCAGAACGAGCGTCCAAACAGCAGATAAAAACATCACAATAATAAACAAATAATCCACACCACTCCAGTCCGTCAGTTAATCTCTTGTGAAGACAAAAGCTGTATGTTTGTAAGAAACAAATCCATCATTAAGATGTTTTAACATCACTTCTGGCCAAAATATGAATCCATGATCCATAATAACGTTTCCTCCGGTGAAAAAGTCCATGTTTTCTGAAATCAAAATTCACCCACATATTTGTTTAGAGCCGTTCTGGACTGTTTTGGCTTGTATTTGGTTCTTGATCTGTGCAGATTTCTCTCCTGTTTCAGACTAGATGACTTTTTTTCAGTTTAAAAAGCAATATTATGGATTATGTACTCCGGAAGCGATGGCTTGAAGTTAAAAACATCTTAATGATGGATTTGTTTCTTACAAACACACAGCTTTTGTCTTCTCAAGATGTTAACTGATGGACTGGAGTGGTGTGGATTACTTGTGGATTATTGTGATGTTTTTATCAGCTGCTTAGACTCTCATTCTGACGGCACCCATTCACTGCAGAGGATCCATTGCTGAGCAAGTGATGGAATGCTACATTTCTCCAAATGTGATGAGGAAACAAAGTCATCTACATCTTGGATGGCCTGAGGGTGAGCACATTTTCAGCAAATGTTCATTTTTCAGAGAATTATTCATTTAAAGGTGAAGTTGGTAATACTGTCAGTTCTAAACCTGCAAAATAGCTAACGAGACAAATAAACCTAAAGCAATTTCCTATCTTGTGGATCAGTTCTGAATTCCACAATCTATCATATTTTACTGTGACTATACAGCAGCGATCCAGACACTTAAAACAGCTCTTTAAAATGCAGAAAGCATGATGAACTTTACTGCATGTTTGGATAAGAACGTTTGATCATTGTTTAATGAATTACTGCTGCTATGATCAATGCAAAGTGCATAAAACATCAAATGAAATTCTAATTCTTGCTTTAGGTGGCTGCTAAAAGCACAATGTTAATTGCAGCAGGCAAATAACGCTGACTTTAGTGAATACGGCACAAGACTCATTTGCATACAAAGGAGGCGTGTTTGTGCTGAAAAGAATGACAAAGACTTAATTTACTGTAAAGACTCATGACGCAGCACTGCTCTGGCACATTCAGCACCTGCTTAAGCTTCAAAAAAACTGTTGAGTGAATTCATGCTCCTGGCTCTTTCAAATTAGCATTAGATTCATGTACAATAATCAGGGTGTCTACTTCATTATTATTATTATTATCATCATCATTATTATTATAACTATGGTAGTTGTAGTTATAGTTTCTAAATGTGTTTAGGCTGCAATGTTTTCCATCTATGCTCTTCCTACTAATGTCAAGAATGACATTGTATGTATGTATGTATGTTATATATGTATATGTATATGTATATATATGTAGATGTATTAACATTTAATGTTTTTATGAGTCTCTTCTTCTCACCAGTTTATAGTAAAAACAGTAAAATTTTGAAAAATTATTACAATTTAAAAGAATTGTGTTCTATTTGAATATGTTGTAAAATGTAATTTATTTTTGTGATCAAAGCTGAATTTTCAGCAGCCATCTTTTCCAGGTTTCAGTGTCACATGATCCTACAGAAATCATTCTAATATGCTGATTTGCTGCTCAAGAAACATTTCTGATCAATGTTGAAAACAGTTGTGCTGCCCAATATTTTTGTGGAAACCGATACATTTTATTTTCTGTGATCCTTTGATGAATAGAAAGTTCAAAAGAACAGCATTTATTTGAAATAGAAATCTTTTGTAACATTGTGTTTATCTTTATTGTCACTTTTGATCAATTTAATGCATCCTTCCTGAATAGAAATATTAATTTCTTAAATAAAACCAAACATTTTCAACTCAGGGAAAGCCTGCTGAATGAATACAAATGTAGTGGTGACACTAAAACAATGGGGTGGAATACAAGTGCACTAGTAAAATGCAAAATGAGAATTAGTGCAGGACAGGTGGATGATAAGTGGGGCAGTAGAGCAGGAAACACTGCAGAACGGGACGGGCGACTCAAACTCGTGCAGCGCTGCACTTGCTGGAATAAAGAGGCAGTTCTGCATAAACACAAAACACAGGATCTGTGGGCATGAGGCTCTTTTACTGCGGTGAGAGGATATGAATGGATGCGACTCAACAGTGTGCATGATAAATAGTAGCACTTCACACTCATTACCTCTTTTGTTTTGTTTCTTTTGTGCCTATGCACTTCTTAAGGTGACAGAATAAAAACAGGTCTTATATGTTTCTGTAGGAAACCCTCAAATCAATAATGCGATTGGCTCTTTAAATTGATGGGCGGGACTTCCTGTCAGCACTGGTAATGATCCTCCACAGAGCCGCTGTATTTCAGTGAGGTGAGGAGGAGTGTGAGTCTGAGATTCAGTGAAAGTGTCGACAGCGCAGAAACTCCTCTTTATTCTGTCCATTATTCACCGTTACAATAACACTTACTCAGCACTTTTAGTCAAAGTGAGCACTACATCACACAGCGCCCCTCCCGTGTCACTGCGAAACAAAACAACTTCCTCAGGTCAACCTTAACACCACAAAACTCAACAGCGGATCCACACGGAAAACTAGAAATACGAAATTTCTTCTTAGAAGTACGGTTATTTTATGTTTTGAATCCTATTTTTGTGCAATTTTTTGAATGTTTTATTTTCATTTCCCAGTCTGCTCTGATGGGTCATGATTCGTGAACAGCAGGATAAATATCAATGCTGAATACAAATAATAAAATGTGACTATATAATTGTGCATAGTTGGAAAATTAAAATAAATGACTAATCCTAATACATATATGTAACCCTGGACCACAAAAGCAGTCTTAAGTCGCTGGGGTATATTTGTAGCAATAGCCAAAAATACATTGTATGGGTCAAAATTATTGATTTTTCTTTTATGCCAAAAATCATTAGGATATTAAGTAAAGATCATGTTCCATGAAGATATTTTGTACATTTCCTACCGTAAATATATCAAAACTTCATTTTTGATCAGTAATATGCATTGCTAAGAACTTCATTTGGACAACTTTAAAGCTGATTTTCTCAATATTTAGATTTTTTGCACCCTCGGATTCCAGATTTTCAAATAGTTGTATCTCGGCCAAATATATTCCGATCCAAACAAACCATACATCAATGGAAAGATTTGAAAAATTGACCCGTATGACTGGTTTTGTGGTCCAGGGGTTGTTGTGGTCCATAATTCGTTGTTAATATCATCTGCTTTGAAGCAGAAAACTGTGGTGAATTCAATAGACTTCAGATGCTTCAATGATCAATATATTATAAAAATAAAATAGGTATATTATTTTATTAATTATTAATTTATCAAGTCTGTTTTGATTTAAACAATAAAATGCAACTAACTATAGAATTGCTTAAAGTTAGGAGAGTAAAATAAAGAATATATACTATATAATAAATAAATTATCCCAATACATCCCATATATTTGGTTGTTGATATAGTGTGCTTTGAAGAAGACAATTCTGTGTTAAATTCAAAAGGCAATTCAATGATTAATATTTTCTGAAAGTAAAATAGTTATTTATTTTATTTTAAGGCCTATTTTCTGCACAATTGTTAGAACTAGTCATTACCATTTCAAGACTGTTCTGATGATTAAAAAAATGCAGCCACTATATAATTGTGCAGTCAGGAAAATACAGCAATATTTTATAAATAAATAATTAAATAAATGACTTATTACACTACAGCCTATATATTTGGTTGTTCTTTGAAGCAGAAATTCTGTGTTAAATTCAAAAGGCTTCAAATGCTAATTAATTTTTCAGATGTTTTTTGTTTTATTTTATTATTCATTCATTTATCATACTAGAGATGGCAGGTCAAGTCTAGTGCAAATAGTGAAACAGAAAGAGTAGCATGAGAGTGAACACATGTGTTGGTCTTTTTGTACTAGAAATCATTACAAGCTCAACCTTAGCCTTCCAAATGACAATAGCACACATCAGCTCTCTGCTTCCTTCATATTATCTTTGATGTGGGGTTAATAAAGGCGCTCAGCTTCGCTCTGGTCCACAATCATTTTGCACAGGGCCCGTGGGTTCACATGGGGCACATGTAAAGTCAATGAGAGCCACTGCCATCCCATATTTCTTAGTTATGGGCAGCAATGTTATTTGAGCTCAACCTACAGGCCTTTAGCAGAGGTAATAACCCTCGCAGTGGAGCTGCTGTTTCTGCATGGAGTGAGAGGAACGTCACCCGCGGTCTGCCCTCGCCTCATGCCTGCAGACTCAATAATACTGTGTGCGCTAATGAGAGCCGAGAGCTCCATTCAAGCCACCGGATGAGTGTGAAAGTGACGCCAGCGCTTGACGTGCTAAACTGCATTAGCACAAGTGTCTGTGTGACTTTTTCACAGCGTTAAAGAACATGCATAGCATCCTGTACACATCAAGAGCAATAATATCCTGAACGATAATATACTGTTTATTATAACCGCACCAGGGTTAGTACAGTTAACGAAAACTAAAATTAAATCCCTTAAAAAAAAATGTGTTACTTGAAATAAAATAAAATTAACTTTACAAAATTCTAAACAAATTTTCAAAATTCAGTTGCAACATATTTGATTTCAATTTATTTTCACTTGATGTACTAAAATAACTAAAAATAAAACAAATATAACTGTATAAAAACTAAAAATTAAATAAATAAAAACACAAACTACTAAAAATGACAAAAACAAACAGTAAAATTCCAATAAAATTCCACACGATTAAATAAAAAATAAAACACTAAAAAACAAAAATCAGTCTTTTAAAATGTAACATTATAATGTACACTGAAAAACTGGCGGATATGTCACAACTAATTGCAAAGAAAGAGCAACACATTCATTAAATAAGAAATTTAGAAAAAATAATTTAAAAATAAACAAAGTAGAGAGACTGAAATAATATTATAATATTGTCTTATAAAATGTACACTAATAATTTTTTATTTACTTTTTTTTTTTTACTTAAAATTAAATTGTTTTTTTTTACAGTGTAGAGTATGAAAAATTGATTTTCATTCTGAGAATTGTTAAATATACATTTGTTTACATGTAAAAAAAAAATACATTTACCAGTGTTATTAAATTAACATTTGTTTTTTCACAATAACAAAGGTGATCTAAGTGTAATATATACATGAATACACATATTTTAATATTTTAAAACTAAATAAAATAAAAATGCAATATAAAATAAATAAATTTAAATAATACAAAAAATATTTTTCAAATTAAAAATAATGTGTAATATTTTTAAATAATTTAAAAATGTAAAAGAAATGTAAAAGAACACTTCTCCTTAACAAGCCATGCAATTTTAGATATTCATGCCACAAACGATGCAGAATGATCACGAACTCAATGCTGAAATAGCTTTGCAAACATCACTAAAAACACAATAAACTATTTAAACAAACAAACAAACAGCAATCCCACAAGTCTTCAGTATGACAGACGAAAGCAGGACCTTTCAGAATGTAAACGAGAACGCAGAGACGACACAGCTTTCAGAGACAACGCATCCACATCTGCATTGGGTGTCACCAAAAACAATATTCACTTGAGACGCGAGTGTGTGCGCCACGGCTTCCCCTTCACTCTGAACCCTTGGTCACAACGGCGCATTTAGCGCCCATCAAACACACAGAAGAAAGAAATTGTTCTGTCACAAAAACAGCTTTGTCTTCAGGAGATTCACTGCAGTCTCAAAGCAAAAGAAAGCAATTTCTGCATCAAGCCAAATGAAGCAAACATTCACTGACATGAAACGAACAGAGGTCAACAGGACAGAAACACAATCACAATCAATCCCGCAGTATATACTAAAACCAAGCTACTATTCATTCAAACAGCATGTGAATCCGTGTGCAACGATAAAAGAGACTGCGAAGGCCAGTGAATGCAGTCATTTTGTGATTTTAATCCAGTTTTGTGTGAAAATATCTCTTGGTAGCTAAACATCCTCTTTTAGCCAAAATCTACAGACAGCCTTGTCAATGGAAAATATAGTTATATTCTATAAAAACCATTTCATGTCAGCAAAACCTATATTGCTCAACTATGACGGCAAAAACAGCAAAAGCTGTGTCAAATTCATATAAAATTTCTATGTAATTTTTTCACTGTACCACATTATGTATGCATTATTCTCTATTATTCCTATTTGTTTTTAATAAATGTAAAACTTGTAATCGATTTTTTATGTTTTGATTAATTTATGGTTCTTTTCAAAATGCTTTATGCAAAGCACTGTGAATTACCATTGTGTGCATATTTAATTTGCATATGTTTAAAAAGACAATATAATTTCAGTCTTTATACTTAATAAAAAGATTAATCAAAAACAAAATTCTAAAAGATTCTGTCTGTATAAATAAAAAGAAAACTATATTTTTAAATGCAATGCATAAATTATAATGTACAAAATTAATTGTTATATTTGTTAAATATACATTTGTTTAAATGTTAAAATAATTGCGTTGTTTACATTGTTAAAATAATTACATTTACCAGAGTTAATAAATTATTAAAGTTAAAAAATTTAAATTTTAGTGAGTTTTTCATGATAAAAAAGGTGATCTAAGTGTGAAAATAAGAGAAATAAGCATGCACAATTAAATATCCAATATTGGAAACTGGATATGTAATCGTTCATGTTAATTTACTCTATTTTTACACTTAGATCATCACTGCATAATGCTACTTAAAAATAAAGAAATCTCTAATATTGGCTGATGATACAGATACATCGTGCAAGCCTAAGTATTGTTAGTGCCACAGAAATGACACACTTCTGCTTTAAAAAGAACCTAGTATTTTTTAATTCATAAAATTAAAAAATACTAGGTACTTTTTATAAAATATAATTATAAAACATAATTAATATTTTTAAAATTACTTACAATTATTTGAAATTAGTTTTAAAATGTTTTTACATTTTAAAATAGTGTTTAATGTTTTTTTTTTTTTTAATAATTTAAAATTAAATTCATTATTCTGCAAAAGTTTAAAAATTAATAACACTCCATAACAAGCTGCACAATTTGAGATATCATTCAGGTCGCAAACGGTGATGCAAAAAACATTTAAACAACAAATAAACAGAAAGTCCAGAAACCCCGTGCTGCAAAATCAGTACATGCTGCATGCATGTACTAAACTGTGAACAAAAGTTGCATTTATAACAAAGCAAAAAGTAAGCCATTGCGATCGATCACATGGATAAATATTTAAACGAGGGCAGTTTCTTCCCGAGGCTCAACGTCTGCGTCTTTTAGTGAATCAGTATTCAGCGCCATTTCTCTGGCTAATTAATCTCTGTATTTACATAATCAAGCTGAACACACATATTTAGCGAGGATGAAAATGGAAAGCGGAATGTTTCACGAGTTCACATAAAAGCGTAATTGCTTACCTGTCGACGATCCCACACATGTCCATCTGCAGATCGCTAAAATTCCCAAACAACATCTGCTGCACTCGGATGAGATCCACTAAAGCGCCGTCCATCCGGATGAGACGCATGCATCCTTGGAAAACACTGAACGGGTTTCTGCAGCTGCTACCGTCTTCTGTGTCCGGACATCCTGCAGACAAAAATCACAAACACACACAAAATAACATGTTCAAGCTATGGCAGTGTTATTTAAGTATCATTCATGTAGTAGTAGAGTTTTTATAAATATTTTGAATCAGTTTTTAACTTTTCCATTTTAATTTTAGTTAATGTTTTGGTTTTAGTAAAGTACTTAGCTTTAGTTAATTATTTGCTGAAATTATATATATATATACATACACACACACACATATATATATATATATATATATATAGTTTATTTCAGGCAATGTTTATTTTACACTATTGCAGTTTTACTTATTTTAGTACATCAAGTTTAACTAAATGGAAACAAAATAGGATTGAGGTTTTTATAGTTTATTTTTTCAGTTAACATTTATTAGTAATGGAAATGTTTATTTTATTGTTTTTTTAATAATTTGCATTGCGCTCAATAAAAATACATATGTCTAGTTTTATATTTGTCTACATATTTTTTTTTATTAATTTGTATTTATTTGGCTGCCATAAAAAAGCTTATTTTTATAGTTTATTTTACACTGTTTCAGTTTTAGTTAAGTATTTCAATTTAAGAAAAATGATAAATGTTGCCATGGCAACTTGCTAAAATACAATGCATTTAAGTTTTTTTTTTTTAAATAATTCATTTTATTCCAGATAACATTTATTTTATTTAAACAACAATTTTTATTATTTTAGTTAATAATAATGTTGACTGCAAAAATTTTGATTGTGCTCAGAAAATGTATTTTTATATGTCTACAGTTTTTATTATTTTGTATTTATTTCATTTATCTGAAATAAAATAACTAATTTTTTAAACAATTATTTCATTTCAGTTAATGTTTACAAGTACCGTATTTCAAGTCAAACTAAACGAAAATGAAAAATGCTACCATTGGAAATAAGTTTCAGTAATACATTCTATGTATATATTTTTTTAGTTATGTTCAGTTATTATTTTTTTCAAATAACATTTTTTTTTTTTTTGTACTCTTGTACTCTTTTACTTAACACTAATAATGCTAGCTGCAAAAATGATTTGGACTGCGCTTAACAAATATTTACAAATCACATGTCGAAAATTTACCTGCAAAAAGTTCACATACTGTCATGTCAAATGCTTATATGTGGACAACCGTCTCATAACATGCATGATGATCAGGTGCATGCTTTAGTGCAGCTCAGGGCAGAAACACTGCAGCAGTGCATTCAGATGGCATTACTCTCTCTCTCTCTCTCTCTCTCAGTTACTGAGCTGAAGGCAATTAAGCCTCCGAGAGTTTCAGCCCCAAACTGCAGGAAAGCTAAACCAATGTGCTTTTCTCAGCGGAAGCTGTGTGTTGAGTGACACAACGGATTGATTAACGTGAAGGACTGGGATCGTGTAGAGGGAAATTACTCTGAGCTAGCGTGTTGCTTTGTGTTAGCAGATGCCGATGGATGGCTAAAGGTTGTTCTTACCGCCTAAGAATAGCTGGCTGTCAGGCGTGACAGGGAAGGAAGTGGATGCTGTAGAGCTGTCGGTTTTGTCCAGGGTGACTGCGAGACGCCCTCGACGGACAGCCAGCTCCAGCGAGTGCCACTGACCGTCATTTAAACTGGCACCTGTGGAGAAAGAGCCAGCATGTGGATCAGGCAAAATAACAGGCATTAGGGAGATCATTTTTACATGAACCGCAAGAAAAGATTTCTGCCATAAATTTGGAGTATATATGGAATGACATACTAGCAAACTGTCCGTGCTATTTCAGAAATGCAGTGTGCATATTGTGTACAGCTGTATGCATGAAAATAAACAGGTGACACATGCCAAAATGTGCAGTAGACAACTAGAGCACACTTTCTTTAATACTGTATCCAACAATGCAATGTAATTGATATTTGCTTTATTTCCAATGTGTGCAACTCTGTCTTGATACAATATTGGATTGGAATACCAGAAGACATTTTCACACAAAATTGGATTAAACATGCATTTTTTAACTGAAACAAAAGGCAACATAACTAAAATGAAATAAACTACAACTAATAAAAACTATACAGACTGTAACTATATAAACAACATATTTAATGACAAAATGACAATAAAAATGACAAAAACTTTAACTAAAATTAAAATGAAAAAAGAAAATATAAAAATAAATTCAATTCAAAATATAAACAACTATAATAGTTTATCGATACTAAAATATACAGTTTCAATTTTAGTACTTCAATTTAAAGTTTTTTTTTTTATTGTGTATTTCAGTTAATATTTATTCAATACTTTTTATTTTAGTTCAAGTTATTTAAGTAATTCAAGTTGAACTAAATGAAAATAAGAAATGATTCAATGGCAACTATAGCGGAACAAATTTAAATATTTAAATGTTTTTTTTTTTTTTTTAAATTGTTTTATCTTTAGTTAATGATAATAAAGCTAATGTTATTATTTAAAAGCTGCTTGTGATGGGCTTTAGTTCATCATGTGACTTTCTCATCACCACCTGCAATTTCTTATTTTCATTTTGTTGACAATTTTTTGAAGTACTAAAGTAACTAAATAAACTACAACTAAAAACTAGACTACATATAACTATATAAACTACAAAGACGAAAATTTGAACTAAAAAAAAAAAAAAAATCAAATTCACAATATTAAAAAAAAAGTTTAAAATAAAAATAGTTTATAATGATACTAATATAACACTGTCTACTGTGTCTCTAATGTATATTTTACTTCATATTTTATCATACTGCCAAAAAATGACAAAAAAATATATAATATTGATTATACATCTTAAATTTATTTTTAAATTTATTAAAAATGCAAAATAAACATTTATTTCTAAGATGAATATAAACCTGAACAATATATCAAGATACTGAAATGTCTGTGTTTGTATACTGCGTACTCAGTGTTTCCCATACATAAGCTTTAACTGGGCGGCCCACCCAGGTAAATTGCGACCCGCCCAGGAAGATAAAGAAATTCCAAACGGCTTTTTTTCTCTCACCGGGGCTCACCACCAGCTCACATTGAAAATGAATGACTTCCGGCCACTTTGACGCTCTCGCCGGCGGTGGTGTAAACGCACAGTAAGTCATGTGACATGGGTGTTTCAAATCACGCTTCGAAGCAGTGTTTCGAAACATCTGCGCTTCGGGATCTCGACACAGTGTCGAAACGTCAGCTTTGTGTCAGCCAGTCCTAGTTTCAGCACGAAATAAACATGACTAAACATACGAAGATAAGTTAAAAGAAAGAGTACAACTTTACAATCCGTATCCTGTCTCATGTAATCACTCAATCAGTGTTTCAGCCGCGCAAAGACGTCAATATAACAGCTTGTAAACAATGTCACGTAACGTCACATTTACTTCAGAAAAACATATTCGGTGATCATAAACGCATTAGTCAGATAAAATAAAAAAAATAAAAATAAACTGTAGAGAGGGGCATTTTGCTAAATATATGAATCATATAACATATTCCTTTACTGTTCTTCAATGTTTAATTTATGTTTGAATAAATCCATCAAGTTTTTATGACTGCCACCATTATTTTATAAATATTATGTAGGTTAATTGTAACTTTATTATTTTAAAAACTTCATTAAGTGTAATTTTAACAAATCAGTCAATTTTAACCTTCAATATTATAGTAATGCAGTACCAACTGACTCTCATGTATATTTTACAGCATTAGTTGAGAGATTTGTTTTCCTTGAGAAAATTTGGCATGTACTGTACCCGATACAGTAAATACCAAAATAATCGATATTGAATCGAATTGAATTGCAAGCTTGTGCATGAGAATCAAATATAATTGTGAAATTTGTGTCAAAACCCAGCCCTAGTTTTAATAGACTGCATTTCCCTGCAGTTTTGGTCTATTTTAATTTTAGAAAGTGCTTCTTTTATTAACGCCACAAAATAATTCTTTGTTAAGTGCATTTCATCTTGTGTGTGCTTTCATGGGCCTGATAAGCAAGGTGTATTTTGTGAAATTATATGTGCATTTCATCTTGTGCACGTGTTTTGAATGTTCTGTTGCACAATAACTGAAGCTGTGTTTTCATGGAAAAGTATACTTTTTCAGTTATTGAATTTTTTTAGAAAGGTTTGCCAAGTGGCTTTGAAAACAAGACACATTTTTAAATTCTACAAGCTGAACGTCACCCTGAAACATAACCGTTACTTATCGGACTACTGCTTTAATTGAGACATTTATTCAAGAATAAACAGAAGAAAAAAAATAGGCTTACTGGAGAAATTTAATGTCAGAGCATGATCTGAGCTGGATTTGGGTTACCGGTGAGCGTGAGTGGATCATTAGTCAAGTGGCGACTGCATTTGACCACTGGATTTACAAAAATAATTTCAGGTTTAAGAAGGGTTTCAACATTGTATCAACTACTGATGAACACATTCATTTTTATTTGAATTAGTAAATTAGGTATTTTAACCATGTATTATTAATTATAACTAATTAAAATGCACATTTTCACGTTATTTCTTAGTTACATGTAATGCAGGTATAGCAAAACTTTTTTTTCATCTAAACCTTATTCACCAAATATATTTGCTTTTGCCCTGAAATTTTAATTAAGTATCACATTTGCATGTTCACGGTTTCTCTGATGTTGATTAATGATCACATGGCATGCAGGTAAATAAAAATATTTTATTTAAAACAAAGTCTATAGAAATACAAAGACGGTTCACTCCTATATTTATGAATGGGAGAAACTGTAACGCACGATATGGAGGAACAGTTCCACCTTCTAAATGGAAGAGCCATATTTCCCATAGAAACCTGGGGCATGTTCAAACTCAAACTGGTGTGCAATGTTTTACTATGGTTTCCGGGTTGAACGACATGTTTTCTGGAAATGGTGTGCAACTGGGTTTAAGATATGTTTTCTCATCAGCAGCAACATGTATATAAACCATGCGGTATTAAAGAGACAGCTCGCACCATTGGTCCAAGTAAAGTTGTTTACAAATGTGTCCACTGCAGCTTGGTATAAGCAAAAATGTAAGATATTTGAAGACATGTTTATCGTAAGAGTTTTATAGTAATAATATAGCATATCAACATGATGATGTAGTTGTTTATAATTTTAGCTTCATTGCAAGGCAAGTTTATTTATATACTAAATTTCATACACAATGGTAATTAAGTGCTTTACATAAGAATGGATGGCAAGGGCAGTGACTGTAATATTGAGCGTATTTTGCAGTATTAAACACCTATTTATAACAATTTCATCAGGCTCCGAAAATTCTTCAAAAAGAACACAAAGAATGGCCTTCTCAGCTGCCATAGTTGCAACTCTTGCGTCATCAGAACAGGGTGTTCAACGCACCACCGTTACCATTTAAAAAACCTTTTGCAATGTTCTGACGGGGCTGAATGCAGCCCTGACTAGACCAGTCAATGCACATGCACAGTCATAAGCACGTTATGACTCCGCATGCACATTGGCTGGTCTAGCCTGAAAAATAAGCTTTTTAAACCCTATTTGAGCATAAGAAACAGCATTCATGGGGCAATTAATTTCAGATTTCTGTTGCTGATGTGACATATGGAATTTAATTGTGAATTCAGTGATTTCAGGATTCCCCCATTCATTAAGATTGGTCTTGTATGAGCTGCCCGGAGGCATTGCAAATATGGCCACGGAGCGAAGAGACTTTCCTCGAAAGGGAGTTTGTTTTAAAATGATTATTTTAATTTTAATTTTTTATGTTTTAATTAATTGTCAGCTTTTCATTAAACTCACAACCCCCCTGCAGTTCCTTTACGAACCCTAGTTTGGGAAACCTTGATGTAATATAATGTTTAATGCACTTCATGTTGTAAATTACAATGAATGGAACAAGTTTTCTTACTCTGCATTTTTTCTTACTCTGCATTATGGTACAATATAATGCTATTTAAATCAGCGTGATAAACAAGTTAAATCAAAAGTAATCTAAAAGTAATCTGATTATATTACCTAAAATGTGTAATGTAACAGATTACGTTACTGACTACAATTTTTGTCATGTAATCTGGAATCAGTAACAGATTACAATTTGTAAGTAATCTACCCAGCTCTGGTGACAGTTTAGAGAGTAGAACAGATCACTGCCAAAACTTGTCTGAACGCAAACCTGACGCAATGACGTTATAAATATGCTAATTAATGTGTGACGTCACCTGCCGCCACAAGTCTCACAAAATCCTGT
Organism: Acrossocheilus fasciatus; assembly: GCA_036784905.1. NCBI lineage: Eukaryota > Metazoa > Chordata > Actinopteri > Cypriniformes > Cyprinidae > Acrossocheilus > Acrossocheilus fasciatus. The sequence goes on from CM071947.1 coordinate 4,902,383, forward strand.
GGGAAACACTGATACTGTTTCACATACTACTTCATATATAGCATGCAACCTAATATTTGAAGTAATTCATTCTTCTGCATTCATTTGGTTAATTAATAAAACTAGTTTAAGCCAGAAAGTTCCTTTGTGATGTACATTTTCATACATATTGCATTGCTTAGAGCAGCAGGTGCCATTGATGTTGACTTTGCTTTACCCTTCACACACAAGAGAGATGGATTCTGCTTTTACTGTCAAAACAGAAACTATGGTATATATATATATATGGTATATATATTCCACAGTGCATGAGCTGAACCTGCGGTGATGTCCGTCACGATCCGGCCGGTCTTATGGATCTGCAGTCGTGCTCTGGCCTCGCTCAGATAGAGCCACAGCGTTCCCGCGTTATGCTGCAGGTCAAAGGTCACCAGCAGGCCCGCTCTATTCCATGTCCTAAACTGCAGACTGACTGACGCACTTTCTCCACCGGAGACCCACGGCAAAGCGAGGAAACTTCCAGGACTGGCGAAGGTCACCGGCACGTCTATGGATTCGGTGCATGTGAAGCTGACGTTCCCCTACAAGCAGTATTGGGTAAGTAAATCCAAAAAATGAGTCCACTACAAATGACTAATTACTTTTTTAAAATTGTAATTTGATTACATTACTGATTACTGCATTTTAAAAGTAATCATATTACTTATTACTTTACTTTCAAGTTACTTTCACGTTTACATTACTTTTCAAGTTATCAAATCTAAAAAATACACTACAAAGTGAAACTCATATTGTAAATCTTTCAGTAATTTAATATTGACTGAAGAATTATAAGTATCAAAACAGCAACTTGAAAGATCAAATGATCATTTTTTTTCCTGATAACAGTGAAACTAACTTAAAATGTTTTGTCATTTTTGATCGTACAGATAAGAGTAAACCATCATTTGAAATTGTAAAAGGTCTTTTATTTGTATACACTCACAATATCAACAAAACATTGTGCTTTTGTAAAATGAAGAAAACAAACATGGTGCGCTCTCTATTTATTGAGTTTATCTGAGATTCTTTTCATTTTTGGAAGAAGACGCAGTGAGAGGAATAAGCCTTGTATTTACCTCAGAAGAAGAATGCAATGACACGTGCGGCTTGATCCAGTGGAGGATCTTATTCTGATAAGTCATTTATTTTTTATTTAGGCTATATTAGTGTTATTGTGACATAAACTTACACATTTACTAGTTGGACTTTTCCCAAACTATAATGCCAGACTAAAATATGTGAAATCGAGTGCAACATTTAGAAATATCCTAGGCAACCTTTCATTGCATCTAAATGTTGTACAACTCCACTGCATTTTAGCTTGCATTCTCCGGTGATTTATTATAGGGCATACTGAAATGCAAAACATGATTTTAAAATGCATTTTACTTTACATATTGTCAACACTGCATTTGTAACTTAAGTAACATAATTTTATTGACATTAATCACTGTAATCAAATTACATATATTTAAAATGTAACGCATTAAATTACTGTGTTATCAAGAAAAGAAATTTGAATACAATAATGCATTACTGTGTAATGCGTTATACCCAACTCTGCCTACGAGAGACAAATACTGCAGTAAAACCAAGAGCGTTTCTCACGCAAGCTGCATTTGTGATCATGAAGAGTCGCAGCAATGACGTCTGCTTTATAAATTATGCATTTGCTCTCCAGGCTATTATCTTGAAACCAATGTCACAGCCATTACGACAATGAATTAAAGGGATGGTAATTGGTTTAACCCCCAAAATCCCAAGACAACGGTTGTAAAAAAAGGAGAAACCCTGTATAATGGAGGAGAACATGGTAAGGGTCACGGAAACACAAAGCTCTCATTATGGAAAAATAAGGCAGCCAACAATTGACAATTGCTAACAGGCCAAATAAAGCAGCTGCAGACGTGACTGTGTTCACACACTTACTGTGATGGAGACCTGCTGCTCTTTGGCTCGATCGATCACCCTGATGTCATTGAAAAGCACGTTTTCCAAGCAGCCTTGAAAGTTTCTTCTGGAGTGGGATTTCTGGAGTCCAGCCGCTGACGTTCCACCGAAACTGATCTTGTGAAAGAACGACAGATTCATGTCAGAAATCACACATATTAACGGAGTGATATGAAATTGATAAGCTAAACTCCATTGACAGACTAAAGATAAGCACAGAAATAATTTGTTCATGATTTTGTAAAAACATGAAAAAACTACCTTTACACTAATGACATGCAGTGAGGCGATAAAATACCGTCAGTTGTAATATTATAAAGATTACAATGCAGTGAAAAATGTTATTATTAGTAATATTTTTTTTTTAATCTTAAAAAAATATATTTATTAATATTATTTTAAATAGCATTTTTTAAAATATATATTTTTTTACTAGTTAACATGTTAACTTGGGAAACAATCACTTTGTAACCTTGCCTATATATCCAAACACACAACTTTATACAGTATGCATTAATATTGTTAATATTATTAGATATAACATTATGATTTTATTAATGAACTACTTAATCATTTATATTATTTACTATTATTGATTTTTAATCTTTTATGTAGATTTTATTACTCCTTTTCACTGTAACTATTTCCACAAATATACAGCATGTCAATTTAACATTACTTTTAAAATATTGTTATTATTATTATTACTTCTTTTATTTTAGACTATTATTTTTGTAATCATTTTTATGTAAAGCACTATGAATTACTATTGTGCATGAAATGTTCTATATAAATAAACTTGCCTTGTGTTGTGAGGCTTTTCTAGTTTACTGTAATAAGGTAATAAGTGTTAATATCAATATAAACAGTGTCTCACAACAAAGTGAAAGACTCAGAAAGTGAAATCTAATTACACACAGACATTTCCATTCTAGCTGATTTATGTTGTTTGTATAATTCACATGTTTGAAATGCTTTACTGGACTAATTGAGCTGGAGGTCGTTAGCGGCTCACCTCGTTTATCTCAGAGTGACTCCAGGACTCGGGCAGCTGGAACTGCTGGGTGTTTTTGTCCACGGTGAAATTCACGAGTCCTCGAACTTGCTCCACACTGACGTGATGCCAGTGCTGATCGTCCAGCAGACTGCCCAGAGACACCAGAGGGTGGAAATCAGCCCACAAACCCCGGCCTGAAACACACACACACACAGGGATCAAGATAGCTTGATAAAACTACATAAGTTTGGCTACTTTAAACATTAGAAACTGACATGAGAAAATATGAAATCACCAGTCATTAACATGCAGGTCATGAAATAACAATGTAGCGGTTTGAACATTTACTGCATATACAATTTCACGTACTATATTTAAACAAAGGTTATATAGCATATACTGTCCAGTACTCAGTAAGCAGCATGTAAGTATTCATTTTCGAACACAGCCAATTTAATAGAGAAACATAGAGAGATAAATATGAGAGGTTTTCTCTGGCTGCAAATAATAAATCAGCAAATAATTACACACTGTTCCATAAAATAACATATAATTTAAGGAAAAGACAAGAGATTGTAATCAAAAGAAGATGAAATGCATCTCTCGCAAATTGCGATTCTTTGTACTCACAGCAGGGTTATTAACATGATTTAAAACTAAAACTAAAACTTTTTTCACTACTTAGTGAAATTAAATAAATATAATTTTCTTTTTCTTTTAAATGTGGCAACTAGCTGAAATAAATAAATGGAAAAAATGGAAATATAAAAATAAAATTATATATATATATATATATATGTGTGTGTGTGTGTGTGCGTGTGCGTGTGTGTATGTATGTATATGTATATATATATATATATATATATATATATATATATATATATATATATATATATATATATATATATATGCATTCATTTAGTAAGCCAAATAAATAATTGAAATCAAATTGAAATTAATATTAGAGGAAAACCTAAAAAAAACTGCCACAATTACTAAAAATGAATTAAAAATAAATGAAAAAGAAACAGGAATTTACAAAACAAAATTAAAAAAAAAAAAATTATAGAAATGACAAAGCACAATTCTAAAACTTTAAATATAAAAATAAAAGATAATTCAAAATATGAATAAATACTATAACAGAAGTAATATTAAAGTAACACATCACACTGATTGTCAAACACAACACCGCTGCAACAAACTCGAGCTCAAATGACATTACTGAGATGATCTGCTAAACCCTGCGTTCACATTACTCTTATTCCAGAACCTGCGACTGTTTGCTGTAAAACTGCGACACTTTTTAAAACCTCACAGAATTACTTATCACCTCCTTTAAGTAGCTCCAGATCTGTGAAATAAACTGTGGTGTGGGCCGATTCTCACGCAGATGCTGAGATGTTTAGAGCAGCTTTACTTCACCTGCGGCTCTGACACTCAGCCCAGCCAGATCACAACTCACTTCTGTTGCTGGTTATATTATAAACTGACACGCTTCTGGGAGAAAAGGCAAGTGAGACGCTTCCTTTGCTGAATCAGGACGAGGTTCAGGTGACAGCGGTTCACACGGGTTTGTTTACAGCCTTTAGACAGATCTATATAAATAGATTTAAGGAATATAGTTATCAATTTTGGTACTGCGTTGGGTCGCCACTTCTGCAACACACACATAAGAAATGAAAAACAACAAGAAATATTAAGAAAAAATAACACTAAATAAATATGTAGTAATAATAATAATAACCATTAATAATCTATATCTATCTACCTATATATAATAATTATTATTTGTACATTATAATAATTATTTAATAGGCATTTTATTGTAAAATGTATGTATTTATTTTAGTCACTGCATTTTCTATATTTTAATTATATATATATATATATATATATATATATATATATATATATATATTAGTATTATAGTTTATTTTAATATTTAAGTTTTAGTAATTGTGTATTTTCATTTTTATTAGTTTTTCATATTTCTATTTAGCTTTACATTTATTTTTTTCAGTTTGACTAATGCTTTTAACTTATTAGCTTTATTATAATTATTTAATTCTTTATAATTATATGTGTGTGTGTGTGTGTGTGTGTGTATAAAACAACCAAAACGTTAAATAAATAAAAAATAAAAACACTTATAAAAATAAATAAAATATTAAATTATATACATTATTCACAAATGATGATTATTATTATTATTATTATTATTAATAAAGAATAATATATAATTATTACTCTTTATATTACTTATATGGGGAGATTTTTATCAAATGTAAACAAAATATGTAATTTTATAATTTTATAGGCGTGTACTAAGTGATGTTAACTCATATAATGTTTTAGTCTTGTGGCTATATTTTTGAAATGATGTCCAATCAAAAATTCAGGGACACTTTTACAAAGCTGACAGAAGAGGACAGGCATTTCTCATATTTTCATTGTCAGGTGATGAAAGATTGACAATGTCGTATATTATTTTTCGTTAATCAGATTTGCTCTTCAAACACAAATATGAATATGGTTGTCATGCGAGTGAACGGGACAGATCAAGGCCAGGCTGGTGTTACTCTGCTATCTAAGAGAAACAAAAATCATGAAATATTAAGCAGCGGAACACTAAATGTTAAATTACATCAGAGCTGTCAACGCCGTAAAATCAAAGCAGAGCTGGTTTATATTCTGATGGTAACTGTCCAGTGCCAGACCGAGCGATTGTAACTGATGAATAATTGATGGTTGCGTGCCATAAACATAAAATAGATGCATTAATAGTAATAGGTTCATCTTACATGAATCCAGTGGCTGATGAACACAATGCAGGATGACTGACTGTGTGATGGAGCCTACAGGATGCAGTTATATGAGCTTTAAATTCAAGATATGAGGCAAAAAAATGACCCTGTTTGGGTTTTTCGTCTCATATTTATATAATGAGATATAGTTTAGCAATCTCACACGAGCAAGTTCTGTTTTCCCAAATACATTTTTATTAGGGCTGCAAAACGATTAATCGCGATTAATCACATTCAAAATAAAAGTTTGTTTACATACCATACTGTGTATATTTATTATGTATATACAGTATATATAAATACACACACAAGTATTTATACTTGTATATAATTTATATTACATATAAATATAAATATTGTATATATAAATCTAACATTTTTCATTAATATATATATATATATATATATATATATATACATACACACACACATGTATGTGTGTATTTATATATACATAATAAATATACACAGTACAGTAAACAAACTTTTATTTTGAATGCGATTAAAGGAATTTAATCTTTTATTAAGTAACTTTTTGTAGACTGTGTTACTGCGGCACCTTTAGGATCAATATTTTGACTGTAGTTCAATTTTTCTTTGCTTTCATATTTTCTTTTCTCAGGAGAAGCAGCAGGAAACTTCATTGAATCTCATTACTGTCTGTGTGAAACGGATTGTTCTTTCCTGTATTTTCTCATCTCGTCTCAGTCTGTGGTTGTAAATCTCATGCCGTGTGTCTGTACGAGTTTGACAATTAAACATACGTGTTCGATTGGCCATTTACGTTTGACTTTGGCATTTGGAAATGTGAAGATTACAGCAGCAGAGGACATGCGGTTTTCATCTGATCTTACGCTTTTCGTCTGCAAGTTGAATTTGATATCAAATCTGGATTAGCTGAAGTTTGCAGTATATGTTTGAGGATTGTCCTTTAAATATTCACGTCATCCCCATCTGAAGCCTGCATAAATCCAGCATGACTGCGCTGAGAAGCAGCGGTTCAGAAGACAAACTGTGCGATCGGTCCGATCATCAGACAAGCCCAGCAGCTTCTTATGTGCCGATGTTGTTGTTGTTGTGATGCAGAGACAGATGTTAGTCTCTGGCACACACGGGCTTCTGCCTGTGCCGAAAAATACATCTGCAAACAAGCTGTGACATGAAGATTTATGCCCCATATCCCAAACTATTTTATTCTGCTGGTCGTTTGCATTCATCAAGCTGTCTGTTTGTATTGTGCTCCAGTGGGTCATGTTCTCCCCCAAACTTCTCTAGTCTGAGTTTGGATTTAAACACACATTGTTCTGACCGCATTGACCTATGCTTTAGAATTCTGCATTCGTAAATATTAACAGTTTGTTTGTTTTGCGGGTTGACGCAGACGTCGTTTTTCTCATGCAAATCTGAACAGCAGGAGCATGAATTCAAGTAAATAGTGTCAATTTTGATTTCACACTGAAATAAAATATATATATATATACGAACATACAGACATAAGAAACAAAAACTAATAAAAATGACAAAGCACTTAAACAAAGATATTTCAAAATATATTCATCTACTCTTCATTATTTAGCTGCTAGCCTCTAAAACTCAACATATGCAGATAATTCCAGCCTCAAAACATTTTAAAAGCCATCTGAAGTGATGTATATTCAACACTGGCTGAATGTAAAATGATCCAGAGCGAATGCAGCAACAGTTTTGAAGTGCAATGTCCTTATTATTGCACAGTAAATCTCATCTAAACAAGAGGAACGAGCGGCCATCATCGGCTCTGCAAAGACAACAGCGAGCGCCACATGCATTTCTGACAGAGTCCAGCCATTATCAGAGCGAGGCCGAGAGACCACTTTAGCACTTTCACAAACCCCTCTAATAAGTGATGACAGACATCTTTGATTTGCTTGAAATTATGGTGAAAGCAGAGAGAGCGGCAGTTAGACTGCAGTTACTTCACGATGGAAAAGCCCAGATTTACAGACGCAAGGCCTTAAAACTCCTCCAGACCGACCCAGCTGAGCTCTGAGAGACTTCAGAAAACTAAAATTTCAGAATAATAAACATGCATTTAAAAAAGATCATAAAAAAATTAATCAAAGTCACAAAACCAAACAGCAAAAATTTAAACTGAAAAGCGAAAAATAAAAAAAATAAAATGTAATTGATCTATCTATCTATCTATCTATCTATCTATCTATCTATCTATCTATCTATCTATCTATCTATCTATCTATCTATCTATCTATCTATCTATCTATCTATCTATCTATCTATCTATCTAGTAAAAATAAAAAACTGAAAACTGAACATCAGTGATACTTCAAATAAAACATGACATTTTATTTATTTCAACATTACTCATTTTAATTTAGTTTAAGTATAAAATAACAAACAAACTTTATAACTAAATAAACTAAAACATATACTGCATATGTACAGTACACACGGAGCAGTGGGCAGCCATTTATTCCTGCATTTAGTCTTGCTCAAGGGCACCTCAGTTGTGGAGAGAGTGCTGTACACTCCTCCCACCTACAATTCCTGCCAGACCTGAGAATCGAACTCGCAACCTTTGGATTACGGGGTCTGACTCTCTAACCATTAGGCCACGACTTCCCCAATAGTATTGGGCATACTATGTAATGTAATATAACACCGACACATACAGACATGCAGCATGTGAGATTTACAAACTAGACTACATTTGCAGTCTCAGAATACATTCGCTAAAAAGATCTCCTTAATATTTCAACTGTTTCTCCTCTTACAAAGCAATGAGAATGAATGTAGAACAAATAAGGATTTTCCAGTTAACTCATATAATGTTAGGAATAAGGAATTCCAGTTTTAGAAGAAATATCATTATGAAGTCAAACGATCTGAGATGCAATTTATTTTATAGCTCTAAACTCTTTCTAGATGATAACTAGTGACTCATAATGAATTTTAGGAGAACGTCTGAGACAAACGTCTGATAATCAAGTGAGAACTCCATGAAGTCTTCCAAGCTATGGAAAAAGTCACTTCTGGAAAATAAATAACACACAATCTTGTGTTTGTTACAGCAAATCTTCCTATTTCCTATTCCTTCCTAAGTCCTGTCTGTGAAGGATGTGTGTGAACACTACTCAAAAGCAATAATGTGAAACCTCAGAAAACACATGTGAAAATCTGATTATTCCAGAAAGCGCATTAGGCCGTTGTGTTTGATCACAGTTGAAACTCAACTGCAGCGTTCATGAGGATGGAGAGACTGACGCTGAGATCACAGATGGCATTCTGGGAATCTGTGCCATACGGGCCGCTCACGACTGACTGCATCTCTCACCCACACCTGAAGACTTTCCTACAGCCGCAAACCTGCTGAAGAAACCCTCTGAATTCACCAGCATCCTGAGTCATTAATTAGTCAGACCATATATATACACATTTATATATATATAAATAAAAATATGACTCTCTCTCTCTCTCTCTCTCTCTCTCTCTCTCTCTATATATATATATATATATAGTCATATTTTTATTTATATACATAGACAGATATTTTCATAGATAGATAGATATATATATCTATGAGCTTTTATAATAATAATAATAATAATAATAATAATAATTATTATTATTAATTATGCACATTACTCCAAAAATTTTCATTACAACAAAGTATTTTTTTTTAAATAATTTTTATTCTCATTGGTGATTCTCATTAATGTAACACAGTAAACAATATTCTAATAAAATTACTTTTTATTTTAAAAAGGCTGCTTTACTGCCTTTTTTAGAAACAAAATGTAATTATTAGTTTTTATATAGCTATATGTTTTTTACACATCCATATTTCTTTTTAGTATCTTTATATATAATATCTCTTTGACTATAATCTATAATATAGTATCTCTATCTCTTTTATATATCTATGATAAATAATATATTTAGCATTATGACAATGACAACTTGGGGGTAAAAAACTGTGCTTAATTATGGTTTTATTTTTATTTTTGGGGTGAAATTCCTAACAGCTTCTGTGAGATTGATTTATTAAAAAAGATGGCATATGAGTATCTTAATCAGTAATTCACTACTGTGGTCTACAGCAGTTTACTGTGGAATTACTAACTGATGGAATTGTTATATCATATCATAGTCTTTTAACATGTAGTTTGTAGCCCAAAAACTCAGCTTTCATGCTGTCTACTTCAAACTGAATGACTTTAAAGAAAAGAGGCAAAATCAACATTTATCAACATAAATGAAGATAATTATTCATTCCAGCAGCTGCGAGATGTGTTTTAATACCTTTTCTGAGCTGCAGGAGGAGTTTCCCTCTGAATAACTCCAGAGTGAGCGAGTGTCCGCTGTGCTCCTCTATGTGAACCAGCATCCCAGAGTTCAGCAGGGTTTTGAAGTTCATGGACAACACGTCTCTGTCTGCCGGACTGATGCTGGAATCTGGCCTGAAGAGCAAGTGAGCGCTGCCGTCAAAACTGACCACATCAGACTCTGAAAACACAGCAGAAACAAACACAAGAACTCAAGAGATCAGGCTGAACCGCTCAGAACCAGGCAGTACAAATGACTGATTTCCATTCTAGTTAACAAGGCTTCAACTGCATTCAGCAAATAAACTGTAATGAACTACAGCAAACATACAAAGCAAGCAAGCAAACAAACAAATAAATAATGAATTGCATAATAATAAAATAAATACACAGATAATGAATTGCAGTAATTAATTAAAAATATATAAATAAGATGAATTAAATAATAATGAAAAAATAAATAATAGACAATAATAAATAAGTAAATAATAATGAAGTAAAATAAAATGCAACAAATAAATAATGGACTAGAATAAACAAATACACTATACATAAATAAAAAATAATGAATTAAAATTTTGTAAATGAAGGAGCAAACGAGATGAATAAATACAAAATGGGTGATAAGAATAAACAATGATTAACTAATGACAGGAAAAACCAAATAAAGGCAAAACGGAAGAAACACGTGACAGATCACCCCCCTCCCGGTAGGCGCGTCCCACGCCGTAACAGTTCTACCGGGGAGGGGAGAGGGCGCCCTGGAGGCCGGTGCAGGGCAGGAACAGGGAGGAGCTTAGGAAGGCCTCCAGGACGGGTCAGGGGAGTCAGGCGGCCATGGCGGATCAGGGGTCTCAGGCGCCCATGGCATATGGCCCCCCAAAATTTTACAAGGAGAAACTATGGAGTCTGGTGGGCGCTATGCATGAGCGGGCTCTGGTGGGTGCTCTGGACGAGCGGGCTCTGGTGTGCGCCCTGGAGGAGCGGGCACTGGAGGGCGCTCTGGAGTAAGGAGAGGCGCTGAAAACTCCGGGGGTAGCACCGTATCCAGGAGCTCTGGGGTTGGAGCCAGCGGGCTGGACAGCGGATAGGTCGGTGAACTTAAGTGAGCCGCGAACAGCGGCGGGCTTGCATGGGCCGCGAACAGCGGCCAGGATTTCCCTGCGAACGGCAGCCTGAATTTCCCCGCGAATGGCGGGCTTGACTTCACCGCGGATGGCAGCCTGAATCTCCCCGTGAATGGCGGGCTTGCGTTGGCAGCGAACGGCGGCCTTGACTTCACCGCGGATGGCGGCCTTGAGTGAGCCCCGGAAGGCGGCCAGGATTTCCCCATGAACGGCGGTGGTTTTGGGTGAGCGGCAACTTCCATTTCCGCGGGTTGGAGAAAAACAGACAAACAAAAACTTTTAAAAAAACGGGGAAAAACAAAACGGGGGAAAAGGCATCACAGGGAGGCACGGAGACGAGGAGTTCACACAACGAAAGTCTTTAATTTCCAAAAAGTAGACAGGGATCACAGGCAGGGAAGACATACAACGGCAGACAAAGGACCGGGAAAGAACACAGGACTTATAAAGACAAGGAAATCAAGGAGCAAATGAGATGAATAAATACAAAACGGGTGATAAGAGTAAACAATGATTAACTAATGACAGGAAAAACCAAATAAGGGCAAAACGGAACAAACATGTGACAGCAAGCTTGTGTTAGAGGCCTTTTTTGCTTTTGTTAATTGTATAATAAATAAAAAGAGAAAACAAATAGACAGAAAACAAAAATATTAGAAAAGCTAGTGTTAGTTTATAAATATTGTGTGTGTGTGTGTATATATATAAAATAAAATAAAACAAACAAATACATACTGTATTTAGACAATGAACTATAAATAAGGGACTATAATAAATAAATAATGAACTATAAATAATGAAACATATCAAATAAATATATAATGCACAATAGAGAAAGTTAAACAAACAAACAAACAAACAAAATGAATAAATAAAGATTCTGTGTGTGATGTTGATTTAGTGTAAGGTTAACTGCCTGAGGAGTGAAACACTGTGACTCTGAGACGCTTTCAAAACATTGATCTGTTTGTTTGCGTGGACTGACATGTCAACAAACCCCCTATTAAACTCTGTGCATTATAATTGGTGTTTGTGCAGCTCTATTGGCGCTCCTGATGTATTCAGGTACAGCAACTTCACTAAACGAAGCAGAGAGAGAGTTTAAACCTGAGGTCAACAGAGATGATGCAAACGCCTGACACTGGACACAACCTGCAGATCCCAGCAATAAATTATACATCTGTATGAATGAAGGGAAACACTCCATCCCTAATGGTCTGCTATATTTATGAACATGGAAACAATCCAAATGCTGTTAATGCACTTGAGGCAAATAAACACTGTAGGATGTTGACTGCAGCTTTTGCCCTGCAGTTCTGCCCCATGTGACTCCAGTGACAACACGTTTCATTCACAGGACCTCTGAGAGACCAGTCATACATCAGCCAGAGCGCTGGGCTGCAGTCTGACAAACACACTCGTCTACTCTCAGATGATAACACATAACACGTGGCATTTGGAGATGTGAAATTGTCATAGTATAGAGCACAGGCTGATCTGGAGCTTCATTAAGATCGTAATCACAAAACAAAAAAGGAAAGCATTAGATTAAAGGTAAACAGCACCAAACCAAACTGAAATCCAAAAATATTGAGTCCAACACGTACGCCAAACACATCTTCTATTGGCTGCATAAAAAGAGACGCATCACATATCACATAGCCCCGCCTCTAAACTCACTCCATTGGTTACATGATCAAAATAGCCTCGCCTCTAAACTCACTCCATTGGTTGAGACTGTAGTTGAAATGACATCAAACAGATCAATGTTTTAATAGTGCCACAGTGCTTCATTCTTCAGGATGTCAAACTAGACAGTTTGACAGTTCACAACAATAAAAATTTCGAATCATATTTAAATAAATACATATTCATAATTTGCAGGATTTAATTATTATTATTAGTAGTAGTATTATACAGTTAAATTCATTTCATAATAAAATATTTTAAATAATATCTAAACAATATTTGATTCATAACTGAAAAGATTAAATCATACTTTAACAAATACATTTATTTGTTTAAATATACCCAAATTAATAAAAAAATAAACATTTCATAATAATGTAGGATTTTATTTTATTTTACATTTTCACAAATATATATATATATATATATATATATATATATATATATATATATATATATATATATATATATATATATATATATATATTTGTTTAAATATACACATACAATATTTTAAATAAATCAAATGCATTCATATATAAATGGACAAATGAATGAATAATATTAAATTAGTTTACATATTACATAAAAGATTTTAAATAATATTGAAATAAACTCACAACATAAAAGATTTTAAATCAAATTTAAATATTCGAATCTTTAAAATACCATTTTGTTAAAATAAAAATACCCTTTTTAAAATTCACAGTTAAATGAATAAATAATAAGTAATAAACCAGATTAAATTAATTTCATAACTAAAGATTTTAAATTAAACAAATCCAGAAATAAAAAAAAACATTTTAATTTCTATTTAAATGAATGAATGAATAAATAAAGAACATACTATAATAAACTAATTTAATAATGAAACAAAAATTATTTTATTATATATTTATATATTTATTAGTTTATTTTAAATCACCATTAAATAAATAACGAAATTCATGATATGAAAGATTTTAAATCATATTTAAATAAATAAACACATTTCATAATATAGAAGATTTGAAATCTATAACTATAATATTGAACTATTTTCATAAGATGAGCGCTGTCCAGTGGTATGTCAGTGTTGAAAACGTACTGTATTGGCAGCCGTAGGCCTCGAGTCTCAGCCCGATCCTGCCGTTGGGGTTCCAGTGGAGCGGCAGTATCCGGACGTACTGGGCAATGACAGGCTGCTGGAGTTTGTACATCACCACACTGTCAGCGTTCGAGTTCCCAGAGAAAGCCTTGAATGAGGAGAACAGCAGTGTTACATGTATGTGGTTTGACCTGATGCACTAAAGCGCTCCTGCATCTTTTCCTTTTCCCATTGGATCATAAAGATGCAGATTGTTGATCCTGAACACTGGTGGCAGGTGAAGAGACCAGTCTATAACTCACATTCAACATAATACGAGCCGAGACCCTGTGGAGACCGGAGCGATCGGACATGGCCACGGGTCAGCGAGCAGCGCTCCACTCCATCACAACACTGTATTAAAGGAAATCAATACAGCACTAACCTGCTCAACAAAACATTCATCGCACAACTAAAACTGGCTGGTTAGGCTGGACTAGGACCAGCCGAAAAGTTGTTTAAAAAAAACAAACAAACACATGCATATGAATAGAACAGCACAAACTGGACATATATATATATAAAATATAAAATATAAAATAATTTAAATTATTAAATTATTATATATATATATATATATATATATATATATATATTGAAAATACATATTATATATATATTCAAAATAATTACACATTTATTTTTTAATTAACATTTATTTACTTATACGTAAACATATATGTGTTATTTATGCTCAATTATACAATATAAATTAAATATATTGAATTACATAATTAAATTCTAATACATATATACACACACACACACGCATCTCAATAAATTAGAATGTTGTGGAAAAGTTAACTTATTTCAGTAATACCATTCAAATTGTGAAACTCATGTATTAAATAAATTCAATGCACACAGACTGAAGTAGTTTAAGTCTTTGGTTCTTTTAATTGTGATGATTTTGGCTCACATTTAACAAAAACCCACCAATTCACTATCTCAGCAAATTAGAAGACCAATAAAAAAATAAAAAAACATTTTTAGTTGGCCTTCTGGAAAGTATGTTAATTTACTGTATATGTACTCAATACTTGGTAGGGGCTCCTTTTGCTTTAATTACTGCCTCAATTCGGCGTGGCATGGAGGTGATCAGTTTGTGGCACTGCTGAGGTGGTATGGAAGCCCAGGTTTCTTTGACAGTGGCCTTCAGCTCATCTGCATTTTTTGGTCTCTTGTTTCTCATTTTCCTCTTGACAATACCCCATAGATTCTCTGTGGGGTTCAGGTCTGGTGAGTTTGCTGGCAAGTCAAGCACACCAACATCATGGTTATTTAACCAACTTTTTGTGCTTTTGGCAGTGTGGGCAGGTGCCAAATCCTGCTGGAAAATGAAATCAGCATCTTTAAAAAGCTGGTCAGCAGAAGGAAGCATGAAGTGCTCCAAAATTTCTTGGTAGATGGGTGCAGTGACTTTGGTTTTCAAAAAACACAATGGACCAACACCAGCAGATGACATTGCACCCCAAATCATCACAGACTGTGGAAACTTAACACTGGACTTCAAGCAACTTGGGCTATGAGCTTCTCCACCCTTCCTCCAGACTTTAGGACCTTGGTTTCCAAATGAAATACAAAACTTGCTCTCATCTGAAAAGAGGACTTTGGACCACTGGGCAACAGTCCAGATCTTCTTCTCCTTAGCCCAGGTAAGACGCCTCTGACGTTGTCTGTGGTTCAGGAGTGGCTTAAGAAAGAGAAATACAACAACTGTAGCCAAATTCCTCGACACGTCTGTGTGTGGTGGCTCTTGATGCTTTGACCCCAGCCTCAGTCCGTTCCTTGTGAAGTTCTCCCAAATTTTTGAATCGATTTTGCTTGACAATCCTCATAAGGATGCGGTTCTCTCGGTTGGTTGTACATCTTTTTCTTCCACACTTTTTCCTTCCACTCAACTTTCTGTTAACATGCTTGGATACAGCACTCTGTGAACAGCCAGCTTCTTTGGCAATGAATGTTTGTGGCTTACCCTCCTTGTGAAGGGTGTCAATGATTGTCTTCTGGACAACTGTCAGATCAGCAGTCTTCCCCATGATTGTGTAGCCTAGTGAACCAAACTGAGAGACCATTTTGAAGGCTCAGGAAACCTTTGCAGGTGTTTTGTGTTGATTAGCTGATTGGCATGTCACCATATTCTAATTTGTTGAGATACTGAATTGGTGGGATTTTGTTAAATGTGAGGCAAAATCATCACAATTAAAAGAACCAAAGACTTAAACTACTTCAGTCTGTGTGCATTGAATTTATTTAATACACGAGTTTCACAATTTGAGTTGAATTACTGAAATAAATGAACTTTTCCACGACATTCTAATTTATTGAGATGCACCTGTATATATATGAAGAGTTCATTTGCAAAAACCGAAAGCTCCATTTTATTTAATTTTTTCCCAGAAATCATGTTTTTTTATTGCACATTCCAATTAATATCAATCAAACTGCAGTTGGGTTGTTTTGTTTAAGTAATAATAACTTAAACAAATACAGGTAATTTACAAAATTAAAGTTAATTGAAAGTATGTTTTTCTTACATATTCAAAGTTTGTTTTATAGCAAAAGCAGATAACTCCACATTTTATGTTTTAGAGTTTAAAAAAAACACTCGTTTAATCTTTGTAATCTCCTCAGATGACAATGTAGATGCCTGACAAAGGTTGTTGTTGTTGTGATCATAGACTCTATGGTTGTGATTACATGCAATACACGGAGCTTTTCCCTCACCATTGTAACGCGCTGCGTTTGCAAGGTTCTGTGAAAACGTATTTTCCTTTTATGCCCTAAAGAAGATATCATAGGTTCATCAAGTTTGTCGAAATTATCCATCCTCGATCACTTTTAGTCAGCTTTGACAAAACTCCTCTCAGCTAGTGTGTCTTTTCAAAGTGAAAGTAGCCTTGTTAAAATGGACTTATCGGCTTCTGTTCAAAAACAACAAGGGCGCTTGTCGGCTTCTGCAGTAAAATGTGAACTTGTGATGCCTTGAAAGTGGACAATACCGGCTTTTTTGACAAATCGTGTTTAGGGTTCAGATCGCGCTATATGTGGAGAATAATGCACGGCAATCAGCTCTTCTTTTTTTTTTTTAAAGAGGCGTTTATCGGTTTTTGCAAATGAACTCTTCATATATATATATATATATATATATATATATATATATATATATATATATATAATTATACTTGTTACATATAACTTTTACCTATAAATAATTTAAAAACAAATCTATTAAAATGAAAGACTTATTTAAAATTAAAAGATTATATTTACTTTTGAAAATGTAAAATAAATTTAGAAATATATACAATAAATATAAATAAACAAATGTAATCTATAAATGTTAAATATCAAATGATTAATTATATTATATCCGAAATTTAGTTTTTTGTTTTTTTTTCCAAAATTTGATTTTTGATCAATTAAAAAAAAAAACTCAGTGTTGAACTCAGTGTGTGTTAAATGTTGAAGGATTATATTTTAAATTATATTTATTTGATATTATATTTTTATATGTATGTTAAATATATAAATACATAAAATAATTAATAAATAAATGTAAAGAAAACTATATTAAATATAAAATTTGTAAAAAAAAATAATTACATTAAAAATAAAAATTTTGCACATTGAAAGAGGAGAAATATATTTATATTTTTTATATTAATATATAAATAAAATGTATAACGTATATATAAACTGAAAACATAATACATAACAAAAAACAAATAACAAACAATAGATATAAAATATAAATGATAATATAAATAATGGACAAATAAATGTAATCTAAACTATAAATACTAAATATAAAATATACCAAAATTTATACCAAAATTTAAATGATAAAATATTTATATGATTAATTATGAAACATACATAATCTGTCTGTCAGCTGTTTATTCTAAAACACAAATTGAAAAACCACCAAAACCAGTGAAACACTAGCTTGGCCAATTTGGGAGGCCAGTCGGACCAATGTAAACCAGCGAACACCAGCACAGCACCTCAGGCTGCTTTCATAATCAGGGATTTTCCAGCTAAGGTCCAGCTGGCCAT
Source organism: Acrossocheilus fasciatus (assembly GCA_036784905.1). NCBI lineage: Eukaryota > Metazoa > Chordata > Actinopteri > Cypriniformes > Cyprinidae > Acrossocheilus > Acrossocheilus fasciatus. The sequence goes on from CM071947.1 coordinate 4,920,481, forward strand.
TTTAAGAGGCAACAAGTAGAGTTCTTGTGGATTATTTTACAGGGAGGAGCGTTCATTTTGTCCTTATATCTGTCAGAGATGTCTGCAATTTGGAGTTTGTGGGCTCGGAGTAATTGGGAGCTGAGTAGCGCTCTCAGTGTGTTTGAAGGGATCAGCCGTCTGCTGGAGTGCAGCGTTAAGCCCAACAAATTGCTCTGTTTCCTGCTGAGGAGGCGCATCTCATTTGCTCTAAAGTGGCCTGTGAAATATATCAAGAGTCAAGGTGCAAATCCTCCAGCATCAGGAGCGACAAGCTCTCGCTCTCACCAGAGGAAAAAACACAGGCGCTTGCGTCTTCAACTCTAAACGCTTCTCGTGACAGACAGAATCGTGACCAGGGTTTCTCACCGCAGACTGATAACGGATACAGACACAGAAACAGGTCTCAGGTCTGTTCTGACCGGTCACCGACCGCAGGAAAAAACAGCATGGAATAATAACATGCATCTAATCATAGAATCAAGTAAATATAATTTGGGGTCAGCATGACTTTTTTTTTAAGGAAATTAATACTTTTATTCAGTGAGGACGCATTAAATTGATCAAATGTGACAGTAAAGACATTTATAATGTTACTATTTCAAATAAATGCTGTTCTGTGAACTTTTTATTCATCTTGTGAATCCTGAAAAATAAGATGTATCATGGTTTCCACAAAACTATTGGGTAGCACACCTGTTTTCAACATTGATAATAATCAGAAATGTTTCTTGAGCAGCAAATCAGCATATTAGAGCGATTTCTGAAGGATCATGTGACACTGAAGACTGGATCACTATTCAGCTTTGATCACAGAAATAAATTACTGTTTAACATATATTCACATTGAAAACATATTTTTGAAAATTGAAAACTATTTTAATTTGGAATAATATTTCACAATCTTACAGATTTTAACGTATTTTTGATCAAATAAATGCAACCTTAGTGTACAGAAGCTACTGTACATACAAAAAAATCTTACTAAACCTAAAACTTTTGTTGTTGAGGTCAAATGACATTTTTGTTCATTTCTGTACAAAACTGATTTTTTTTACTGAGTTTGGTCGTCAAATGTAAATCTTGAAGCAAAACGAGTTGGATGAATCAATAAATCTTAAGTGCAAACCTCACAGAACAGATTGCAGAGCATTTCGGCATACAAACGTGAAGATGACAAAAGATCTGAAACTCAATAAGCATCTATTCTCTGAGTGTCAAAACTAAATAAACCCTCTCACACACTTAACAAGCTCATTTCAATAACACACTTAACTAGTGCTGAGCTCACTGGAGAGCCTGAGGAAGCTCAGATCTGTGCTTCTAAATCTGATTTAACATTACACATCGGAGAAAGAGAATTATATTCATATTTTTTTAAATGTTTTTATAATAAATAATTGTAAACAAACTATAAATATTAAATATAAAATCATTAAGATATTATAAAATATTTAAGATTGCACACGGAAGGAGGAACATTATATTATAATAAATATCTAAATAAATCAAATAAATAATAAATACATGTAAATAAACTATAAATATTAAATATAAAATCATTAAGATATTATAAAATATTTAATACTGCACACTGAAGGATAATTATTTATTAAATGTATATTAAATAAAATAATGAATACATGTAAAGAATAAATATACAATTTATTACTAAATATACAATTTATAAAAAAAAATATTATATTAAAAATTAAATTACAAAATATCATACAGTGGTTGATGAAGCTTAAATCTGTTTTAAATAAGTCATATATTTGATTTAAGATTGCACATTGAAGGAGGATAATTACATTTATATTTTTAAAATGATATATATATATATATATATATATATACATACATACATACATATACATACACACACACACATACATACAGTGGGTAAGGAATGTATTCAGACCCCCTTAAATTTTTCACTCTTTGTTATATTGCAGCCATTTGCTAAAATCATGTAAGTTCATTTTTTTCCTCATTAATGTACACACAGCACCCCATATTGACAGAAAAACACAGAATTGTTGACGTTTTTGCAGATTTATTAAAAAAGAAAAATCACATGGTCCTAAGTATTCAGACCCTTTGCTCAGTATTTAGTAGAAGCACCCTTTTGATCTAATACAGCCATGAGTCTTTTTGGGAAAGATGCAAGAAGTTTTTCACACCTGGATTTGGGGATCCTCTGCCATTCCTCCTTGCAGATCCTCTCCAGTTCTGTCAGGTTGGATGGTAAATGTTGGTGAACAGCCATTTTTAGCCATTTTTCAATTGGGTTTAAGTCAGGGCTCTGGCTGGGCCATTCAAGAACAGTCACGGAGTTGTTGTGAAGCCACTTCTTCATTATTTTAGCTGTGTGCTTAGGGTCATTGTCTTGTTGGAAGGTATACCTTCGGGCCAGTCTGAGGTCCTGAGCACTCTGGAGAAGGTTTTCGTCCAGGATATCCCTGTACTTGGCCGCATTCATCTTTCCCTCGATTGCAACCAGTCGTCCTGTCCCTGCAGTTGAAAAACACCCCACAGCATGATGCTGCCACCACCATGCTTCACTGTTGGGACTGTATTGGACAGGTTATGAGCAGTGCCTGGTTTTCTTCACACATACCACTTAGAATTAAGGCCAAAAAGTTCTATCTTGGTCTCATCAGACCAGAGAATCTTATTTCTCACCATCTTGGAGTCCTCCATGCGGGCTTTAGTGTGTCTTGCACTGAGGAGAGGCTTCCGTCGGGCCACTCTGCCATAAAGCCCCGACTGGTGGAGGGCTGCAGTGATGGTTGACTTTCTACAACTTTCTCCCATCTCCCGACTGCATCTCTGGAGCTCAGCCACAGTGATCTTTGGGTTCTTCTTTACCTCTCTCACCAAGGCTCTTCTCCCACTGTGCTCTTAGGAACATTAAGTGCAGCAGAAATATTTTTGTAACCTTGGCCAGATCTGTGCCTTGCCACAATTCTGTCTCTGAGCTCTTCAGGCAGTTCCTTTGACCTCATGATTCTCATTTGCTCTGACATGCACTGTGAGCTGTAAGGTCTTATATAGACAGGTGTGTGGCTTTCCTAATCAAGTCCAATCAGTATAATCAAACACAGTTGGACTCAAATGAAGGTGTAGAACCATCTCAAGGATGATCAGAAGAAATGGACAGCACCTGAGTTAAATATATGAATGTCACAGCAAAGGGTCTGAATACTTAGGACCATGTGATATTTCAGTTTTTCTTTTTTAATAAATCTGCAAAAATGTCAACAATTCTGTGTTTTTCTGTCAATATGGGGTGCTGTGTGTACATTAATGAGGAAAAAAAAGAACTTAAATGATTTTAGCAAATGGCTGCAATATAACAAAGAGTGAAAAATTTAAGGGGGTCTGAATACTTTCGGTACCCACTGTATATATATATTTAATCAGTATTATATTGATTAATTTATTAAGTATTTATATTATAAAACAGGAAAAATATATAATCTACCTGTTAGCTGGTCAGGCCAAAACACATCTAAACAAAAACCAAAACCAGCTAAACACTAATTTGGCCAATTTGGAGAATCATGTCTACAGACCAGAAGACCGCAGAGATGCATACAGGGCCGTTTTGAGGCAGTAAACAACGTACAAGTCGCTCAGTGTGACGACGACTTCTGCACAGACAAGCAGCACTTACTAAACTCAATAGCTGCGTAGCGTTTTATCTCGTCAGAGCATGCTTTCAGGTGAGGAATTAAAGCCTTACCCCGATGCTATCCTCCTGTCGGTACGGCCTCCAATTATGACCTGTGTCACTGAACATGAGGAGGTAGCGTGTGACCCAATCAGAGCTGCCGTATCGGCCCTGGGTGGCGATGGCTGTAATCTCCGTCCGCTGCTCCAGCTTGATTTCCAGCCACTGGTACTTATTAGAGTCCAGCGGGGACCAGCCTCCAGCACCTGTAGGACACAGCACACAAACGAAGGCTTCTTACACTGCATTATGGGCCGCGTTATGTGGATTGCATCACACGCTGTTCATAACTGGTCCACTGCTGAGGCATTTGTTAGGAGACAACAACAGCTGCCTTGATAGCATCCAAACTGAAATTGAACCCTTGTAAGTGGCTGACATGCAAAGCAATAAATAGGCAGTTTTTTATATATATAAAATGCAATATTTTATATATAAAATTATATATAATATTTTTATTTAATAGTAATTTATTTTTTGATATACAAGTATACATAATAACATTTTGGATGAAGGCAATAAATTAAGTGTGTCCACCATTAAATATGCTTTTTTAAAAGGGTCTGTCAATGCATTCTGGGATTAGATGTAGCCTTAAATGTTGTAAAGAAAGCAGTAAAGCTATGCCATTAAGTCTGTATGCATGATGCCTTAACATGCTGTCTAGGTAGGCAGCTCAACAGATTTTGGAAATGGCTATTTTTTCCACATTTTTCCTTCATGCTGGTGTGAAATTACACTCACTTATCAACACATCTTAATGAGGATAAAGCCGTTCCACTGTAAAATCCTGTCAAAAACCTGTTTGTAGTCTAACAACCAGTTCATCAGACTTCATTCTGATCTTTTCATTAGTGAAATTCTCTTTGTACCTTTCAACATCACATTTAAGCCTATGCATTATGCTTTTACAACTTACTCAAAAAAGTTTAGTTTCCTAAAGAAATGTTCTTTTCTTCCATGGAAGGCAAATGAATATGTTTAGCAGCATTTTCATTTACATACAATCTCAGAAAAGTACAAAAAGCACTATAAAAGCACCATAACAGGCTCTTCAGATTACTACTTTGGGTTTTTTATGGAGCGTTTTGGTGATTTTTTGGAGTTTAACAGCATCTGTCCTCAAATTTTCAAAGTATCCACCTTGATGCTTCACATGAATTATGGAAGTCACTTCTGTTAAACTGTAAACAATCAGACAAAGATTTGCTCTTTGATTGCAATAACAAGCATTTTCAAAAACTTGGTACTATGAGGCGACATTATAAACACTGTATTTACCAGCTTTAGAAACCTTACAGTAAACACTGCTAATAGGGATTTGAAGGGAAAAGAGGAGACGGTTACATTTTAAAGCATCCGTGTGAAAACAAACCTGCAAAGAGACGTGAGGATTTAAAAAAATTAAGGAGAAAAAAGAGATTCTTAGTGCATTCAGTGAATTATTTATGAGATACATTGTAAATTAAGACCACAAATATGCAGTATATGTTGTCTTTTTCATACTGAAAATAATCCTAAGGAAAAGATGCAGTGGCTGAAAAGAGCTCTTGTCACATTACACTACCAAGTGTTACATTACTCCCCTGATGTCTGATTATAAAACATGAAGAGAAATTTACAACTCATTCAGTCAAGCTCACGGATAAGGATGATTTGTAATGATTATGAATATGATTTCAGTCTTTTTAAGTGGAACTTACTCAAACTGGAAGAGCCTCCCATAATTTAAAATGCAGTATAGAAAAGTCAACATGAACAGTCTTCAAAATATCTCCTTTTCTAGGGCCCCATGTAATGTTTTAGTTTTTTCCCCAAATGCTCAATAATGCTCAATAAGAGCAGTTTTGGAGATGTTGTTCATGTATTTATATCCTTATTTAGTGAGACACTGAAACACTGAAGCACACTTCAGTATGTGTGCAGTAAAGGAAACTGCACATCTGCGCCATTCATTCACACTGAGACACATGAAGGATTCATATTAAAAGTCTTTTTGCAGTTTAATATTCGTAGACACTACTGCATTTTGCCATATGATGTGTACTGACAAAATCTGACAAATTCTGTGACATTCTGCTTTATATAATAAATTCCATGTTTATGACTGGATTCTGTCCATGTTGTCCACATTGCATAAATCATACCTTTGTGCTCCAGAGAACTCATACAGATTTAAAACAACAAGTAAATGATGACAGGATTTCAATATCTTGGCAAACTATCCCTTAAGTTTTGCACTGAGTAACAGGCAGCTGCTGTGAATGCATTAATATTCTTACTCCATCACAACAGTCCATTTACCTATAGCCAACCATAAATACTGACACAAATAAGCCTGGAAATCCCGTCAGATCCCTCTTAAGGAGCTGCATTGGCTGGACACCCGTAGTGCTGGGTCTCACGCTGCAGATGTGGATCCGTATACCTCAGCGGCGCAGCCTAAATCAGATCAGATGGCATCATAAACGCTACCTGTCCCTCGTAAATCATGATAAAACGGCCGAACGATGGGGCGCCAAGATGGGCTGCTCTGAGAGAGCCAGGCGAGAGCCACACCTGCTCGGGATGGGAGCCGCGGCTTATTGGCAGCACAGGAAGTGAAAGCGCTGAATGCGGCCAAAGCGTCGGAGCCAGATGGATAGAGCCATCAGACAGGTGGAGCCCGGCGAACCCAAATCCAGCCGCCCGGTGCGTCTCGCTCATAATCAGGACAGCCAGACCCAAGATGGGGATATTCTAGAGCACGACGGGACCTACATTCACATCAGAAACGCCAATGTTTATAGCCAGAGGATGATTTTAATGCTCACAGGCTGCTAAGAAAGGCTAATGGAGCTGTTTCACTGAAGTATCAACACTTTTGTTTCTGCTAAGATTCCACAGAAGAAATAGATATAGACACAATAATCTGTAATACTCTTAAAAATAAAAACAAAATAATTATTTTGGGTGAAATAATAATACTTAAATAATTAAAAAATATTTTATTTTTATATAATTATAAATATATTTTATTTACTAATATATATATATACATATATTTTTGCTCATATCGCCCAGCCCTAATATATATATATATATATATATATATATTAGGGCTGGGCGATATGAGCAAAAATTCATATCTCTGTATTTTTTAGCTGATTTGCGGTATAGGGTATATATCTCGGTATTGTCCACGGTTTTGTATTTGGATTAAACAAATAAACAAATAAAGTGAATGTAACCATAGGCATATATTATGTTAAAAAGGTTAAAATCACATTACATGATGTGATGTGATTTGAAGCCATTTTGAGCTGGAAAGAGAGAGCGTGCGCGGTGATTCACACAGGCCGTTTATGAAATTATGTCTCACAGAAAGTTTCAAATTACTTTATAAGTTATTTAATTCTCTGGGGTCGACTGTCTCCCTGGCGAGACGAGCTAATTTTTTTTCTTATCTTTTTTGTCGATTTTGGTCATACAGATAAGTATTATACATCAATTGAAACTTTGAAGTGTCTATTTTTTTTCCCGGGTACACTCACAATAAAAAAAAAAATGTTGTGGTTTTGGAAAATAAAGAAAACAAACAGGCTGTGCTCTCTGTCTTCTCCGGCTCCACGAACTGCTTTTAGAAACGCGTCACTAAAATGAACTGTAAATACTCAACACACAGGCATGGGAGTTATATCTATAGAACGCTTGAAGTGTCTACTTTTAAATGAAGTAAGTCATATCAAAAACAAATATTCTGTGATAAAGTAATCCGTATTAAACCAACATGATGCTCAGTCTTTCCCGTCTAACTCATTATCTCTAATGCAATCCCGCCTCCTCGCGGCTCGCGCCGTTCATATGCAAATATCTACATGAGACGCATGCACATGTAAACGCTCAACACAAACAAAGAGTGAGGAGATTTTTCATCGTGGCTACTGTTCGTTTCTGGCAGAAGACTGAGAGGAATAAGGCAGAATTTCCCTCAAAAGCAGAACAAGGTTTCATCCAGTAGAGGAGATCAATCTGATGAGTAAGTAATGTTTCTTTTTTGCATTAGTTAATGTGTTATTGTGACATAAACGTGAACTCATTTACTAGTTGGGTTGTTCCCACACTACAACATGATGAATGCTACGCGTCAAAGAATGTTTAGACCATGTTTATTATTAATACTCTATTTACAAATAGATTTTAAAAGCATACTAAACAATAATAATTAGTTTCTCAGATATAAAATATCATTTTTTTATAGTATAATGCATGTGTGAGTCTATGGCTACAGAATCATATCATAGGCTACTATAAAATCATACATACTAGACTATATGACTACAAAATCATAGTTGTTTTTTTCCCAAACTATAATTCCTGACTACAATGTTTGAAATCGTGTAAAACATTTTGAATATGATAGGCAATTCATTGTATTTAAATTTCTTACGGTGCGATTTCTTACGTCTTTCATGCTCTATATAAAACAATAAAAGTGATATGTAAAATGTTAAAACAAGCTCCTTGACTACTGATTATGTTTTTGTGTTCTTGAATCCATGGAAAGAAGTAGAAACACTTAAATAACACACGTAAATATCAGGTATGATTTACTTGTTTCACTTGTTGAACAGAATCTGTTGCAGGAATGACTCAAAGTCTGTTCACATTTCTGTGGTTAAATCAGTGTGCACAATAATGCGTCTTTGACCTTCATTATGTATGTTTTGATTATACTGTGTTGTAAATAAAATACAAATAATTAAAAAAAAAAACATGTTTTTCAATCTCCTCACATTCTCTCTTACCTGCCTCAAAGTCACAGTCACACTGATGGCCCATTAGGAGCCCATTAGTGGAGGGCCCTTTGTCTCTCAGGTGAGAATCACTTAATATTCAAGGCCATTGTCACTCCCTCGCATATAGGCTTTCGATCACAAAACATGTCTTTAAAAATTTAAATCAATATATTGTTTTCTGTGAATGAGTAAGCAGAATGATTTTCACATAATTTTGAAGTAAATATTCTAGCCTACAAGACTGATTACTCAAAAGTCTTATTCAGGACTATTTAGTGTGGGTTTTATGAAAATGTGAATTGTAAAAATGAATTGTACCTCACCTTCAGCATTATAATTATTTCACCTGCGTAGGACAGAGACTGAGACAGTGCTGCTGCATATCGTGCCAAACATCTCACGGTACGCACGTCATCAGTTTGAGATCGGCCTTTTTAGAGACTGCCGATCAAACATCCCAAAGCGATTATCGGCCGATAATGATTGGTACCCGATCAATCGGAGCACCCCTAATATACATATATGTACACAATACAAAAACAATATAACAACACAGACAACTTCTTGTATATAATTATATACATCTACGTCTTTATTACACACACACACACATATATATATAAGGGGTGTCAACGTTAACACGTTAACGCATGCGATTAATCAAAAAATTTCAACACGTTAATATTTTTTTAACGCAAATTAATCGTTTGATAAGGTTTGACTCATTGTCATTGCAGCGCGAAAGGTTATCTATCATTGTGTGATGTACTTTTATAATGTACCGTGGCTGCCCAAGGTGTATATAGACAAATAAATATTAAAATAGATCCTTTTACTAATGTGTATTATATTTGGAATATATACCTGGCAACTTAAGAATGGAGAGGCGGTTGTAACATCACAAACAACGTGAGTTTCAGCCAGAGCACATGTTAAGGCTTTTACACAGCAGAAATAAACTTGACAACAGCCACTATAGATTATATAAGATAATAAACACACAATTACGATAGGATATTTGTATGTGATTTTGAGATGAATGTGTACATCTGAAATTTTCATTTGTTCAGCGACATAAAAGGCTATAAATAGCATTTTTTAACAACACTAAACGACCAAATTCCACATGTGATCGCAAAAAAAGGAAGTTATTACAAACACTCGATGGTGGTTTGAAGTGAGTTCTGAGAAAAAGTGCACTATTAATCTCATAAATTGTCTTATGAAGCATGATGCTAATATTAGCTCTAATGCACCTGCAGAACAGGTCCAGTTCTTCTTCATAATGCATTTTGTCATAATACTTCATGTAAGGTCGCAAGAAAATGTTTTGTTGTATTTATTTAGAAATACTTTTGATAATAGTTGGGTAAATGTATACTGGGATTGAAGTGATGTGGCTTGGTAAATGTTTTATTGCCAGTATAAAGGCTGATAATGGCTGAATAAAAACAAAAGAATAATGATAAAATAATAATAAGGATTATGTCTCATACCTGGCGGAAGTGTGAAAGGTTCTGTTTCCTTAAACTAGTTTGTCATGCATTTCTTTATTTCAACACATTTACAGGTAAATCCTAGTATTTTAAATTTGTGATTAATCATGATTAATTACAGTCCATGACTATGATTAACGCGATTAAATTATTTAATCGATTGACAGCACTAATATATATGTATATTATATCAATCAGTGTTTCCCATTAACTAGACTGTGGCGGCCCTTTTCGTAATAGACTGAAAATATATTTATACTCCTCATTATAACATAAAAGGTCTTTAACATTGTGCTCCATGCAATTGCTTTGAAAAAGTGTCCATCAAACGAACGTAATATGTCTGTATCCCCTCATCATGTCTGTGTGCGCTGCTTGTTTGAACTTTGCGCATGCGATCAGCTGTTTTCCGCATCTCACAGAGTATCGCCAGTGAACTCCATTACTGCATATGTGTTTAGTGCACAACTGGAGAACCCAACGGCCACCTGTTATGCTTTGTTTTAACATTAGCATAGCATAATTCTCAACATTTTAATGGGCAAATGCTTACGGGATTTCACAGGATTTGTAACGAGACGTGTTTGTAAACGTGTTTTCCCTGAATCTGGAGTTTTCCATCAAAATAAAAGCTCATAGGATTATCTCTTGCAAGCAAGGACTAAAGTTAACAGACACACACAGAGAAAATACTGTACAGGCAAAGCATGCTCACTGTTTATTGGAAGAAAAATATAAATATTGGAAAGGGGGTTTATATTAATGTATTTCTGAAGGGAACTGGCTTCAGAAAAGTTTCAATGACATTTTTTTCTCTCTCATCACTGTTGTTCCATAAGCGCCCCCTGCTGTCAGAGAGTGAAATTCATTTTTGTTTTATGTAGGTTTTAGCATAATTTCACTGACTCAGACTAGAGACAAAAATCTGTCCTGCGCAGGTCTCTAACTCAGACCATTCTGTTTTTGCTTCAAATGTTGAAATGGTATAATCAAATTTAAATAAAAAAAACAGCTCATGCTACATGTGTGTAGCATCTTTGTTTGCATTATGATTAAAATGCAGTGGTTGATTCTAATTTCAAATGGCATTTTTTTAATTATTAGGCTAAATATGTTTATTTGTTGTAATAGCAGCAACTGCAAAAACGGTTTTATGGCCAGGAAAAAAAAATATTTATAGCCGGTAAATTTTCTCAAATCACCACAATATTTTGCTTGTATCGTGATTAAAATGGCACATGTGGCAACAGGTTAATTTTAGGCCCTGCTTGCAAGTGTAGAAATTAGGACAAAAGTATTGTAATTTCTCCACTTTAGAGTAAGGTAAAATAATATACCTGTGAAAAACTTATTTTTATTTATTTTACAGTGCAATTGTTTTTCAATATACAGTCATGGCCAAAAATGCACCCTTGCAATTCCCTTACACTTCTCTCAGAAAATTGCTCCAATTGCAAATGTTTTGGTATTCACGTGCTTATTGTTTTTGTTTGCACTGCAACAACACACACACACACACAAAAAAAAAAACACAGAAGAAAAGTCAACCTTGATAAAATTTCACACAGAACTCAAAAAAAATGGACTGGACAAAATTATTGGCACCTTGTCAAAATTGTAAGAAATAATTGCTTTTCAAGCATGTGATGCTCCTGTAATTTGTATTTAGACACCTGTGGCAAGTAACAGGTGTGGGCAATATAGTAATCACACTTGTAACCAGTTAAAATGGAGAAAAGTTGACTCAACCTTTGTGTTGTGTGTCACACTGAGCACGGAGAAAAGAAAGAAATGTAAAGAGTTGTCTGTGGATTTGAGAGGAAAGTTTTGGGAAAAACATGGGCAATCTCAAGGCTACAAGTCCATCTCCAGAGATCTTAATGTTCCTGTGTTCACTGTGCGCAATATCATCAAGAGCTTTACAGCCCATGGCACTGTAGCTAACCTCCCTGGACGTGGACGGAAGAGCAAAATTAATGAAAAATTACAATGTTTGAATGGTGGATAAAGAACCCCGATTAACTTCCAAACAAATTCAAGCTGATCTGCAGACACAGGGTACAACAGTATCAGCTCGCACTATGGGGACGCTATGCTAGGAGACCCAGGAGGACACCACTGCTGACACAAAGGCATATAAAACCAAGACTGGAGTTTGCCAAAACTTATGTGACAAAACCACAATCCTTCTAGGAGAACGTACTGTGGACAGATGAGACAAAAGTAGAGCTTTTTAGTTAAGGACATCATGGAACTGTTTACAGAAAAAGAAATGAGGCCTTCAAAGAAAAGAACACAGTCCCTGTGGTCAAACATGGTGGAGGTTCAAAGATGTTTTGGGGTTGCTTTGCTGCTTCTGGCACTGGATGCCTTAACTGTGTGAACGGTATCATGAAATCTGATGATTACCAAAGAATTTTAGGGCGCAACGTAGTGGCCAGTGTCAGAAAGCTGCGTCTCCACCAGAGGTCATGGGTCTTCCAGCAGGACAATGACCCGAAACACACTTCAAAAAGCACTGAGAAATGGTTACAAACAAAGCGCTGGAGAGTTCTGAAATGACCAGCAGTGAGTCCAGATCTGAATCCCAGAGAACATCTGTGAAGAGATCTCAAAACAGCAGTTGGGAGAAGGCATCTTTCAAATCTGAATGACCTGGAGCAGTTTGCAAAAGAAGAGTGGTCCAAAATTCCAGTAGAGAGGTGTAAGAAACTCATTCATGGTTACAGGAAGTGACTGATTTCAGTTATTTTTTCCAAAGGGGGTGCCGATAATTTTGTGCAGTGTACATATAAATATATATATATATACTTTTTTGGGGGGTTCTGTGTGGAATTGTATGAGATTGGACTTTTCTTCTGTTTTTTTGTGTTTTTCTAATACAAACCAAAAAAATAAACATGTGAGTACCAAAACATTTGCAACTGCAACAATTTTCTGAGAGAAGGGTTGCAAGGGTGCCGATATTTTTGGCCATGACTGTACGGCTATTACTGTCATAGGAATAATATAAAATTATTACTATTATCATTATTGTTGTTATCATTATATTCTAATTTGTTTGGCTTCCAAATTCACCGATGTGAGTGTAATTTAGACTGAGACTCTACATCACAACTAAAAAGAGGATTGAGTCCCCTTTAAAACTCAAGTACAAGTCATTTCACCAGCTTTTTCTTTTTAACATTTGTTAAATGTTTGTGTGTTATTTATTATATTTTTATTTAATATTTATTATTATATATTTTATCATTTTTATATTATTTATCATATGTATTATACATTACTAGATAGCAGTTCAGATTATTTGATCATTGGATAATTTGTTGAACTTTTTTGGGTTCAACTTTTAAGTGACTTAAGTGTAGCATTGTATTATTTTCTTATAGGAAAAGCATATGAGAAGCAGGAGACACCTGTCTAAGAAAAACAACTGAGATATTACTGAGATCTCATTTGTACGGCAGATGGAGGTTTGCTTAGAGTTGTTGTTCAGTCCTGTTGAATCATGGGAGATACTCACTGTGTTCACCAAAACCAAACGAACCTGGGGTTTAATGTTTCTATCAGAGCCAGATAGCCTCAGAGTAGCATAACTAACCTATTTTAGTATTTAGGGCAGCGGCAGCAAGAAGCCGAGCTAAATATGTGCGTCAGAAGACACTGACATGGCCACTGAGACGGGAAGAGCCGACGCTTGACCTGTGCTCATTACTGAGAGCCAAACGCAGGGGCGGACAGCCGGAAGAAGCTCTGTAACGACAAAGCCTGCAGACCGGAGTGTGTGTAGAATTCAAACCAGTGTCCAGAAAGTAGCTCCGGCCCTAATATCATGGAGCACGGACAGCAGTATGTATGATCGATTGCAGAGTGTTTCTCTAAAAGCTTTCTAAAGCCCTGAGCTGCCGGATCCGAGCATCAGGAATCAGCCTGCGCTGGAAAAAAAAAACAAAAACGCCGGCACATCTTGGAAAAATACAAGGAAAAGATCTCTGTGTTTAAGCTATACTGGAGATGACACTCGCATTGCATTTCAGTTTGGTGAAAATGTAGCGCAGGTGTATTTCCAGGAAGAAAATGTAAGATAGGAATAAGTTTTATTCAAAAATGATACTTTTATAGATAGATAGATAAGACTTTTTAAAAAATTACTATAAATACATAAATAATATTTGTAATATATAAATATAAAAATATATTGTTTTACACACTCATATATATATATATATATATATATATATATATATATATATATATATATATATATATATATGTATAAATATATATATATATTTGTGTGTGTATATTTAAAATTTGTGTATGCGAGTGTGTTTACATTTTTTTTCTTAACTTCATTAAATACATATAAAATACATTAGGTAATTTTTCCATAAATAAATAAATAAATATATGTAAGGGATAATCAACGGCTAGCCATGTATTAAAGGATTTTAATGCATGACGTGGAGGCAAAGAACCACCTGACCTTGTTGCTAGGGAATAATGTAGTGATCTAGAAACATAGAAAAATATACTAAAAATATTTAAAAATAAATTTTGGTTTATGGCAAATGTTTGATGGCCAACAACTAAAAATACAACATCTGAGATTATATCCAATGGGTCAAACACCACAAACGCTTTTCTGCTATCGTCACTGTTGTCAATTTCACGCAAGTAAATTCTTATGTTTTTTTTCTCCTGTTTCCATTAAAACTGAATTACCCATCCTAACGACCTCTTATACGGCCCTCATTAAAGAGTAATAGTCTCATTCTGAATAAGCTCCATCTCTGCTCTGCTGTCACGATGAATAAAGCAAAAGTCGGACGTTCACTGCACTTTTTCTGACCGGAGAGGACAAAACGGTTCCTCCAAACGAACAAAGTGATTAGGGTTAATCAGGGGTCGTTGATGAGGGCAGACGAGCGGCACTCTGACACTCATTTAAATCACCGTTTCATCATAATATAACACCTGCAGCAACACCAGAAACCATCAGTGACATTCAGTCTGTAAGAAACAGACTAAATAATGACTGGAATGCTTTATTAGTGACCTACAGTGACCTACATCAAACCATAAAGTTGGAAAATTCTCATTTTCTTCCAGAATCTCCACTATTTTATATAAATATATATATATATATATATATATATATATAATACTTTCGCATATATATATATATATATATATATATATATATATATATATATATATATATATATATATATATATGCGAAAGTATTCATATCCCTTCATTTTTCACGTTTTGTTATGTTGCTGCCTTATGTTGCAGCAACATAACAAAACGTGAAAAATGAATATATAAAATAAACATGTGAGTACCAAAACATTTGCAACTGCAACAATTTTCTGAGAGATGGGTTGCATTTTCTGACAGAATTGCAAGGGTGCCAATATTTTTGGCCATGACTGTATGGCTATTACTGTCCTAGGAATAATAATATAAAATGACTACTATTATCATTATTGTTGTTATCATTATATTCTAATTTGTTTGGCTTCCAAATTCACCGGTGTGAGTGTAATTTAGACTGAGACTCTACATCACAACTCATTTCAAGTCATTTCACCAGCTTTTTTCTTTGTTTATTTTGCACATTGGACCTGTGTTGGAGCTTTTAATTTTGAACTCTCAAAGTGCACCAGATAGATGAATTTAACTTTAAAATGTACAAAATTTTCAATATGTAAAAATGATATGTAAACAATAAATAAACTAAAATAAAAATGACTATATATTGTGACACACATATTTTGTATTTAATATAACTTAGTTAACTTATTTATTTTTTGTTAAATATTTGTGTGTTATTTATTATATTTTTATTTAACATTTATTATTATATATTTTATCATTTTTATATTATAAAATATAATATAAAACAAAAATGATAAAATATTTAAATATAAAATACGGTTTAAAAATTTGGGGTCAGTAACATTGATAATAGTAATATAAAATAATTACATAATATTAATTATTATATTAATTTTATTCATATTATTGATCAAAAGTGACAGTAAAGACATTTATAATGTTACAAAAGATTTTTATTTCAAATAAATGCTGTTCTTTTGAACTTTCTATTCATCTGTGCATCCTGAAAAATAAAATGTATCTTAGTTTCCACAAAAATATTCAGCAGTACAACTGTTTTCAACATAATAATAAGGAATGTTTCTTGAGAAGCATATCAGCATATTAGAATGATTTCTGAATGATCATGTGACACTGAAGACTGGAGTAATACATTCACATAAAATAACAGCTCTTTTAAATTGTAATAATATTTCAAAATTTTTGTTTTTATTGTAATTCTGATCAAATAAAGGTAGCACTGGTGAGCAAAAGAGACTTCTTTTGAAGACAATAAAATGTAAATATTTGATCTGTATGTCACATCCACTCAATGAAAAATGAAAGAAATGTATTACCGACTAACATGATTAAATAAATTTGAAAATCACCCTTAAACAAGTTCAGCAAAGCAAACTCCGAAGAAGAGCCGACGTCTGTCTAATGAACTGGCCAGAATCTCATCTATTATTTACAGCGTCTCCACCTGCAAGAGCCGAGGGACAAAAGCTAGTTTAGAGCAGGACGGGGTCAGCAGAAATGTCTGATGAAAGCAGAAGTGACTTTTATAACGTTGATTGTAGAGCTTTTGATGAAGCTAATGCAACGCAAATAGATCTGGAAAGCTGCCACCTGCCTGCTTTTTCCTTGACTCCAGCGAAAGAGAGAAAGGTAACAAGATGATATGAAGTTAAATAACTTCTTTTTTGGTTAATTGCATCTGCTGAGTTCATCTGAAAGGATTATAATTAGAATTTCATACGGATCTAATTTGCTCTTTTTTCACACTGATTGCAGATCTAAATGCCAGACTGTTTAATCTGCATGTTGAAAGCCAAACATGAGAAAGAGTAAATTATAGTTATTATAATTTGGCCATACACTAAAATGCAGCTTTCATGCAGCACAACATGACATACACAACAGCAGAAAATCATTCAAAAAATAGAAATATAGAAATATAGAAAAAAGAACAGAATAAGAAAATAAAGAAAATAAAAAAAGATATAAGAATGATTTAAATTAAAATAATTATAATCTGTCTCTATCTCTCTCTATACACACAAATTACAGAGCAATTCAATTAATTCATTAAAACAAATTAGATATTATATACATATTTTATATACATTACAAATATCAATTTTTGTACAAATTCTATATATTTAATAATTTTTTTAATTATATAAATTACAAATTACAAATATTAAAAATATATAATTTTATATAAAAATATATATACATTTTTAATTAAATATATGAAATCTAATTAAACATTAGATTATGAAAATACTATGGAAAATGCATGGTTTTCATGTAATGTAAAATGAAATAGACTCAATCTGTGTTTCTAACAGCTGTATTCTTTAGCTTCAATATACAATGGCCTCATAAGTATGGCTGTTATATCCTGCAGATAAAATCTAAAATTGGTAGTGGCCATCACGAGAAACACAATCACATTTGCATTCTAATTAAACCCTGTGTGCAGTATTCATATCTGTATTTATCTGCGACATGGCGAGGAATGAAACACCTACTGATAGACTAACAGCCGACGATTTAAACGACAGTTAATGGCAGCCGTAATAACACCGACACAGAGGACTGTTTCAGAGAAACTCAGCGCTCTTCACAGCGAGAGCCGGCGGCGGTCGGGGAATTAGCACAAGCTGCCGTATAAATGAGAACGCTCCGCTTATTTATCCCATGATTCAAAGAGCTTTGCTCCGATATCCCGGCAGGTTTGTGCAATGAAATACAGCATGTAATCCGGCCTGTGATTGGAGGCATTCGAACGAGAAAAACACCACAAATGGACGTCTCACAAATTCATTATTGCTCTAATAATGTTGTTTGGACTCAAATGCAGCCGTCGAGGGCTTACAATGTTTAGAAGCTATCAAGAGATTGATTAACTGGAAAGCCTGAAAATGGTGTCTGTATATGATATGATAAGAGCCAGGGATCTTCTGGACTGCCTTCAATGTGCTTCTGTGGGGTTTTCCACCTGTTTTATGGCCCAACAGGTGGAAATGGTGCATCTGATCACTCATGAAGTGAGGAATGTCTGGAGCACAAACATGCGACAAATTCTTCGACTGTTTAAACCACAGCTACCGGATCTACAGTACGCCGCAGAAACATACAGCACGACCAATGCAGTCCCAAACAAATGACTCTAATGAGCCGCTTCTTTCAACTGAATCAAAGCAAATATGAATCATTTAGAATTAATCTGACTCGTTGACTGAACCACTTTCTGGAAAAAAATAATCAAAATGACCTTTTTACATAAACATTCAGTACATTTAAATGTACCACAATATTCTGATTTTAACATGATTATGACAATACTCTGATTAAGAATCTACCATGTAAACAGATTTTTGATTACCTCAATTCGGCAAAAGCCATAATAAGTTAACTAAGTTATATTAAATACAAAATATGTGTGTCACAATATATAGTCATTTTTATTTTAGTTTATTTATTGTTTACATATCATTTTTACATATTGAAAATTTTGTACATTTTAAAGTTAAAATAGAATATTCCTATTTTAGTCGCATTATCAAAGTGCAGCACAGACATGTACTCACAATCACGCTATTACCATCATGTAGGACTTTTCGCCGCATTTTGCAGGATACACACATGGCAGCCGTCAACCGTTTGACGACCAACAAAAAAGCATGGCTGTCATCTGTTTGCACATATAGCATTACAAATAATTAACTGCACTTGAAGCTTTCGTAAAATTAAAAATGAAACACCCAAAACTGTATATGGTACCATAATGAAGACAAACTATATGTTTATACGTGAAATTCTGGGAACGTCGGATGGTGTCGCGGGGACATAATGACACGTGCCATTAATCGATCTGTGTGCCATAACATGTAAAATGGGAACATGAAAGGACTATTCTAAAAGCAACTCATGCAAACACCTTAATCATAATACGGTCTTATTCAAAATAAGATAAAAAATTAGATTACCGATATCCATGTAAATGTACCCAATGAGAAACCATAAAAATGTTAATTTGGCCCCTTCATTCAAGTGCTCGGTTCACACACTTGCAGTGTTGGGAAGGTTACTTTTAAAATGCATTTAACTACAGATTACAAAAGACACTTTAAAAAGTAATTTGTAATGTATTTTGTTAGATTACACAAGTTTTGTAACTTAATCTAAATAAGGGTCCACTAAACAGAGGACTTAATTTTCCTCTGCAAATTATGTTTAACAACACTGGTTTCCCACAATATTTCTTGAATGAAAAATGCAGACAATCTTCAAACATTCAAAAGTTTTCACCCCCTGCTCCTAATATATTGTGTTTACTTCTTGAGCATCAGCAAATGCTTTCACCCTTTACAATAGCTGTGTATAAGTCCCTCAGTTGTCCTCAGTATGAAAAGATGGATCTCAAAATTATACAGTCATTGCTGGAAAGGATTCAATATGCAGAAGATGCTGAAAAACCTGAAAAATGCAGGAGCTGGAGGACATTTTCTGAAGAACAGCGGGCAGTTGAACTGCTTAGGACAAACAAAGGGCTCATGAACAACCATTACAAAACAAAAAAACAATTGTGGATCATCCAGGTAATAACAGACAATTAAGATTCCAGGGTACGTAAAATTCAGTTATTTTGTCTTGTGGACTATATACGTATAAAGAGTTCATTTGCAAAAAAAAAAAAAAACGATAAACGCCACTTAAAAAAAAAAAAAGAACTGCCTGCCATGCGTTATTCTCCACATACTGTATAGCAGGTTCTGAACCTTAAACACGTTTTGTCACAAAAGCCCTTGTTGTTTGTGAACAGTACTCGACAAGTCCGCTTCAGCGAATCAGCACGCAGTATTCAGGTCAGGTGACAAGGCTGCTAGTCACTTTGAAAAGATGCGCTAGCTGAGGGGAGTTTCATCTGTGGCTGCATTTAAACTCATATGAATCGGATATGTCCATTATTTGCTTCTTCTGTGTAAGCGGACAGATCGGATATTCCCCTGTTAATGTGAGTTGGATGTTAAATATCTTTGAAACATCTCGCAGTACAGATATATCTATTACAAATAAAGCATCTCTAGTTGACTAGCAGAATATTAATTTTGTTCGTCTGTTTAAAATATTTGGCGATCTTCCGCTGAAATGTGTTGCTTTTAAAATCATGCTAAGTGTCTTCAGTCTATTGCTAACTGTACGTGGAGACTATTAGATTCGGTGAAATCACAAAATAAAATGCACACAAAATATCACTAATGAACACATTTGGTTTTAATGAGGACAAAAACTATACGAGGGCGGATTAGAACTAAGTCCCGCTAATTTAGCAATTACAAAGCAATTACTTACTATATATGAAAAAATACTTTCAATGAACTTACATTTTGTAAGTTACCTGTATTTTTTTAAAAGTTATTATTACTTAACCAAAACAACCCAACTGCAGTTTGATTGATATTACTTTGGAATGCGCAATTTAAAAAAAACGGGGAAAAAAAACAACATTACTAATGATAATTTACAAAAATGGAGTTCATATGTAAACATCTGTGAAATGAGCAGAACTGTAGCTTTAGGATGCTTTTGTAGAGTGTCAGAGTCGGAGAATCACCATTTACTGTTTACATGAATTGCTCATTACAGTTTACATTAATGTTTAAATGAAATAAAGTAATCACTTTGGCAATCTAAAGTACTTTTTGGATGTAATGTAACTGTAAACAAAGCGGCTGAAATTAAACGCTACCTCAAATGCATTATACAGAGGCAACATGAGAGGAAAATACCATCTAAACTTTTCTAAAGGCAGTCAGTTCCCCTCAGAGATACAATCAACTAAACCTCCCCAACTCTATCGCAATTCATTTAATATATCAAGCAACTTGAATCATCACATGTTTTTATTGATTTTAAACCAGCTCAGGGTGCATCACTACATCCCTAGTATAACAGCATATCAATGATACTAAAATAACACTGGCACAGCCTTTTCACAAACCAAACACACTAGAAAGAAAGTCAAACATGTTTGGAACAAGTAAATTGTGACAAGTAAAATTTCTGGATGAACAATGTATTTGAATCTAATTAATTAAATGTTCAACTTGTGAAAAGTCATTTTTGTTCAAAATAAACACTACTTTATGTATGTGAGATTTGAGATTCAAACTCTTCTCGTCTTTGCTGTAAGCGTGTGTTGACCCGATCCAGACACCAGCCCAGAGGAATCTCAAACTATTTGTTATGTTCCACATGCTTCCAACTTTTACGTGCCACCCGATTTGACCTTTAGTCTGAGTCCTATATGGTGCTGCTTTAAGATTTCTATTGATTTTCTGAAATCTCACATGGTTTTGATAGAGCCACAAATATCTTGGCATTTAATTTAGTACTTACAGAAGAAGACAAACATCTACTGTCTAGACAATGAAGTCGACAGGCCGCTCGTGGAGTGATGGCTGATGGGATGTCTGGGGAACCAGGGATGGGAATCATAGGGAATTTAACGATTCTGGGACTGATTCCTCATATCGATTTTCATTCCTAAACTCTTCTTTTAACATTTGTGAATAAGAAACACAGTTATGATTGCCTTCACTTCATGTCAGGTTTTAGAAAATGGAGTGATTTCACAGATATGACTCTGAAAATCCAACAGTTCTGCTTATTTAGTTGCTACTAAATGCCTAAGACTTGGAGTGTCTTGCGAAATTTCATTGCCACAAACCTGAAAAGTAATTGAAATCACTTGGATTACCTGGTACCTTGTTAACATGAATAAAAGATGAGTTTACACTGACTTTATAATGTTGCACATAAATGCAGTTACTGATTAATTGGTCAAAATTAAATGTTTAATAATAAGGTATATATTGCACCAATAAAAAGCTAGGGTTATTTTAAAATTGGAAATGTCATTGGGATACTAGATTTTATTCATATTTTTAATTATTTATTTTTTTTACATTTTCTGTTTTAATTTTTATTAATAACAAATAGTTTGAGATTCCTTCGGGCTGATGTCTGGATCAGGTCAACACACTTACAGTGAAGACAAGAAGAGTTTGAATCTCAAAGCACACGTACAGAAAGTGGCTTTTATTTTAAACAAAGATGCATTTAAGGCAAAAACACACATGCACCTGCCAATTTTGAGATTTTGGGCTTTTCATGAAGTATTTTTAATGACTAATGGAAAGAAAATATCCAAAATACATCTTTAAGTGTTTTTTTTTTTTTTTTTTTTTTTATTATAGCACTTCATCGATTTCTGTCTTTAAAGGTTGTTTTCTCAAAATGAGATTTTTCTCCTGCACTGAGCCAAAAATCTCCACTTCAGCAGAACTTACATACACTAAAATTTACAGTTTGATTACTATCTATCAGGGGTGTGGACTCGAGTCACATGACTCAAGACTTGACTCGGACTCAAGTCCCAAATTTGATGACTTGCGACTCGACTCGACATAATTAAAGAAGACTTGAGACTCGACTTAGACTTTGACAGCAATGACTCGAGACTTGACTTGGACTTGAGCCCTGTGACTTGGAAAGACTTGATCAGATCAGCGTCATCACTCTAGATGGGTGCAGCGTGCTTGCGCTTGACTGGCAGTAAACCAGAGACTGTGTTCAGGGAGCGCTTGATATAGTATAAATTAATGGAGTAATAGCATAACTTTCGACAAAAGAACCGAGATAAGAAAAATAAATGGCATGATTCGTCTAGTAGCTATCTCCGCTCGTGAAAAGCACTGCCCTGCCCATTTGCTCGCTGCCCAGCAGACACACCGCTGCTGTGAAATGCTAAACATATTCCTCACTTCTTTTGTTTGTCCGACACCGAGGTGCACCATCCCGCCACGACCCTCGCACTCTGCCAACTCTATGTACTTTCATTTTAATTTGTAAACACCTCTCTGAGACCTTTTTTTGTTGTTTTTTGTCAGATCCCCACTGTTTTTGTTCAGTCAGTTGCATATTTTAATTGCATGTGCATTTTATTTTATTTAAACCTCCATTAAGTTTAAAGTTAATCCATAATCAAGATTTAAATCAGTTTAAAGTTATGGTGCAACAGGATTAAAGTTAATCTTAAATATTACTTAAATCCAGGATCAAAATGACGGGTTAAAATGTAAACCTCCTTATTTTTAAAGGTTAAAAGTTTGGTGCAAAATAATTATTAGATAAACCTTGATTTAAGCTAGATTTAAAATTAATCATTGCAAACAATTTAGCTATAATTTGAAAGAAAAAAAGCAGCCCTTGGCCTAACGATCATTTAAAATATAATTTGAAGAAGTGTTTCTTTCACAAAATGATTTGTGAATTGTAGCCTATATATAACTATAAAATATATATTCTCCCTCTTCACCAGGCACTCATTTCACTTTTATTTCTTTCGGGATAAATAATTGAATTCACGTGTAAATCAGTCTGTATAGCACACACAGACCCTAAATTTAGTGATCAACTATGCATATTATAAACAACATTTAACGTACAACATTTTGTCTTTGTTACTATTAGTTATAAAGAATGGAAGCACAGCATTTTTGAATGAGCATTTTCTTCATGAGTTTGTCTGCATCTATATTGCATGTTTCCTCTCACTTATAAAGTATGGTAGCAGTTTTTCTTATAGTTCTTTCGAAACAGTTCTTTCTGAGTCTCTGCTCACATGTTTTTAAATAGTTTCATTGAGGTTCCAAATAATGGCTCATTGGCTTAGTTATAACACCTAGAAGCATATACTCTTCTTATGCACACATGCAAAGTATTGCAGCTGTTATGAAATTCTGTTGTCTTTGCTATTATGTTACTAATAAAAAAAAAAAATATATATATATATATATATATATATATATATATATATATATATATATATATATATATATATATATATATATATATATATATATATTTTTTTTTTTTTTTTTTTTTTTTTTTTTTTTTTTTTTTCACTGCTTGTCATTTGGCACAATCCCTAAATTGAACTTGAGTAGTTTTACTAAGGGCACCCATCTCACATGAAATTAAACTATGTAAAAACATATTCTACCTGACGTCCTGATATAAATTACAATAAATTTGATGTGGTAATTAATACTGAGACACTAATTTGGGTAAAGAGCACTAATGACTTGTTTAAGACTTGCAACTCGACTTTTATTTTGACTCGGGACTTGACTCGAGACTTGAATGCAAAGACTCGAGACTTACTTGTGACTTGCTAAACAATGACTTGGTCCCATGAGTGACTTGACTTGGGATTTGTTCATATATAGTTTGCCTGATTTTATACAACACTTTGTTTTTAAAAAATTGCAAAAAATATTTTGTTTTCTGGCATGATTTTTTTATGGAGTGATATAAAGAAATATCCAAAATCCCCTCTGTAAAAACCCTTGAGTCTAATATCTCAACAAAATGAAACAAGAATTGTGAATCTGGCTTCATCCAATGTTGAAATTTTTGTTCTATACATTTATGCAAATTAGTGCATCTTTAATTAGATAACACCTCATTTGCATATTTCAACATAGCATTTCAGAAAACGTTCAATACAAAAAATGTTTGTAATTCTTAATGTAATCAAATAACTGTATAAATATGGATATATCTATAAGTTAATATTTTTACCTTATTCACCTGGGGTGTCTCCCCTTAAGTTGATTAATGCTAGTTTATTCACTTTATATGTTTTAGACATGTAAATCATCCACGTTTAACATCATTATTGGGTACTTTAATAGTATAAATGTATATACATTATGTCACTGCATGATTATGTAAATGAACAGGTGAATCAGTTAGCTGAATTAATTCACTGAAATGAACTGTTCAAAAAATCTGAGTTTTCGAAAAGAAACTGAGGCTTTGGATTACAGGTATGACCGATTGTTTTGCTTCATAGGACCTCAATATATCTTCAGGAGCCACGGGTCTTAATTTTGTGTTGTCTGTATATGCTTTTTTGACTCCCAAAGTGCCGGTAGCCATTGACTTACATTCTACGAAAATAACCAAGGACCACGATTTCAACTAAAAATCTTCTTTACTGCTCTACTAAAGAAAAATGTCATGTACATCTTGGATGTCCTGAGAGCGAGTAAATTAATAGCAGATTTTCATTTGTGGATGAACTAGCCCTTTAAGATTCAAGACTTTATAAACCAGAAGCCCGTCTCTCTCTCATAGAGTCCAGTGTGTTGTGTTGGTTTTATTCAGAGTTTGATGTCAGTCTCCAGCGGGCAGGTGAGCGGATGAGGTGACTGCAGCCTCCGCTTTTTTTCTCTGCGGCCTTTAAGCAGAAACATCGGTCTTTGAAGCACTGCTCTCAGAGCCTCCTACACTGTGTGTGCTTGTTTGTTTGTTCACAGGCGTGTGTGCGTGTGCATCACACCTTTGAAGGCTATTTTCCACGAGGAACAACAATTATACTTCCTCCTACTCCAGTCATTAATGTTGTCTTTCCTGGAGGAAACATGTTTGCACTTAAACTCTGCGATGCAGCGGCAATAATAGGCTGAAAGGATTCTTTAAGCCTATCTGTTAGCTCTTGAAACACGAGATGGGCCGTTCTTTGAGCTCATCTGTAATGTGGTCACCTGTCAGCCTCAAGAGGGATGCGCTCACAGATACAACGAATGCCACGACACAAGCGCAACTAATGCGATATACAGCTGAATCTCACTGAAGCTGATGAGCTGCCGCAAATGATACCAGATGCTCACGGTCATCAAACGTGCCGTGACCCACAAGGCTTTGCACGGGTAAATGTACAGTTCTTGGCCAGAATGACCTGCAAGTTGCATTTTCAATGAATTAGCTCAATGAATTATTAACATGTCATATATTTTATAGTCTCTTTGCCACTATAGACTAATAGAATCAGGGTTCACTCAGGTGAACTAAAACCATA
Source organism: Acrossocheilus fasciatus (assembly GCA_036784905.1). Taxonomy (NCBI): domain Eukaryota; kingdom Metazoa; phylum Chordata; class Actinopteri; order Cypriniformes; family Cyprinidae; genus Acrossocheilus; species Acrossocheilus fasciatus. The sequence continues at coordinate 4,946,558 of CM071947.1, forward strand.
AAATAAATGCACACACACACACACACACACACATATATCAGTGGGGATTTCTTTAAGACTGCAAGGGAAGCTCGGCTTCCCCTATAATGTCAAAAAATTAATGGTCAAATATGTACTATTGTGTTAACATTTTATTGACTAAAAATGCATTAGAACACCTTCATCTCGAAGACGAGTTCATTCAGAATCAGCTACATACAGCAGGTCGGACTCGATTTCCTTCTCATACATTCCTGTAGCTTCAGTGCATTTCCCTGTTGAAGCAGAGCGTCCATTGACTTCAATGGGGCTGCTTTGAACAGTTTTTTTTCAGTACTTCGAAACTAGACGGTCATTGGATAAATGCTGCGATTATGTCCTGCCCCCGGATGCTCAGCGTCTCTGGGGGTGAATGGAGGAGTGGGCTGGCCTGGACGCCGGGCGTGATGATTGGAGGGTCTGCATCTCCTTTTGATTGACAGCGATTTTGTTCTATAAAAAGTAGCTGACGCTGAGGCTATTCGAGCTCAGTCCCATCGCGGCTTTGCACTTGGTTCTTATCAATCATTATATACATTTTTTATTCATTTATAATGTTATGTTTATACATGCTGCTAACTCGGAAATTTCAAGATATGCGAGCAAAAAATGCTCCTGACACTTAGGCAATACGACACGAGCAAGAGTGCTGTTTTTGTTTCGTTTCTGTGTTTGATCCAAATCCGCGTTGATTTGGGCGAATCACTGATTCACTGAGCCATTCATAAAAACAGACATTTGATTCGTTCCTGAAGGATTCAGCCGTTTTGAAAGAATCATTTGAATGACTCAGTGATTCAATCACGAACTTCTGCCACCTGCTGGCCGTTTTTAAGTTCCCCGTGTAAAAGTAGGCATATTACATTATTTTCCAACATATTTCTATATTCAGAATTTAGTATTTAAAACATTAATATCATAACATTATTTATGCAATTATAAATAGTCTAAATGAATAAATGCCACATCTAAATGTCACTTCATGCAGCTTCTGTGCAGTGCTAAGATGAGTTTTGTTTAGATCGTTTCATGGATAACAATAGCCAGTCATTCATTCACATTAATTAAGTATTCAGAGAATAATATTGTCTGTTTTCACTTACATCTATTTATTTATTAAATTTTGATTCATTTTGTAGAACTGAATTATAAATTAAGTTGGTATAGTATCGTAAGACATTTTTATGGTATCGTGACAACCCTATTATACACCACATTCCTTGTTTCAGTTTAACCTAATTCCCACATTTCCTCCGAGTTTAATATCTTTTTTTTTAGATTGTTTGTTCATTCATTCATTCATACAGTAGGCTAGTCCAGCATCACTGGAAAAGACACCTAGTTGGTACGACAGGGTCACAGAGCATTTTCTTGAAAAGGAACGTAGGGCAGAATTTACGTATAAATAAATGGACAATTTTTATGATGTAGGCCGAAAATGAGCTTCCCCTCTTTGAAAGACCAGTAGCCGCCACTGATATATATATATATATATATATATATATAGTTATATACAGTATATATTAGGGGTGTCAACGTTAACGCATGCAATTAATTAAAAAAAATTTACGTGTTAATAATTTTTTTACGCAAATTAATCGCTTGATAAGGTTTGACCCTAACTTCTTCCTGTCATCGCAGCGCGGAAGGTTATCTATCATTGTGTGATGAAGGTACAACGAGCCAGTGTTTCCAGGGTAATGGCACAAGTGGGTTATTTTAAAAATACAGTCGTGGGAAAAATTACAGAGCCGTGGTTTGCGTTTTTTTGGGCTACTTTTATAATGTATATAGACAAATAATAATTAAAATAGATCCTTTTATTAATGTGTATTATATTTGGAATATATACCTGACAACTTAAGAACGGAGAGGCGGTTGTAACATCACAAACAATGTGAGTTTCAGCCATACACAGCTTTTACACAGCAGAAATAAACATGACAACAGCCACTATAGATTATATAAGATAATAAACACATGATTACGATAGGATATGGTCTGTATGTGATTTTTTTAAGTTGAATGTGTACATCTGAAATGCTAATTTGTGCAGTGATATAAAAGGCTATAAATAGCATATTTTAACAACAGTAAACGACCAAATTCCACACGTGATCGCAAAAGGAAGTTATTACAAACACTCGATGGTGGTTTGAAGTGAGTTCTGAGAAAAAGTGTACTATTAATCTCATAAATTGTCTTATGAATCATGATGCTAATATTAGCTCTAATGCACCTGCAGAACAGGTTCAATTCTTCTTCATAATGCATTTTGTCATAATACTTCTCGTAAGGTCGCATCCCTAATTTATTTAGAAATACTTTTGATAATAGTTGGGTAAATGTATACTGGGATTGAAGCGATGTGGCTTGGTAAACGTTTTATTGCCAGTATAAAGGCTGATAATGGCTGAATAAAAACAAAAGAATAATGATAAAATAATAATAAGGATTGTCTCATACCTGGCGGAAGTGTGAAAGGTTCTGTTTCCTTAAACTAGTTTGTCATGCATTTCTTTTTCAACACATTTACAGGTAAATCCTAGTATTTTAAATTTGTGATTAATCATAATTAATCACAATCCACGACTGTGATTAACGCAATTAAATTTTTTAATCGATTGACAGCACTAGTATATATATATATATATATATATATATATATATATATATATATATATATATATACACACAGTATATTATATATTAACGTAGGGGCGGAGCTAGGGTTGGCCACCCCACTCACAACTGCTGCTTCTGTCACTTTTTCTCTTGACAAGAAGTGCATTTATTCAGTTGCAGAATGTCAGGCACGAGTCAAACGAGCGCGGAAACGGTACTGTGCTCGCAGCGCATGCTCAATTGCACACACAAAGGTGCTGCCGTGCGATGTAACCTGTATCATTTCATATCAAAGCGCGGAATAAACTACATGCATGCAATGTCGTGATCAGTTAAGTCATGAAGTTACCAAAAAGGCGATTAAAGCTGCCTTAAAATTCTGTGTGCATTTAATATATTTTATATGAGTAATTTATATTTATATTTAAGAACATGTCTATGAAATGGTTTTCAAAAAGGTCCTGGAGCAGCCCAGCACTGTCTCCCTCATCTAACACAACCGATTCAACTCGTCATTTCATTAATAGAGACTTTATAACCTGAAATGTGTCAAAAATGGTAAAAAGAGTTGAGAGAAAATACGATGCGTGTCAGATCCACGTAACGTTCATCAGCGGCAGGTCTTAAAGAAATAACAGCGAAAATAGCCTAATAACCAGCTGCTGTGATGCCTGTTAATCAAATGACAAAGAAAAAAAGAGGAAAAAAGAACTTTTATAGATTTAAGGATTATATATATATATATATATATATATATATATATATATATATATATATATATATATATATATATATAAATAGGAAACCAATATTAGAAATTGCAATAAGATTTCACAACATTACTATTTTTTTCTGTATTTCTGATCGAATAAATACAGCCTTGATGAGCAGAAGAGACTCCCCTAAAACACACACACACACACACACACACACACACATACACATATATATATATATATATATATACACATATATGCGCCAAGGCAACATTTAATTTAGTATGAAGTGCTAAAATAAAATAAATAAACTAAATCTAAATCTAAATCTAAATCAAAGGGAAAACATGAAACAAAAATAGAATATAATTTTAAAAGTTAATAAAAAACAATATAATATCACAGTGATCTAAAATAGTATCTAGTGATCTAAAATGAAACTGGTTAAAAACATAGCATAATAATAATAATAGCATTAAAATAACATGTAAAAACTGTAATATGCGATTACAGTTAATAAATTAATATTTTGAATCTGTTTTTATTTTTATTTTCTGTTTTCGTCATAAGGTTTAGCAATTTTGTTATGTTTTTGTCATTTAATAGATTTAGTAAGTTAAAATAAATAAAAATGAGAAATGTTGCACTGGCAACTACCTGAAATAAAAAGTGTTTTATATATTATTTCAGTTAATGTTTTTTTTTTTTTAACAAAAATGTTTTTTTTAAGATGTTTTAGTTAATTTTAGTTTCAGAATTAGTTCAGTTTAGATTGTTTCTATAGTACTTTAAACAACAGAAATAATTTCAAAGCAGCTTCATAGTAATACACAGTAAAATAACAGAATAAATCATGCAAACTTGACTTTTAAGTTTATTCTGGTGAAGAACTTCCCACATAGATAAGAACCAGCAGGATGTAACTGTCCGACTGACATGTAAAGCATCCAATCAGTCAGATTTATTATCCATGATGACTAGAAACAGGTAAATATGAAATTATTGATACCACATCAAAAAACCAGCGTAGAAAATAAGAGACAATAAAAACAAAGCACAGAACTGTTTATCTAAGTCCGGCTGAAGATAAAATGCCACAGAAATGAGTGGAAATGGTTTGTGACTGTGATCTGAATTCCTGCCCATCCAAAACTAATTCTTTCACAGACATAACTCACAAAACAGCAGAATATACAGTTCTGCTCATGAATATCTACATCAAATGCTACTGAATGCCTCAAACAAAACTTTAGCTACCAGGTTAGCTGCACTAACCTCGTAAACCTTTGCAAAATGAATCGTTTTTTTTTTCCTTAGACATGATAATTGGATGACGGGAAGACTGATTTCCAGATAATATAAATATAAATGTGAACTTTTTCCAAAAATTACCCGGCAGCCATCAACAACTGCCTCTCACTATGATGGAGGAGTTGAACAAAATCTAGTTTGATCATAAAATGTGACATGAAGGTGCAAATGATGAAGCCGAGCAGTGAATATTGACTGAAGGTGTTGAATTACCGTCTCTGCGGTTGAGTTTGGCGAAGCCCGGCCCGTGACTGTTGGACAGCTCTGATGAACTCGTGAAGGCCGACTGAGGCAGAGCGGAAACCAGCGGAGAATCACAGCTCTCTACAGACACACAGAAACACACATCAGAACCATACTGACGCACAGAGATGCTCTTCAAACCACTGGGGTCAATTTAGGGATGCAACGATAACATTTTTTCAGAACCGATCCGATCCCAAAAATTCGGAGTATCTGCCGATACCAATCTGATTCGATACCAGCGCAGTTTTCTTTAAATTGATGTAGAATTTCTATACCTCTGTGTGGTGACCTGATCATCACTCTTTTGAGTGTTAAACACAATATACTAAATATAGACTTCATTTTAATGAAAAATAACAAACGAAAAAATATATAATCATAACCTATGACAAAAAAATACTATTATAAACAAGGTTAGTGGATAATTCAGCAGCAAAAGATACTCTAGTCTAGAAGAATCATGGGTGCTCAGTTTGATGAAATCTAAACATTTAGTGAAACAACAATATTTAGTGGGAACAAATAAAAGTTAATAATAAATCGGATAAAATGTTACACATCGCTCTTTGTATTGTAAAATACATTAATGAAAAACAAGTAAATATATTTATATAAATATATACTATAAATTAAAAGACATTCATTTTAAATGTATTGCACAGTAATGAAGGCAGCAATACATGATAGATAGGGCAGAACAAGAAAATCAGTTAATGATCTTTCATTGCGCAAAAGTATTCTAATACGAAAGGGTATGGCTCTAATACAGAGCGGCACAAAGCGCTTATGCACATCCCATGCACAGAATGATGCGCTTGATGCAACACGGAGTCACAGCGCACAGCACAGAAAAGTTCAAAGTACAAAGGAAAGAGATATTGATGCGTAGTGGATCATATCGGTGCAATAGTTTGAGCCTTTTCTTTGAACAGTTTTCAATCTCAGTTATTGAGCGCTCTTGAATTTAACGACTTAAATATTCATCTGTACCTCACATTTAACTATGAAACAGCTTCAGAACACTTGAAATATAGTGCATGAAAACTTTATGGTGCTTTATAATGTTTTTGTTCCTTTCATGGGGCTTAACAATAACGCAGAATAGTAAACGAACAATATCTATTTGGATCGGTCTTGTCTGAAAATGCCAGTATCGGAGCCGATAACGATACTGAGTATCGGATCGATGCATCCCTGATTAATACTTTTATTACGCAAGAACGCATTAAATTGATCTAAAGTGACAGTAAAGACATTCCTGTTTCAAATAAACGCTATTCTTTTAAACTTTCTATTCATCAAAGAATCCTGAAAAATAAAATGTATCTCAGTTTCTCCGAAAATATTCAGCACAACTGATTTCAACATTGATAATAATCAGAAATGTTTCTTGAGCAGCAAATCAGTATATTAGAATGATTTCTGAAGGATCATGTGACACTGAAGACTGGAGTAATGATGCTGAAAATTCAGCATTACATCACAGTAATAAATTACACAGAAAACAGCTATTTTAAATTGTAATAATATTACACAATTTTACTGTTTTGTTCTGTATTTTTGATAAAAGCAGTTTTGGAGAGCAGACGTCTCAACAACAACAAAAATCTTTTGAACAGAATGTAGAGTATGACAGGAAAGCACTGTTTAAACAAACATTGTTATATTTGTACTATCACACTGCATACAATGCAGTACAATTGTACCCTTAAGCACATTAGCTTTTCACAATCAAGCTGCATCAACAGTAAATTTAGTTATATAAGGAGGGGAGTAAAGAAGGAAAGAAAGAACGACAGACAGAAAAAAAGGAAAATAAATATGTAAATAGAGATGCAAGTGTAAACACTGTTTCAAAAGGTAAATAAATTATTCTTATTTGTATTCTGTATAATTGAATCTTAAAACAATATGCTTACAACTCATCATGAAACAATCCATTTTACTTCCATAATATGATATTTCTGAATAAAACAGATTATTAAACGAAAAAGTAGGGCAGAACTTGATTTAAAAAAAACATGGATAGTGAAAACTGTCAGAATGTGACATGTGGAAATAAAATAAAAATGAATCGTTGACGTCAGCTGAAATAGAAAGAGAAAGTAAACAGTCAACATGTCATATCTCACATCCGCTGACATTCCCATCAACGCTCACATGCAGCTCCTCACATTAGCGCTGAAATTGGGGCACTTGAAGATGTTTTTAAAGCCCATCCAGCTTTACGTTCATTATTCAACTTCATAAGAAATTCAAGACTGTTTAAAATGCTTTTACCTAAAGAAAAAACCCATTCCACAAAGCTGACCCATTTTTCTCCATATGAAACACATGGCCAGATGACCTGATTTAAATAAAACCAAGCGTTTTAAAACAGCATTTTTATTTATATGTGTGTGAGAGCATGTTAGAGTCGTATTTCTTTACTTATTTAAAGAGAAAGCGGTGTGTTGTGTGAAATATTCTGTACATTATTCCACTGGTTTTATTGCAAACGGCTCCTGTTTGCATTCCCACCGGAGTACAATAACACTTCCTATTACTTTTATGGTAATAGTTATTCCCAGAGTGTGTATTGAATAATATACGTTGGAACATAATTGTCCTTGTCCTGGTTTGTATAATCAGCTTCTGAGGCTCTATATAGTGTGAGAGTCCAATGTATAAAGCACAGGAACTATGAGCAGACGCCTGAACTCTACTGCTGCAATCATCTTCTCTCTAATACATCATTCTGAAGTCATATTTTAGAAAAACAGTGTCTCATTTTCATATCAGAGAGTCATACGGTGAAAGCTCTGGGCACTTTGATGGTTTTTGCAGTTGTGATTTTGTAATTTTTCTAAAACAGGCCCTTCTAGCCTGTTTTAGATATTAATATTTAAATAAAAAATAACATTTAAAAATAAATGTAAATAATAATATAAAATAATTTAAAACTAAATAAAAAATATTAACTAAAAATAATTTAAAAATGAGATTAGTAAAAAAAAAAACATAAAATACACATTAAAAGCATAAAAATGAAATCAGGAAATGAAAAATGAAATCATGAAATGAAATCCTGAGGAAAACAGGATTGGAGATAGTTTCAGCAACTATAATATTATTATCAATAATAAAAAATAATAAAGTTTCAGCAACTATATTATTATTATTATTATTATTATTATTATTAATAACAATAATAATAATAATAACAACAACAACAACAATAATTTATAAACAATTAAATAAAAAACTTTAAATAAATTACAATGATATGAACAACAATAGTAGCAGAAGCAACATAAAATAATACTAATATTAAATTATAAATCTCAAATAAATTAAAATTAAAATTAAATGAAAAAATAATATTTAAATTAAATAAAATTATTTTAAAAAAAATTCACACAAAAAATTATAATTAATTAATTAATTAATTAATTAATTAATTCAAAAGAAATAAAACAAAAATGAAGTGTGAGATATATAGTGTGAGAGTCCAATGTATAAAGCACAGGAACTATGAGCAGACGCCTGAACTCTACTGCTGCAATCATCTTCTCTCTAATACATCATTCTGAAGTCATATTTCAGAGGAACAGTGTCTCATTTTCATATCAGAGCGCTGTATGGTGAAAGCTCTGGGCCTTGTGACAGTTGTGATTGTCATTTTTTCTAAATCGTTTCCTTCTGGCTCTTTTCTTTTCCTTGTTTTCAGTGAGGGAAACAGAATTGGAGACAGTTTCAGCTGCTGATCAATACAAAGGCCCCTGCCGCCCGTCCTGCGGCCGCTGATTGTGGAGAAGATCCTGTCGCAGTATGGAGGCTTTCGGTTCAGTCACGCTCAAATCAAAGCATGAGGAGAGCCAATAATGGACGACCAGCTGACTTCAAACAGACCAGGTCTGCAGAAAACAGCTACACATTACAACATCAGCACAACGTTCACTGCAGTTACCTTCACATAACAGCTGAAAGAAATCTCATTATTCTGTATACTGTATGTCATGTTTATAAGTAAATCAGAAATGTTTCTTGAGCAGCAAATCAGCATATTAGAATGATTTCTGAAGGATCATGTGTCACTGAAGACTGGAGTAATGATGCTGAAAATTTAGCTTTGATCACAGAAATAAATTACATTTTAACATATATTACCATTGAAAACAGTTACTTTAAATTGTAATGATATTTTACTATTTGTACTGCATTTATAATCAAATATAAGAAGCCTTGGTGAGCAGAACAAACAAAAACAAATTATTATTATTATACAATAAACTAATATCATATGATTAAATTCATGCAAAAACCAGGGGAAAATAACAACAACAACAAAAAAGACAAAAACGAAATAGATTAATAAATAAATAATTTATTATTATATTAAAAATATATTGTTAACGTATAAAGACTGTTTCAAAAAGTAAAAATAAAAAAAATAATTACAAATAAATAAATGTCTATTATTTACTTTTTAAAACAGTATTTATACTTTAACAACACATTTTTAATGTATTTGTAATAAAAACAAATGTAATAATAAATTACTTTTCTTCTATATACAAATATATGGAAGCCTGTTTCCACCACTGAAAAAAACAAAAACAAAGTAATTTTATATCACAATCCTAACTTTTTTGTCAGAATTGTGAGGTGCAAACTTGAAATTGCAAGTTATAAAGTAAAAATTGCGAGAAAAAAAAAAAGTCAGATTTGTGAGATAAAAAGACAATTACCGTACCTGCTTTTATTTTTTTAATCACAAATTTTCATAGAAATGAGTTTAAATGGAGAACAGATGAGATTTTATAGCTTCTCAGATGTTTTCTAGAGGAAAAAGACTTCACGTGCTTCAAGAGTTTCTCAAACTATCTGAAATTAAAAGTCAGAAATCTCAAGATAAACTCATAGTTTCTCATCAAATGATCCGAGCTACTCTAAACACTAAATGTATATCTACATACTCACTGCATGTCAATTTTCTCATTTAGTTTTATTTCTCTTAATGAACTTCTGAAATGCCAACTATGAAACTTAAGTATCCTGAGCTCTGAAAGAGCAACACCTGAGTCATGAAACGTCCACAAACTGAACTGAAACACTCTTCTCAAATGAATCGATTCTTCCTGAAACCCTCTTGGAGTTTATAATGGAGAGTGAAATGAGCGCAGGACGCCAGCGAGGCGTTTTTGATTGATAGGAAGCTGTAACGTCCTGACAGATACGAAGGCCACGCTCATCTCAGCTCTGCTTTTACAATTTGCTAGCCGGTTCCAGAAACACCTACAAATGTAAATGACACCGGGAGAGCAGCGCTAATGACGATAATTCATCATACGCACGGCCTGCGCTGTGATAAAACCTCTTCATAGCATTTAATATCACTTTTACATATTCAGACTTATCTGAGGACGCAGAAACGCAGTGACAAGCCAACAATCACCTCATTTCTCTCACAACAGCTGCTGAAGGCCTATTAAACCATTTCACACAGTCAGAGAAGAGATGAACTCCAGTGCAAGAGATGAAAACAACACAGAAACCATCAATTCCTGAACACCGAACTTAACAGGAACTCAAAACCGACTAATATTGTCACGGGGCGGGAGAGACGGAGACTCAAATGCTGGCAAAAAACTTTCTTTATTTATAAATTACCAAATAAACAAAAACACAAATGAAACCACCCCGAAGGGGAAAAAGCCAGAGCAAACATAACCACTGAAGACAAGACATACACAGGGCACAATGCGGACAGGAATCACAGGCATACCTGGCACAAATGTGAGACAAACGAGCACCAAACAGAAAACACAGGGAGCCCCAAGTAGGAATCAGGAAAACAGCTGGGGCAAATTAATCAATAATGAGGTGAGTGGAGTTTGGGGAATTGAATCCGGGAGACAGTGACCTCTGGTGGTGAGAGGGAGAACCGCAGGTCCCGGACTCCTGACATGACCCCCCTCTAAGGAATGGCTTCCAGACGTTCCCAAGGACCCAACCAGGGGGATGGCCAGGCGGGAACGGAGCAGGGGAAGGGGAGGGATGGGGGGCCAGGTCCATGTGCTGGTGGGGGACCTGGGGACTGAGGCAGCGCCGGCGGGATGGGGACCCAGGGCAGAACACAGCAGTGTGTGTGGAGCTGGCACCCTGAAACGGGCAATGGCTGGCTCTGCTGCTTCGGGAGCTTTGTGAACGGGCACCGCCGCCTCGGGAGGATCGTGAGCGAACACCGCCACCTCGGGAGACTCGTGAGCCTTGTGAGCGGGAGCCGCCGCTTCGGGAGCTGTGTGAACGGGCGCCACCGCCTTGGGAGGATCATGAGCGAACACCGCCACCTCGGGAGGATCGGAAGCGGACACCGCTGCCTCGAGAGGGACATGAGCCGACACCGCTGCCTCGGGGAATTCGTGAGCGGACCCCGCCGCCTCGTAAAGGCCTGAGATGAGCCCCGCCTCCTCGGAGGAAAACTCAGTGGACACCGCCACTTCGGGAGCTTTGTGAGCGGGGACCATCGCCTCGGGAGGATCGTGAGAGGGCACCGCTGCCTCAGGAGGATCGTGAAAGGGCACTGCCGCCTCGGAAAGACCTGAGATGGGCCCTGCCTCCTTGGAGAAAAGCTCAGCGGGCACCGCCGCCTCGGGAGATTCGTGAGCGGGCACCGCCGCTTCGGGAACCTCGTGAGCGGGCACCGCCGCTTCGGGGAATTCGTGAGGAACGTGAGCGGGCACCGCCGCCTCGGGAGCTTTGCGTGCGGCCACCGCCGCTTCGAGAACCTCGTGAGCGGGTTCCGCCGCCTCGGGAACTTCGTGAGTGGGAACCGCCGCTTCAGGAGCTCCGCGAGCGGGCGCCGCCACCTCGGGAAGGCCTGAGATAAGCCCCGCCCCCTCGGAGAAAAGCTCAGCAGACATCACCGCTTCAGGAGCTTCAGGAGCTCAGCGGGCACCGCCACCTCGGGGAATTCGTGAGCGGGCACCGCCGCTTCGGGAACCTCGTGAGCGGGCACCGCCGCTTCGGGGAATTCGTGAGGAACGTGAGCGGGCACCGGCGCCTCGGGAGCTTTGCGTGCGACCACCGCCGCTTCGAGAACCTCGTGAGCGAACACCGCCGCCACGGGAGACTCGTGAGCCTTGTGAGCCAGAGCCGCCTCTTCGGGAGCTGTGTGAATGGGCGCCACCGCCTCGGGAGATTCGTGAGGAATGTGAGCGGGCACCGCCGCCTCGGGAGATTCGTGTGCGGGCACCGCCGCTTCGGGAACCTCGTGAGTGGGCACCGCCACCTCGGGAGCTTTGTGAGCGGACGCCGCCGCTTCGGCAACTTTGTGAGCGGGTGCCGCCGCCTCGGGAAGGCCTGAGATAAGCCCCACCCCCTCAGAGAAAAGCTCAGCAGACATCACCGCTTCAGGAGCTTTGTGAGCGGACGCGGGAGCTTTGTGAGCGGGGACCGCTGCTTCAGGAGCTTCGCGAGTGGGCGCCGCCACCTCGGGAAGGCCTGAGATAAGCCCCGCCCCCTCAGAGAAAAGCTCAGCAGATATCACCGCTTCAGGAGCCTTGTGAGCGGGCGCGGGAGCTTTGTGAGCGGACGCCGCCGCTTCGGGAACTTTGTGAGCGGTTTCCGCCGCCTCGGGAACTTCGTGAGTGGGAACCGCCGCTTCAGGAGCTCCGCGAGCGGGCGCCGCCACCTCGGGAAGGCCTGAGATAAGCCCCGCCCCCTCGGAGAAAAGCTCAGCAGACATCACCGCTTCGGGAGTTTTGTGAGCGGGAACTGCCGCTCCCCTCACCGACATCAGCAGAGGATCCTCCACGCTGCGTCTCAGCCCGGGGCACCCAAAGAAAGACCCCGAGATTCTGGAAGTGGCTGGCACGATCCGAGGAGGTTCTGGAGCAACAGCCCAGACTGGGAAGGGGGCACCCTCCCGCAGCTCCACCTCCTTCAATGGTCGTGGTCGACCATTTCCCAATAGGACCACGTGTCTAGTTCCCCCAGCTCCTCCCGGTTGACAGGCTCATCCAGACCCGCTAGAAACAGGTGGATGAGGGTGCTCCCTCCAATCGCTAGCTCCAGGCCTGCCTCGAAGAGGTCTTCGGCGTACCTCACGAAGGGGCAATTGTTTTGTGGGCAGGGATGCGGCCCACTGGCTGGGGCTTGGTTCCTCTGTCGACCAGGAGCTGGGTACAAGAAAATTCCCATTGCCGCTGAGTCTTCAAGTGGCTCGTTTGTACTGTCACGGGGCGGGAGAGACGAGGACTCAAATGCTGGCAAAAGGAACTTTCTTTATTTACAAATTACCAAATAAACAAAAACACAAATGAAACCACCCCGAAGGGGAAAAAGCCAGAGCAAACATAACCACTGAAAACAAGACATACACAGGGCACAGTGCGGACAGGAATCACAGGCATACCTGGCACAAATGTGAGACAAACGAGCACCAAACAGAAAACACAGGGAGCCCCAAGTAGGGACGGCAATCAGGAAAACAGCTGGGGCAAATTAATCAATAATGAGGTGAGTGGAGTTTGGGGAATTGAATCCAGGAGACAGTGACCTCTGGTGGTTAGAGGAAGAAACGCAGGACCCGGACTCCTGACAAATATGGGTTTATGTAAGTGATTGAAGAGTGCAAGCTAATAAAAAAAAAACAAAAAAAAAACAGAGACACCCTTTTCAATAATAATAATAATAATAATAATAATAATACATAAAATATTCATATTTAAAACAAATAAATGCTAAACAAATAAATAAAAAAATAAATAAATACACATATTTAAATAAATAAACATACAAAACAAAAGGTAAAATAACATCTAAATAATAATAATAGTAATAATAATATTTTAAAATAATTTAAAATATAAAAAAATAAATATATATATAATAAAAACAAACTAAAAACAAAAGCTTAATAATAATAATACATAAAACATTCATATTTAAAACAAATAAATGTGAAACAAAGATAAAAAATTAACAAAATTAAATAATAATAATAATAATAATAATAATACAAATAATAAAACTTAAAAAAAAAAAACTATTTTATTCTATCTTCATGTGTTCATGTTTACCACCACTTGAATGCACATAGGTTTCATCAGAAATACATTTTGGACAAAAAACTGAACAAAAATGCATTTTTATCAAAGTAGTGCATTTTCAAGCAAAATACATTCAATTGTCATATTCTTTCACCTGTAAATAATTATATGAATAATTGAAATTGCATTAAATAAACAGAACAAAGAGACAAACACACACACACACGTTTATACACACACAGGCTACATACATATACATACAGGTGCTGGTCATATAATTAGAATATCATCAAAAAGTTGATTTATTTCACTAATTCCATTCAAAAAGTGAAACTTGTATATTACATTCATTCATTACTCACAGACTGATATATTTCAAATGTTTATTTCTTTTAATTTTGATGATTATAACTGACAACTAAGGAAAATCCCAAATTCAGTATCTCAGAAAATTAGAATATTACTTAAGACCAACACAAAGAAAGGATTTTTAGAAATCTTGGCCAACTGAAAAGTATGAACATGAAAAGTATGAGCACGTACAGCACTCAATACTTAGTTGGGGCTCCTTTTGCCTCAATTACTGCAGCAATGTGGCGTGGCATGGAGTTGATCAGTCTGTGGCACTGCTCAGGTGTTACGAGAGCCCAGGTTGCTCTAATAGTGGCCTTCCGCTCTTCTGCATTGTTGGGTCTGGCATATCACATATTCCTCTTCACAATACCCCATAGATTCTCTATGGGGTTCAGGTCTGGTGAGTTTGCTGGCCAATCAAGCACAGTAACACCATGGTCATTAAACCAGCTTTTGGTACCTTTGGCAGTGTGGGCAGGTGCCAAGTCCTGCTGGAAAATGAAATCAGCATCTCCATAAAGCTTGTCAGCAGAAGGAAGCATGAAGTGCTCTAAAATTTCCTGGTAGATGGCTGCGTTGACTGTGGGCTTCAGAAAACACAGTGGACCAATATCAGCAGATGACATGGCAGCCCAAATCATCACAGACTGTGGAAACTTCACACTGGACTTCAAGCAACATGGATTCTGTGCCTCTCCACTCGTCCTCCAGACTCTGGGACCTTGATTTCCAAATGAAATGCAAAATTTACTTTCATCTGAAAAGAGGACTTTGGACCACTGAGCAACAGTCCAGTTATTTTTCTCCACAGCCCAGGTAAGACACTTCTGACGTTGTCTCTGGTTCAGAAGTGGCTTGGTAGCCCTTTTCCTGAAGACGTCTGAGCGTAGTGACTCTTGATGCACTGACTCCAGCTTCAGTCCACTCCTTGTGAAGCTCACCTAAGTGTTTGAATCAGCTTTGCTTGACAGTATTCTCAAGCTTGCAGTCATCCCTGTTGCTTGTGCACCTTTTCCTACCCAAATTCTTCCTTCCAGTCAACTCTGCATTTAATATGCTTTGATACAGCACTCTGTAAACAGCCACACCTTTCAGTAATGACCCTCTGTGACTTACCCTCTTTGTGGAGGGCGTCAATGTTCGTCTTCTGGATCATTGCCAAGTCTGGATCATTGATCAGTCTTCTCCATTAATGTGGTTTCAAAGAACAAGAGATACCCGGAATTTATACTGTAGGGATGGTCATTAATTGAAACTCAAATGTAAATATTCTAATTTTCTGAGATACTGAATTTGGGATTTTCCTTAGTTGTCAGTAATAATCATCAAAATTAAAAGAAATAAACATTTGAAATATATCAGTCTGTGTGTAATGAATGAATATAATATACAAGTTTCACTTTTTGAATGGAATTAGTGAAATAATTCAACTTTTTGATGATATTCTAATTATATGACCAGCACCTGTATACTGTATACTGTACACACACACACACACACACACACACACACAAAATGATCAAAACATGATCTACATATATGATCTACATTTTCTCAGATCCTTCCATGTATGCCAATCATTTCCTTACCGTAATACAACTAGAACACGGATTGCCGTAAATACGTCTTTGGCGGGGAAGCAGTGTCTCTTAATTGACTAGATATCTCGTCAATGGCGAGGAAAGAGTTAATAAGAAATGTACTGAGTTATGGAATTAATATGTGTTGCAAGCTGTGCTTCATGCTGACATGTTCGTGTTGCCATTAAAAATGTGAGGCAGAGGTTGTGAATGTGCATTTATAAAATGAGCAGATTGTGCATGTGTGAGCGCATCTGTTTTTGCATTGGCCTCTTGTTCTCTGCATGCGAGCCAATTCATTCATTGCTCTACACAATCATTAACAATGTTTCCATATACAGCTCATGGTTTTGCATTGATTGGACAGGCTGGAAATGGTTTCAGCCAATAGCACGCTTTCAGATAGGTTTCTGTGTCCAATAATTGATAAAACAGAACGAGTGATGAGCTTTTCAGAGACTTCCCTCAATGACTGCATATCTATCTTTTCATATTGATTCTGACAAGCCACTTCATGCAATCAGCAGCACTCTAAATGCAAATAAATCTAAATTTTTACATTTTCAACATTCATTTCATACACATGGGGTCCAACATGGGACGTTTTTTAAACAGCACTGAAAGAGTTCATATATATGGTGCAACACTTGTTCACAGCTTTTCATTAAAAAAAAAAAAAAAGAATAATGAATAACATACAAGCAAGATAAAATTAAACATTATTATTGATGATATTGATTATTAATGATATTATTATTATTATTATTATTATTATTATTATTATTATATAATTAAAAAAAACTAAAAATATAAAAATGTAAAATCAGTAAAACAAATAATATAAATAAAATTATTATTATTAGTATTAGTATTATAAATTATTTAAAATAATTTTAAACAAATTACAAATAACAGACAATAAAATAGAAAATAATATTTTAAACAACTATATTTATTCAATATATTTATTTACATCTGTGTGTATATTTTTAAACAAAATAAATACATTTAAAAATAATAATAATAATAATAATAATAATGGAAAACAAATAAAACAAAATTATGAAAACAAATAAATGTAAACAAATAAAGAATAATACAAATTAAAAGTAATATATTAATGGAAAATACTAATAACACATACAATATATATTTTAAATATTTAAAACAAATAAAATGAAAATAAATCATTTAAAAATAAATAAATAAATATATAATAAATAAATTACGCATTTAAGCAGAAGCGTTTAGATCAAAAGTTTATCTTAAAGGGGTCATCGGATGCAAAATACACTTTACAAGTTGTTTGAACAAAAATGTGTGTTGGAAGTGTGTGTACACATCCATCCTATAATGATAAAAATCCACCCAGTGTTCTTTTTTAAATCCCTATTTTAAAATCCCCTTTCTCAAATCAGGATGTTCTGAAAGTCCAGTCAGAATGACGTAGCTCTGCACAGGCCCCTCCCACGGTAGTTGATTGACAAGACTGTCTTACCTTAGACCCGCCCTGAGTGAGCTGAGTGCCATTGTGTCAGCTCCGGTGCAGGGGAAGACAAGATGTCTCCGTTTAAGAGATTGAAGTGTTTAGTTGTTGGATGTAATAATGAACATAGCAGTCATCAGTTACTCCCGACATCTGAGCCACTGAAGTCATAGAAGATTAACGTTACTTTCGCTTTGAAGGGAACGTGCCGATCTACATAAATGCATCCATGTTTGCGTGAATCATTCGTGATCCAGCTTTATCTACAGGAGAAGTGAGTATAAGGATTTATATGAATCTTTGCAAATCACCTTTCCTAATAAT
Organism: Acrossocheilus fasciatus; assembly: GCA_036784905.1. Classification (NCBI taxonomy): domain Eukaryota; kingdom Metazoa; phylum Chordata; class Actinopteri; order Cypriniformes; family Cyprinidae; genus Acrossocheilus; species Acrossocheilus fasciatus. Next base: position 4,964,253 of record CM071947.1, read on the forward strand.
GTGCTAGTTAGCCAGTTTCGTGGCTGAAGTTTAGTAGTATGCTCCATAGATATATATATATCTAGATGCCTCATTATGGGCCGCGATACGTAAGCCATCCGCCATTTTTGGAACGATCTGTGAATCTTTGAGCACATTGACTGTGTGCGTCTACAACAGCAAGTTATACGCTTGTATATCTTTGAATATTCATTGATTATTATGGTGAATATGAGATGGCTGACGCGTCAACCTATCTGGAGCAGTCGAATAGGGATTCTACAGATATCTATGGTCTGCTCGTCACTCCACGGAGTCAACAGAGCTCACTAGCATTTAAAGAATCATGGACTAGAACAGCGTGCTGAAGACAGAGCTGATTTTGACAGGGTAAAGGTGTTTTTTACACTACCATTGAGAAATTTTAACCACAGTATGTTACAGACCTTTCATTAAGACCCTAAAGAATCACATCAACTTGTGTAAAATGGGCGTCCGATGACCCTTTAAAATCATGAAAATTCAGAGCACACCACATCGATTACCACTGTCATATACTATGGTATTTATATGATACAGCAAGGTACTTCTCAAATACCATAGTATCGTGTCCAAAAGTCATAGAACGTGCTGGTTTCTAGAGATACAGAGCATTATGAAGATCTCACTGAAGAGCTAAAGCAGCATTAACCGTGAATCACTGCAGCTGTCTCGCGCTTCTGTGAAGACTCAACCTGTTAAACTCTGCGATACATCCAAACCCCCGTGCGTCTGAGAGCTGCCAGAGCTCTGCGACTCACTGACTAATGCCACGCGATCTGATGAGTGGCTACATCCAATCTGCCCCCATTATTTATTCAAACTTACACAGAAACTACTGAGCAAACTCCCCGAGCAGCACACTGTCAGTGCGTCAGTGGCTGCGCATCTGCCTTTGATCCGAGCCTTTATCTTGGGTAAACACACCTGACAGCCGGGCCACAATGCAGCCTTCAGCTGCACAGAATTACTCTGTTTAACAATGCAAAACAATTAAGGAAAAATGTCATGATGACAGATTCTCTTCTAAGACACGGGTGAAGCACAATGCGGGTAGAGACATCAGTAAACATCAGCGGCCATCAGATTAACTCTAAGCAACGTTATCTAACAAGGTGGGCACAAACGTCAAGAAGCATCCCTGTGACGACTAGCCATGCATAATACATAAATACAGCAGCGAGACAAGAGCGTCATGCATTTTATATGGAGACACGCTTGGATGCTGCAACATGCATGAAACAAACATCAATTACATGCATAAAGAAATGCATATGAGAGACAATGCATTCCATGTTTTATGATTCTGTCCATATCAATGCATTGTTTTCATGCTTCTGTGACATATTTTCCAGAATCAAAACTGCTTTGATATCACTACTTGGAGAAACCTATAACTCAATGAGACATTTTCCATCTGCTCCTTAATTCTCTCTGCTATGCAGTACATGTGAAGTATGCAGTGGATAAATACTAGTTTATATTGTTAAATGCCAGTACAAGTTCACAAAGAGTCCACTAACAACACATCCTTGTAAAAAAATAAATAAATAAAAATTAAATGCAGCAGAGATGAAGTATGCGGTGGATAAATATTAGTGCTGTCAAATGATTAATTGCAGCTAAACGCGTCCAAAATACAAGTTTTTCTTTACATAATATAAATACACACACATACAGTATATATATATATATATATACATATATATATATATATATATATATATATATATATATATATTAGGGGTTTCGACGTTAACGTGTTAACGTGTGCGATTAATCCAAAAGTTTTAACGCGTTAATATTTTTTTAACGCAGATTAATCGTTTGATAAGGTTTGACCCCAACTTCTTCCTGTCATCGCAGCACGGAAGGTTATCTATGCCTGCATCCCAATGTGCATACTATCCATCCTAAATTCTATGTGACAGTAATTTTCAATACTATTTAGGGCAGATAGGGTGCATAGTATGCACATTGGGACGCAGGGTATCATTGTGTAATGAGGGTACAGCGAACCAGTGTTGCCAGGGTAACGGCACAAGTGGTTTATTTTGAAAATACAGTTGCAGGAAAAATTACAGAGCCGTGGGTTGCGTTTTTTTTGGGCTACTTTTTTTTAATGTACCGCAGCCGCCCAAAGTGTATATAGACAAATAAAAATTAAAATAGATCCTTTTACTAATGTGTATTATACTTGGAATGTATCCCTGGCAACTTAAGAACAGAGAGGTGGTTGTAACATCACAAACAATGTGAGTTTCAGCCAGAGCATACATGTTAAGGCTTTTACACAGCAGAAATAAACTTGACAACAGCCACTATAGATTATATAAGATAATAAACACACGATTACGACAGATATGGTCTGTATGTGATTTTCTTGAGTTGAATGTGTACATCTGAAATGCTAATTTGTGCAGTTATAAATAGCATATTTTAACAACAGTAAACGACCGAATTTCACATGTGATTGCAAAAGGAAGTTATTACAAACACTCGATGGTGGTTTGAAGTGAGTTCTGAGTAAAAGTGTACTATTAATCTCATAAATTGTCTTATGTAGCATGTTAGCTCTAATGCACCTGCAGAACAGGTCCAATTCTTCTTTATAATGCATTTTGTCATAATACTTCACGTACGGTCGCAAGAAATGTTTTGTTGTATTTATTTAGAAATACTTTTGATAATAGTTGGGTAAATGTATACTGGGATTGAAGCGATGTGACTTGGCAAATGTTTTATTGCCAGTATAAAGGCTGATAATGGCTGAATAAAAACAAGAGAATAATGACAAAAGAATAATATGTCACATGTTGACCTAGTTTCTTCTGTTTCCCTCATTGGTTAATTAGCCCCACACCTGTTTCTGTTTTCCCTTTGATTACTTAGATTATTTAAAGCCTGTGTTCTCCCTCCAAATGTTCGTCTGCTATTGAGCGAGCAGTGTAAGGCACGCCTGCCAGCGAACGGTCCCAAAGTGGATTTCGGCTCTTGTGTGGAGTGGGTGATACACAACCAGTCAGCTTTCACCGTCGGCCCTGTGGAGGATGATATCACCACCGGCCCCACTCCACCACTGCCAGAGACCAGCCAGCCGTCACCCCGATCTACAGAGATACTGCCTGAGCCCACTGCAGACGGAGAGCCTGAGCCCGCTGCGACTGAGCCACTACCATCTTCTGACCAAGTGCGTGAGCTGGCAACATCATCCGTCGCCGAGGGAGTTTTGGTGGAACTCGAGGGCTTGGAGGAAAGCCCCGCCCACACTCCTACGACTGGGGGTGAGCTGCAACTGTTCTCTGGAAAATATGTAGAGGAACTGAAGGACATATTTCAGACAGACCTTATTGACTGGCGGGGAGAAGTACAAACCTGTATCCCTGAATCTCCTGTGTCTCCGCTGGTTCCGTCCAGCCCTGAATCTCCTGTGTCTCCGCTGGTCCCGTCCAGCCCTGAACCTCCTGTGTCCCCTCCCAGGCTCCCTCTCCCGCCTCCTCTCAAGCCAGTCAGCTCCTCGCCTCCAACACCGCTGATGCCTGTCAGTCCCTCAGCTCACCCTCAGTCAGCGCCTGCCATCCGCTCCACTCCGCCGCCTGGGGACTTCCAGTCTTCAGCTCTGCCCAGAGGTATGGATCCCCTGTCTCCACTCCCAGCCTCCGAGTCCTCGACTACACCTCGGTCCTCCAACCCATCGGCTCCACCTTGGCTCCTAGCTCCCTCGTCTCCACCGTTGCCTGTCATCCCACTGGCTCCACCGGGTTCTCTCGTCCCTCCGGCTCCGCCTTGGTCAGTCGTCGACCATCCGCTGCCTCGGGACTCCACTCCTCTGGCTTTGCCTCGTCACTCCATCCCTCCGGCTCTGTCAGGCTCCTCCTTCCCTCCGGCTCCACCTGCGTCCTCAGTCGCACTGGCTCCAGCGCGGTCTTCTGGATCCCCGCCTCCGCTTCAGTCGCCTGAGCCTTCAGCTCTGCCTTGGCCCTCCGGATCCTCAGTTCCGCCCCGGCTCTCCGTCTGCCCTGTTCCCCCTGGGTCTCCTTCTCCAGCAGCGCAGTCTCCGTCAGTCGGCCCCCTGGTGTCGTCGGACCATTCTCCACCATCGACTCCAGAACCCCCACCCTCCCTCCTCTGTTGGACTTTTTCTGTCGGCGTGGGGACGCGCCGTTCCGGGAGGGGGCGTTCTGTCACATGTTGACCTAGTTTCTTCTGTTTCCCTCATTGGTTAATTAGCCCCACACCTGTTTCTGTTTTCCCTTTGATTACTTTGATTATTTAAAGCCTGTGTTCTCCCTCCAATGTTTGTCTGCTATTGAGTTGACTTTGCCTTATATGTTTTGCTACTGCTTGCTCCTGGAAATCTTCTGTGGATTATTATTATTATTATTATTATTAAAAGACTTTTGTTTGTTTTACTCCTTGTCGTGCGCCTCCTTAGCCAACACACACGTAACATAATAAGGATTATGTCTCATACCTGGCGGAGGTGTGAAAGGTTCTGTTTCCTTAAACTAGTTTGTCATGCATTTCTTTTTCAACACATTTACAGGTAAATCCTAGTATTTTAAATTTGCGATTAAGCGTGATTAATCACAGTCCATGACTGTGATTAACATGATTAAATTTTTTAATCGATTGACAGCACTAATATATATATTTATGTGCATTTACATGTATATATTTATATCCATATAATTTATATTATATATTTAACATCTAAACATAATATATATATTTACGTGCATTTACATGTATATATTTATATCCATAATTTATACTATATATAAACATAATTTTTTTTCTTAAATATATACATGCATGTGTGTATTTATATATACATAATAAATATACACAGTACATACAATATTATGTAAACAAAAACCTTTATTTTGAAGGCAATTTATTGCGATTAATCGTTTGACAGTAGTAATAAAAAATAATTTATAGTTTACTAACACACATCCATCTGAAAATAAATATTCATTTTTTTAAACAAATTATTATTATTAAAAAAATATTATTTTTTAAACAAATAAAATATAAAATGCAGCACATTTGAAGTATGCAGTTGATAGTCGACTACAACACATCCATTTGAACAAACAAACAAACAAACAAATAAATAAATAAATATTGATATTTAAAACAAACAAGAGTAAAATGCAGCACATTATGCATTTGATAAATATTAATTGATATTGCTAATCCCAGTACAAATTAACAGTCCACTACAAAACATCAAAATATAAAATGAAATGAAATACATCCAAAAAAAGAAACATTTATATTAAAAATAAAATCAACAATAATGAATAAAATATTTATATTTAAAATAAAAAAACATTCATGCATATGAGTCAATGCATTCCATGTTTCATCATTCTGTCTATATGAATGTATTGTTTTCATGCTTCTGTGACATTTTTTTCTAGTATCAAAACTGTTTTGATATCATTACGGGGAGAAACTTAAGATTTACTGAGACATTTTCCATCTGCTCCTTAATTCCCTCTGCTATGCAGTACATATGAAGTATGCAACGAATAAATATTAATTGATGCTACCGGTACAAGTTAACAAAGAGAATTGCTTTGTAACTCAATATATCTAGGTGTGTGTTCAGCTCAGCGGAGGTTTAACCTGTTTTATGGTCCGGCAGGTGGAAATTTCCCCGCACTGCTGCATACGACTGTTTCTGACTCAAAAGCCAGTCAGATATGGCCTGAAACTCTACACAGAAATTCATATTTCTGCAGCATTCATAATTCAGCACTAGCTGAGATTATCATAAGCTGATCTGCGGGTGGTAGTATGTGTTTTTTGGGTTTATACGGACGCCTGAGACTGTGTGACTTCTGAAAGCCTTCCTGATCAAACGTGTGACGTTAAGTCATTTTCTTCTGGATCTACCGCTCGCTTGCATCATGCTATTTTTAAACCAAAATTATGCGAAGAAAGTCACATGATACTGGAAATACAAGCTTAAAAGTCCTTCTGTGCAGCACTTCAGGCTGACAAAAGATGATCAACCCTTTTCTTTTTCAATGTATAGGGGACACCGGGGCTAGTTGTCTCAGTATCTTTATCTCAGAAACTAGCAGGTTTTGAGTCAAAAGTCCAATCACACAAATGCATGTTTTCTCTATCAACAGTAACTGTATTATGAATATGAATCTGAAGTGAGAGGTTGGACCATGTTTTTTTGTTTTTTTGTTTTTAAGATGACAGGTCGGAGCAAGTTGTCACATTTGCATTAGAGCAACTTATCAGTGCTGGGTAGTAACGGATTACATGTAATCTAATGTAAACTAATTAGATGAACCCCAGTCAGTGAAACTCTGACGTAACATAATGTTGAATGCACATTATGTTGTTTATAACAAGAATGGAAAACATTTTCTTTCTTTTTGTATTTTCATATTAATACAGTACAGAATAATCTTGCGTAAATCTATGTTATAACGAGTTAGGACAAAAGTAATTTAAAAATAATCAAAAATAATCTAAAATGTGTAATTAATTACACTCACTACAATTTTCATCATGACATCTGTAATCATTAGTAGACTCCATTTTGAGTCATTAAATAGATTATATTACATTTTTAAATTAATTAAATTTATTTATTTCAAATAAATAAATAAATACTAGTAATATTATTTAATCAGATATATTGTATATATTTTTTATTTAAATAGCATCATATTTTTAATATGTTTAGATCTTGCTAAATAGCCATTAAATAGACTATAATACATTTTAAAATTAATTAAATTTTATTTCAAATAAATACTATTAATATATAGTCTTTATTTTGATTTAGATTTTGCTAAATAGCCATTAAACAGACTATAATACATTTTAAAATTTTATTTCAAATAAATAAATAAATACTATTAATATTATTTATTCAGATATATTAGCCATATTTTATTATTTAAATAGCATCATATTTTTAATATGTTTAGATTTGGCCGAATAGCTATTAAATAGACTATAATACATTTTAGAATGAATTTTACGATTGAATTTTAAATACATTTAAATGACTATTTAATTACTATTACTAAAATTACTATTTAATAAACACTGTAAATACTGTATACATTGTATAATATATATCAATATCATACTTTAATAAAATGTTTATATTCTGCTGAAAAGCCATTAAATACACTATAGCACATTTAAAATAACAATAAATAACATTATTTCATTAAATATATTGCATATTTAAATAGCATCATATTTATAGTAAAACATATGCTCAATTCAGTGTCAATAAACTGCTTATTTCATATTGCATGACAACATGCCCCACTAGAGGTGTCAACGTGTGTTAAACACAGCATTTTTTTGTACGCAAGGCAATCAAATTTTGAGTAGAAATTGCCTTTAGAAAATAAATGCAACTGGAAAATAAATAAATAATTGACCAGATTAAAAAGTGTGACAACTAGCCCCAGCATCCCCGTTGAAGATTAAAACATTCTTGATGTTTGATTATTTAGTATTTCATGTAGTTCTTGAGATCAATGTTTTGGTTTCTGATCTTTAAAGCACCAGACAGTTTTTTTTCTAAACACCTAGAGAGAATGAGAAGTTCTTTGTGGAGCATCAACGGTTCTCCACTGACATCAGGCTGGTTCCAAATAGAACACATATTTTTAAATGTATCATTTCTAAAAGCTGCAGTGCGAGTGGAACATGAAGCCCAAGCTACTTCTACACGCTCATGTTCTGGTCCTCAAGGGACGTGTTTCATCTCATGCTGTTTTATCTGCATACTAAGGAGCAGCGACTCCTCAAATCAAGCCGTTTGATTCTTGCAGGGGTCTGTAAGCTTGAGAAGCCCTTATTATAAATGATAATTCCTACCAGGAGAATGCAGAGTTTCTTAATGGACGGACACCCTGGGAGGGGAAATCACATTAAACAAATTTTCTTGACATGCATGTTGTAATTGCTTGTTTTAACTACTAATGAGCTGCTGTCATGAAGGCCAGTGATATACGAGTCCTCGTCTGAGCGAGTGACATCAGCAGCGTAGTAAACATGAGTCAGACTAGGGATGTGCGCTACGACTAATTTGACTGTCGTTTAAACGGAAGTTTTGTATCTGACTAGTAGACTAGTCTAAAAGCTAGAAACTCCACAAAAATGGCAAAAGAAAAAAAAAACTGTGCGTGTATAACAGCCTACACTTGAAATACTTAATCTTTGCATCACACTGTCAAATCCCTCAATGAAATCTGCTAAAAATAGGTCACGATTATGACGTATGCTTGCCTCACGTTATCATCATTTAATTTTAGGCGGTCGTTAAACAGAAAATAAGGAAGAGCATACACTCAACATAAACCAGTGCATAGCTTATTTATTCAGATCAGCTGCAGCAATGCAGAAATGGAAAACAGACTGACAGAATTCTTCATTAAACGTTAGCCAACATATTAAAACATATTAGGAAAGTTTATCAAGGAATAGCATTAAAACGGCTTTTAAAAATGTGTTGGCTATATTGTCTAAAAACAAAACAATGCTCTTTTTAACTTACTCAGACCATGCGCATTTGTTCAGTGAATTTAACATGTTAACGTGGTCTGGCCAAAGACGGGACTAGAGGCGATTCTGCTCTTGAAAAAAAAACACGCTCGGCAGGAACTGAAGTCACAGGCACACAGAGAGATAACTACAAGCAAGCAGACAGTTTCGAAAAGAGCCTGGAAATCCCGCACCACCACCGAAGTGAGTCTTCGTTTAGAGGAATAGACGGCGCGGATGGGATCGCGGACTGCAGCGGCAGTAGTGTATGACATGATTGACATTTGCTGGCTTTGGCTAGCCTCCAAGCTAACGCATACGTGCCTGTATTGAATATGATTACACATCGCTCCAGTAGAGTTATTGTAAGCCAATTTGACATTACAGTTTACACAAAACGTTTCCGTTTCCTTCAAATTCAAAATAGTCCCACACCTGGCTGGTTCTTCGCGTGGTCATTTCGAGCTCGCAGCAACTGACATGAAGAAAAGGCATGCGAGGTCTGAGGTAAAAGTGTAGTTTCCGTCCAGATACGCTTTTAAAAATATTTATATATTTTGATATTCATTATTTTTCAAAAGTTTTTTTAGCTTGTTGTTAAAATGTTTTAAATGTAACATTAAAATTATGGTCATTTTCTCTCTCTCGTGTAATCGACTATTGATTTCAGTGTCGACTAGCAGGAGCTGTACCGTTTAGTCGACTAGTCGACTAGACCCGCACATCCTTAAGTCAGATGCTCCACTGGGAACCAGACTTGCAACGAAATTCAGCAAACTTTGCTGGCTGTAAGCAAATAAACAAACAAACAAACAAACAAACAAACAACACACTAATGCATATGGGAGCACGGGTTGTGTTCTATTCTATTTTTTTAAAAGAACTGACACAATATGTATTACACAATGATAAATGTGTCAAACAGTATTATGTTGATGTCACTACATTGACTGACAATGTCAGGTATAGCATCATCCCGGAAATAAATTATTTCCAACAAAGATGGAAGCATAACTCATGTATATAAAATTGTACTTCCATCTCTGTTGCAACGGTTTTGGAAGTGTCTAAAATAACTGAACCCATATGCACAAGTCATTGGTGTTTGGTGATGTGTTTTTGGCTCAAGGTCTGCATCTAAAGTCACACCAGAGGTGTTCAGCAGGGATTAGGACTTGGCTTTCTGCAGACCAGCCAAGTTCTTCCACACTGACTCAATCAATCATTTATTTTTTGCATTGTCATGTTAGAACAGAAAAGGGTCCTGTCCAAACTGTTGCTATAAAATTAGAAGAACACAATTTTAGCATTAAGATTTGTAAACATGGAAATGACTATAAGTAGTCAAACCTGTTCATTAGAACAGTCCCAATACTTTTGTCCATATACGTAGTATATTTAAATAAGTAAATATTATTATTTATATTTACATAAAAACAATATGAGCTTTATATTTATGTAAAAATGTAAAAAATAAATAAATAAATCAAATAAAGAAAAATGTTATTTAATTATATTTATGTACAAAATAACTAAATATCCTTGTTTATATTTGTATACATACAAATAGAAAATACAAAAAACATATTTGAATAAATACATATTTATATTTATGTAAGAAACAATATGAAATGCATATTTATGCAAATAAATTGTTAAAAATATGCAAATATGTACAAATTATTTTCATATTTAGGCCTATGGAAATAAAAATATATAAATAAGTGTATTAAATAAATAAATAATATTTTCTTTATATGTAAAAAAAAATCTTCAAAAATACATAACAATAATAAATGTATTATTATTATTATTATTATTATTATTATTATTATTATTATTATTATTATGATGTAATAAAGAAAAAAAATGTTTTGGTGAGTCTGATTAAAGCTGTAGTCTGTAAATTGTGCCTCTTTGTCGCCATCTCTGTTTGAAATCCAGGAATTGCAGCTCTGTGCGGAATTATCGTCCTTGCGTGGGGTTGTGCTCTGGCACAGCTCCAGCACAGATGAATCTAATGTTTTGAGGAGTATGTGTGTCAGTCTGTCAGTCACCGCACCGGTGTGAATACTGTACTTAGGAATCACAGATTCTAGCCTATGTCTTGGAATATATGACCCAAATAAGAATTTTCACCGTATATTGCCATCTGAACAAGTAAGTAACAAGTCTGCCACGTTTGTTCTGACCAACTTAGGAAAAAAGCATTACAATAAATCACGCTACCAATGGTGATTAAACCTAACGATTGCTTATGCTCCCTTCGAACTGGTTGTCTTTAAAATACAAATATTGTGTAATCCCAGGCTATCTATAATCAGAAGCACATTTAAAACTGGAATATAATTTATACTATACTATACAAAAAACATAGTCCTTTCCGGATTACAATCCGCCATCAAAATGATACATTGAATTATTCTAGCTGCTGTGAGAAAAGGCTATAAACGTTCACCAGCAGCATCTTCATATGCGATAGTGTACTAGCCGGGACAACTTCTTTATGTTTACATACGTGACGTAATGACGCAGCAGCATGCTCAAATTTCCTATGAAAACCTATCCATACCGCTCAAATTAGAAAACATTATTATAAGCTAACCGTTGTGAATCGGGCTAAAGTAAGGTGATAGTTTTGAACACTGGCTGGTTATGAACTTGCTCAGATATTGTTTTCGGATCATTTTTAACCCAAAAATGTTACGGACTGCAGTTTTAAATAATCAATCAGGATGTTGTTATAAAATCACAGCTGATATTCACAACACGTGAAATGAAAGGACAAGTCAAGTGCATTGTGGGATACAGTATTGGCACACAGTGTGGGCAGGCTATATAGTTAACATTTTGGAGAATGCAGTTGATCATTCAGCTTTTCTATGTACAGAAAATCTGCATACTATGTACACAATATATATTAACAGGCAGACTAAAAAGCCACAAAACTCTTGATATCATGGAGTCTTTCAACCACTTGAGCAACATCAGAAAGCGAAACCACAGGCAGATAAACAATTTACGAAGTGCTTATTTGCAGGCCGGATCTGTGTGTGTGTAGATAGCAGGCAGGTCGAGCCGTGTCACTAAAACCATTCCCCTCCATTACCGACAACTAATCACTTTCATTGCGCTCACGGGTGAAAGCCACATCCAGAATGCCCCAAGCCGAACTACTGGAGAACTCGTATGCCTCACGAGTGAGAAATATCTGATTAGCTGTTTTCTTCATGGGTGAAAAGGTGCACGATTCACCTTTGACCTAGTTTGCTGGCAGGTCACTCTGCGTTCCCAACCCACCACAGGGGAAGCACTGAAGAGTGAAATGAAATACGCCTGTAGAATGGGACACGGCTCGGGAGTCACTCCTCCTGCAGTGTCCCACCGTCGATTTTGTTTTGTTTTATCTGTTCTCCTTCAAGGGCACGTCTGTGAGCGTCTATTAGCGAGAGTTTGAGGCTGCTGATATAAAACATGGAGCACATTTAAAGGAATAGTTCACTCCAAAATGAAAACTCTGACTTTATTTACTCGCTCCCGTCCCACATGCTGTTATCTTGTTCTGTGAGACGCCACAGGAGGCTTTTTTTGAAGGGAATTTATGATGCTCTTTTATATACAACAACAATTCATAATGACAACGACTGTCAAGCTCCAAAAAACACAATAAAGAATCATATACTCACACAAAACTGCCTATACAACATACAAAACATACAATATTTTTGATTGTCTTGTACTTTATAGGATATTTTATATAAGCATATTATATATATATATATATATATATATATATATATATATATATAGGTCAATGGCGTGATGCCTAAATTTTCTGTCCGATTGCATTTTTTCCATTAAAAATGGGTTTAAATGCATAAAAAAGATGCCATAAATAAGAAGTACCTCTCTCACATATGTACCAACATTAGTTATTTGTAGTTTTTCTGTTATTCAAAGTGTCAAAACATCATGTGGTGTGACCGTCCAGCCATAACTGTTGTTTTGGAAACATCTTTGAAATTACCCTAAATTTATTCAGATTAATTTTCTGCACTATTTGGAATGTTTTCCAAAGTGTTTTGTAGTCCTGTATACAATTGCAAAGCATTTGTATTTATATCCCCCATCATAATATTCAAACAAACTTTGTCCGATAATCTCCATTTTATGAAATATCATGTGGTGCGACCATCAAGAAACTACCATTTTGGTACTTTTATGTTGAAATCCATTCAAAGATAGGACGTTGCATCATATAACAATTTGCCAAGGACTCATAGAAGCATCAAGTAGGTTTGTAACTCTCTTTCAAATTTGGAAAAAAAAAATAACCTTATCACATTTGGATATCATGTAGTATGATCTCAAAAAAACAATGAACATTAAGTTATTTCTACAAACATTTATCTTTATTATTTCATAGTGACCTTTCATGGGAAGCTAGCTTGTTTTGTTTAGGTGGCTAATTCTGTGCTTGTAAATTTTGACTGAATTTGAAAATATCGTGTGGTGCGACCACTGCAGAGTGTTTTCCATTATAGATATATGTCCCAGATTTTTATATTCAATTAATGGTTTATATACACAAAATACTTTATTTTAATATAATTTGGAATAGATTTTTATGCAGTTTGGGTCATTTCGAGCGGTTATATATATATATATATATATATATATATATTGTGACGGATCGACGGCCCTCCCCCTCATCATCACCACCCCGTCCCTTATTCGCCGCCCTTCACCAGGCTCCCGACTGGAGTGGGTGGATGAGAGGAGGGGCGTGGGACCAACGTGGGCTGGCGGCGTGTGATGAGGCACAGCTGAACTGAATTAAGCCTCATCACCGCCGCCGTTAAATGCCGAGCGCGCCTCTCCTCGGGAGACCGGTCTCTTCCCCCGTGCATGCACGCTGGTGTCCTCGTGGGTCCAGGAAGGGTGCGTCGAGGGACATCGCGCCGCCGAGGATGTGAGCCGCGGAACCTCCAGGGTCATCGTGCAAGCCGCACCCGTATAACGGCCGTCGGGCCAGGATGCCGGGCCGTCCATCCCGCCAATGGGCCAGTAAGTGGCACAGGAAGAGCCGCCGCTCCAGAGAAGCCGCCGCCCCTCGTGCCCCGGACCGCGGGAGCGTGTGCGGCCACCTGACTCCGCCCCTTGCCTGGACCCTTACCTTCTGGAACACTGCCCTCCTGCACAAGCCCCGAAGCACATCGAGGACACCAGATCCCCCCCTTCTTTGGACACTTCTTTCCCCTGGACACTTTTATTTTATTATTTTTGTTCAATAAAAACCTCTCCGAGGCCTGACGCCACACCCACTGTGTCTGTCGTTGGCTCCTCCCGTCACAATATATATATATATATATATATATATTTATTAATAACTATTTTAATCTATTTTACCAGATTCCACTGCCAAGCAAAGTATAATAAACGCTCACCATAGGCAATAGGGGTGTGCAGCGGAGCCATTATTTGTATATGTATCTGTATCTGTGACAATCTCAAAATTATTTGTATCTGGATCTGTATTTGGATAGATCCAGAAGTGGGCGTGGCTTAAACCGGAAGTTCGTCAAATTACATGAAAATACCATTTTAAATGCAAATCTGTTCGATTCGTAGTTTTCATTTAACAAATATGCCTTGTATAACTAAAGAAAGTATTCTTTTTATTAAAATTATAACTTTACAAATATATTTTATTTAAAACTTTATCAAAAAAGAAGAAAAAACTTTATTCTTCTTATTTTCCAGTGAAACTTTGTGTACAAATATGACAAGAGACAAGCATCCAAAATCTTAAATAAGAGCACTAGTAGACAAAAAGAAGCTGAAAAAAAAAAAAAAAATAGAAATGGAAAGAAAGTGTTCAGAAGCCTACTCTTAGCAGAATGACAATAAAGCTTGCTTGAACTTTAAGTAACTTAGATCATGTGTTGCGGGAGTCTGTGATCATTTATGAGTTTTTTTTTAGTTTTTTTTATCAACAGAGCGCAACAAATCATTTGGACCCTCCAAAAGCCTTGATCAAACATCGCTTTTCTTCGTCCTGTATAATTAAATGTAATGCCATTCATGAATAGGGCTAATGTAATGCGTTTTTACAGTTGGATTTCGAAAAGGTTTGAAGTTAGGACCGTTTTTAGGATATTTTTGTTGAGTTGATATAACTCCAGACAAAACTCTGATTTCTGAGAGACGTGCATAGACCCCAACGTGGCTTGCGCTCATTTAATTCAAATAGGCTATAGTTTACACTCATTCAGTTTACACATCCAGGCCCATAGCCAGCTGTGAGGTCCAGACCTCTGTAAATGTTTCATGTTCAAAAATAAAATTTTAAAACATATGAAAAATTATTTACAATCATATCGCTGAATAAATTCATGTGGCTGACTTGCAGCAGCAGGAGTGAAGGAGCTTGGCGCAAGTGCAGCCGCCACTCCACTCCGCCATGTTGCCAGATCTAGTTATTATAAGCATCGCTGGACTTGTTTTAATACTTAATGTAACAGCGTTAATAAAGTAATTAGGGCATTAATAAAGTGGGAAGATGAAGGTAGAGGTTAGAGATTCTGTATTCTATTTGCAAAATATAAGAATTAAACTTATTTTGGTGCAATTTTCAGGAGATTGGTTGTGTTTGTTTTTTGTAGCAATATCTGGCAACACTGCTTTGCCGCCACTGACAGGCAGCAATCAAAAAAGGAGCGTACGGATAGTTTATTGCTGAGGAGACCACATTCGTTAGACAAACGCAATGATCACCACGATATTATCTACGAAACTGTGTCAAATGCTATCAAAGCAGTACTAGACATTAATATTGCACAAATCTGTTCCAGCAAACATTTGATTGTGTCTGCCGAATATTTTTTCTGTTATTCGGATAAATCCGTTATTCGTTTTGAAGTCATTATCCGTGCCTTTCCGAATAAGGTATTCAGCTTCAGGCACATCCCTAATAGGCAGCATGTTAATTCTGATCCTGCAGTCAAGCACAAAGTCCAGATGTAATTTTCTGCTGTAAGAAAGATGTTTATGATTTCATCTCAGAACCTGAGCCAGCAACTCTAAATTGACCCTTAGCAAAGACCTGCCCTTAGTTACTGTTGCTACATCAGACAAACCATGGCACTTTTATGCCAAACATCATGTTCTCATGCAGTGAAAAATACATCACGGAGCAAAGAAAACACTGACAACACGCCGACATACAAGACAGAGCAGGTTACTTTCGGTATTAAACAAAGTCTCAGAGTTCAAATTTTGTCATTTTTTAAAGAAATTCAAACAACAAATTCTGTTTTGTGGCTCTTTAATGTGTCTTGACAGATCGCTGTAGCACCTCAATTCAAACGGCATGTGATCGGTCATGTCTTACTAGTTATAGCACAAAATAAACATGAATGAACATCAGAAGGTATCTTGTTTCAACTGTGAAAAGATGTCAATAAACACTATTTTTCATGTTTAAGTCCACCAACGTTAATCTACTCTCCTGTCTGGTTTGTTTGTCGGACAAAAATAGCAGATTTGGCATTATGATTGCTCAGATTGCCTGTTAATCAAACTCCCGGCGAAGGGTCAATTGAGCAGCCAAGTTTAGAAATAATTGGGTCTAAAAAAATGACTGCAGTTAATGCCATATGCTGAACTTTTCACACGTTTCTTTAAATAGATTTTTAATGATGTAAGGTATTTGTGTCATTTGGAGTGACCACTCATCATGTGGTGCAACCAATAACAGAAATAACTATTAAATTAAAAATAAATTATCTAATTTCTGTGGCTGAAATATGAATCACTGCTATAGTATGCTTAAGTGAATGGTATTTTAAAAATATATTTTTTTCAGTTTTATGCAATTTACACAAAAAATGTCTGCTAACTACAATTAAGAGGGTAACTCTGAAATTATAGAACAAAAATATGAGATCATTATGTATAAAAACATAATGAATGCAAAAGAAATGCAAATACTTTGATTCTAAACCCTTCAATTACTGAGAACATCTAAAAAAAAATGTTAAGCATGTTAAGGAAATTAATTAATTTTAATATAAATCATGGTCGTACCACATGACATTTTTTTAAGGCTATGGCTGATTTATCTAGATGAAAAACACTAAAATCACTTAATTTAAAAATTTAATATGAATGTATGTGTACACAACCTTCTTAATCTTTGAACAACTACAAAAGATATTATAGATATCAAGTGATATAAAGATATCAGTGTTTCCCATACGTTGATTTATTTGTGGTGGCCCACCACAATATCCACATCGACTGCCATAAATACCCACCGCCCCCTGCCATCAGCTCCCGCATCTCACACACACAAGCGTGATTTTAGCACAATATTTAGCAATTTTCAGATCCTTTTAGTGGCTTTTTTCCATAAACTGACAAACCTAGTGACTTTTTTGAAAAAACCTTAGCTTTCATTCAGTTGGAAGATGTCGCCAGTGCTGCCCGGTGAGCGCGAGGTCTGACTGTCCCGCCGCAGTGTTGCCTCTCTCGTCATCTATTCTGCAGTGAGCAGCAGAGAAACAGCGCTTTCAGTTGGCCATACCGCAGCAGACTCGTCAATAAATGAGAACAAAACAGCATTTCCAAGCACCTGTCGCTTACTGACTGTTTGGAATTTTAAATTTGAACGTAATTCGTCTGTTAAAATGCTCATAGTTTGTTACTCAGACGTAGGCAGTGCGCTGAATATGACAAAACGGTAACATAGCCAAAACCACCACATATAGTCACTTTTTAGTGTAGATGTCAGACGATGTCGCGATTATAAATCAGGATTTAAGGAGTAGTGAGAGTGATTCCTGGTTAACGTATTTATGGGTCGTGTTTAGTCGTGTTTTATGTATGACAACAGAAAATATGTAAATGTTAACAGCTTTGTTGGGCATTCAGTTGTATTACAGAACATCTGAAGTGCCAAAACTTGACAAAATAAATATACAAATTAATATGTGCCATCACAAGTGTCCTCTGGGAAACACTGTGTATATATATATATATATATTAGCGTTACGGGTCGTGGTTGTAGTAATTGGCGCACAAGGAAGTAGTAGACGAAAGGAGACTTTAATAAACATCAACACAAATTTCCATTATACATCAATCCAAGACAAAGACTAGGGGAGAACTGATGACTTATAAGCAAGAACCAAACAAAGGGAACTGATAAGATAACACAACAAACACAGGTGAATAAAATGAACGATGATTAACTAATGAATGAACACAGGAAACTGACCAAATAAGGAAAAACAGGAACTAAACAGCAACATACACGTGACAGATATCGTCCCATATCCATGAGCTCGGAGTTGCATGCTGGAGCCGACACTGGAGGGCTTGAGTGAGCCGCGGACGGCGGGCATGACTTCACTGCAGACGGCGGCGGAGGGCTTGAATTCGCTGCGGACGGTGGCGGGCTTGAGTCAGCGGCGGCTGACAGGGTTGACTGGGGAATGGCGAACGGACTGGACGGCGGGCTGGTTCTGGATCGGGGCTGGACACTCTCCAGATCCCTTCCCTCCAGCTCAGTCCTGTGGTGTCTGGGAGGTCCACGGGGCAATGGTAATTGGCCCCGAACCAGAACAGAGAGTTTAGCGCAGCGTCGTCGAGAGCTGTACATACGGCGCATATTCCACGAATGGGAGATCTCTGCGGGCTAGGGTGGTGAACAGATCGGTGACTTCCATGCCGCGGAGAGGAGGAAAACAGGCAAAGAAAAACTATACGAATTTCCATTAAACAACATCAATCCATGACAAAGACTAGGGGAGAACTGAGGACTTATAAGCAAGAACCAAACAAAGGGAACTGATAAGATAACACAGGTGAATACAATGAATGATGATTAACTAATGAAGGAACACAGGAAACTGACCAAATAAGGAAAAACAGGAACTAAACAGGAACATACACGTGACAATTAGTGCTGTCAAATGATATAATCGCGATTAATCGCATCCAAAATAAAAGTTTTTGTTCACATAATATACGTGTGTGTATTTATTATGTATACATAAAGGCACACACATACAACATACAATGTGTATATATATATATATATATATATATTCATATAAATTATATGTTATCTAAATATATTTAATATATAAACATGACATTTTTCTTTAAATATTTTTGCAATTTAAATGTTAAATTTGTGTTTTCTATGTGAATACAGGCCTATGTTAAACTGTAAATGACTGCAGTGATCAAAGCTGAATTTTCAGCATCATTACTCCAGTCTTCAGTGTCACATGACACTTCAGAAAACATTCTAATTTTCTGATTTGTTGCTCAAGAAACTGTGATACATTTTATTTTTCAGGATTCTTTGAATAGAAAGTTCAAAAGAACGGCATTTATTTGAAATAGAAATCTTTTGGAACATTATAAATGTCTTTACTGTCACTTTTGATCAATATAATGCATCCTTGCTGAACAAAAATTATTATTATTTTTTTAAATATCCAATTTTATATAGGCCCTATATTTATACTACGGGGCTATAAGTAGTTCCAGACAGGTCTTGACTGCATTACATGTCCATATCGCTTTGCCAAATGATTTCAGTTATTTCAAAGGTCCTTACAGCTTACACTAGCAAAAGAACTAAAACCCTCCCCCTCGGGTGTGCATTATTTTCTAATAATTCAACGGCCCGTCATCAATTTCTTACACACACACACACACACACACATACAAATATATATATATATACATAATTGGATGTCTTTTTTCAAAATTCCTCAAAAATTCACCTTCTGTTCTCCAATAACATAAGCAAAAAGACAGAATTGACATTTTTGGCTGAACTACCCCCTTTAAGTGTTTGGAACTGCACAGAAAAGAAATGACATTTCCTCCCAAACGTACTCGACACCGTCAGCTAAAGAAATATTTGAACAAGTGCAGTATATTCTGTAGACAAAATATGGCTCAGGATGATGAATTCTCTGGGCTGTATCACCTATCAGCCATGGCAGGTGTATGAGATGAATGTGCTTTAGTTTTGGGTGCTAAAGCCTTGAGAGATATTCGGCCTCGAGTCTCTGACGGCTGCGGCGTAATTTCCTGCCAATTTTGTGCTTAAATACTGCGGCCTGTATTAATAAATGCAAATGCATGAGGAGCAGGCAAGAGTTCAACGAGAAAAAAACACACAACTGCCACTAGTGTGTAACCTTGACTCCATAAGGCTCCCATTCACCGTTTGACTTTCTATTCACACATTTTCATAACTGACAGTAAAGAAGACGTATGAGGGTGATTTGTTCTCGGCTTTGCCCCGTGCCGACGTCCAGGCTCTTTGAGACCATGAATCATAATGGACAATGTGCTTTGCGAGGAAATACGGAGTGCATTCACAGCAAATTGATCTTATGCTGAGGGTTTATGTCTCGTTCCATACAAACAACTGGTAGAATTGATAAACGATAAATCCTGAAGAGGCTGAGACCTCACAATGGGAGATACAAACCATATTTCCACATATAGTTACTGTTAGGCTAAGTGACGGTCAATCAACACAAACTGGAACCTACTAAAATGATTCTTGTAAATAAAGATTATTAGAGTATGTTTTACAAGAAAGCACTATTTCAGTTTTTCTACTTTAAAGTGTTACATTTAATTAAAAAATGTATATACATTGCCATTATATAAACTGCCATTTCTTTGTAATCAGCGTTGCTTTAGTATTAATGAGATCTTTTTAAATTATTGCTAATATATTTTTACATATAAAAAAATATATTATATTATATTTTTGTCATTTTTATTAGGTGTAAGTATTTTTAAACATGTATATAGAGTTTTTATATGCAGTTTTAGTTATTCTAGTACAAGTTGAATAAAAAGTAAAATAAATAAATAATGTGAAACAAAATAAAATTCCAGTTAACATATAACATTTAACATTTTTAAAGCAATACTTTTTATGGTTTAGTTTTAGTTCACTTTAACAACCCTAGTAATTATTTGTGATATTTAGTCAAAACTGTTTCAAAGAAAGATTTTTTTTTTCAGTGAAACTAGCAAACAAAACCAAAGAGCATCTTAAAGACCATATACAGCCAGAAATAATTACTGAAGAAAAGATCTTTGTTGAATCATTTAATAACCATTTAAGATCTTTAAAGGTTCTCCTAAACTGCTAATAAAGATCTATATTTAATCATTATTATGTCATTTTATATACGTTTGATATAACTATATAGACATTAAAAATGTGGATTTAACTGGGTTTTACAGCCTGATGGAATAGGAGAACGTTTTAAAAGTCTCAAAAATATATTTTTATCCTCTAGTACTTTAGACTCACAAAACCAAAGAACCAAAGAGCATCTCAAGACAAAAATGTTCTAAGAATGTTTTGGTCATGTTCGCATTAAGTGATGAAAATGTTTTTGTTGTTGTTGTTGTTGTTGCAACTATTGACACATTAGAAATGTGCACACTTCACCTTTAAAGAAGAGGTTTATCCCTCATGTTATCATTCATCAGCACGATCCGCTTCCCAACATCTAGAGGAACTGAAATCCAGCCAAACTCCATCCCTCGCTTGCCATCTCCTTTCTTCCTGCTCTTTAATTGATTCTGCTGGCCGTTTCTAGCAAGACACAGCGACATACTTCACAATTATGACTAAGCTTCCGCGACACTCTGGTGGCAACTCAGTTTTATCATAAAGCGCACGACACCGCCAAGAGTAAGCAGCCACACAGTCATGATTAAATTGAACACTTCAATGCCTCTGGACCAGCTTTCGGCAATGATAAACGACCTGGAAGTAAAGATAACATAGTAGGGGATGTCAGTCTTTCTGACCCGAGATCAGATAGGGAAACCTTCCTGATATGCTTAGTGCAGACACTGAGTGTTTAGACGTGATTGGCAGGTGGATTCTGAGCCAACAAACCAGCCCCGGATCTCACCAGTCTGCCTCGGTGCTGAATATAATTGCCTTGGCAGAATGAACAGCCTGGGCGTAATGTGAAAAAACTGCTGCTGCACTACTCTGTTAATTCACTGACCGCTGTATTTGTCATCTGGGTTAGTAACAGTCACATTTCTGGGCCTATTACTATTACAAATAGGTAAACAAAGGCTGAGTGTCAAAAAAGAAATACTATCACACCATACGAGAGCTTATACGCTGTTAAACAAAGGATCGAAACGTGTTTTACAGCCTGATGAAGCACAAGAAACTTTATAAGCCTCTGAAAGAAATTTTTAATCTCCAGTTCTTCAGAAAAAAAACTCCTAAGAACTAAGAAACCAAAACACGGATCTGAAGAACGTATGAAATATCAAAAATGTTTTAATCTTCAAAAAACCAAAGAGTACCTCAAAAACCTCATACAGCCAAAAATAATTACAAGACAATAATTCAAAAACCAATCAAGATCTTCAAATGTTCTCCTGAACTCCTAAAAGTAAACCTTTCAATTATTATATTCAATCACTGTTTTTTTGTGATCTGAATGAGAGAGAGAGAGAGAGAGAGAGATCCAGAGCGTGTGCAGAGCAGGGCGACGTGAGGAACAGGATTGAGAAGCGCTGCATTAGAACATTGATTTTGAAACTTGTGAATCCATTAGAATCGTCAGAAGACAGAATTGCGATTCATATAGCACCCTAGTTTTCTCATCCTCTTCTCTAAAGCAGCACAACATGGCCTCACCCCCTTCGTTGCATGTTCCCGGGGTGGGGTTTATCTATGTTTGTGACGTAACGAACCCGGGAAGTAGCTCATTGTATTCCCTACCAACCGTTTTTGTAGGCTTTTTGTATCAACTTTGTAGATATTGTTTATGCTCAAACAGCAACATTAAACAACAGTGAAATCGCAATCAACCACCCGTTTAACCCTCTGGGGTCGACAAATGCAGATACACGTTTTGTGGTATCTTCTCCTGATAACACCGAAAAGAACTTAAATTACACTTTCAGTTTTGATCGTACAGATAAGAGCAATACATCAATCGAATCTGTAAAGGGTATACTTTTATTTGTATACACACATAATAACAACAAAACTTTGTGCATTTATAAGAAAACAAACAGGGTGCGCTATCTGCCGCATTGGTCTGCATGTTCTTCATTTAGAAACGCATCATTAAAATGAACTATAACTCAGCAAATATTCAACAAGGAGACATGAGAGATATATCTATAGAAAGTTTCACATGTCTACTTTTATACTAGACTCATCGAAAATAAATATTCTGTGATAAAATAATCCATATGAAACCAATGCGATGTCCAGTCTTTCAGGTCTCCCTTCATTATCTCTAATTAGATCACGCCCACGCGCTGTGCACGCTGTTGATATTATAATCGTCTACGTGAAGCATGCGGCATGTAAACGCCCACATTACAGCAAACAAAGAGGCGAGACTATACCTCAGGTTCATCTCGGCTACTGTTCACTTCGCGCTGAGAGGAATAAGACAGAATTCACCTCAGAATAAGACTCGCTGTGAGAAATAAAACAGAATTTACCTCAAGATGCTTTGGATTACCTCAGAAAAGAAGAATGCAGTGGACTGATCCAGCAGACATCATAAACATGAGTAAGTCTTTTTTTATTAACCTACTTGTATTAGTTTTCACATAACTTGTACACATTATACTAGTTTAATTTTTCCAAACTATAATTCCTGACTAAATGTATAATCAAGTGAAAAATTATGAAGTTTCATTCACAGCATCTAAATGTCTCACGATGCCAGGATGTTTTTTATGTTCTATAAAATAGACAGCAATACGATATAAAAGTAATATGAGTTATAATGTTACTAGCCTTACTATGTCAGTAAGAACGATTAGACAAAACTTTACTGTGATAGGCTATTGTCTGTTCACGAATATAGCCTATATATGTTTATAACTATAGTTTTTGGATTCTATAGGCCTACATACAAAGCATGCTTGTGTTTATGAATGTAACTAAGCTTCTGTTAATGAATATCTGCTCTGGTGTAAATATTCTGAATGTGTTATACCCGGTCATTAGTGTTTGTGATTGTCTGAGGTGTAAATGTATCAAGTAAGCTAGTACTAGTATCAGTGACCATCACTATAATGTTAATAGAGTGGTGGAACTATGATGTCACTTTGTAGGCAAAAACCCGGAAGCAAGTTAGCATTATAGCACTTCCGGTTCCACCGTCCCAGAGTCAATGGGTTTTTTGAATGGGAGTTTGGTTAAATTCCTTAAATAAGGTCCGTGGTTCACACAAGCTCAAGATACTTTCACGTTTTATTCTACAACATATAACACACCAGTTACACCCCACTCGTGATTTTTTTAAAACTGTTATTTTTCTTAAAAAATATGGTTGCTAACAAGTTGCTAAATGGCACTACAGGCGCTGTCGGAGACATTGAACGTCATCACGCCGAACAGTTTATCTATATACAGTATTTTCCAGTTGTAGTATAATTTATAGTACAATTAACTGTAAGGCAAGGCAAGTTTATTTATATAGCACATTTCATACACAGTGGTAATTCAAAGTGCTTTACATAAAAGGAAGTGAAATAGTTATTAAAAAATAATAAGAAGAAATTAAAAATAATAAAACATTTAAGAATAGAAAGTGATTATACATAGTGCAATCAGTTCGGACGTAGCACAGTGCTCATTCAACAAATGCACAGCTAAACAGATGAGTTTTGAGTCTGGATTTAAAAGTGGCTAATGTTTTAGCACATCTGATCTCTTCTTAAATTAAAACTGTAGAATAACCAATTAGTTTGCCGCATTTTATATTGTTGTATGACAATGTTTTTTTTGCTTTGCCCCGAAATGCGATAAGTCTTCGGAGGAAAGATGCTTGTTTTATCGCTTACTGATGCGGAGACTCTGGGTTCGTGCCATAAGGTAAACCCATATGATTATTTCATGTAAACACCACATTTAACGGCTTAGTCACAGTGAAAGTGAAACTTTAACGATGCATACTGCTTACAGCCACATTAAAATGAAATGTTTACGGCCACAAGAATCTGTTAGAAAGCATATAGATTGAAAATTTTCCAGAAGCAAGGACTAAATAACTTTTTGTGTTCTTGTCCTAACAAAACGATAGCTGAAATGTGATACTTTATTCACTAAACTAAGTTTAATCTTACTATATCCAAAAACTCGCTCACTCTGATGTTATTTAATAGATTAAATGCACTAGAATTTTATTGAATAGTACGTGAAGACACGTTTTAAATTAAAATATTCATATTAATCAAGGATTTATTGACTTTTAATGCACCTTATTTCGAAATGTACAGACATATGTGCTTTCATACAGGTGCATCTCAATAAATTAGAATGTCGTGGAAAAGTTCATTTATTTCAGTAATTCAACTCAAATTGTGAAACTCGTGTATTAAATAAATTCAGTGCACACAGACTAAAGTAGTTTAAGGGTGAATCCCATTTCTCGGTTTTACCCCTTCCCCTTCCCCTTACCCCTAGCCCTTGTCCCTCGAAACCGAGTGGTAAGCGCTAGGGGTAAAAATATACCCCTATGAAATGAGACACAACTTGGTTACGGTTACGTCATCATACACCGTCGCTAGCTGGCTGCTGCGTCACCAGAGCCGACAAGTGTTGATCACAAACTTTGGATCATTTTGCAAACTTGTTAAAACTGTAGATATGCATGGAGTCCATTCAAGGCTAGTCTGCGGGACTGTTGTGCAAATCAGCAATGTAACGTTAGCGTAGCAAACTAGCGATTTTTTAAAACGTTTCAATTACGAACATGGTTGCAAATATATATGTACAAGACTGTCTAGAGCACAAAACAAGACTGTCGTAATTTTTAAATAACACATTTAACAAAAACCAACCAATTCACTATCTCAACCAATTAGAATATGGTGACATGCTGTAAAGGATGGGTTGTTTTGGGCGCTCAACGGATGAACAGAGTGGGAATGGAATTTAAGGGGGATACTTTCAGAAGGTCGCAATTAATGCAAATCAAACATCACTATCTCCTGGGAAAAAGTATAAGGGAGTCTATTGCATTGACCTTCAAGATAAGGTTGGAAACTGTTGTCGTTTGAACAATATTAGGTGTAGGATCCTGGCACCACGTTGATTGCGAAACCTCAGAAATATTACCAATTAAGAACTCATCTTTTTCTGTAATTAAAACGAAGTGCACCCAACTGGGAGGGGGAGCGAGCCTGGCCAGTTTGCTTTCTCTCTCACCTGGAGGGTTGTTCTTAAACCGCACCTAAATTTTAAAGTATAAAAAAGGGGGTTTCTTTCACAAACAGTGGAAGCTCAGCCCTGGGATAAGCGTGCGTCAGCCGGCATTCTCGGACAAGTGTTGATCTTCTACTGTGACTGAAACGGGTTCCCCAGTCTTTTGAGGGTGAAGATGATGGCACGGCTCTGAGGTTGTATATTGGTTATAATACTTTGCTCGGGGTTTAGTTTTAGTGTATGCTCTAATTTGTGTATTATTCATTCATGATTATTATCTTTTATCCATTTACTCATGATCATTCTTATATTATGCACAAGTTTATGATTATTCTTCTTTAATGTGATTATTCTTGATTATCACTATTCTTTTATGCATTTATCTATGATCATTATCATTGTTATTGATATCAGCTGTGTACCAACAATAAACAGTTATATTGCTTGATTAGTATGGTGTACGGACCTTTTATTGGCACCTCCTCTTGCTGATTAGCACCACACTTGTCTCACATCAGTTCTGAAAACAGAAACCATACTAAGACACATGCCAATCAGGTAATCAACTCAAAACACCTGCAAATGTTTCCTGAGCCTTCAAAATGGTCTCTCAGTTTGGTTCACTAGGCTACACAATCATGGGGAAGACTGCTGATCTGACAGTTGTCCAGAAGACAATCATTGACACCCTTCACAAGGAGGGTAAGCCACAAACATTCATTGCCAAAGAAGCTGGCTGTTCACAGAGTGCTGTATCCAAGCATGTTAACAGAAAGTTGAGTGGAAGGAAAAAGTGTGGAAGAAAAAGATGCACAACCAACTGAGAGAACCGCATCCTTATGAGAATTGTTAAGCAAAATCAATTCAAGAATTTGGATGAACTTCACAAGGAATGGACTGAGGCTGGGATCAAGGCATCAAGAGCCACCACACACAGACGTGTCGAGGAATTTGGCTACAGTTGTTGTATTTCTCTTTCTTAAGCCACTCTTGAACCACAGACAACATCAGAGGCGTCTTACCTGGGCTAAGGAGAAGAAGAACTGGACTGTTGTCCAGTGGTCCAAAGTCCATTTTTGAGATGAGAGCAAGTTTTGTATTTCATTTGGAATCCAAGGTCCTAGAGTCTGGAGGAAGGGTGGAGAAGCTCATAGCCCAAGTTGCTTGAAGTCCAGTGTTAAGTTTCCACAGTCTGTGATGATTTGGGGTGCAATGTCATCTGCTGGTGTTGGTCCATTGTGTTTTTTGAAAACCAAAGTCACTGCACCCATCTACCAAGAAATTTTGGAGCACTTCATGCTTCCTTCTGCTGACCAGCTTTTTAAAGATGCTGATTTCATTTTCCAGCAGGATTTGGCACCTGCCCACACTGCCAAAAGCAACTAAAGTTGGTTAAATAACCATGGTGTTGGTGTGCTTGACTTGCCAGCAAACTCACCAGACCTGAACCCTAGAGAGAATCTGTGGGGTATTGTCAAGAGGAAAATGAGAAACAAGAGACCAAAAAATGCAGATGAGCTGAAGGCCACTGTCAAAGAAACCTGGGCTTCCATACCACCTCAGCAGTGCCACAAACTGATCACCTCCATGCCACGCCGAATTGAGGCAGTAATTAAAGCAAAAGGAGCCCCTACCAAGTATTGAGTACATATACAGTAAATGAACATACTTTCCAGAAGGCCAACAATTCACTAAAAATGTTTTTAATTTTTTTTTATTGGTCTTATGAAGTATTCCAATTTGTTGTGGGTTTTTGTTAAATGTGATCCAAAATCATCACTATTAAAAGAACCAAAGACTTAAACTACTTCAGTCTGTGTGCATTGAATTTATTTAATACACGAGTTTCACAATTTGAGATGAATTACTGAAATAAATGAACTTTTCCACGACATTCTAATTTATTGAGATGCACATGTATGTCCTTTAGTCAAGATTATTTCATTTATTCACTGTACTATTTATTACTAATGTTTCATTTCAGTTTTAGTTAGGCTCTAGTTTTGTATTTATTCCCATTTATATGAAATGGTTCATGTAGCGTGGATTAAAATTCATATACAGTGTAAATCCTTTTCACTGAACATGTTAAAAATAAGTTTGAGAAAGTTGTCGGGGCGTGGTGGTGGTGACGCTGAAGGCGAGCGACCTTGGTGCTGTAGTTCGTTTATAGCCTAAGTTTAGCTTTTAAGTTCTGGCGCTTTTATTTAGGCTTCAACATTCGTCAAAGTTATATTATTTTGTGAAGATTATCTTGATGGACAAAACGTGTAAGTTTCATGAACTTCCGATCCAATCCGCCTACAAAGTGACGTCATAGTTCCACCACGCTATAATGTAGTTTATTTGGGTAAAAAACATGCTTGCTTTTTTATTTCAGATGTGAGAATAACAGTGCAAAAGAATCTGTTGCAAAGCGAGCCAATGCAAATAAACTCAGGAACCTGGAACACAGCTAAGACCAAGTGAGGCACACACTCACATGAATCTCTTCAAAATGTTTTTTTTTTTATGTCCTTCAGAGCACATAAACAATATACACTTTGGAAATGCCAGGTATGTGATGTTCATTTATATATTTCAACATGACACACTACCAGTCAAAAGTTTTTGAACAGTAAGATTTTTAATGTTTTTGTAAAGAATTCTCTTCTGTTCACCAAGCCTGCATTTATTTGATCCAAAATACATAAAGTTGTATTTGCTGAAGCAGTAATATTGTGAAATATTTTTACTATTTAAAATAACTGTTTTCTATTTGAATACATTTTAAAATGTAATTTATTCCTGTGATCAAAGCCACATTTTCAGCATCATTACTCCAGTCTTACTCCAAATGTAACAATATACACAGGGCTTGAATTTCGGCGCAGGATTGCAGGGATTGCACATAATTTAAACCATTCCCGCAAATTTAACTTTTATAATGCGAGAAATTCCCGCACAATATTTGCTTAATCTCCAGATCAAATTATGAAATCCATCCACAGCAGCGAAAAAAGAAATCACCTGTTCAAACAGTCAGTCTATAAATTTAGAATTTAATTCCACAAACAGCGCTGCACTTCTTCTCTGACTGTGGCTGAGTCCTGCAGCAGCGGCATGCTCTCCGTGGCCTGCGTCGCTCTGATCTTATTCACACAAGGCTGTGTGACGTGCTCTAATATTCTGAGCCGCACGCAAAAGCGATTGAAAACTACTGCATGCGACTATGAAAAAATATTTATTTTAGATTTGCAGAGTTGAGTAATGTCACAGACATATCTCACGAATCCTTTCATAAACGAACAAAGTAGACACAATGTAAATAAGAGATTCATTATGCAGTGTAGAGAGCTTCATTGATTATAATGGAACAGTATAATGTGAGATCGCGATGAACTAAGGAGAGTGACAGATTTAATGATTATTAAGGGAGTTTATAAATGTGATATTGATTTAATACAACAGTTCAGTAAACAAGAAGTTAATATTAAGTGACTTACATTGTCTGACTATAACACTGTTGCCTGATTTTGCTGTATTTCCTCGATGAAAATAGTTTGAATCATAGCCACAGCTGAGCTGTTGCGCATCTCCATTCAAACACAGCGGTGTCTCCTTTATGAATGAACATGCGTTTTTAAACGAATCTGGTGAGTCAATGATTCAATTACCCATTCATAAAGACAGTCACTTCCTTCATTCCTGAATGAATCAGCCGTTCGAACGAATCAATTTAATGAATGATTCAGTGATCAAACCAGTGACTTGTCGCCACCTGCTGGCAGTTTGTTTAATTTTTGGCGTATCTTTCAAATAATTTAATATTTCTATAACCTATTCAAATTGTATATTTAAAATATTAATATCAACATGAATTTATAAATTTAATTGCACTCAAACCAACTCTGAGGCTCATTAAACATCTGAAAATACACCTACAAGCCACTTTTGTGTTCTTCTGCTCCACCTCTGTACAAATTAATTTAGTTAATACTGATTAATTTGATTGATATCTTATTATTCTTATACTAATTAGAAATTTTAAAAAGCTTATAAATATGTATTTTTAAAAATTTAACAAAAAAGATGACATACTTTTAATAAAGTTAGAAAAATGCCATAAAAATAATGAAGTAATTGAACTGGAATATATGAAATACACTGATTCTGAAAGGCATTCATAAATAGTTTTAATACAGTTCCTAATGTCAATTTGGAGGAGAGCATGAAAACTTGTTAAGCTGTTTTAAAAACCATACATTAAAATTTGTAGACATAAATTAATGAAGACGATTAATTTAGCCTCAATGTGTCAATTTACCCCCCCCCCCCCCCAATCTATAAATCCCCCCCATGTGACCCATGTAAGGGGGGAATTCCCCCCCAGTTTAAAAAACGAAATTCAGGCCCTGATACACTATACCATTCAAAAGGTTGGAGTCAGTATATATAGAAATTAAACCTTTTATTTAGCACACAAGTGATGATAAAGACATTTATCATGTTACAAACGATGCTGTTCTTCTGAACTTTCTATTCATCAAAAAAAAAAAAAAAAAAAAACCTGAAAAAAAGCTTCTCAGCTCTTTTAAACATAATAAAAGCTAGTTCTTAAAAGTAGGTCTCAGATATAACTCAATTTTGTGAAAATCTGCCTCAGTACACTCGGTACACAGGCTGACCCAAGGATTGCAACGATGTTAAAATTTTGAGTCTATGTCAAACGGTTTACGAGCTACGACTAAAAATGTGTAAAATGTTAGTTTTTTGTGCTGTAGTGCCACCGTTAGGCCGATTGGGGCGAGGCTTTGTATCGGAGTAGCGAGCAATACTACTACGATCTGACCAAGTTTCAGCTCTCTACGCCTTACAGTTTGGGCTGCACGATCAGTTTTACCGGAGAAAAATAATAATTTTAAAAAATCCTTACAATTACAATAGGGTTTCAATGCACTATTAATAATAATAATAATAAATGTTTTTTGAGCAGCAAATCAGAATGAATGAATCATTAATGATTTCTGAAGGATCATGTGACTGGAGTAATGATGCAAAAAAATTCAGCTTTGAAAGTCAGCTTTGATTGTGCCAAATAAACTGTTTAACTGCACTCGCAAGCGAATCTCAAGTTATTTTGTGTGATAGCTAAATATATTTGTAATAAACTACAAATAAAAAATATATAAATTTATTTTGTCATAATTTTGACATCTATCACCATTGCACTCGCGTCTCACAAAAGAGAGTCGGATATTTAGAAAGCCATTTAAAATTATTGTAAGTTCAACTTTGAAAAAACATGTATCAAAACTTTATGGTGGGACGGGTCTCTCCCCATTCCACTGCATCTCATGTTTTTAAATGAAAAAAAAATTAACGTTACTCTTTGTGATTGGTTTTCCGTGCTTTGTATTAAACTTGTATACATGATGCTGTTTTGTTTCTAATTGTTTAATCAACTTAATTATATAAGGTTAAATATTATTTTAAACATTATGCACATTTTTCAAAGATAGTTGTGTTATTTTATGCTTTGAAGAACCGTGGATTAGTAATATTATGCTCGATGCGCCCTCTTGTGGCCTCAGGAGAGAACCCAAAATCTTTTTTCCCCCTAACTGAAATTATGCCTTTTAAATTCTAATATAATTCGAATTGTGAGAACATTTAAGTACAAAATTCGAATTTAGTTTTTCAGCCATTTTGACAGCCCTAATAGATAACATAACACATGTTTAAATTGAGAAATTTTACACTTTCATCTCATCATAAATCAGCAAATCTCATCATCTATAGTGCACAACATCATCAAGAATTCAGAGAAACCGGAGAAATCTCTGTGCGTAAGGGACAAGGCCGAAGACCTTTGTTGGATGAAGTGGTCTTCGGGCCCTCAGACGACACTGCATCACTCATCGCCATGATTCTGTCATTAACATTACTAAATGGGCCCAGGAATACTTCCAGAAA
The DNA here is from genome assembly GCA_036784905.1 of Acrossocheilus fasciatus. NCBI lineage: Eukaryota > Metazoa > Chordata > Actinopteri > Cypriniformes > Cyprinidae > Acrossocheilus > Acrossocheilus fasciatus. The sequence continues at coordinate 4,996,030 of CM071947.1, forward strand.
CCACTGTCGTTGAACACAATCCGCCGTGCCATCTGCAGATGCCAACTAAAGCTCTATCATGCAAAAAGGAAGTCATATGTGAACATGGTCCAGAAGCGCTGTCGTGTCCTGTGGGCCAAGGCTCATTTAAAATGGACTATGGTCAGATGAGTCCAAATTTGACCTTCTTGTTGGAAATCACGGACGCCGTGTCCTCCAGGCCAAAGAGGAGGGAGATCTTCTAGCGTGTTATCAGAGTTCAGTTCAAAAGCCAGCATCTCTGATGGTATATGGTATGGGGGTGCATAAGTGCATACGGAATGGGCAGCTTGCATGTTTTGGAAGGCACTATGAATGTTGAAAGGTATATAAAGGTTTTAGAGCAACATATACTCCCCTCCAGATGACGTCTATTTCATTGTTCAGTTGGACAATGCAAAACCAGATACTGCAGCTATTACAACAGCATGGCTTCGTAGTAGAAGAGTCCAGGTGCTGAATTGGCCTGCCTGCAGTCCAGATCTTTCACCTATAGAGAACATGTGCGCATCATTAAATGAAAAATACGTCAAAAACGACCACAAACTCTTCAGCAGCTGGAAACCTATATCAGGCAAGAATGGGACCAAATTCCAACACCAAAACTCCAGAAGCTCATAACCTCGATACCCAGATGTCTTCAAACTGTTTTGAAAAGAAGAGGAGATGCTACACCATAGTAAACATGCCCCCGTCCCAACTATTTTGAGACCTGTGGCAGGCATCAAATTTGAAATGAGCTAATTTTGTGCATAAAATTGTACAATTTATCAGTTTAAACATTTAACATTTAACATAGATAACATCTGTTATCTATGTTATATTGTGAATAAAATATTGGCTCATGTAATTTGAAATTCTTTTAGCTTTCATTTTATTCACATTTAAAAAACGTCCCAAAATTTCCGGAATTCGGGTTGTAGAACTGTATTGAATTGGAAGGCAATAAATGAATATAAATAATAAATATTAATTATGTATGTAAATATAATTATGCAAAATGTATATAGTAACTAATATTATTTATGTAGATAAATTTATTTTTCCATAAAATGAATAATATTCTTATATTATACATACACACACACACACACACACACACACACACACACATATATATATATATATATATATATATATATATATATATATATATTATTTTATACATTATCTAAGTAAATAAATGTTATTAATAAATAATATTTATGTAAAAGAAATGAGAAACTATTATTTTTAAATAAATATTATTTAATTAGATTTATGTTTTAATAATGTATTTAACAAGTAAATAAAAATATCATTTTACAGCGTATTATATTTGTGAAAGATAATAAACACAGGCATGTAAAATTTATGTAATGTATATATTAATATATTTTTTCCTTGCAATAAATTAAATAAATAAATAGAAATGCAAAATGGTTCTTTAGAAATCATCATATATTCTGGTACTTTATAGAACCCATATGAGCTTCACTTTTAGTTCTTTAGGACAACATCTATAATCTGGTGCTTCAAGAAGCTCAGAATCCCAAACACAGATTTGAAGAACCTGAAGAAATCTGGTTTAGGGAATCTGAAGAATGAAACATGGATCAGCTGTTTTCATCTCCAAAGAAACAAACAACTCAAGAGCTTCAAACAGGCCACAATGCCTTGCTGAAAAGAACCATTAAATAGCCTTTATGCTTAAGCGTATGCACCAGTATGAAACTACACAAGCGAGCCCATGAGTCAATTTTGAAAATTGAGATATAATAATACACTGCTAAATCTACCTTGGAGGTTAAAAGAAAAATAGAAGTGATTTCAGAAATGAAGATTTTGTTGATGGCTCTTTAGGGCACAAGGACTTCAAAATGAAGAGTGAAAGAGAGTCATTAGATGTATACAGGCCTGTGTGGACTCCTAGCGCACATGTAAGATCAGCCCAGTGCACTTCCCGCAGAGGAACCAGCTGAGCCCAGCCCGGCTCTGATTGCGGCCTGATTCTGCGTCTCACATGGACATGAGCAGGATATTTCAGGCTTGTGCTTTATGGAGCTTACAGTGGCGGCCATAGAGATGAAGCTGAACAAACTGTACAAAACCCCAGTTTCTGCCAAAGTGATCAGATGCACACCATGAAACAGATGCACACTGAATGAGAAAGACGCACATTCCAGAAGATCACAGAAACTTGAAGAATTGGATACAAAGTATAAATACATTAATAAAAAGAAATAAATGTAAATATATAAACAAATCAAAACACCTAAAAATAGTTTAATATTTAGTTATCATCCTATTTCATATAAACTGATTTACAGCTTTAAAGGTACAACAGGTGATTGTCTTCAGAAACATATTTTGTTATGCTGGTTAAAAGTCTCTTCACATCCCGATAGCAATCATTAAGTTAAGTGGTCTATATTGTGTGGAAGGAGTAGGATCAAGAAATGTTTGTCCAAACAAAATGCTCATTCCAAGCATTTTCATTGACTTTCCTACCTGCCTGTCAACATATGTATTAGCATACCTCTGCACAGATATGTCATCAGCGCGATCACGTACACTGTGCAGACAGAGCGAGAACGGCAGGCAAACATCAACAACCTGATCTTCCTTCCTGATAACGTAATATTTTTACTAACTGTACTATAAAGTTTTCTCACCGGTGAATGACACATGATGTATTGTAGTAATGTTGTCTCTGGTCGTCTGATCTGTTTGCGTTCATACGTTCAGGAGGTGAAGCTTTGGATGACGATTGCAGGGGTGGGACATTCACTTTCAGTGCTATCAGGCTAAAGTTAGCATTTTCCAAGATCTCCTACTGTACCTATCGACATAACCACATCAACTACATGCCAATCATAGCATTATTACATGCATTGTTACTATAAGAAGAATTTAAAAAAAAAAAATATTGAGACTTTAGAAATTAATGGAATGTAAATAGAATGCAAGGAAAACTGTAATAAATTGGAAGACATAATTGTAAAATTGATATGTATATATTTACACTGATTCTGTGTGCAAACAATGTATATCAGTCTCGCACCAGTCTCACCCTAGCAACCACATAGCAACATGCTAAAAATCATAGCATTATTTTAAAAAACATAGCATTATTATAAAAAACAATTAGAACATCCCAGCAACACCCTGGCATCACAGTTTCTTAAAAAAACAAAAACAATATTGATCCTGTTATTTTATATATATTGAAGTCCAAGTAAAAATACTTAATGTTGTCTACATGCCAATCATAGAAGTATCAAATGCATTTTATATAAAAAAAGGAAATAATATTTTGCTTATATATATCTTAAGCCCGGTACACACCAAGCCGACGGTTGGCCGTCGGGCAGTTTTTGTTTGTCGGCCGACTAAGTTTTCTCAGTGTGTTCTGCGCCGTCGGCTGAAGTTGGTCCTCGTCGGCTTTTTTCGGCCGATTCGACATGTTGAATCGGCGTCGGAGCTCGTCGGTCAGTCGGGCCATTTGATCATTCTGATTGGCTGTTCAGCTGGCGAACCAGTGCGCGAGAAAGGCGCAGAACGGACGTGCTACTTGGCCGTCGGGTGTTGAGCGTCGGCTTGGTGTGTCAGGGCAACTTTGGACCCAGACGCTGCCGACGTGAGCCGACCCCACAGTCTGCTTTCATCGCCACTAGTTTGTCGGCGTCGCTTGGTGTGTACCGGGCTTTACACGTCTTCCAATTCCATACAGAAGGTACCTGAAAAAGATACCTTCACATAAACTTGAAGCAAGACTCACCGTAGCAACCACATAGCAACATGCTAAAATGATTCTAACAATCAGATCACCCTAACAATGACCCTAGCAACACAGTTTCTTCTTCAAAAAAGTAAAATCTATACCACCAACAAATATGAACCAAGGAAATACCGTTTTTTGGGGGGTCCCATGATATGTTTTGAAGTAACTTGGAGTGGATATATCATCACTGTAGCATGAAGTGCCACAGCACTCAAGCGTAAGGTATGTCTGGCCACCAGCGCGCTCTCATTTCTAATGCATCCTCAATCTGTGCAGACAGAAAAGCAGAATTCCGCATCCATCACCCCAGATATTGTATCCTGGAGTGCTGCGGAGAGCCAGGGGCTTACAAAGTTCATAACCATCTGTTTCAATTACAACACATACGCATCTCATTACCAACACCCACGAGCTCAGAGCGTGACGTCAGCGTCGTCCTCTGGAGCAACGCAAGCATTTATGGTGGCAGCCGTCACTCTTTGTTAGACTGCTTCGGTGTAATTCCCCATGATCCACTCTGGTAAAGCTTGTTCTGATTAATTATTTCATTCCAGATTTAACATCTGTGACCAAATACTGCTGAAAGCCTCTAAATAAATGCTGCTGAAGTCAGTCACCTCAGTAATAGTCCCTTTACTGACCGTCTGATGCAAACCGCATGCAAACATGCAACCAAACATGACTGATTGACTTTATGCAACAGTTTAGGGACATACCAGTTCACCTAGAAACCAAATCATAGTTAAGAAGCACCCGTTTGATGCATTTCAGCGAAAGAACTAGTCACTGCATCTGCCAGACTGACAGGTTAACTAGATATCCATCAGAAGTCTGTGCATTTTGGATGGACAGTAATACTACTCACACGTTTCTGCTCATTTTATTGACGTTTTTTTACCAAGCGACATTACTGTGCACTTATTTCAACAGGTTTCTACAGCGGTCGATCATGGACCCTTTTCACAGACTGTGATGATATATCTAGCAAAGTTTTCTTTTATTTTCATTTTTAAAAATGTAATGCACATTATAACACTATATCTTGTGTTATATTACATTGGCATTATATTTTTAGAAATCTAGTTAATGCTGCTACAAGAATGTTTCTAATGTAAGTGCTGAAAAGCACTTGCATTAGAAGCACTTTCACATCTTTCTCTCTTTTGACCAACGTGATCAATCTTTTCATACATATATTATACATTTTTTCCGTTATTTTTTCTTTTGCTATTATACCTACATTATATACATATATACACACTTTTTTTGCATTGTTTTTCATATAAACACTATTGAGGATTTTTCTTTATTTTTCTTTTGCTACTGTATTAAGCAAATGTAAATGCAAAAAGTCAAATATTTATTGTAGTTTCCATATGCCATGATAGAAGTTTACTAACCATGATGATTTCTGCTGTGAAAATGTGAGTCCAATGTCATTCAGATAAATCCACCCATAAATGCAGCGAAAGACTGTGATCGGTCACTTCACCTGTCAGTCAGAAAGACTATTTCTGTCTAATACCAGATAAAAGCTCAATGTGATAAAGCAACACTCAAAAGCTTTTGGTCCAGAAACCTGCCCCACATATTAAACATCACTGAAGTTCTGATATTTCAATCAGCTGTAAGATCGTGATTAGACTGCAGCAATAAATTAGGAAATAAATAAATAAATTCAAATTCAAAATTCTACTTTCCTTTCAACACAAATCCATTAAAAAAGTGACTACGTTACAATAATGTACAATAATGCACATAATGTTATAACAGTGCATATTACCTCAGACATATCAAAATATCCTCACCTTAGATGATTTGCATGTTCTCCACACTTGGCCAAACTGGTGTTTAGCTGGTTGGCAAGCAGGTCTCACACGCTGACCAACTAAAAACTGCCCAAACCCCCAACAAAACCCGCAAATCAAACCAGCCTGAGCGGAAAACCATCCTAGGCTTGTCTTTAAGATGGATTTTCTCAGCAGGGAAGTATTTTATTTCGGACTGGAGGAGATGATTCAGTAGCTATAGTAGATCTGCAGCGCGCGATCGCGCTTTGTGGCATCAAACGAGATGCCTTTAATTAAGTACCTGAGGTCTTGCGCATTAATAATTCATTGTTAATAAAGTTTTTTTTTTTTTTTTTTTTTTTTTTACATTTTGTTAGTATTTTAGGCTATTAATGCCTATTAAATAGCCTACTGTAAATAATATTATTATGAAATATAATTATGAATAAACTCACAGTCGTAATTGTGATGATAATTAATCCACTATTTGACACGAAGGCTTAAAACACACGACATTAAACAGTGCAAGTGTTTCTCCTGTCGCCACAAACCGCTGCGGCGCATCCGACCCATTGAAATACATGAGTTAGTGTGTACTACAGTAATAGACACTTACATTAAGACAAAACCGCTCATTTTGAGACTATATGAACTAAAAATCAAACAACAGATATTCCGGATCCTATAAACTCGATCAAACCCATTCGATGCGTAAAACACCTTCACGTTATCTGTTGCATTAATGAATCAATTACCCTCTCAAACTGCCACATTATACATTAATACATCATCCAAACATAATATAATAAACTACATAAACTAAAATCATAAAACGACATCAAAATAATTAATCGTTTAATCTCCAGTTGGCACAAAGCAAAGTTCCTCCTCAACTTACTGCCGTTATTCCAGTCAGAGGACCGCGCGCGGACACAATTCCAGGAAAAAAAGTCGTTATTCACCACAGATTACCGCGAATAATATGAATAAGGTGATACTCGCCTTTGCTGACGGAGCCTGTGATGAAGTAAAAGATGAGATACAGCGGTAAAACCATTCCAATAGTGTGTGAGCCCCGCAGATCCATGATGCGCTACTGATGCCGGAATGAGACGACTCTCCTCAGCGCGAGACTCTAGGAGCGAGCGAGAGCGCGCGCGGGTGCGTGCGTGCGTGTGTGTATGCGCGCGTGTGTGTTCTGCTCTCAGTGGCTCTTTCACGCCATCCTGCTGCCGAAAACATCTGAATACAGTCTGCGTGAAACAAACACACACACACACACACACACACACACACACACACACACACGTTTGTTTCTGTGAATTGTGGGGATAGACTTCTATTGTTTTCAAACTGATCAAACGATATTTTTTATTCCCTAAACCTACCCCTTACAGAAAACCTGTTTGCATTGTTACACTTTCAAATAAACATTATTTACTATTTTTCTTTTTTTAAATTCCCTCCTAGGGACCATAGGCCAGTCCCCACAATGTAAAAAATTCAGGTTTTACGATCCTTGTGGGGATATTTGGTCCTCACAATGTAGCACAATGTAAACACACACACACTCGCAGCCACACAGAGCACCTTCAGGTGCACAAACCTGCTGCGGCTTTAATTTAATCTCATCAGATTATAAAGAGAATCTGCAAAGCTGTCAGACATCACTTTAATATTCAAACTAAATGTGCCTATGAGAAATTACAAGTGAATTTGAAATTCCAATTCGAATTGAAAGTAAAAAATAAATAAATAAAACTTAAATTTAACTTAAATATACAACTCTGTGTGTGTGTGTGTGTGTGTGTGTGTGTGTGTGTGTGTGTGTGTGTGTGTGTGTGTTTGTGTCACTGATTAATATGGTGGCCAAGAGAGCTCAACGTGCTGGAACTTCAGAAAACACATGCAAACAGAAAAAGCACCAGCAAATCAAGAAAACATCTTCAACAGTTTGACAGCTGGCGCTGTAAATGCTCACAACACAACCAAATAACAAATTTTATTTGCAGCGCGTTTCTTTATTTTGTGAGTATTTGCAGCTCATGTGTTGTCAAATTGATGAAGCTGTTTTCTTAATTTGCAGGTGTTTTTTCTATTTGCAATGCGTTTCTTTATTTGGTTGTGTTGTGAGCATTTGCAGTGCGTGTGTTATGCAACTGATGAAGTTGTTTTCTTTATTTGTTTGTGTTGTGAGTATTTGCAGTGCGTTTCTTTATTTGTTTGTGTTGTGAGTATTTGCAGTGCGTTTCTTTATTTGTTTGTGTTGTGAGTATTTGCAGTGCGTTTCTTTATTTGGTTGTGCTGTGAGCATTTGCAGTGCGTGTGTTATGAAACTGATGAAGTTGTTTTCTTAATTTGCAGGTGTTTTTTTCTATTTGTATTGCGTTTCTTTATTTGTTTGTGTTGTGAGTATTTGCAGTGCGTTTCTTTATTTGACCCCCCCCCCCCCTCCCGTTGTACCGAAATCGTACCGAACTGTGACCCCCGAACCGAGGTACGTACCGAACCGTGACACCTGTGTACCGTGCCACCCCTAATATTTACTCTTTTATTTTAATATTTCTCTTAATGAAGTCCTCTAAAAAAAAATGTTGCTGTATGGCAAATACTGTAAATGCTGCTTGTGTTGTTTTAATACTTACATTTTTATTAGTACTGATTATTTAAGTGATTATTTAAGTTATTTAAAATGACACATATAGAAAAGTGTATTAAATTCATTATATAAAAATCATTAAAAAACTTATGTTAATACTTCTCTCTATAAAGTTCTCTAAATGATGTGGTGGGAGAGCTGCCATATGATAAATAAATGCTGGCGGCAGTGTTAATTGTTTTGACAGTCTTGAACTTAATTTAGTTTTGGAATATGATGAAGTCATGCAAAAAAATAATAAAAGGCATAACTAGTCAGATTTATGTTTTATGTTTTTCACAATATCTTTCATTCAGTATCGATTCAAATTCACACTCATGAACTAAAATGATCAGATTCTTAAATTGTGAATTTTGCTCAACATTGCAAGAGCACATGCACCCAATTAATCTGTTAGTAACTGGATTGAAAATGCTTCATGTAAATGCCTCAATCTGCCTGACTGAGCTTGATCTGCATGACATTTTGATCCGATTGAAAGTGGTAATAATCAAATCAATAGGAAAATAAACTAAGCATGTAATCATTTGAATCTGACTTTGAATCTTCAGATTAAAAAAAAAAAGACAGCGATGCTGTGATGCATATGTTTTCCAGAGGTTTTCATAATCAGAGCTCTAATTGCATACTTACTTTGAATGTGCAGGTAGCAGCGGTTTCAGATGTTTGTTTGCTTTATGTGCCGGTGTCCTGACATTTTATTCTACCCATCAGATTTTCCTACCAAAATCTGACAGGGTAGCACAAATCGACAGAACACCGGTCAGACACTCTCGTCCTGTGCAAGTGAGCGGTTCTTGGCTAGAATAAGCTGCAAAGTGAACCAGACATTCATGCTGAAGTCTGACACTACAAGAGATATACAGTAGTCCAATGCACCGATTAAATTCCCAATATAAAGACTCAATGATGATAAAAACATCATTCTTTAACCGGTATGTGAGTGTGCAAGCATTAAATCAGTGGTGTGAATCACCACACCCAGTTAACCCATGTGACCGTACTGTACATGTTTCAGTAGGCAGATGAACAGCTGAGTGCTGATCATATGATTTATAATAACAGAGTGGTGGAGCTAATCAACATCAGAACTGCTGAGAGTGAGGTGAAGCATCTCATCAGCCGCAGTACATCTGTGAGACACAAACAAACACACACACACACACACACACACACACACACACACACACACACACACACACACACACACACACACACACACACACTCTTACGCAGCAGGGACTGGGTGACTTTAAAAGAATAAATCACACAAAAAAAGTTTCCTAGGGAACACAAAAGGAGACATTTGAATTATGCAGCTCTTTTTTGTTTTCAAAAACAATTCAGTGGCCACATTCTGTCAAGCTCCAAAAATGAGAAAAAAAAACAGTGAAAAAAACCAGAAGTGACTCATATGGAAAGCCATTTCCATATGATATATATATGTATATATTTTACATCTTGAAATTCTGTTTTTTTGTTTGTTTGTTTGTTTGTTTGTTTGTTTGTTTGTTTGTTTGTTTGTTTGTTTGTTTTCTCCAGCACGCCGTTTTGGGTGAAATCCATTACTAATCACTGTACTAATTATGATTAATTAATTAATTAACTGTATACAGTTTTCCCTTGGAAAAAGTAAAGAAAGTGGTTGATTTTTCTGCAATTTAATAACGGTTACTTCGGATGTAATTTCATTAAATACTGTATAGACTATAGAACAGTGGATTTAATCAAACATCAAAATGTAATATCAAATTTTAGAATATAATACAACCTCCTTTCATTAAATACTTTAGTCAGTTCAAGAATCATTTTTGATATATTATTGATTTGAAAAAATTAAAAGAAGTCTAAAAAAAGTCTAAACCTGTACTGTTTAACTAGTCAAGGTTGATATATAAAAAGTAATAAGTAATGCAATACTCCTAGAGAGAGTAATGAGTACAGTAATCTAATTACATTGTTGAAGATGTAATTAGTAGCTACAATTAACTTCTTAGGTTACATCCAACACTGCTGCCATAGAATAAAAAGGGTAATTGTGACTTTTTATCTCAAAATTCTGGCATTTTTCCTTAGAAATGGGAGTTTTTATATTACAATTCTGAGTTTATATTTCACAATTCAGACTATTTTTTTCCGCAATACTGCTTTTATATCTCGCAATTCTGACTTTATTCTTAAAATTGAGAGATAAAAGTCAGCATGGACAGATATAAACTTCCAAATTCTCAGTTAAAAATGTATATTCTAAGTTTATATTTCACAATGACTTCCTTCACAGAATTCAGATTTCACATCTCAAAATTGTATTTTTTCCCCTCTCCAATTGGTTGCAGCTTGTTCTCTCACAATTCAGACTTGTTTTTATCTCACAATTCTGACTGAGAATAAAAAGTCAGAATTGTTAGATATAAACTCAGAATTGCAAGAATAAATAAATAAATTGATAAAGCAATTACCTTTTTTATTCTTTATCCCATGCCTGAAAAAAGTTTCCAAAGACTCAACATATAGTAGCACTACTACAAGTTTTCTTTGTCTGATGATCATGAAGAAACAAACTGTATTGTTACTCATATTCCTCTCCAACGAAGCGCTGGAAGCGTCCTTCCTTCTTACAAGTTTCAGCCCTGTTGTTGTTAAGAAAATTAAACCAGTAATTGTGCATGTCAAAGTAAATTACAGGAAAATGTGTTTCATGTCAAAGCAAATGATATATATATTTATATTACACATGCTGGTGAATTGTGATTTCAGTTCTGCTAATACTGAACTACATACTGTACTGTGAAAATCTGCATTACTTTAGGGCATGTGAACCGAAATCTAAACCCAAACTGGATTTTAGCGTGTGTATAATACGTTTTCATGAAAGTTTCACATTGTTTTGTTGTTTTTGAGTGATTGTATATGGTATTTGTTTTTATATTTGAGTTAGCAGATGTTTCACAGGGGAAAAATATCCAAATATATCTGGCATGGCCATGGTTGAGATATTCTGAGCAAAGAAAGCCACTTCATTCACCTGAATTATTCAGTTCTTCACAAGGGTTTGGACAAACTGAACCCTGTTGCTGGAGTAAAAGCTTTTAGCCAGACCGTTATATGGAAAAACAGTGTTGGAGAGGCCATGAGTCTTTGACACATTCAGAGGAGAGTAAGAAGAACAATAACACAGCATAATCACTAGGAAAATATTCTGTGAAGTGCTTCAAAAACTTTTAGCAAATGGGTAAATATCATGAAAACTGTCAAGAACATCCAGTTCCAGCTCATATTTCAAAATAAATAAATAAATATTTAATGAATCATATAATATATTGTAATAATAGTAATAAATAATAATAATAATAATAATATGCAGTAAAATGTTTCAAGTTAAAGCAAATTAAGATCTAAATTTATATATATATATATATATATATATATATATATATATGTATGTATATGTATGTATATGTATATATATGTGTGTGTATGTAGCAACACACACACACACACACACACACACACACACACACACACACACACACACACACACACATTATATATATATATATATATATATATATATATTAAGCAATATCAATATAAAATTAAGCATACTTTAAAAGTCTACATTGTTTTAATGACAATTACACACATTTGCCTTTAAATTCTCATTATAGTAATGCAAAAATGTAGGTAATAATAATAATAATAATAATAATAATATTTTGCATAGGGCAGTAAAGCCAATTTCCATTAAAGAACAGAATTTTTTATTAAATTGCAAATTGTCATTATCAAAAGTTCAATGGGTTTGAAAATAGTATTCACGTTCTTTGATGTATTACTTTTTTTCTTGATTTTGGGGGTGAAATATGTCTCATTGGTTCCTGAATTGAAAACACAATCAAAGAATCATAGGCTAATTGCTGAACAGCCGCTGGGAAACATAAAGCCTTGTTTTTCTGGCTCCATTCATGAGCATCACGATCGAGTGAACCGCTGACAGATGGCGCTCACTGGACTATTAAACAGACATATCAGATGTCCTCACAGGTATAAAGGCTATTAAACAGTAGTGAGGAGGTTGAGCGGCAGACAGCAGGAACATGAGTGTCAGAGGCCAGCGCTCTTCTCCTCTAAAGAGGACCGTCCGTCACATTAACCATCGTGAAGGATCAGCTGCGGGTTACAGGAGCACTGCTGCACCTGCAGCTCTATTACAACACAGATCTGTGCATAACTGACTCCAAATATCAGATCTAATAACATGTGTAAACACTGTTAGGCTGTAGAAATTGAGTCAACAAATTCATTATGTACAATATCATAAAAAATAGGATGTCAGAATAAAGTCACAAGCCAAGTTAAAACGCCCTTAACTGTGGTAAAATCACTGTGATCATGTGCCATTTAAAAAAAAAAAAAAAACTAAAACTATTAAGAAAGAATTATTATAATAAAGAAAACATCTTTAAAAGAGAAAGAAAGGTCACTTACAAAATGAGATTGGATGAACATAAAAACACCAATTTTCTCTGTGTGGGTACATTGCCAAACAAGAGAATGAATCTTCCTCAGAAGGGTGACAAACACAGCAACTTACTTCAATGTCTGACTATCTACGGCTATCTACGGCTTTTTGTGAAATTTAAATAAACTCCTGTGGCAGGAGCTCTTCATATTTAAGGAGGCGGAGGGGGTTGCTGTTATTTTCCCACCAGTATCAAAATCAAACCTACATCTTGATATATTCTGATTTTGATTCAGATTCTGACTGTAAAAGACCTTCTTAGGATACAGTCAGTATATACATTTAAATAAAAATAAATTACATTTCATTATGTAAAAATATATTTTTATATTTTTCTGTTTATCTCTCTCTCTCTCTCTCTCTCTCTCTCTCTCTATATATATATATATATATATATATATATATGCAAACACTATATAAATACATACAGCATATATATATATATATATATATATATATATATATATATATATATATATATAAAATGAATGACAAATAAAAATAATAAAGCAATGAAACAGCACACAAATTAAAATAAATATATATTTCCTATACATTTTTATATATATTTTTGTGTGTAACTTGTGAGTATATATGTAAATATAAATATGTGCATATATGAAATATATTTTTTTAAATGTATTTTCTTTTTAGTTTATTATACACACACATATACACACAAACCATCTAATCCTTGAGAAACCACCTGGTGGTATTGTCATCACGTCCTGCGATGTGTGTCCTGATAAACCTCCTCTGTGATTGACATGCGGCAGACGCCAGCAGACCAGCGATGAGAAACTAAATCACTTATTGTCTCTCAGGAGGACCGTACCAGCCTAGACCTCTCAACAAAACCTCAGAGGAACTCCACATGGGAGTGTGTGTGAGTGAGAGTGAGAGTGTGTGTGAGTGTCTCTCTGTCTGTGTGTGTGTGTGTGTGTGTGTCTGTGTGTGTGTGTGTGTGTCTGTGTGTGTGTGTGTGTGTGTGTGTGTGTGTGTGTGTGTGCATGCGCCGTTACGCTGAAGTAACACAAACACAAACTAACGACAGAGTTATGGACCAAAGACACTCAAATACCTGTGTGCTTGTGAATCCACATGAAGATGAAGAGAAAAGAGATGCTTTGTTTTGACTATTTTAGACAGATCTGTGTGTTTGTGTGTGTATTTGACAGATCTTTTTTCTTTCTCTGACCTATTTCAACAGCACCCTTATTTTAATGCATACCATGACGGGTGCATAAGCCATAAGTCTTATTTCACATTTTCATTTTACTGTAAATTCTATAGTAAACTATTTTGATGTTATTAAACAAACACAAGTTAATTGCGTTATAGCACAGATAATATATGCCGACTTTTAAATATTATTAATTTAATTAAAAGTGAAAGGCACCCTGCACTTGTCCTCTCCCTTGATGCTGAAAAAGCTTTTGACAGAATCGAGTGGGTCTTTTTGTTTGCCACTCTTGGAAAAATTAACCTAGTGAATAATTGTATTAGGTGGATTCAGTTGCTTTATTCTGATCCTAAGGCAACAGTAATTGCGAATGGTCTCACTTCGACTCACACACTGTAAATAATGACCGTGATTTAACGGTAAAAAACTGTGAAAAAGCTACGTTGAAAACCTGTTAAATGGTTAACGGTAAGTTATCCTAATATATACAGTGAAAAGCTGTAATAGACATTTCAGACAATTTTACGGTGAAATACCGCTTTTGGAAGTGAAAAGGAATGTAAAATTTACAGGGAAAAAAACGTAAATTGACGTTCCCAGAATTCTCTACGTTGCATTTCAAATTTTGATTGAACTTGATGTTTTTTCTTTGAAATAAGTAGGTTTCTTAGTTTTTTTCTTATCAGTTATGTTTTTAGGGTTGTATGTTACATCTAATGTTGTTAAATTAATGTTTATGCATATTTCAGTTTAATGAGTCTCACCATGATGGTGTTTAGTGCTTGTGTGAATGACACTGTGCATGCTCTAGTCATTGAACCCTTAGCAAAACTCATTAGAGAGAGCAGAAATTTCCATGGCATTATAATGGGAGGAGAAGATCATCGAGCATCACTTTACGCTGATGATGTACTTATATTTATGTCTAAACCAGAGCAATCTATTCCAGTATTATTTCTTATTACAGTAGTCTTTCTGGTTATAAAATAAATCTTTCCAAATCCATTGCATTACCTTTAAACGTCTCTTCTTTAGAACATCTAAAATTAATTTCCCCTTTCCAGTTATCAGAAAATGGCTTCAGATATCTGGGCATTTTTGTCACAGCTTCACTTAATGATCTTATAAACAATAATTATATTCCTCTTATAGAGAAAATCAAGCTTAACTTGAAAACATGGTGCTTACTCCCGATCTCATTTCTAGGGAGAATAAATGTAATAAAAATGAATGTACTTCCCAAGGTTTTATATTTATTCCAGTCCATACCTAGTTATTTAGCAAATTCATTTTTCAAATATCTCAATAAACACTTCTCAAAGGTTATTATAAATGAATGAAGCCAAAAGTTAAGGGTGGGATAGCTCTGCCAAATCTTCAGTTTTATTATTGGGCAGCCCAGATCAGTCAGTGTAGTGAGAGGACCAATTCTGTTTGGTATAAAATGGAAGAAACAGCTTGCGCCCCATTACCAATTAAATTTGAATTTCTGCCTCTCTTTCCTTGTCTTCCCCACTTTCTTTTAACCCTGATTTGCCTTTAACGTTGCAGAAGATTGGTCTTTCAGCATGGCTGAAACTGGGAATCCCTCAAATATCTTGTTTATTTTCAGAGGGCACCCTAAGGTCTTTCCAGCAGATTGTAGAGCAATATAAAGTTCCAAAGTCCAATTTTTACAAATATCTTCAATTGGGCATTTTTTTAAAACCAAAGATAGACAAAGAAGAGTTGAGAACCGAAACAACAGAGATTGAAGACCTTTTACTGAATCCAGTTTGTTTAAAGGGATTAATATCAAGGGCATATGACATCTTGTCTAGTAATTGCACTTCTAGACAAGTTTTGACTAGTTGGGACAACATTTGGGGTAATTTTGTTTGTCTGACAAGGGTTTTTATGTAGTTTCCAAAAAAATGAATTTTTTTTAGTATATGAGACTCAAAAGGTTTCGTAAACTGGAAAATGTGCAGTTGCATTTTTTTTACAGTGTTTGTATTTATTGAATCTTAATGTGAACAGTTTGTTTAAAAAAGATGCAATACAGTTATTTATTGTCCTGATATATTTAGCTAAAAAATACATTTTGTTACTTTGGTCTGCATCACAGGCTCCATCTTTCAAAATGTGGATGTCACAGATTGCTACGTGTTTGCCACTTGAAAAGCTCACTTCTGATAAACATAAAAAAAATCTGACAAATTTTGGGAATACATAAAAAAATTCTCTTGATGTACATTTGATCAACATTTTTATTTTCCTATCATTTTCATTTAAATCTTATTTAAAGACTGCTCTAAAACACTGTGATCTTTTTTATTTTTTCATTTTTTTATTTATCATTTGTTTTTTCTTTGCTTTTTTCCATTCATTTTTACTTATTATCTTTAGGGTTTTGTACATTTTGTAACATGAATATATGATGTGATACTGTTAACGTTATTTGATTCTGTGGGCAAATAATAAAAATAATAATAATTAAAAAGTTAACAAACACAAGCAGCAGTCACTGTTTCTGTGGTATGAAGGTATCTGACAATCAGATTATTGTTGCAATTTTAGTTTTTCTAATTAGAAGCACAAGTTTTTGCACCCTATAAAGGTACAGTACAACAACTGTCAAGCCAAAAAAATGTCCAAAAAACCCCCCATAAAAATTGCCCTTATGAGTCATGCATTATGTTGTACAGCCTTTTGACATCCTATAACATGTTTATGAAAGTAACAGACCCAAATTTAAGTTGTTCTTCACTGAAAAGCACTTCTCAAATCTTACTTCCACAATGCATCTTTCAAATATTCAAGTCTGAATATTTAGATTTAAGATTTTCAACACACAGCAACTCAAAAAAAAAAAAAGAAAAAAAAAAGTGGTGTAGGATTTACTTTGAAACTATTTTCACTAAGAAATTACTAGTGAACTTCACAAATAATTACAAAGCAAAATAACGACTTACACTTATTTAAGTAGAATAAATGAAACAGTATTTTCTTGTAAAACATACTCCAATAATCTTCATTTACAACAATTTTTACAGTGTATATGCATTGAAATTTCTCACTTTTCATGGTGCCTTTTGACATTCTGCTGGACATCCCCTTTTTTGTTCACTGCAAGAAAGAATGTATTTAAAATGTGTATTATAAACACTAACCATTTAACTTACAAAAACAGCTTATTTAGTAGAAAGTTATTTAGAAAACCATTTAAGTTCTGATGCTTTAAAAAAAACCCGGAAATCAAAACACTGGTCTGAAGAACCTAGAATGCTTGTTTTGTAATTGTAACGTACAACAACTTACAGCAAGAAGTTGTTTGTTTTTAATGCACTAGTCAATATATGGGCTACTTGACTTTTCATAATGTGCTCTATCAGACTCCAAAATACACTATTGCATGTTTATTTTATTGAACTTTATGTACCGTATTTGTTTCTATAGATTTCAATTATAATGCATACCTTTAAACAACATTTTTACAAAATTAGTTTTTCCTACACTTCAGCAGCACTTCCAGCAAAATGTACAGTTTTTTTTCATATCTATATTCTGAACATCTTTAATATGTCACCAAAATCAAACAAGAATTTTGAACCTGACTTTATCCAATGTTCAGATTTATTCAAATGAGTGCATATTTACTTAAATGATGCATCATTTGCATGTCTAAAAAACATCTCAGAAAAATTATAATACAGAAATGTTTGCAATTTTTAATATAATCAGTACTGTGATTTTTTATTCACCTGTCTTCGCCAGAGCCTATGCAATAATTAAGAGAACTGCTTTTGCTTAACTTTAAATAGCTTATTTAAAGACTGTAAACAGACGTGTCCACCTTCATTTTCTATTTACTTTCTAACATTAGCAGCGTTCATCCATCTCACGTGTGTGAATGAACATGTACACTGAGACTGGAGGAGGGAATGGAGTTTCACAGGAGTGAGTTTGTTCCTCCGGCTCCCTGTTGAGCTCAGTGACTCGGATCACACTTGTGCTTCTTTTTTCTAATGGCTATTTCGGCTATTTCCCATGGTAACGCCCTATCCGACAACAACAGGCATGCTGAAAGGGGCTCTTAAAAGAGTAACGTGACACGAATATAGATCAATGCGGCCTCAGAAGATGAGCTTCACTACAGAGCTCAGCGTCCTCCAGAAAAAGCCCAGCACTCCTTTCAACACCAAAATTAGTTACTGATGCTGCCGCACTATAACTCAGCCAAACCACCTTCACACCAACAAAACACACTTCCAATAGACTCTGAGTGCACACGTTGATAAAAATATATATTTACATTCCCAGATACCCTGTGATCTCAGTTTTGTATGCATTACTGTAATCAAATTCATTTGCATTTCACACACTCTTGTGAGCACAAGATCCCGCCGTCGCATGTAAATAGCGGAATAATTTATGCAAACATTAATACAGGATTATCAGATAATGCTTCAGTGTGTTTTGATTTTTGTGGGAACAAGTGGATGTGACATCAATCTGCAACAATGATGCGTCGCCGCTCGATTATTAATCGCTCCTGTATTCATGCATATTCCAGGCACACACAAGCAAGAACAATTATTTATATATTAGCAAAGGAATAAGCAAAATCCACGAATGAGTGTGTGTGTGTGTGTTCGAAGGCTCAAGGACAATCTGAAAACGTGATCGTGTGAACTGAATGAGAAGTGTTGATGGTGATGATTGTTAATTAGATTAGTTTTTGGAAGTCATGAGCAAAATAACGTGCTACATTTTTTGAATTTGCACTTTGATGCCCGAGTAACTTTTTCAAATATTATATTAACACATTTAATGGCATTCAAAGAATAACTATTTATTTAAGATTTACTGATAAATTCAACTAAACATCTCCAATGTCTTTCCACCTACACTGTAAAAAAAAAAAAAAAAGAAGAAGAAGAAAAAAAAAGAAAAAAGTTTTCAAAGTAGGTAAATAAAAAAGATTATTGGAATACATTTGGCAAGAAAACACCATTTCAGTCTTTCTACTTCAAAATGACATGTTTAATTCAATGGGTTGCACTTCTCATTTCTTTGTAATTAATTGTAAAATAGCAATTTCTGAGTAAAAAAAATTGTTCCCAGTGTAGATCAAGAAAACGACATGGATATAGTCTACAAACATACACTTTTAAATGCAAAAGTCACATAAAAATATGTAACAGTTATTTAATTAGTTGTTTTTGTTATATACTTTTAGTAAATAAATTTGTTTTTATTAATGAAGATATCAATTATTAGTGATTCAATTTAGATCAATAAATCAAAATTACTGCAATTAAATGCAACTTTAACACTTAAATGCAAATGTAACAAAAAATGATGCAACAATTATCTTAACTACTATTTTATTGGTTAATTGTAGTAAATAAATTATTTTTTATTAATGTAACTTTAACAATTATTAATGCTTAAATGTAAATCAATGAATCAAAAACTATTTGTAATTTACTCACAAATGCAAACACAATTATTTTATTAGTTAAATTAGTAACTATTTTATTAGTTATTTTTAGGCACTTCAAGTTAATTTTTATTTATGTAACTATCAATTATTTGTGCTTAAGTTTAATGGATGAATACTTTGAAAATGATAATTTACTTTATTTGAAACGTACTGAGCAATTCAACTGAAAACACTTTTGTAATGGAAAAGTAACAAAAAAAGAAATTGTATTATTTTATTAACTTTTATTGTATTGTAAATCATTTTTTATCAATGTAACTTCATTAATTATAAATGCTTAAATCAATCAAATCAATCAAAACTCTTGATTCATGTTCCTGTTCTTAATGTGAATGATTCATCACTAAATGTTTGTCTTTTATCCGAATGTAATAACTTATTCTGCCTCTGAAATGATTGACGTCATCTCTCATTTTCCATCCGCCTATCTTACAGAGACAATTTTCACCAATCAATTCTTCACAGATAAAACCAACTCTGTTTGACTCAGAAATACATCACATTATGGAAGAACACAGGATTTTGATTTGAAAAGCAACATTTCTCAAAGAAATGGTCAAAAAATGAAGCTGTTTTAAGGGCGGCTCAACCTGACGCAGACGACACACACACAGCTTGTTCTCGACTTTGCCAGTGTTTTATGACTTAGCTTAGATTAACAGCTTTTAATTTCAAGCCCTCCGTCACCTTCAGTCATTTATACCTGTCGCCATCACTTCCCTTCTGTCATACATCACAATCCCATTCAGCCCAAAAAATACTTTGCTTACATTACCCTTTACTCAGGAATAAATTACATCCTAATCGATGCTTTGCCGTGGGCTTCTGCATCTGTGACCGGATCAATCTCGCTCTGGTTGCTTACTGATCCTAATGGAAGAAGCTCTGAGTTACTCCATGCTTTTGTTGTTGTTGTCAAAATGCATGTGTTTTGTGTGTTTCTTTTATGGTCCGCAGGGCAGGAAAACTTACAGTTGTGTGAGGAAAAGGGCCAAAGGTCAAGGTACTTCTTTTTTTCAATACAGAAAGTAATTCATCCTATGGGAACGAGGGGCATTTCGTAGGCCGCACTGTAAATTAGACTGCGTCTGAATGGAGGTCATTCAGTGGACGCAGCACTCGAGTCTGGAAAGCCGGCGAACGCGCCGAGCGCTAAATTTGTGGTCTAACTGCATGTTGCTTTTAAAGACCAAATAAATTCATGGTCCACAATTCACAAAGCACAGCAGAAGAACATAAAACCTGGAAGGCTTCGGTGTACTAATTTATGACAGTCCTTTACCATTCAAGGAGAGATCTGGAGATATTATTTACCTGGGCCGCCCAGAGCACAAAAGAGATGAGATTCAAAAAGCAGAGATTTATAACAGGAAAAAAATAAATAAATAAAACACACAATATGATTTAAAGAATAATTACCTGAATATTGCATTTGGAAGAGATCTGGAAGTCATTTCAGCTTGTAATTTTGAAGGACTTTGAAGGTCACGTCCCAACTGGATTAGCAAAGAATCGCACGAAAAACACCAATCTAAAACATGAATGAAAACAAAATGAGAGGCTCTGCGTATTACACCAATTAATCTGACAGACATGGAACGAAAACAAATCACACGGCACCTGCATCGAGAACATGCTTCCCTTCACACAGACCTGTCAACGTCCAAACCATGAACTATTTTCTCCAGATATCAGACAATACCAGAACAGAAGAGGCAAAAATGTGTTTCTGTCGAGCTGTTCGCTGTTTCAAAAGAAGCTCAAAGAATACGATCAATCAGGAACGGCAAAAGTGACATGTATTTCACACTACGCTGCCACATAAGAAAATATCATTCTCTGGTAAACCATAATTATGACATAGAAAGTCATAATTAAGAGATAGAAAGTCAACATAATTCGGAGATGGAGGTCATAATTACGACATACCAAGTCAAACTGAGGTACGACGTGACAACGGAGCTAAAACAATGTCATATGAACTATGAGATAACTGGTCATAATTGTGAGATAAACTTGAAATTTAGATAAAAAGTCATAAACACGACATAAAGTCAAATATGACATCAAGTCAATTATTAGATAAATCAAATGTATGATTTACAAAAACTATGACATACAAAATCATGAAATTATTTGGAAATCAATTAGTGTCACGTACTAAAAAAAATTATGAAAATTAAGATAAAAAGTCATAAATGACCAAAAATGTCATAGTGAGATGGAAAAAGCAACATTATGACATGCTAAATCATAATTATGAGATTAAAGTTTAATAAACAGTCAAAATTATGAGATAAAGTTGAAACTGAGATAAAGGTCATAAATAACAAAAAGTCATGACGTTAAGTCATAATCAAAAGTCAGAATTGACTAATGACACACCAAGTCATAATTATGTGATAAAAATTTAAAATGGACAAATCATGAAAAAATTCATAATTATGAGATAAGTCCAAATGAAGATAAAAGGTTACAAACATGACAAAGTCATGATATTAAGTCATAATTATGAGACAAAAAGTGGAAATGTGATAAGTCAATTCGTTTTTGTCATAATTTTGATGATTATGATTCATAATTATGACTTCTTATTTCTTCTTATTCATAGTTATAGGCCCAAAAAAAGTATTCAGATGTGTTTAACTGTGACTTTCCAAATAGGTTTTGGAGAAGTTTCATAGTGTAGGAAAGATCAGAAGAAAGTCTATGACCTGGTTTGTGTCTGTATGTACAGTCATACTGTAGGAGTGCTGTGTGTTTTCAGTGTCTCTGTAATTAAGATCAGCTGGATTTGTTCTGTGCATTGAGAGCAGAAGTCGGCCAGCTGCTCTGTGAGGAAATGCTAAAGGACACAGGTGTCTGAAACTAATGTGAGTGGCATTTAAACTTCAGCGTGAAGAGGGATCTGCCTCGCCGCGCTGTATAAATGTCAGCCAAGTACACGCTTTATGAGAAAATGCAACGTGTCTACGCGCTGTAATTTTCCCAGCACAAATATTCCTGCACAACCTCCAACAAAAGCCATTAGAGCGAAGCAACTGGGAATTATTTCAAGGGCTCGGTTCTTTTAGCTTCAGACCTTGTCTGACAGCTCATGACATGACGCGGGGTCAGCGTGTCTGCTGCTGCTAACATACTGCCATTCCACATGAATTATATGAAAAGAAAAAAACAACAATTTAGTTGCTGCATTTGCCCTTTAAAGACATGCAACTGATATGCAAGACAAGTTAAAATAATACAAGAAAAGTGCATATTAAATATTATTATAAAAATAACAAATTGAAATCTAAAAAAAAATAAGACATTAGTCATGACATTAAATCATAATTATGATATAAGTCATGATTATGAGATCAAAAGGTTGAAATATAACAAGTTATTTTGATAAACACAATTCATAATTATGACAATTGATATACAAGACAAATAAAAATAAGAAAAGTGCATATTAAATATCTACTAAAGTAAAGTAAATATTATTATAAAATTTCTGGATGCTCACATGAATTTAATATTGACATTTTTACATGTTTTTTTTTTTTTTACATGTACACACACTTTATGCATTTTTAACTAAAAATTCTGAGATAAAAAGTTACATTTTTTATGCATTTGGCAGACAACTGTATCCAAAGTAACTTACATTGTGTGTATATATATATATATATATATATATATATATATATATATATATATATATATATATATATATATATATCCTGTATATAAAAAACATTATGAAAATGAGCATTTTTAACATTTTTAATGTATAGTTGTATAGTATGTTGTATAGTAAATATAGCTAGCCGACTGCCTGTCTACTGTGACTTTATTCTGTTGAAAAGTGGAATCCTAAATCATGATGAGATATAAAATGCCCTAATTATAACAAATTATGTCACTATTATAAAATAATTATGAAAAACATTAGAAAACAAGAAAGTCACAAATACGGCATAATTATGAAATAAAGTTAGAATTATAATATACAAAGTCAAGTAATAACTATATGCACCTGGGAGACGATTTTATCTAAAGCAACTTGCATTGCAATCAATGTATACCAATGACATTATGAAAGGGTGCATGTTTATTTATTTTTTAAACTGGAGGTGGTGTTGTATTGTAAACATAGTTTCTGTCTGACTGTTGTGACTATATTCTGTCAAAAGAATGATATACTGTCACTATTTTTATGATTATATTCATTCATTATAACATACTGCTGTGTATTGTCAATGTAGAGCATTCGCTCATACCTTATTGCTTAATTAAACCATATTACCACAAACGATCTCCTGAAATCATGATTCACTGCTGAAAGGAGGTAGGAAGTTATCAGTAGAAGAATGGCTTTATCTATGGAATCATAATTACCTGAGCATTAGTTTGTTTTGCTGACATCTTCACTTGAGATGTGGAGATAAACGCCTGTGGAGATCGTATCTAATGATGACAATGAGGGCAGCGGAATTACAGGATAAATTCATCACAATGCAAAGAACAATTCGAGAGGTTATCATCATCTGATTATGTTCAGAATAACAAACTACTTGGACAATTTCTCAAGGATGTACATTGTGATGTACAATTTTCCAAATGCATGGCCGACTAAATTTGCTTTATACAACAAGAGCACTGTGAGTGAGATACGGTGTCCCACAATGCACTGCACTCAACTTGACCTTCAATTCCCAGTGTAATGAATGAACCAAAAGAAATATCAGCACTTTTTAACATCTCTTTTTTGAGTCATTACTGGACCAGACTTCAAAAAGTGGAGTCAGTTTTACACTAAACTGGATTTAAAACCCAAAAATCAGTTTGGGGTCTGTAAGATATTTAAATGTTCTTGAAAGAAGTCTCTTCTGCTCAGCAAAGGCTGCATTTATCTGATCAAAAACACAGTATAAAAAAAATGTTAAATTGTGAATATCATTATATATCATTTAAAATAGCTGTTTCCTATGCGAATATCTGTTAAAACGTAATTTATTGCTGTGATCAAAGCTGAATTTTCAGCATCATTACTCCAGTCTTCAGTGTCACATGATCCTTCAGAAATCACTCTAATATGCTGATTTGCAAACATTTCTGATTATAATCAAGTTGAAAACAGTTGTGCTGCCCAATGTTTTTGTGGAAACTGTGATACATTTTATTTTTCAGGATTCTTTGACAGATAGAAAGTTCAGAAGTACAGCATTTATTTGAAGCAGAAATCTTTTGTAACATTTTGATCAATTTAATGCATCCTTGCTGAATAAAAGCATTAATCTGAGCCCAAACTTTTGAACAGCGTATGTTTGTGTAAAGTATTACATACTATTTTATATTTAGTATGCTGTTTATGTGGTTTATATCTCATTTGATCTCCACGGCATTTCTCAATCAAACAGCACTGAAAGCTTTTTGTTAGAGCTGTTTTGCATAAACTTAGACATCAATGGACATTTAATGAAAAGAACACCAGCGGATTTCCGGTGCGTTTTTGGATCCCAAACACACGCATAAGCTGAGGGAGGAACGGACATCACAGCAGGAGAATGATGAACCCAAAAACAGCTTTGGACTGAACTCAATAACTGCAGCTTGACAGAGCTTAACACAAGAGAAAAATGGCATTGGATCATTGCACTGGTCATTCATCAATGTCAGTCGACCGGTCAGATGAGGGCCAGACCTGTAGCTACTGTCGGCAGTCCCGTACACAGCCAGTGCATGCTGGGAAAGGCCATTACCTTTATGTGGATTCGTGAACCAGCTGCGGATTTCTTCCTCTAGATGGATTTATGCGCTTCAAACAAAGAAGCTCAATTTTCTGAGGCCTTGGAGTGGATTTTAATGTAAACTCTGGAGTTTTTTGACAATTGAGTTGTTAACAAAGGCATAAACACACACGAACACTCGCCTCGAGCTCAGTGCTGAAATATTGTAGCTATTTGGGCCAATTCAAATGATGTTACGACATCCACACATGATGATTTTCATTCTCGAGGTCAGATATTAAACTCCACATGAATGCAACAAAACATCCAAGAGCTGATTTTACCTTGAAATGGCTCAAAAGCTGGAGTGCGTGCTTGAAATGACGGGCATTCAGGCACTTGAGGGCTCAGGCCAGAGGTCATTACTATCTTGTTATGCGTTACATTCATTAGCACTAGAGGAATATGTGCAAACTGTCATCTAAACTCTGTATCGTATAAGATAAACATTCTCATATCTGACATGAATAGTCAGGTTTATGTAAAACTCAGTTGATTCTTTAATTCAGTCACTATCTGACCTGAATTGGCCACAAGAAATAAGAAACAGAACTGCAGTTTGAATGGAATTTACTGAATTCACCCTTCGCTAAGAGCTAGACTGACAGGTGATCTGACCAATCATAATGCAGAATCTGCCATATTGTCCAACAAACAATCCACAGTAGATTAACATCGGTGGACTTGAACTTGAGAAATGGTGTGTATGACGTCCTTCTGTGGTTGAAACAAGATACCTTCTGATGTTCATTCATGGTTATTTCATGCTGCTGTATAATTAGTAAAGAGGACGAGATGATCGGTTCACGTGCCGCTTGCTGAGGCGCTACAGTGATCTGTCACGACACATTAAAGAGCCACAAAACGGTATTTAATCTTTGAACTTCTTACAAAATTACCAAATTAGAAAGCTGAGACTTTGTTTCATACCTAAAGTAACCTGCTCTGTCTTGTCTGTCGGTGTTTTTATTTTCAGTAACTGTTTTATCTATCTATCTATCTATCTATCTATCTATCTATCTATCTATCTATCTATCTTTTACTTTCTTACTTTGAAATTTAAACTGTGTTTCTGCATCACGTTTGCAGCCTCAGTTTAAATTCTTGAGTTCAATTGGAATTTAATAGTCATTCTGTAAGCATCCGAACTACTGCATAGCAGCATGGTAACAACCAGAGCAACTCTTCATCTCCAGCACCACTGGAGAATCAGTAAAAATCTCGTTTGCAGTCGTATTTTGCTCCTGCCAGAGATGAAACACACAGTCAGCCTCACAACCATGACAAATTTCAATAATGACTTTCCTAAAATATCCAGCGTGACCGGACTGAATCTAAGTTCAATCACAGCGGCGTTCCGAACGGGTCACCTTATTAAAAAAGGACATTTCAGTCTTTCCAAATATTCACAATCAGCCATGTTAAAAATGTGTATTGTGACGTTTAATGCGTGTTGAAGCACCTCGGGGGCTCTTCCCTTGATTTGATTTGATTTAATTTCCTCTCTCAAAGCCAATTTCCTCTTCCCTCTCGTCCCTGGCAGAATCGCTCTCTTCACGTGACAAACGGCTATTTCCACAGCGCCGCTCTACTTGTCTGATCTGACACCTGTTTCCGTGCGCTAATCTGCCGGTGACAAGAGCCAGGCCGCTTTGAGAAAACTATTTATCCCCCATGTAAATATCCATTACTCCCGTTCTGCAGGGAAGTGCGTCTTCTGGCGTCTTGAGCTGCAGTGGCGCAGAGTAAAGTGCTGGCCAAGCATGGTGATGTGAGACGCAGGAGAACAGAGAGCACACACATCACGACTGCACTGCACTGGTGACACACTGACAGACGTGACAGAGAAGACACATGAATATTTATGAGCGTCACTTCTGTGCTCTCTGCGGTTTGGCTCGAGCGGTTTACTATCAGTGACCTGATATTAATCTGACTGCACTCATCTTTAGATTGCAAACAGCAAGCAATGATGGGAAGCTCCTTATTTAAAAACGGTTCAGCTAAATATTTTGAAAAGTTACACCCAAAATGAAGCAACACGGACACATTTGATCTCATTTATATAGTTTATAATTGAGTGAAAAATGACAAATATATTATCTCAATTAGGGTGACAGTATTAAAATGAGAGATTATTGAGAGAAGTTTTTTAATGCTAGCTCTATTTCCATGTACTGGAGTTTGTTTCATTAAAATAGGATGTGATTAAGATGTTATAATAGATTGAGTAATATATTACATAATAAAATATTACATACAGTACAAGTGTATAAATAATATCTTAAATATAAAGTAATTATGTATGAATATTTTTTTATTTGTATATAATTAGTGGTATAATTACATGTAGGCTATAGTTATGTATAAAAGTAAAACTAACAATATATTGTTGTTTTTTTGTTTGTTTGTTTTTGCACACACAATTTAGAATTTTTGAATTTATCATTAATATATTATTACTTATATTAATATATATTATTAAATAGTAATAACTTCTCCTTGAAGTCTTATGATTGTTCATATTATATAAGTTTTTATTTAATAATATATTATACAATAAATATTACTTGTGTAGAACCAATACTAAATTAATAATAATAATAATTAATAATAATAATAATAATAATTATTATTATTATTATTTTAAATTATAATTTATTTTAATAAATTAATTTAATGTAATTATCATTTTAATGTAATGTAATGTAATTATATATATATATATATATATATATATATATATATATATATATATATATAAAATATTAAAAAATTATCAATTAAATTATAATTATTTTTTAAATTATAAATAATCTCAAAAATGATAAAATAATCAAATTAAAATGTATAAACTCAATATATATTATTTAATAATAATAACAATAACGTACCCTATTTATTGACTGATTTTACTGGTGCCTTGTTCTTTTAAACTGATCGCTAAAAAGTTAGCAGCACTACTATTTTCAGTCAGCTGCTCCTCGGCAGCAATACTAGCGAGATCAATACGACTGGATGACAACTGCAGGATTGCACTCGTAGCTCAACACACATCTGAAGTCCTACATTTCCATGGCAGAGTGTGTTTGCTGTGATGCATTCCGATGCCGAGACAAAGGCCACACATCAAAAGTGTCCATAAATCATTCAGCCATCAGCCAAATAAATAAATATTCCTCTGAACGCTCTCAGATCCAAAGCGCGCTCAATCAAAAGCGTTTAGAGGCCCGTTTCGCAGTGGCACCGGCTCTGGATGAGTTCTGCCACATAAAAGCGAGACGAGAGCAGAATAAAGATGGAGCGCAGCAGATTGGCAGTCGTGAAGCGTGCGAGTGACACGAGTGAGGGTGACAGTTTAAGACCCATCTGTGATTCCCCACAGGAGCGTCAAGCATGAGAGATTACGCAACAGCTCCACGCCACAACTACAATTATTAGATAACTCATTTGTTCAAAGATATGCTAATTTATACGCCTCCCATGACTAATTGCAGATTTAATTTTCCATTTCATTTTGATGTAGAAATGCTGGCTGACTTTCTCAAACTCAAGCGCACTTCAGTGTCTTATTTTTGTCCTGCAGTTATGAATATGTCTCCAAATGAGTGCTGACAGCTTCCTGTTTACACGTGTTGGTTTGGATCCGTGATTCAGATGTTCAGAAGTTTCTACGGTGGGATGATTAAATCTAATCTAAAGCCTGAATGTTATTTATTTGAAGCAAAAGCTCAGAGTAACAATTCCTTCACTGGAGATCCCAAAATTTCTACAGATAAATTACTTTATATTTTCACTCTACCGAACTTGGATGTAATTATTGTTAAATGTAATAAAATAAACGTTAACTGAAACTAAACAAATTTTAAAACTTATTTTACTAAACTAATTCCAGCTAACTGCCAAGGAAACATTTATCAGTTTCCTTTAGTTTAATTGACGCTGTTATTTTGGTATTACTGAGATTGTAGTTTTTATTAATAGTTTGAGTTTTTATTTTTATATTTGTCATTTTTGTTATAGTTTTAGTAATTTATTTTTTGCGTTTTGTGTTTAGTTTTAATATTTAAGTACATCAAGTTAAATTTAATGTAAACGTAATAATTTAAAAAAAAAAAACTAAAACTAAACTTAATAAAAAAAATAAATAAATAAAAACTAGACTGCAAAAAAAAAAAATAGTAAAAGTGACAAAAACACACACCTAAAGTAATAAAACTTTTAATTGAAATTAAAAGTGGAAAATGAAAATATAAAAATACTGCAGTCACTCCCAAACTTACAATAAGAAAAGTAGAAACATCAGCTGGTATCGGTATTAGATATTTTTGACCAAAGAATTATCATTTTTTTTAGTCAATTTTAGTTTATGACATGAACACGATAAGACTAAACAGTCAGAAGAGGACTGACAACTGAATGTGAAATCTGATCTAGAAAACCTGAATCAATCCAGCTTATCCCGATCACTAGCATACTAATATAAATTTTTCCACACCTGTCAGCATCTGCACTTCATCCTGAACCAATCTCACAAACCAAACAGAAAGATCACAGCAAGCACAATTACAAATGCCGACGTCCACTTATTTCCACATGTTTACAGGTCATTTATTCTTGATGTGTGATTTACCACCTCAGAGAAATCAACACAACACGCTTCACTTAGCACATATCCATAGAAAACACTCCTCAACTAATCAACAGCATGAGAAACAGCACTAATTAAGTGATGGCTTGTGTCTTCTACACTTCCTGCAAATCTGACACTTCTGCTTTCTTAAACTACAGTGTGTGACCGGAAAAAAGTGTTGTTATTGTTAATGAAAAATAAACCTATTGAAAGCCATTATTGCTAACTGAATTAAAGCTGAAATAAAACAAAATATGAATATTAGAAACTGAAAACTGAAATGTTGTCTTGGCAATTAAATAAAATAAAACTACACTGAGTAGAAGTAAGTTTACTAAAACTAAAAGTAAAACTGAAATAAAAAAAGGAAATAAATTGAAGCTAAATAGAAATAGCAAAAAAAAGAAAAGAAAAAAAGATTTAATAAAATAATCTTATGGAAATCCGTCCATACTGAACACACAACTAATACTTTACATCTCAGATGAAACACAATTTTAAGAAAAAAAGAAAACTTAACAAGAAAAAAAAAACTAAATAAAAAATGTAAATATTTAAAATAGAAATAATTGTAAAAAAAAAAAAAAAAATACAAATGATAAAAGCAGAAAACAAAATTATTAAAGTTTAAATTGAAACTGAAATGAAATCTGAATATATAAAAATAAAAGCTATTTCATAATACTAATATATAATATAATTCAAAATAATAAATACTATAATAGTGTATAAATAATATTAAAATAACACTGTTGGGAAACCTCATTAATCTAGTGTCCATGCTGAAATAAAATATAAATATTAGATAAAAAAGATGAAAAAAAAAACCAAATTAATTAATTAAAAAAAAAACAGAAATGAAAAAATAGAACTTTGCCATGGCAACTGACTGAAATAAAAGAAAAAAAGTACTAACATTACTCAAGCTTATGCTGAAACAACTTTAAAGCTAAACAGAAGTGCTTAAAAATAGTAATAATGACAAAAGCAAAAACTAAAAACAAACTGAAATAAATAGTATAATATACAACATAATTAAATATATTTATAAATACTATAACAACATATAAATAACATTCAAATGACACTGCTTGGAAATCTTATGGAAATCTCAGTCCATACTAAACACACAACTAATAAATCTCTGATGAAACACAATTTGAAGTTAATAAATATTAAATAAATAATTCTTTCTTTATTTACTCAGACTCACATCATTCCCAAACCACTTTTTTTTTTTTTCTGTTGAACCCAAAATTAGATGTTTGAAAGAATTTCCCAGATGTTCTTTTCATTACAATGAAGTCGACTCAGGCTTTTGAGTTGTAGAAATGACAGAAAACCATAACAGTGTGCAACCGTGCTCCAGGATTCCTGAATCATCATTTCCCTCTGAAGAATGAGTATGACCTCTTACATCCAGCTGCAAATATGGACGTCAGATTGAACACGGACTGCTGACTTAAAGCGTCAGGCTGTCAGTCATATGATAATATATACAGTACAATGTAAACATACAGTCTGACATAAATGTCAGTTGCTGTCTGCCTCGGATTTTACACGAGATCTCACTAGGGTCACGCTGTACAATCTGACAAGTTAAACCAATTGTAAAAGACAGAAATGAAGTGGGTGAACACACTGCATTATGAGCCTAACTCTATATCACCAATAAAGTCTGGATGCACAAGACGAATGAAGCGCTCGTGATGCCAGGAGAGACGCTGCAATACAAATGCAAGAAGTGTAAGCTGGTTTGTCAACAGGAGACACTGCTGTCAACAGCTACAATTGCTTCATGTCAAAACGGAAAATTAAACATCAATGAAGACTCTAAAAGATACCAGAGTTTAATATCAAATACATGTGATGATAGATTGCTTTGTGCTTGATCAGGGCCGTCGCTAGGAATTCTGGGCCCTGTGCACTGAATTTGCTATGGCGCCCCCACAAAATCATGTTCGGGGGGGTTATAGATATGATAGATATGACTGAATTCACAACAAATGCAACAAAATTAATGCATTTTTGTCACATAGAAAAGCACTTGAAAAGCATTGATTTTGAGCTAGACTGCTGGAAAGTTGCTGCTCATAAATTCGGTGGTCATTTCACCTTCATGTCGTTCCAAACCTGTATGACTTACATCTGTTGTACACAAAAGAGGATTTTGTAGAATGTTACCAAACCATTTTGGTTACCCTTGATTTCTACTGTATGGACAAAAATTTCTTGAATTTCTCGAATTATGTTCCACAGAAGAAAGAAATTCATACAGGTTTGGAATAACATAATGTTGAGTAAATGATGACAATTTTCATTTTTGGGTGAATCTCCATTTAAGGACTTTATTATTTGTAAATAATAAACACCTAATTGATATAAGACACTGATTAATCAGGCCCTTATTGAATTAACATTTTACTTAAATTAAAATTCATTAGAACTAAGCATCTAAAAAGAAATAAGTACTTGCTTATAATTCAGAGTTTAGCTGACTAGTATTAGTAGGATGGTGATCACAAGAAGTAAAACCATGGTCCTCATTACCATGGTTATATGGTTTTTAAAATAAGTAATAAGTAAAAATAAACTACAAAATTTGTAGTTAAAAAAAACTAAACATGAAGAAACTACAAAACACCTTCTATAAAATTAAAATATTCCACATTTATAATAAATACATTTCTGCTAACACAGGTTATTTGTACAGTGTTAATAACTTCAAGTTAAATTACTATGGTGCTGATGGTGACAAGCCTATTGGCGTTTTCCAATATACCTCATTGTTGTGGCTGTTTTCAGCTAGCATCACTACAGAACCTTTAATGTTCTCATATCACACCACTGTATAACAATTCTGTGTCACATTTGAATGGATCAAGCAACTTGCACTGTTTATCACTTAATCATGGCAGAAGCGCAGCGCATGTTCGTCAGAGTTGTGCGGGTGACTGATGCCGCTCTGCTTTGACGCGCGGCTGGCGGATGCATCGGGGAGCGCTGCTTCATGCTTTTGGAGTAATTGCTTTATGCGGTTTTGCATGCGCTGTAATTAAAAAACAGCGCCTAATATCGGGGAGCTCTCTATCGTTTCAGCGATTGGCCCACTACTTGAATGGAATGTTCCAGTGCCCCCAATGGCCAGGCAATTGCGGGCCCCCCAGACCTATGGGCCCTATGCACTCTATCACCCTTTTCCCCCCACTAACGACACCCCTGTGCTTGATCATAATCCTTGTAGATAAATGAGGATTTAGATCTAGAACAAATGGAGTCTCTTCTGCTCACTAAGATTTATTTAATCAAAAATATACACTGTAAAAAGTGATAAGTTGACTTAACTTAAAAAAATTGAGGAAACCCGTTGCCTTAAAATTATTAAGTAAATAATAATTTTTTTTTTAAAAAGTTAAGAGAACTTGACAATTCACTTAACTTATTTTTTTAATGATCATTTACTTAAAAATTTTAAGGCAAGGGGTTTCCTCAATTTTTTTTAAGTTAAGTCAACTTATCACTTTTTACAGTGCAAAAATGGCTTTTTTCTAGTTGAATACATTTTAAAACGTAATTTATTGCTTTATTCACAGCTGAATTTTCAGCATCATTACTCCAGTCTTCAGTGTCACATGATCCTTCAGAAATCATTCTAATATGCTGATTTGCTAATCAAGACGCACCAATACTAAATTTATCCACCGTAACTAAAAACCGATAACTGATTATTCAGAATGATATCTGCAGAAACAGATACCGATAATCCCAACTAATGCTGTAAACTATACAGGGAACCCTTTGATTTGTTACATTACTATAATGTCAGAGGTTACAAATAACAACAGATCCAAAACTAGTCAACTGCTATTCATTTTCAGACATAATAATCATACACAAAACCAAAATGTTTGTAAACAACTCAATTTCACATAAGATAGTTTCATAAAAACTTGTCTTCATGACTGATTTATTCAAACATGCATATATAATTAGATGTAAATATGCTCCCTCTAGTGTTTTTATAGCTAACTAACAAACTGTGAACACTGCACTGTAAAAATAAATTCTGTAAATTTACGGTAAAAAAAACGGCAGCTGTGGTTGCTGGAATTTGTAATGCACTAATAACCACCAAATGCAGGTGGTGATGAGAAAGTCACATGATGAACCAAAGCCCATCGCAAGCATCTTTTAAATAATAACATATATAGAAGGTGCACAGTGTCATTCACACAAACACTAAACACCATCATGGTGAGACTCATCAAAAATGAAATATGCAATAAACATTAATGTAACAACATTAGATGCAACATACAACCCTAATAAACATAACTGATAAGAAAAAACTAAGAAGAAACAGTTATTTCAAAGAAAAAACATCTAATTTGAAATGCAACGCAGGGAATTTTGGGAACGTCAATTTATGGGTTTTCCCTGTAAATCTTACATTCTTTTTCACTTCCAAAAACAGTATTTCACCGTAAAATTGTCTGAAATGTCTATTACAGTTTTTCACCGTATATATTAGGGGAACTTACCGTTAACAATTTAAAAGGTTTTTACTGTAGCATTTTCACAGTTTTTTACCGTTAAAATCATGGTCATTTTTTACAGTGTGGATAACTTTCCTGAGGTAAATGGAACATTGATAGACACTGATTACAAACTGTTTTACTGACACCTTCCCATGGTTATATCTCTGATTGATTGATTACAAGAGACGTGATGCATTTCAGTAAGTTGTACTACATCTTTCAACATCTTCTGAAGTTTATTCATGTTTATCGGCCGATGCCGATTATTAGCCGATATATCAGGGCATCTCTAGTTAAAACAGCTGTGCTGCTTCATATTTTTGTGGAAACATTTTATTTTTCAGGATTCTTTGATGAATAGAACAGGATTTATTTGAAATAGAAAGCTTTACTGTCATTTTTGATCAATTTAATGCATCCTTACTGAACAAAATTATTTATATCTTTCAAAAAAAATAGTTTATACGTACACATATGTGTGATACAATCAGAATGCAGTTCACAACCATTGCAGCATTGTGCAAGTGGTGTAATATGTACATTACTTTGGCTGAGCGTGAACGCCTGCAGTAGTGCATTGCATATACACTCCGTTCCAGGCCTAAAGAGGGATTGCCGCGTCTCTCAACACGCCGTTTCCTACGCCTGTGTTTCAGAGCTGACAAATGAGACTTCAAGCTGGATAAATAAACAGTCCCACTAGACCTGGAAGGGAAATTGGGTCGGAAAAAATGAATCATTGAGAGTTATGATAGTGAGAGAGAAGCCCTCCCTGACTGCAGAATGATGACAAAATATTTAATCAACGGCTGTTAAATCATCAGTCCATCTGAAAGCACCAGCACACAACGAGCAGAGGTTACCACAGCGCTTCGGCAAACATTTACAGCTCAAAAAGAGTCAAAGAGCCGCAGCTGCACCAGACACAATCTCAATTGGCATTAATAAAGAGGACATTTGGGGTGAAAGGATTTTCATATCACAAAAACGAGTCCTTCGGTACTTTGGAGGCAGCGTCAGATTAATGCTTTTCTCATTAGATAATAATCTTTCTGTCTCGGGAACACGTTTAATCTTATTCACCTCTGAGACGCGATTAGGTCATTCATCAGTGCAAACTCTCCATCCATTCACACCTGAATGACGCAGCTTTCTTCCAACATATTAAACATCCTGCGGGCGTCGGGACCAAATGAATAGGAAAAGGGGTTGCGTTTCTTAGCGGGAGGTCAATAAACTGTGACTACACACTTGTGGCATGAGAATGGAAAACCTTTAGAGAATTTATTTCCAGAGTGACTTCTCATTTGTACTTCATGATAAGCCACAGACCAATATGAAGATCCCTATTGTGCATCGACTGAAAGGGTTTGATAGTAACAGCTACGTGAATAGAGATGCACAGTATGCCAATGACAGTAACTGCAATGAGGAACAGAATGAATCATAATAGAAGTAAGCAGGTGGTGCACAAAGTTTTAATACACTCTAAAGGAAATATGAAGAAATATGCAGGTGATAGGTAATAGTGCATCGTGTCAACAAATGAACAAAGATGAGTTATTAATTTACTCTGAGAAGGAGCTCGTACTGTGGGCCCAATGAGGAAATTACTGTGCTTGGACATTATTTGCATACAGACTACAGGCAAATGGGTTATTTGTGGGTTTGGACAAAACTCACAACACAGCGGTTGGGATTCAAAGAAAATGCAAAGAAATTCATATAACTGTATTTTTTAACTAGACAAACTTTGAAGGTTTGAAGGCCTTACAGACAGAGAGAGCAACAGAACTTGAGAGACACAATGATAGAAGCTGAAAACAACAGAAGAATTGAAAGTGAGAATGATATAATGACAACAATAGAATGTATGAAAGAACGTCTGAACTTGAGATGAATAGAACAATGGATAGAATGGAATGGAGTTAGAACAAACTAACTAATGATTGATAGAATAATGACAGAACAACTGACAGAATGACAGAAAGATGGATAGATGGATGGATGGATGGAATGAACAACTAAGAAGGATGGATGGAATAACAGAACAATAGATGGATGGATGGATGGAATGACTAAGAAGGATGGATGGAACAACTGAGAACAATAGATGGATGGATGGATGTAACGGCTGAGAACAATGGATAGATGGATGGAATGAGAAGGATGGATGGAACAACTGAGAAGGAGGGATGGATGGATGGAATGACTGAGAACTATGGATGGCAAAACTGAGAACTATGGACAGATGGAATGAATGAGAAGGATGGATGGGCAGACAGAATGACTAATAGAATGATAGATGAATGGATAGATGGATGGATTGATAGACGGACTGATAAAAGATGCATAGATGGATAGATGATAGACAGATAGAATGACTGATAGAACAATGGACAGACAGACAGACAGACAGACAGACAGATAGATAGACAGATAGATTTCACAAGAAAATAAAGCAAAAGCATGCACATACAAACAGATTCTAATCTAATAACTGAACTAAAAACAGACCACGATGCAATGACCCCAAGCCACGCATAATCAGAGGAGAGCAGTACAAAACAACACACACACACACACACACACACACACACACTCAAGTCTTTCAAGATCAGTACTCTCCAGCAGTGAATGTGTTTTTCTCTCATTGCCCACACACACGCACACACACACACACACACACACACACACACACACTGAAAGACCGGCGCTCTTGAAAGCCTCTGTTTAACACGTGTCTAATGCATTCTATCTGTTAGTCTTTTTTCTGCTGTAGCGCAATGCAATGTGTCCCCACTGCAGCGGCTGATAAGACATGAAGAAAGTGAGGCTTGGATCACGTCCCAGTTGTTGTGAAATTATGTT
The DNA here is from genome assembly GCA_036784905.1 of Acrossocheilus fasciatus. Lineage (NCBI taxonomy): Eukaryota > Metazoa > Chordata > Actinopteri > Cypriniformes > Cyprinidae > Acrossocheilus > Acrossocheilus fasciatus. Next base: position 5,033,269 of record CM071947.1, read on the forward strand.
CCTTTCTTTCTGGCTTTCGTCGGTTCATTCATTCCCTCCTCCTGCCTTTATTTTATGCGTGCGAGTGTCGCTCCGTGCAGGAAGCATTTCACGCTGTATTTTATTCTATTTGCGAGGGAGAGTGTCACACACACACACACAACACAGGGGTGTTTGTGTTCTCTACCCTCTCCAATCAGAAGCGCCAGACATCTTTGATTACAGCAGGGCTGAAATTGCTGTTTACCGGGGCATCAGGACCAGACTTTCCTCTGATTTCAGAGCTTTCATTTTTCTGAGGAACTGTGTGATTTCAGCAGATAACCTCCCTCTCAGGCTATGAACAGCTCATCAGCCTCTGACTGTCTGTTCTGCTCCAACTATTATCTATTCCTTTGAAAAGAACAACGGTTTCTGGACATAATGCACGGCTTGAACGGATAAACATTTCCTAATATGTTATTCACGCCGATGTCTGCTCGATAAGCGTCCGGCTTGGTTATGTCTGACACATTCGCAGATTATACTATCAATTCAGATCCTCTTATATAAAGCTGACAGATTTTGACATTTGGAAATATCTGGTGCATCACACATTGTCTAGACTTGCACAGCTAGCAATTGCGTCCCAAACACATTGCTTTATCAAGTTTAGCTGGTGACCAGCACCACTGCACCACTAACCAGCCTAAACAAACCTGGACTAGACTAGTCATCAAGACAGTTCTTCTAGTTATAGTAACTACATTTTCTGATACTCAAAGCCCCATAAAATCAGAATTTAGGTTGTTATGGCTTTTCAGTCACAGCCTCTTAACTTCGAATCTAGTAACATGCTAGTGAAACACCTTGGTAAAGTGAAGAAACGCAAAAGAATCAATAAAATCTGTTGTCAATGTTCAAGGTTTAGCTGTAGGCCAAAAAGGTCCATAATACTTACAGAGAGTGATTCATATAAATAAGCAATATTTTTTAAATGAAAATAAACAAATAAATAAATAAACATTGATGTTTAATGGTTAAATGGTTAGCATGGGCCAAAAAGATCTAATATTTATAGAGAGGTATCCATAAAAAAAACCAATACATAAATAAATAATAACAAAAAATAAAACTGACAAAAACTAAAGGTGCCAGTGTTCAAGGTTTAGCCAAAAAACATTTAATACTTGTAGAGTATCTGGTTAGCAGGTGCAACATACATAATACTTGTAGACAGTTATCCATATACTATAAATGAACTATAAATAATAATAATAAAAATAAATACAATTCAGTTCATTTAAAACATTTAGCAGATGCTTTCATCTAAAGCGACTTTCAAAAGAGGAACAAAAGAAAAAAAATAATAAAATGAATAAAAATAATCAAATAAAGTTAAATATATATAAAAAAATCAGCTGGTTCATGGATCTCTGAAAGTACAGTACACTTCTATGGTTCCCATGAGCAAAGATAGCAGATTTCCAATCACGTAGATCTTACAGCAGCTGAGCAACTGTCTCTGAGATGAATGAGAATACTAACGAACGGCTTTCTCCAGGTTTTACAGACGTCCTTGATGTACAGTAGACAGTAGACATCAAGAGCTCTCATCTGAGGAGAAACCACATTAACCCACTCAAACAACAATAAATAAACAATAAAATCCCTCCATCATCTTACTTTCTTTGCTGTTTGTTGGTGCAGAAACGCAGCCAGCTGAAGTTTAATCTCTCTCAGGAAAACACGACAATCTAGATGGTTCCTCTGAAAATAAAAGAGAATCAGCATAAGAATCAGTGATTTCAGTCATTAGTGATCAACATTGTGAATGAACAGTTTGTTTGTCTAAACTGAGACTCATTTCAGCATTTCTACACACGAGCATATAACATTCAAAGCATCTCGTACTTCCTGCATCCAGCCAATTACAAACAACGGAGCTATTTGATTTTGAAAGCAGTCACACAGGACGTGGTAAATAGGCATGGTAAATTCATTCTGCTCTCAAACGCTGCAGTGGTCCACCAGTAGTTAGCATTCTGATACTCATTTAGCTGTTAATAGGTAGAGGTGGGAAAGATCGCGTTCAGATCAGCACATCCAAAAGCAGCTTTCATCCACACAGGGTTTTTTTTCTCACACAACGACTCACAGAGACGGTTAGTGCCATTCAGACGCCCACAGGCAGGAAGACAACTCCAATTAGATCCGTTTAATTACTTAATTATTTCTCCTTAGACCGGAATGAGACTTAATTGAGACGAGAGAAACAAAACCTCAGTAAGCCATCTCCTCTAGACAGACTAAAACCATAACAAAAAGTTTTTTTTTTATTTTTCGGAATCGGCCGATAAAGGTTTATAATGTACTTATAACATTAAGATACTTGCGTTTCTGAATAAATAATGTTATAAAATCACGAGTCTGTTTTGATTTAAAGGTCAGAAGCTATAGCTTACTTGAATAAAAATCACAAACATGACACTTGTAAATGAGGTAATGTAATATATACAGATTTATTCATATGCTTTAGAGGATCTATTAATGTTAAATCCACAAATAAAATTTTAAGGTTTCAACTGCATCTGATTGATTTTATTATAGGCATTTTCAAGTCTTTCAACGTACTCTCATTAACAAAATAACTTTAATAATGTTTATTAGTTCTAACAAAAAGGTTTTTGCTCAAAACTAACCAAAATTAAAAAAGAGAGACTTGGTGTTGTTTCAAAACAAAGGGAAATATATTTCGGTATCGGTATCGGTTATCAGGCAAAATGATTTGAAAAATATCGGCATAAAATAACTTTAATAATGTTTATTAGTTCTAACAAAAAAGTTTTTGCTCAAAACTAACCAAAGTTTCAAAAAGAGAGACTTGGTGTTGTTTCAAAACAAAGGGAAATATATTTCATTACCGGCATCGGTTATCAGGCAAAATGATTTGAAAAATATCGGAATACTGGATATCGGCAAAAATCGAATATGACAGAGAGAGAATGAGAATGAGCTTTATTGACAGGTATGTTTACACATACAAAGAATTTGTTATAGTGACAGTGCAACCACAGTGCAACAGAATGACAGCGACAGGACAGGACACAGATAATAAAAAGAATAATATACAAAATAGACAATGCACAAAATAACAAAAATATGTGCATCCCTAATAATAACGTCTCCTCCTCCTGAAAAATTCATCTTCTGTTCTCTCTCATCAAAACCCACACACATATTTGTTTAGAGCTGTTTTGGACTGTTTTGGCTTGTAGCTAAACGGTGCTTGGTCTGTGCAGATTTCTCTTCTGATTCAGACCAGATGACATTTTCTCTGCAGGAAGCGTTATTATGGATGCGTATTTTAGCCAGAAGCAATGGTTTGGCTAAAATATGATGAATTATGGCATCAGAATTACAGTGCTGTAGGTTGCGGCCCTTCAGAGCAGCTGCCATGCAGTTCATATCCCGATGAGAATTACCTGAGTCATTCCAGTCTCTCTCTCACACAAGCGCTGGGGAATAAAGGTATTGTGGAGGCTGATCCCAGCATGCAAGTCTTGACACAGGCGCATCAGTCGCGCATTGACTGGCAAACAGTCACTTTAAGAGCTCCAGAGAAGAATTGATCTATTTATCCCGGCGAAAACCCCTGGAGGAGCCGGCAAAGCAGCCTGGGCTACTCATGTGTAACAAATTGCATCCAGCAGCAGCACCTCTGTGAGCCGCCGCCGCTTCGGAGAGAGCAGCACGAATCCCCACAGGACGCGCGAATCAAATCAGCATTCAGCCAGAAGTGAAAGTGACCACAGCCACCTAAATGAAGCATCTTTACTCCACTGACTCATGCGGTAACAGCTTGAGACCATTTCTCTAAAAGTTTCAAGACGAGTAAACTAGCATGCTGATAAATCAAGATAGAGCTGTCAGACGGGCCACAGATCTACTACAAAGTGAGCCGTTCATACTATAAACATTATTAGTGGATATAGAAAAATTGTCATCAGCAGTTGGGTAATGGATAGGGCTGTCAAATCGATTAATCGCGATTAATCACAACTAAAATAAAATGTTTACATAATATATGTGTGTGTGTGTACTGTATCTATTTATATATATAGTGCTGGGAAATGATTCATCGCGATTAATCGCATCCAAAATAAACATTTTTGTGTACATAATATATGTGTGTGTACTGTATCTATTTATTATGTATACATAAAGACACACACATACAGTATATATGTAGAAAACATTTACATGTATATATTTATATTAATATAACTGATATTATATATAAATATATTTAATACATAAACATAACATATTTTTCTTAAATATATACTCTATGTGTGTGTATTTATATAAACATAATAAACATGCACAGTACAAACACATATATTATGTACACAAAAACTTTTATTTTGGATAATCGCAATTAATTTTTGTCCAGCACTAACTAACTAACTAACTAACTAACTAACTAACTAACTAACTAACTAACTAACTAACTAACTATCCATCCATCCATCCATCCATCCACCTATTTATCTCACACACACATATATTTTACATATTGTTTACATTTTTTTTTTTTTTTTAACATATACACAGACTTTTATTTTGGATGTGATTAATCGCAATTAATTGATTTGATAATTGATTAATTGATTTTATCTACAAGATAAAAATATAGCTAAATAAACATACAACAACATACATCACTCCCATTATAATCAACAAGTTTGCACAACTTCCACACATTGCTTTGGTTGCTGCTCAAAAAAACGATGATAAGCTGACAAATAGCTACTCGCCTGCGGCAAAAACACATCAATGAGTGTAAAGTCCTGTATAGACACCACTCCAGTTCTGCTGGAGAACGTGCTTAAAATCATCTGACGGTGAGGATGAAAGCGACGCCACACTTTCCATAAAAAATAACATTGCAATGTAATGAGTTGTTAAAAGTAATTTTCCCAAGCAATGAGTTTCAGGCATCGCAGCTCAATAAACAGCTGAAGTCTGAGTAAGGACTCATCACTGCTGCGTTGATTGACGTAGCAGTGATGAGTTTCCCTAGGGTTTCTAGTAAATTTTGGAGAAGCAGTTGTCCAACTTTACTGATGCCTGTGAACGATGCATACGACTCTAACTGACTGAACGTACGTTAACAAAAAAAGCAGCTCGTCTGAGACCTCTTGGACTGACTTGTCAATCACAGACTCAAAAACACTACAAACAAGTTTAGCTGAGTATTTATCATCTAAGAGACAACAGCACTTATTTCAACACAAATTATGGCTATGTATAAAAACAGCAGCTCATGTGACCAGTGCAAGCTGTGAATCACAATTGCGAAAAACTTTAATATGCACCAACAAATATTAGGTATAAAAAAAAAAAAAAAACGTAATTTGATTTAACTATTTTTAATGATACTAAGATAAATATGGCAACTAACTGAAATTAATACGTTTAAGATAAAGTTCATAAAAGCACGTAATTACTAAAACTAAAATAAATGTTACATTTTTAAAATACTAAAATTACTAAAAATGAAATAAAAAAATTGAAGACAAATAAATAGATAAATATAATAAATTAAATCACATGACAAAATTACTTAAAGTTAAACAAATGAAAATGAAAACTGCATATGGGAAAATAAAATCTAAATTCAAAATATTAATAAAAACTATAATATTATATAAATAATACTAAAATAATACTGAAACATAAACAAACTTTACTGAACATAAATTTTGTTTAAAAAAAAAACTTGTTTTAATTCAAATAGCAAAGCAACATTTCTCAATTTCCTTTAGCTTAATTTACCAATGACAAAATGCCAAAAAAAAAAAAAAAAAAAAAAAAAAAAAAATCCTAAAATTCAAAAATGAAAAGAAAACAGAAAATATAAAAATTAAAAAGTAATATAAAAAATGTAAGTAGTAGTATATTTTTTTATTTAATGCCATGTCAGCACCTTAGGCTATTTTCATGGCAAAAAAACTATTTAAAAAAATACAAGTATAACAAATACAATAAAAACCAGCAAACAAACACAAGTTATATTACACAAGATGTTTTACATTACATATGATAAAAATTCTAAAACTTTTTCTGGCAAAATTATACTAAACTCTTTAAGTGAGTTCACTTCATAAAAGAGTTTTCTACATACATTAAAAGCTGGACAGTCCAATAAAATATGTTTGACAGAAAGGGGAATCTAGCAAAACATTGCTAGACATTGCATTGAGTAGGGTCTTCACCTTTAACCAAAAATGCATGAGTCAGTCTTGTATGACCTATGCGACATCTGGTAAATACCACTCGATCAAATCTAGTTTTAAAAGAGAAGTTTGAAATTTCCGGATGTATTTCATGTAATTTATTATTTGTACATGCATCCCTCTCTTCTTGCCACTTATTTAATATATAATAATTAATAATAGGTCTGATCTCTGAGGGAGGAATTTAATAAAAAATGTCAAAAGTAATGCAAAATATTAATAAAAATTACAATAGTTTATTAATGATATTAAATTCACTGACACAAAACCCCTCATGCACTTCAGCATCAATTTTGCACGAGATTGGCCTCTAGTGTAAATCATTAACATCACATAATTAAAACCTCATATAATGATAATCCAGAACTATCAGTAAGAGCACATAATGAAGCTCATTACATGATGTTATTAACATTTAAACTCACACAGGTGCAGCAGAGAAACAAAGAGGCTGAGGTGAGAGGAATGATAAAATCACTTAGACAAACAGAAATATTTTAGGGGAAAAAATTCTTAACTCATTTTTATTTTCTAATTAATTATTACAAAATTATTTACACTAAAGTTAAAATGAAAAGTGTAACTTGCTAAAATAATACTAAAATGTGGGGGTGACGGATTCAGTCGGATCTCTACTCCAAGCAAAAGCCATATATTTCACACAGAAAAGATGGTACCTTCATATTACAACAAGGTTTTTCTCGGTTACTTTGTGATAAATGAGAGGACGTCGTACAGTCTCAAAATTTCTGAAATTACAAGCTCTAAAGATTACATTTGGTGTTATTGAAGCCGGGCCGAGCGTTTGTGGCACTGATATTAACGGCGTGTTCTGCTCTCGGTGTTGGATGACCGTGCGTTCAGCTCCACTGCCATACGACTCATAAACAATTGATCACAGCAGCACGGATGGATATAACAGCACAACGCTTACAGTGAGCAACTATTGTACTTTTATTCTTCTGCAAATAATTCAGCTAAACATACTGACTCCATTCACTTATGTAGCTTTAATGATTTCTACTTCCAATAACCCACAAGTAATCCACACCACTCCAGTCCATCAATTAACATCTTATGAAGTGAAAAGCTGTGTGTTTGTAAGAAAAAAATCCATCATTAAGACGTTTTAACTTCAATCCATTACCTCTGGCCAAAATACAAGTCCATAATCCATAATAACGCTTCCTCCAGTGAAAGAAGTCAATCTCCCACATATTTGTTTGGAGCTGTTTTGTCTTGTAAACAGTGCTTGATCTGTGCAGATTTCTCTCCTGATTCAGACTAGACTGTTTTCCCCCTGGAGGAAGCATTATTATGGATTATGGACTCATGTGAGTGGTGTGGATCACTTGTGGATTATTGTGATGTTTTTATCAGCTGTTTGGACTCTCATTCTGACGGCACCCATTCACTGCAGAGGATCCATTGCTGAGTAAGTGATGAATGCTACATTTCTCCAAATCTGCTGAAGAAACAAACTCATCTACGTCTTGGATGGTCTGAGGGTGAGCACATTTTCATCAAATGCTCATTTTTAGTTTAACTATTCCTTTAACATGGCAGAATAGTTTAGTGTTTAATGTGTATTTCTTTACAAAATGCCTTAAAAAGTGTCAAACAACATGAAAAGATATTTTTCTAACAATCTTTCTTCCCACTGCGGCTTTATTTTGCGAGGCTGCAGGTCTAATGATTATGGCAGCATCTCGCTGGGCGATGCTTTTCTCAATTATTAGCACATTAATGACGGACCTCTGCATCAACAAGTGTTACTCAGTTATTCAGGCCTCTCGTGGATGGCTCGATTGTTTTAAGCTAAGCTCCTGTTTATTTTTTGAGGCTGTTTTTCTCAGTGCCCTGAGAGCGCTTTATGAGACAAAGAACACAATAGAACAACGCATTCAGACTAAACACTCACCTGAGGGACGCGTCATTATCACAGCGCGTTTCCCACTCAAACTGCACTCATTGTGAAAGCTGCTTTTCTTTAGTTAGTCCTGGATAAAGGAGAAGGATTTTATTTTCAAAGCACAATGAGAGTAAAAAAAATAAGAGTGAAGTTAAGAAAAAAAAAAAACAAACACTGAAATTCCCTGAATTCTGAAAAAAAAAACCCACTTGAGATCCATTACAAAAAATGGACTGAGGTGGAACCACTTTTTTGTGAAGATAATAATATACACAAAATAATAATATATTACATACCACGAAACATAATAATTACCATCCCAGTGTATTTAGAATACCATGTCTGTAAAAAAAATATATATATATATAAATAGAACATAAATAAAATAGTGTCAATAAAAATTAACTAAATTTATTTAAAAGGTTTAGGTTTATTTATTAGGTTTAGTGTACAGAGTACAAGTACTGAGAAATTGACAATGAAGCCGAATCTAATCTAATTTAAAAAATAAAATACATTTCAAAAGTTTTCAGATTTAAATATTTTATAGTTTTGATCTGCTGTAAAACATTACATACATGTCTCTCAGTGATTACAAAAGATTTTAATTCAGAATTATTTGTTAATGAATCAAACCAATTTGTGTAATGGTTTGAACAATTCATTCAAAAGAACTAATTCAAACCAACCAATTCAAAAGATCAGATTTAAACAAGCGTAGCACTGTGGAATATCAAATAATAAAATAATAATAATAATAATAATAATAATAAGACCTCTCTGTCAAGCTCCTGAAGTTTGCAGACGACACCACACTTGTCGGCCTCATTCAGAACGGTGACGAGTCTGCTTACAGACAGGAGGTTAAAGAGCTGGCTGTCTGGTGCAGTCTTAACAGCCTGGAGCTCAACACACTCAAAACAGTGGAGATGATCGTGGACTTCAGGAGAAACCCCCCTGCTCGCCCCGCATTCACCATCATGGACAGCACTGTGTCTACAGTGGAGTCATTCAGATTCCTGGGCACCACCATCTCCCAGGACCTGAAGTGGGACACTCACATAGACTCTATTGTTAAAAAGGCCCAGCAGAGGTTGTACTTCCTTCGCCAGCTGAGGAAGTTCAACCTGCCACAGGAGCTGCTGAAACAGTTCTACTCCACCATCATTGAATCCATCCTCTGCACTTCAATAACTGTCTGGTTCAGCTCAGCTACCAAATCTGACCTCAGAAGACTACCGAGGGTAGTCCGGACTGCTGAGCGAATCATTGCACTCTCCAAGTACTGTACTCATCCAGAGTAAGAAAAAGGGCTGGAAAATCACTCTGGACCCCTCACATCCAGCACACTCCCTCTTTGAACTGCTGCCGTCTGGTCGACGCTACAGAGCTCTGAGCACCAGAACGGCCAGGCACAGGAACGATTTCTTTCCTCAGGCAATCCTTCTCATGAACACCTGACAATAATTGTGGAACACACACTATTTATACACTTATTTATCTAATGCACATACTTAGTCTACATTTCAGTTTGCACAAAATATACCTGTACATTCAACTGTCAATTTGTATATTTTCATTCCTTATTTACTTGTTCTATTTTTTAATGCGTCTTTTTGTTTTTATCTGTATTTTTTGTTCTGTCGCTGTCGTTCTGTTGCACTGTGGAAGCTTCTGTCACAAAAACAAATTCGTCGTATGTGTAAACATACCTGGCAATAAAGCTCATTCTGATTCTAATAAAAAATAAAAAAGCATGGAGTCGTGGTGGTTTTGGGTTGAAAATAGTTTGGCTTGCCAGACACACAGAGAACAAGTGTCATTCTCCGACGGGTGTGAAAATTCACAACTCTTAAGAATCAGCCAAGAATATTTATCCCACCTAATTACCATCTCGTTTCTAGTTGGTTCTCTGGCAGTGTTGAGGACCATCTGTTTGGATTGGGAGGTCAACGTCTAACTGATTATACTCTCACTTTTGGGGAAGGAGTGCTTGCAGCTCTCACTGCGTCCTCAGACGCCAAACAGCCTGTCCAAATTACCATAATTCCCAACATTCAAATGCTATGCAAATGATTAGTGAGTGTTGGCAGCACGTCATCATTTGCACCTACGAGGCAAGGTTAAAGGCATCATATATGTGTTGATAAATAATCAGTAAATCACTTAACCAACACGTCTGTACAATGATTGTTGTAATCATGAAAAGAGCAGCTAAATATGGAGTGAGATAATTAAAGGCTTTCATACAAAACATAGGCTTTGAAATGCAATCGGATACACTGCATTTCACTGTATTTAACACATTACAGTACTTACTTAAACATCTGCTGAACACTCTTACTGAAGAGTACCATGGTACTAAAATACTATTAATAGTATTTTCATCACACTTTAGCTTAGCTAAAGTCATTGTTTGCTTAAAAAAAAAATAAGTATTTTAGTAACACCAAATTTGAATATGCAAATGAGATCTGTGTGCATCTGTTGAGAGGAAGATTTTCAAGTAGGGATGAATAAAATTTAGGTAAATTTTTCCCACCCAAACCATTTTTTTTTTTTTTTACATTTTTTATAGTAGTGCTATTTTATCGTTTAGGTAGGGTACTATTATACTTTTTTATTAATATTTGTATTTTTTTTTATTTTTATATTATTTTTAATTGTATATATTTATAATTTTATATTTTTCTCATTTTAGTTAAAAGTTTTATTTTGTTTATTTTTTAATGTCTGTATTTTTTTAAATACATTTTTTAGGGATTTTAGTACATCAAGTTAAACTAAACTAAAACAAATGTTGCCCTGGCAGCTAGCTGGAAAAAAACAACTACTTTTTAATATATTTTAATATAGTTAACTTTTTTTTTTTCAAGTAACGAAAATGTTTTTTATTCTTTTAGTTTTAGTTTAATTTACTTGTATTAAACCTGATTTATTGTTCATAAGTTGCTGGTTTATAGCTCATTATTAACTTTGTCTATTATTAACTATGTCATACAGTCGAGTATAACTTTACAATAAGGTTCCATTAGTTAACATTAATTTATGCATTAACTAACACAAACTAACGTTTGTTAATGTTGTTATTAAAAATGAACTCTTCATTGTTATTTCACATCAGCTTAGGTCAATGAAATGATATTAACAGATACAACTTTTAATCATGTATCAGTGCAAAATGAAACCTTATTATCAAGAGCTACTGTATATGGTCTATAATAAAATGAATGTGAACAGCAGATCAGATCATTTGCTTTTGGAAAAATATGACTAGGAAAAAAAAAATCTGCTCAACTGGAGACAAAGATTTCCATTTGCTCTCCATTTAATCTCAATAAGAAACAGTTGAGAGAGTAAAGAGGTGGTACTGGTATGCCAAAATGGCATTGGTATGATGATAGTGTAAAAAAAAAAAAAAAAAAAAAGCATGATTTTTTTCTTCTTTATTTGGGAAACTCTACTGTGCTCTTAACTCCGTCAGACCTCATAACACAGAAACTCATTCAGTGACTGTAGCAACACGATAGCAAACCGCTATCAGAGTCACAGCAATGCTTCACCAGACCCCATGAGACTTAAAACTGATCATTTCAGCGGCACTTCCACATCTAATAAGAACAAACTTCCCTGAATCTGAGGATCAGGGCTCTGCTGGCTGGGATTGTGCTCCCTTGTGCTGCTGCGCTGGATAACAGATGATAACAGGGGTGAGGAGGTGGAAATAACATCACAGATCGCTTGTTATTGGCACAATACATCTGCTGTGCTTTAAGATGGACAAGTAAAGATGGCACAGCAGCACAAACAGTATAAATAACTGAAAAAAATATTATATATATTTCATCAACAAAATATAACAGTTCACTAAATATCTTTCCCTCCACCATAATTTGAAATGATCTGATTTACAGAAATTTTGATAAAATTTCTTCACTACATCCAGCCAAAAAGTTTAAGCTTAACTTGAAATTATGACTATAAATATATGACTATATTATAAGTACTATTGTACAGCTGAATGTACTTTTCAAATGAGTAACAACAACAACAACAACAACAACAATAATAATAATAATAATAATAATAATAATAATAATACTTTTCATTACAACATTACTTTTAAGTAATATCACAAATTTTTATTAAACTGTAAACTTTTGTTGTACGGCACAGTTTGTTAAAGTTGTTAAAGTTTCATTTATCTATTTTTTTAACACTGTTTTTGATAAATGTGTGAAATCATAAAATGCAGAGCCCCCCCCCCCCCCCCCCAAAAAAAAATATAAGGAATTTTAAACATAATTTATGAAAGAAATAAAACATTTCATAGAGCACTATTATTGTTACAATTTTAATGACTGTTTTATGAATTCACTTAATTAGGCACCCTTCAAATTCAATTCAATTCAATTAAAAAAAAATGATAATAACAGAAAAGATAATTTGGAGAAAAAAATAAAGGAGATTTCACAGGGCCCTAACTTTATAATAAGGTTAAATTAGTTAACTACATTAGTTAAGATGAACTAAACATGAACAGTACAACAGCACTTAATAATCTTGGTTACATTTACGTACACATTTTTCAAATCTAAATCTGTATCTGTTTACATTAGTTAAAGCCCTGTGAACATGAACAATGCACAATTGGATTTTTTTATTAACTACCATTAACAAAAGTTAATAAATATAAACCTATATTGCTCATGGTAAGTTCATGTTAACTAATGCAATAACTAATGTAAAGTGTTTTACAAAATGCAATTATGAAACTGGCTGGTTGGTGTTTTAATGTCAGCTTCCCTGGCTATTATTATTTTAAGTAACAAGTTGAAATAGCATAAAGGTGCAATTTAAAAACCTATTTGAGGCTTTTAAAAAAATATTTAGATTAAAAACGGTAATATGGATTAAGAGTTGACTGTTAAAAATGTATTTTAAAGTGTTCGTGGATTGATTTAATATACAGTACATAAAAAGCATATTAAATGCAAAGTGTCTGATGCTTCAAAAAATGTCAAAATATGAGTGAAAAATGAAAACAGAACTAAACCTAAAGCTGTCTTAAACTTTTTTTTTTTATGCTTGAAGATCCTTTTTCGTCTTTAAGCCATATGTAGGCTATGTGGGAACATACTGGAGTTTTTTTTTTTGTTTGTTTTTTTTTGGTCTATTTTTGAAACTTAACAGCTCTTGCTCACTCTCTGCTTCCTTTGTATGTCCAACCACAGCTTGGACGACGTGCTAAACGTCTCATTTGGCGATTCACAGAAAGTCACACGGGTTCGGAACGACACAAAGGTGAGTAGATGATGACAGTAGTTCATTTTGAGGTGAACTATCCCTTTAACTTGTCATAAAACCAGAGCTCTCAGATACAGCGAGAGTGATTTCATGTTTCATCGAGACGGATTGGGTTCACAGTTCAGCGCACAGCACATCTGAGCCTCAAGAGGGCCGAGAAACATCTTGCTAGCTTTCAGGGACAATTTGTCTGTCAGACAGAAGTTAGCAAATACTTTGAGCTAAAAAAAAGCAATTACCAGCCGTGCTGGAGAGTGGTCCACAAACACACGCATTTACAGCAGTTCCAAGACTCGTGCATTACCTCGTTAATTAGTTGTAGCTGTTAATTACAGTTGCTAAGAGCGTGTCCCGTAGCAACTGCGGAAAAACGGCCTGTTTATTTAAGTGTCTCTAATGCAGCCTAGCAGATAATTGTTCGTTAATATACGGGTTAGTGCATAAACACGCGACCCAGTCGCAACGTTGGCTAATTCCAATGACTTTTCGCCACGAAGTCACACAAGTATGAAGCGTGCATGGAAATAAGTACTCGACTATTGGAGAAGTGACAATTCATAAGTAAAAATCCGGGAAACACAATCGGATGTTGTGATGATAAACAAACGAGCGACGCCATTTAGAGGGCAGCGTGTGCTCGGCCTTTTAAAAACAGGAGAAGGCGGTGCGTATAATTACATATCTGAATATGGATTGCCTTTTCTTATGTGATAATTGGATTTACTCCGAAGTGGGTTTATTCCGGCCTACGTCGACAGCAAGCCATTTAGGAGAAATATGAATTGCTCAACCTACATGCGATTCTGAATAATCACGATTATTCAACGTTGTGAGCAAAACGCTTCTGACAGAATAAACATATAAGCAGGGGTTACGCTGGAGCGTAATTTACTTTTATAGACGTCTGTTTGCTTCCCAAACTGCTGCTTTTCAAGAGCATGACATGGAAAACGTTTTCGCATGCGTGTCGGAAAAAAACGCTCACAATTGTAAACTCCCACCCCGTGATCTATTCGTCCTGTGCCAAGAGCCGCCGGTCGAGCGGAGAGATCTCACTTATGCAAATATACACTCCTCTCGTCTAAAAGCAGCTGCTTTGAACTCAGCAAGGATGTGGGAAACGGTGCTTTAAGCGAAATGCCGGAGCGTTACAGTCCGCTGACTGGCGAATGAATCTGTGACTCTGCTGAAGTATTATCAACACTGAGCAGCAGTTTATCACACAGACACGCAGTAAACAGATGGACCACAAAGCTGGAAGAAAAGACCTTTCATACTCCGCATCTGACTGAAGAAATGGCTGTAAATTATTATTGATGCTGTTTGTTCAGTCTTCACTATTACTAGCGCTTGTGGTCATGTGATCCTGGTGTTACATTTATCCTAGATTTACATTAATTTAAAAAAAAAAACAACAACATTTAGAACAAACCACACAGGAATGCCCTAGCAACACCATGGCAACCAGCAAAAACTGAGAATTGCCTAGGGAAAATCATTAAAAACTCTCCCTAAATTAAGAATAATCAATCAAAATACTCTAAACTCCTGCACAGCAACACCCTGGCAACATCTTATAACATCCTTGCAAACACTGAGCAACACCTAGGAACAACCCATAATTAATTAACTAGCAAATGCATAGCAACAACTCTGGTGACATTTTGCAAAACCCTAACAGTCACAAAAAATAAGAATCACACAGAATACCTTACAACTGCATAGCAACACTCTGGCAACATGCTATAACATTCTAGCAACCACCTTGAATACTCTAAAAACTGCATAAAAATATAAACTTAAACAAATACAGTATTGTAGCAAATGCATAGCAACTATAACATCCTAGAAACCACTGAGCAACATCTAAGAACAACCCATAATCACCTAGCAACTGCATAGCAACATTCTTTAGCATCCTAGAAACCACCTAGAATACCATAGCGACTGCATAGCAACACACACATAGTATCTTACCAACCGCATAGCAACACCCAATGTTCTGTAACATCCACCTAGAATACCCAAACAACTGCAAAGCAATACAAACACAAATAAATACAGTACCTTAGCAACACCCTAGCAACATTCTATAATATCCTAGCAACCACCTAGAATACCCTATCAACTGCATAGCAACACATTAAAAAAGCATGGCAGTATATTTTGTGCAGATAAACATATTCTTCACAATCTGTATGAATCTACTGCAGGTCAAATAAAATAAACACAATCTCAGTATGTGAATAATGTGGCGTCGCTGATCATTTGCATGAACGTCGTGTAAATTAACGCCTGCAAACATGCACAGGGACTGTGTCATTCCTCACTGCGAAACATGACGTGTCACAGGACGCCCTCTGGAGCGTGAATGACCTGCAGGACGCTTGAACTCGCCCTCATTTCTCTCCTCATTAGAGAAATAAACTTGTCAAGCCCAAACTGAGAGGCACATTTGAGAATAAAGCAAACGGCTCAGACTGAGTGTTTGTGGAGGATGACGGCTTGAATGAGACAGTGGCTCGTTTACTGTTATTGGCTGCAGGCTGTTCTGATCGTCTGAATCATTACTCTGGTACGTACAGCACAATCTGACTGCAGCAGCTACCAACATCAGTGTCTGCAGAGTTCACAACCTGAATAATGCAAGAAAAAAAATTAACTGCAGGGGGTCGCTCTCTGTCTACAACCATCCAGAACGCCCTAGCAACTGCATAGCAACACCCTGGCAACATCCTATAACATCCTAGAGATCTCCTGAGCAATGCCCTAGCAACCACCAAGAAAATCCTAGCCTGAATAACGTAAGAAAGAGCCACAACAGATTGTTCTCTGTCACTAAAGCAACCATTGTGCAGTGCCGCAGCAACCACCCAAAATACCCTAACAACTGCATAGCAACACACTAAAAGAAAAACATATAGTACATTAGCAACTGCACAGCAATGCCCTGGCAACATGCTATAACATCCTAGCAATCACTGTGCAATGCTCTAACAATCACCCAGAATATCCTAGCAACTACATAGCAACACCATATAACATTCTGGGAACCACCCAGAATACCCCAACAACTGCACAGCAACACACTAATAGAAAAATGTACAGTGTCTTATCAACTGCATAGCAACACCTTGGCTACATACTATAGTATCCAAGCAACCACTGAGTAATGCCATCTAGAGAACCCTAACAACTGAATACCAACACCCTGACAACCACTGAGAAACTCCAGCAACTGCATAGTAATGGCCTGGCAACATTCTATCACACTCTAGCAACCATCCAAATCCAACCCAAACAACAGCACAGCAACACCCAGGCAACATCCTATAACCCCTTCAGAGTTGAATAACGCAAAAAAAAAAAAAAAAAACATCCTATAGCCTAATATGTTAGCAACCACTATGTACTGTCTTAATAATCACCCAGAATACCCTGACAATTACATAGCAACACCTTGGCAACATCTTATCCTTGCAACCAGCCAGAAAACCCAAATAACTGCATAGCAACACCCTGGCAACATAATCTAACTCCTCCAGAGTTCACAACCTGAATAATGCAAACAATAAAAAAAAAAAAAAAAAAAAAAAAACATCCTATAATATGCTAGCAAATACTGTGTAGTGTCCTAACAATCCCCCAGAATACCTTAGCAACTACATAGCAACACCCTGGCAACATCCTATCCTAGCAACCACCCAAAAAACCCAAGCAAATGCATAGCAACTAGGGTGAAAAAAATTCCAGTAAATTTTCAGTAACTTTGCAGAATTTTTGGAAACTTTTTCAAAAGGTTTATGGAAATTTACCAGAAATTGTCCACCCCTAATAGTAACACCCTGGCAACATACTATAGCTTCTTCAGAGTTCACAGCTTGAATAACGCATGAAAGCGCCGCAGCAGATCACTCTCTGTCCGATGTGGAAAATGTTGTTGGAGGTTCAGTCCTGACATGCGAATCACTTCTTAGCGCCTCATTTTTGACACGCGTCAGTTCAGGAGGAATGCAGGGATGCAGCACACGTCATGCTCTCACTACATTCACGTCAATCCTGGCGTGCTGGGCGTGTCACACCGTCCAGTCCACATCATCACTCGCAGGAAATGACACGCTGAATTCTAAACAGCAGTCAAATATTCCAGTGCAGTTTGACAGGAGTTAGTGTTGTGTGTTGTGTGTTACAGTGGAATAATGAGATGTGACATCTTGTTACATTGCTAACACTGAATATCATAGAACAATCCTCGACAACATAACTTTTCATTGGATTTTTCATAACACATATTTTGCATATTTCCTGAAATACTCTGATAGACAGTGATTTAAATGAGTTTTGAAATTTCTGACAGATAATGCCTTGGAGTTTATTTTAGATCTAATATGAAACACGATCACTGTCATACAAAATTGTATTTTAAGAATGTGTTTGCTTCAATAGGCCTGTGTCTGTGACTAAAGGAAAATGGGATGTGCTTTAATATTTCTGCTACAACTTTATAAATAACATGTTTATGCCGAAGTTTCTTTGATCACAAAGTTTTCACGAGTAAAAAAAAACACCTTGATCAACAGCAGCAAAGCTAAAACCCAACAGCTGAACTGAATTCCATTAAAAATGTTCACTTTAATTCAATTAAATTCGACACAGGTGATGCATTCTAGGAAATGAAGTGTTCTTCCACCCTGAGCCACAAAAGTTAATTTATTAAATATGATGAATATATCATCAACAAAAAAACGTATAGGGGACATTCCAAACACATATCTATCTATTGATTGTTCTGTTTATGTATCATTGTTCTATCATTCTATCTATCCTTCTGTCTGTCTAATAAATGATAAGAGATCATCCAAAGCATTTTAAACTTTCAAAGACTTTTCAAAACTTTCAAACACGGCCAAGTCAGCATTCAAAGTTTGTCTTTATAAATGCTGCCTTTCTAGTTCAAAGTTTATTTGAATTTCAATGCATTTTAACTCTACTTGTATTCAAATTCAAATTGCCATTCTTCATCCTGTTTGCAATTTCAATTTAAATGCAGGAACTGAATTGATATTTAAGGTATTCTCAATTAAATTATAAAATTATGTTAGTTTATATATAAAAAAAAAATTATAAAAAAAAAAACAATGAGTACAGATCCCTTCAATGCAAAAATATGCTTTTTGCCTGCAGAATAATGTAGTTAAGGCATCTACACTAATGCTCACTAGTGTGGTCCAATAGACACAAAACAGAGCACAATGCACACTTCCATTGCATTATCAATTGCAAGTAGCACAAATAGATGAAACAGTTTATGCCACTAGAAGCAAGTGCTTTCATAATATAGTACAACGTAACAGTTCACTTTACCAGATTAACATAAGTGTAGGGAAATCTGTGTTAAGCTGATGATACTGATACAGTATAGCACATATTTTTCATACGATTGAGAATATATGCCTTTAGAAGTGCCTGGAGAACAAACGATCACGCTTTAATACTTCTACCTGACCAGCACTTTTATCAATTTCAAGGACTTGGGAAAACAAAGGGAAACCCAGGACAATTGGTTATTGTATTTCTTGAAAGAAAAATGTAAAATTGCACAACCGCTAAGACTGTATGGAGAAAAACAATTTATAACTCCAAAACCAATTTAGGTTTCTATTAACGTTCCGGCGTCTGTTCTGTTCAAAAGTTGCTGTGTGGAAGAATTGCATTTTTGGTTTTTCTGCTGCTGGAATTTCCTGAAGCTCTCTCTAACCAGACTGATCGCTCAGAGAGATTCATGATTGTACCTGTTATCCAGTTCGAGTTGCCAAGACGGGTCAATTATCTGTTCCAGCCAGCTGGAAGGCACCAGAGCTGGTCAAGATGCTTGTTTGTGCTGTTCATGCTACATTTAGTTTGCTTATTACCCCTGAACAAACCTGGACTTGAGTGCATGAGGGTGATTTTCTTATGTACCTTCTTCTCAAACTTGCAAAAATGTAATAGAACCAAAACACCAAACAGAAATTTACTCTCCCTCTTAATCCTGCGACTTTCTGTGCGCTGTAGAGATAGTAAGGGACAATGCTGCTCTTTTTCATATGCACACGTGATAAATTCAATTAAAATTTTTGATCTACAGTATATACTCTATAGGGGATTTTCAGAGCAATGCAAAAAAAAAAAGTACCATTTTAAGGTTCCAAAAAGAACCTTTTAGCAAAAAGTTCTTAATAGAACCATTCTTTTTTTTTTTTTTTGGTTTAAGGACGATTTGGTAACACTTTACTTTAAGCCTTTACATGCAAATATTATAATGCATTTATAATATAATATTTAATTATAATATATGTACTTTTACAATTATTTATGTAAAGATATAATGCATTATAATGTACATTTTAAATACCAACTTGTTGGTATATATTATACATTATACATAAAGGCTCCAAGTCAAGTAGAATAATTTTAATATTCATTGAAATAAACACAAAAAAAGAACATCTCAAAGCTATCAAATATAACACTGGTAACAAATTTATGTTAGAAAAATGTTGTGGGAACATAACACTTGAACGCTTGAAGCGTTTCTAAAATATTTTTCTAAAACTTTCCATACAGCAGTTCATTTTGTTGTATGATTCACCCACAATAAAATGTTATCTGAATGTTAATTTTTAATATTCTAAGAACGTTAAAATGTTTTGTTGTGATTAGAACAATATTTAAAGGTTCCTAATACTTGTCTCACAACACTCTATTAACTTAATTTTTCACCCAAAACAAAATGTTATTTGAAAATGTATTTATTTTAAGAACGTTAAAATGTCCAGTTTTCTTGTCGTGATTAGAATGTTAAAGGTTCCCAAAATGTTCCTCATAATATTCTATTAACTTTATATTATATAATGTTATTTGAATGTTTATGTTTAATATTCTAAGAATGTTTTCTCAACATTGTGGACGTTACAAGAATTTTGTTCTAAGAATGTTTCTGCACAATGTTATTTGAACATTATTATATCAAATATTAACAAAGTTATAAGATCGTTCCATAAACATTACTTCAAGACTATACTTTTGCTCTGACGTTTATATAACCTCTAAAAACATTAGTGGAAGAAGTTGAGAGAATGTTCCCTGTTAGCTGGCAATATAGCACACAAGTCATAATGATAACTTTTATGGTAGCTTTACTGGACTTTTTTGTCCTTTTTGAGGACAGCATTCTTTCATTCTTTAAACAAGAAGGTCAGTCATACAGTTTAGAACGACATGAAGGTTAAAAAATCATGAAAGAACTGTCCATTTTGGGTGAACTATCCCTTTAATAAAGTGAAGTAAGAAATAGAGATGTTTTCAGACAGTGTCAGGCCGACTCTAACTTCATCATGTTCCAAGGACTCATAGATTTTCTCATTCACAGATCTGAGGCAGAATGCCAGGACGACGCAAAACACCATTAAACGTCACGCCAACGGCAGAGAAGAACTCTCGAAAAGGTCTTCCTAAAATGCAATGATCTATAGCGAAGCAAGGCCAAAATCTAAATTCCCAGCAGGTGTGCAGGAGCGCAGTCACATGAAACGCTTAGAAAATATGGTTTTGAGGAATAAGATTCAGCTCCTGGAGCATGTCTGCTTCTCGCCACAGTTATTGATCACACAAACGGGGAGGAAATGTCAGTGGTTTCATTGTCCTTCAGTTTAGTTTGGCCTTTGGTGTCAAATCCTATTAAAGAAAATCACAGCACTCTTGCTGTCTATCAAGTCGTCAAAATGCCACGGGTCTGAACGGCACCTATGGCTTCACATAGACAGAATTCAGTGCTTGCACTTTCTCCACTTAATGCTAAATGTGAATGTTTTTGCATTTCAAATGGCTCATAGACTGCTCTTTCAGTGCTCAAGTGACTTTATGGAGTTTAACCTTAGCTACGGTATCGTATTTGATTAGGGATTTCTAAGGTCTCTAAATAATCAACATGATCAAACTTTGTTGTTAAACCTGTCGCACACAATCTACTCCATTCCTTCTGTCATCTGATAGTTTAGAGTATTTATCAAGTAAAAAGTATTTTAGTATAATTTTAGTATAAACCTTCAGCTGGTGCTTTACGTGTCTTTTTACTGTCAAATCTTGATTTTCATCAAGTGAATGTAAGAATAACTGTAATAATATTTCCAGATACTGGACTGAAGCAGCTCAGCTTTACTTGATTCTCCATCAATCATTTTTTTAGGAAAATCAGCCTGTTTCAAATCTGATCATCATTCCTTTTGAGGAACGTTTGTTTCCAGAAGCTTTACTTTCACTGTTCTTCAGCGGAGAAATGATCTTCCCAAGCCTCCAAAACATCTCACATCTTCTGAGGAGCGATTATTTCTTCATCTCTCAAACATCTTTGGATTGCATTGCATTATGTTTGGATCATTTCAATCTTATCTTACTAATTCATATTATTGGAGATATAAAGTAATGATATTCTTTTATGTAAGTAGCTGCTATACTGTTATAAAAAGGCTCAATGATTTTACATTACAAGCATCAGAATTTCATCACTTTTTGTCTATATATATCAGCATCTGCACCAAATTACATATTTTTGTTCAGTTTGAGTCTCTGAATAAAACTCAGCTGTTGTTTCCCCCCCCCCACCATATTCTCACTGCATCAGAGTATATGAGCCATAAAAGCCTGATGTATCAAATATGATATTAAAAAAAAAAACATAACTTTTTTTTTACAGGTTTTTTTTCTAAAGGTTCAATAAACTCTTCCATTTAATATATATATATATATATATATATATATATATATATATATATATATATATATTATACAGTCCCTGCCCTCCAAAAGTATTGGAACAGTAAAGACAAAATTGCTCTGTTGGCTGTGGAGTTAAGACATTTGCAAATATGATTAAAAGATAAATATGACACAAAACTACAGAATGTCACATTTTATTATTAGCCGTTTCAACACATACATGTTTTACCAGCTAAGAAGTTCAGCACTTTTAGAGTTTCATCCCTCTATCTGATGTGAGCAGAAATATTGGAACAGTTGCCTCACGGGTCTTTCTAAGTGATCAGCTGTGTCCTGTTGCATTCATTCTTCAGATATTAAAAGCAGGGAATGTGTCGTATCAGTTATATCCATTACTTCCGCATTCTGAATCTTGCAATCGATGATGACACACACAAACCAGGATGAAGATGGGGAAGCTGACTTTGAGAGAAAAGCAAGCAATTTGGATGCTAAAAGAAAAGAGGAAGTCAAGTAGAGCTATAGCAAAAACAATGGTCAACCAACAACTACCTGATCGGCTGAGAAAACAACAGTAGTTGATGACAGACAAATAAAAAAAACTGTGAAAATGAACCCTAAAAGACGGGTCTGTAAAATCACCAACAACTTCCAGAAAGCTGGGGTGATACTCTGACAATCTACTGTCCTCAGGAGACTTTGACACAGAATTACAGACGCTACACAGCAAGATACAAACCTCTGACCAGCTCCAAAAATAGAAAGGCAAGATTAGAGTTTGCAAAAAAGCACAAAGGTGAGCCAGAAGAGTTTTGGAACTGTGTTTATGGACCGATGAGACAAAGATGAAACTTTATCTAAGTGATGGGAAAGCAAAAATTTGGAGAAAAAAAAGGGAAATGCAATGATCCCAAGCATACAGCCTCATCTGTAAAGTATGGTGGAGGTGGTGTCATGGCATGGGCATGCATGGCTGCCTCTGGAACAACTTTACTGATGACTTAATGTATGATGACAGTAGCAGAATGAATTTGGAAGGGTACAAAACCATTTTGCCTACCGATATTCAATAAAATGCCACCAGATTCGTTGGGAAGTACTTCATATTGCATCAGGACAGTGACCCAAAACACCCTGCCAGTTCAGTCAAGGAGTTTATAAGGGCAAAGAAATGGAAAGATGAATAGCCCAAGTCAATCTCCAGATTTAAATCTGATTGAAGATGAATTTCACCAGCTGAAGAGGAGAGTAAAGGCAGAAACTCTCCAAAACAAGCAACAATTGGAATTGGCTGCATTAAAGGCTGGGAAAGTATTTGAAAGGATGAGAGCAAGAGTCTGGTGATGTCTATGGGTCACAGACTCACTGCTGTGATTGTGCGCAAGTGATCTGCAACTAAATAATAGCTTTTAATCTTTTATATCTGCCTTATGTTCAACTGTCCCAATACTTATGCTCACATCAATGAGTGAGATGAACTCTAAAAGTGCTGTTCTTTTTATTTGGTAAAACATATATGTGTTGAAACGGCTAATAATAAAATGTGACATTCTGTAGTTTTGTCTCATATTCATCTTTTAATCATATTTGCAAATGTCTTAACTCCACAGCCAACAGAGCAATTTTGTCTTTACTGGTCCTATACTTATGGAGGGCACTGCATATATATATATATATACATATATATATATATATATATATATATATATATATATATATATATATACATATATATATATATATACATATATATATATATATACATATATATATATATATATATATATATATATATATATATATATATATATATATTTAGACTATTAGTTCATATATCAGGATTTACAGTGTTAAATATCAACATAAATATAACATGAATAAGAATAAACTCAAATGAGTCAATAGTTGCCATACAGTAAGAGATTTTTTTTTCAGGAGAAACACCTGAAAAATTCACCAAAGAGCCCCATTCGCTCTCCAGATTTATTAGGAGAAAAAGTTTAGATATTAATGAACAATTTTTCTTTCTTATAGAAAAGCCCAAAATTTGTAAACGTGCCCTGAAGGATCCAATCATGCCATTTCCCCAGCAGTAATGTAATCTGAAAGTATTAACCAGCTCTCTTTTCTTCATACAGCGGTCATTAACTAAATATAAAGGTGAATTATTTCCTCATCTAATATCTCACGCGAGCCAAATGGAGCTCTTATGAGGATCTGAAAGTCAGCAAATGTACAGTATGAGTTAAATTAGAAAATAACAGCCGAGCAAAGGAGCAGCCATCAGCGAAAGCCAAAGGCAGGACGGATGTTGTGGCGCTCTGATACAGATAACCTTGTAGAGGTGATGAGAGCATGAAAATTTCCGATGTATTTGTTCTTTAAACACACCGTGGACGTGCTGAAGCAGCATTTACGGTGCAGCGTGCTTGGCTGTGTTTGATTGTATTGATTTCATTACGCGGCCTTGTTGTCCATGCATTTCCAAACACACACACACACACACACACACACACACACACACACACATACACACGACTTGTTATTAAATTATTCATTGCATCCCCTTTACAAATGAGAAATTGAACGTTTTGAAAAGAAGACATCAATTCAATAGACGCAAGATGCTGATAATGTACAACACTGACTGAACTAGGGAGAAATAATTGTTTTGCTTAACGTTACGTCCACCTGAGAGCGTCTAATCTATACATGCAATCTCTCTATTAGCTGAGTGCTGAATGAGCATCCTATGCAAATGAGTTTCTTCGTGTGCCTACAGCGAACGCCTCATAAAACCCTACAGAAATGCTTTAGACAGCAGGGCAAAGGGTCAAACGTGCAAGTCTTTCCTTCAGTATAACAATGCGATTCACTAATTTAGAATATAGAAGTGCTATACTGCTGCTTATTCAATAATTAGAATGAGGAAATGCAATGCAATTCACAAACATATTATCAGAAACCTCTGAAAATTGTTATTGAACATTAAATACTACCAAGTAAACAAAAATTTGTTCAGAAGAGTTCTCTGAATATTCAAAACATCTAGTTTTTAAATGATTAGAACACTTTTCTCTTGGTTACGTCAGTGTAAGGCAACATTCGATTTGATCATTTTAACTTTTGAATGTTCTCTGAACATTCTGAAAAAAGTATCAACATTTGTTACACAAATATTTAACTAAAATATTGAAGAAAAAACACTCAGTGGACGATGACTAAAAGTGTTTGTGCTAACTTAAAGACCAGATACCTTTGAATAAAAATTCTATTTATGTTACCAGAAGAAAATTAACTTATAAAACTGCTTTTCTTGGTTAAAGGAAGATTCTCTGAACCTTCAGTTTTTAAAAGCTTCTAGTTTTTAAAATGTATTAAGAACATTTTCTTTCTTATGAGAATGTCAAGGGAACTTTCCAATTTTATCATTTTGCAAACATTATTAAAATATTACTTTAGAATGTTCTATGAACATTCTGAAACAAGTATCAACATTTCTAAAATACTAAATGAACATTTACCTAAAATTAAAAAACAAAACAAAAAAACATTCCATGAATGATATACATAAATATTTTTGTGTTCACGTTTTAAGAACATCATTAAAGATAAGATAACTTTAAATGAACATTCTATTAACGCTACTGGAAAGACACCTAAAAAAAACCTCTTAAAATGTACAACATAACTGAACATTTTGCTTAAGTTCCCATGAAGTCATGAAAACATTATTTCTGAATGTTCTGAAATTTTCCCCTTGGTTATGTTTTTATCATTGACGTTTTATTCAATTTTAATTTCAAAATACCTTTCAAGGTACCATGAGTAAAGCAGCTCTATATGTAACAAAACATACACAGTGACCCGAACCAGAAGAGATGCGACCTGTTTTACAAAAGAAGTTTCTTGAGCATAACCCCTATTAAAATTCAGACAACTTAGGTCATAACCTTGCCAGAACGTTAAGGAGGTCCTGAAAATGTTCCTTGTTAGCTGGGAAGCAGATCTTACACTTTTCTTAAACACATACTTGAATATACTGAAACTGACCGAACAGACAAACACTAAGTTCAACTAAAATTATGTCTAAAATTAACATTATAATTTTTTTTGCAGCCACTTTTAAGCCTTTTTTCCCCAGTGTACATGCCATTTCAATTTACACATTTAGCAAATGCTTCTATTCAAAGCAACTTACATGTAAGAAACACCAAAATCAACAATATTTGCAGTACATAATGGAAGATTTCGAGTATAAGCTAGATAAGCAGCCTGTGTGACCTGTGTGATAAGATAAAGATATGTGTGATAAAGATATGATGTGCAGTCGAGGCCTCAGAAATATTTTTACCATCTGTTAACTGGTTTGTCCACCTCAAAGTATCATCTTGATCTCTTAAATCAGTTCAAATCAGTATGTGACACTGCTGGAGAAATCCATGCTTTTTCAGCTCAATTTACTCGGTTGTATCTTAATTGAGATCTTAACACAGTCCAACAGAAAACGGCGAAACGCATTTAGCAGCGCTCAGTTCTCTGCGAGAGAAAAGAGAAAGCCTAAAATTAACAGAATAAATGTGTGGCCCATTTTGAACAAATTATGTTAATCGAGGCTATTTTTGAACAGTGTAGGATGTGTGCTGTTTCTTAATTATTTACAAAAATATACATATATGTGGTGCTTGCCAGAGAAATCATCACTATTACTATTTCTAACACTGAGGGTTAGTGAACTAAATCTGAATTAAAATCAGATCCTTACTAAAGAAAGTGATTTTCAGTGCTTGATATGAAGTCTATGCAAGTCTGAGAAGTTTCACCACGTGAAAAATTGATTGTTTTGGTTTTTGGTCAAGCAAGTACACGGATTCATTCGCACGTGGCCTTTTTCACACCGTCGTCTCTTGTAGAAATGGAAATAAAATATGTTTAATCACACGGCATAAAATGTCATTACGGTTTCTGCAACAATTCACATGGTGACAGATTGAGATGTGTGGTGTTGGGTTGCGAGAATGAAAGAAAAAGACCAGATTTGATTCTTTTCACTCAGCTGAATGCGTCTAGCCGGCGCTTTGTAAGCTGCGTTCCTTTGAGATGAAATCTCTTATTCTCATTTTCTCCAAAATAATCACTTTTATGGTTGTGTGATATTTCATGCCTTTCTTTTTATTATAAATGCAACACACAGGATACTCGGGTTGGAACGGCTAAAGACACATAACTCTTCAGAGAACTCAATGACATCATAACTCATATATTGTATAACTCAGACATTTCTAGGCAATTCTTGAACTTTGTACAAAAGAGTGGCAACTTTTCCAGTGGCCTTGGTTTCTGAAAGCATTTCTCCCGTTCATTTTTTCCATAGGGATATAATTATAAAACCCACTTTCACAACTATTACTTATATATATAGCCCTGGTTATATGCAATATATTTTAAGTTAATAAAATATTTATTACAATATTTATTGTAACATGTATAACAAGAAAAATAATGTCTGAATATGTTGTATTATGTGCAAAAACACATTTTATATTTTTTTTTTTTGGTCACACTTTATATTAGGTGGCCTTAACTACTATGTACTTACATCAAAAAATAAGTACAATGTACTTATTGTGGTGAAATTGTATTGCAAAACACTTTTGCTGCTATTGAGGGGGGATACAGGTAAGGTTAGGGACAGGTTTGGTGGTCTGGGTAGGTTTAAGGGTGGGTTAAGCTGTAAGGAATGGGTCAACAGTGTAATTATAAATGTAATTACAGAAATTAATTACAGATGTAATTACATATAGGTGTTTTTAAAAGTATAAATACAATGTAAAAGCATGTATGTACACAATAATTGCATTGTACCAAATTATTAATTTAAAATGTAAGTACATATTAGTTAAAGCCACCTAATATAAAGTGGGACCATTTTTTTCCCTAATATAACATTATATATATAATAAACTATATATTTTTAATATGAAAATAAAATGAATGATAAAATAAGATAATTATATACATGTACGTATAAATATATAAATTTGGCTAAAAACACAAAAATTCTGGTTTCTATAGAAGCATACATCATTGATTAACAACATCAGGGATCAGGCCTCATGGTACAAGAGTCTTTATACCATAACACTAAAAATTCTTCCCTCTATGGAGAAAAAGAATGGAATTTTACTTCCAGAAGCCGATGGTTGTGTTCTGCTGTGCCACATCAAAATGAAAGGTCATGGGAAACTTCATCCTTTGAGTTTTCTTTGGTCACTGTCGTTGTCTCTCTAGGGTTTGTTCACTTTTTCACTGGCCTATTGTTGTTCTTCCTCATGGGACACATGACCAAGAGCGCTCGCATTTGATTGGCCATGAATTATCTCCAGACCGTATTCCCTGCTCTCATAACTCAACCTACAAACAAAGATAACATTCAGCCTCTCAAGGAGACACTTCATATATACAAAACAGCAAGATTTCTTATCCTGTTCTATGATATATTACGTCTGAATATTTTGTATAATGTGCAAAAAACAAACACTTACATGAAGAAAATAATGTGTATTAAAGGGGTCATATAATGGTACATGCACTTTTACAAGTTGATTGTACTGAAATGTGTGTTAGCAGTGCCTGTACACAACCATCATAAAATGATAAAAATCCATCCAGTGTTTTTTTTTTTAATCTCCTTATTTGTTTTACCCTGTCTCAAATCAAGCCGTTCGACCGTGTGACGCCACACGGTCGGACGCCCCTCCCACGATGGTTGATTGACAGCAGTGTTTCAACACAGACCCGCCCTTGCTCGTGAGCGAGCTGTCAATCATAGTCCGCGCGTCATTGTTGATATACGCTGGAGCTGTCTATGAGCAGAATGGCGTCTAAGCGATTGTGGTGTTCTGTTCTCGGGTGCAATAATGAACACAGCAGTCATTTTGATGTTCCTAAGTCCGAACCGCTGAAGACACAGTGGCTGAGTTTTGCTTTTGAAGGGAATATTCCCCACGAGCAACGTCAATGTTTTTATGTTTGCGCGAATCATTTTTCACCAGACTGCTTTATAAATGAAGGTCAGTAAAAAGCTGGTTTTGCTAAGAAGCTGCTCCTGAAAAAAGAATCGGTACCAACTATTCGTGTTCCTGCTGAACCTCCAGAAGAAGTGAGTGTAACGTTTAATTAACCTTTATATTAATCTTTGCAAATCGCTAGCACGCTTCACGATGTATGTGGCTAATGTTTACATTCAGGGTACATGCATGTTTTCTATTTACGACGTTCTCAATATAATTAATAATCCCACGTTTATAATGAACAAAACGTTATGGTTATTGTGTTATTACAAACTGTGTACGCAGGTATTAAAGTTAACATGATAACACTACACTAAGCTTACTTTTGTAGATGGTTTATAACAGTGTCTGTTAAGAAGTAATGTAAAAAATTTAAATAAATAAAAAACAGTTATAACTGCATGAAAATTAATGGTAACACAATACCTGCAAAATACTGTTTACATCCTGCAAATGCATATGATCCAAGACTATAAATACTCTAATTGATGTTTTTCAATATTATGCCAGAATAAGTTATGTTATCTGATCACATATTTACTGCCATTCTTCAAAATATATCCTCAACTGTTGTCAAGGCAACACTCCACGTGTGTTGTGTCAAAAACGCCCCACAGAACAGAGGGGCGGGGCGAGCAAAGCTCACTAGCATTTAAAAACACACGCACTAAAACGGTGTGCTGAAAACAGAGCTGTTTTTGAGCAGGTAAAATGAGTGTTTTCTTACAATACTAATGAGAATTTTTAATTAAAGTATATTACAAACTTTCAATTTAGACCCTAAAGAATCATATTAGCTTGTACAAAAATGGCATTATATGACCCCTTTAACTATAAAGTCTATTAACTGTAAAGAAACGCTAATATATTAGTGCTGTCAAAGGATTAATTTTGATTAATCAATATCCAAAATAACAGTTTTTGTTTACATAATATGTGTGTGTGTGCTGTGTATACTTATTATATATAAATACACACACATGCATGTATATATTTTAGAAAAATATGTTACGTTTAAATATACATTTTACCTTTAAATATATTTATATATGATATGAACATAAATATATACATGTAAATACATGTAAGTATTTTCTAAATATATGCCATATGTGTGTGTCTGTATACATAATACAGTAAATATACACAGTACACATATATTATGTAAACAAACAGTTGTATTTTGGATGTGATTAATCGCGAGTAATCATTAGACAGCACAGTACAAATATATATATATATATATATATATATATATATATATATATATATATATATATATATATATATATATATATATATATATATATATATATATATAAACAAACACTTAGGCTAATTTAAAAATAATGGATGTCTGGGATGTCACTTAGAAAAGTCAAGTCAATTAACTAAAAACCGAAAAGGTTAAAAGGTTAGTTCACCCAAAAATGAAAATTAGTCCATGTTTTACTCACCCTCAAGGCATCCTGTATATGACTTTCTTCTTTCAGATTAATCCAATCGGAGTAATCTTAAAAATTGTCCTGGCTAAGTTATATAATTGCAGTCAACGGGTGTTTCTGTTACACAGTCCAAAACATGTAAAATAAAGTGTACGAATCCATGAAAAAAACATGCCTCACATGGCTCAGGGGGGCGAATAAAGGATTCCTGTAGCAAATTGATGTGTTTTTGTAAAAAAAAATATCCATGTTTAAATATGATACGATATAAACAGTTTTGTGTGACTTCCGCTACGTGCGTTCACGAGAGACTGCCTTTCTGGCGGATGACGTAGGACGCGTGCGAGTCTTGCGAAAACCAATGTTTGTTTACAGGAGCAAAAGCAGCAAAGTTTCCTTACTTTACCAAAGCAAAACCAGTCTCCGCTTGGCTTATATCTATATCCTCTGACATTTTTTTTTTTGCAAATCCTTGTTTTATGCTTCTAATTCGTGACCAGCGTTTTATTTTGTTCTCTCTCCGCGCTCACCACTATTCGCAGAACGCCGACGTCCTACGTCATCCGCCGGAACGGCTTCCACTTATTACAGTTAGATGAAGTGAGAGAGATGCGTTTATTACGTTTGAAATATGGATATTTTTCTTGCAAAAATGCATGGATTCGCAACAGGAGGCCTTTATTCATCCCCCAGAGCCATGTGAGGCATGTTTTTTTATGGATTCGCACATTTTATTTTACGTGCTTTGGACTGTGTAACAGAAACACCTACTGACTACAATGATAGAGCTTAGAAGAGGCAGGACGATTTTTAATATAACTCCGAATGGATTCGTCTGAAAGAAGAAAGTCATATACTAGAATATAACTAGAATGGCTTGAGGGTGAGTAAACAACAGGATCATTTTCATTTTTGGGTGAACTAACCCTTTAAGTGATTTTATCACACTAGTATCATATTACTGTGCAAATGCTTATGAAATATTTCTAAACTTTTAAAATCTAAAAACAAGTATAAATATATAAATATAATATAAATATAAAATATAAACAAAAGTAATATATATGTGTCTAAATACGCTGTATTATGATCACGAGGATTATAAGTAATATAATATGCATAAAACAAAATCCTTGTGAATATTTATTTAAAACAGTTGCTATTTGGAACAATTTCTCTGCTTCATTAAACTATGACAGCTTAATAATGCATGTACATGACACTTACATTATGTGAATATGTCCATATAATGATAAATATCAGAATATTCCTGTGCATGGTTGTAAATGCAGTCAGTGTCACTCAGTGGAACGGCTGATAAACTCTAAAAACTTTCACTTCATCATAAGAACATCCTTCACCCATGGTGCTTTGAATGCTGCTCTTTCTTTGAAGCCGTTTGAACAGGAAGAAAAATCGTATGAAAAGGATAAAAGGGCCATCAAGCAGCTGTGTGCTAAAGAGGTCACCTCTCTAGTGTGCACTCATAAGCTGTCTGAAGGGGAACAAAGTTAGCAGGACACATCCACCGGCAGACAATGTGGAGTTTAGAGTGGGAGGCTCGACTTGATGCATCACACAAACCTCTAGACTCCCACATATTGTCTTAAAGACAGATGCTTCGCTGAGCTGGTGGGTCGACATAAATGAATCTTTCTACAGCAGGTGAGTTACTGGAGCTACAGCTGAGATTGAGTTTTGCGGTACGACGGCGTCTGTCAGCCCTCCTTACAGTACGCTTTACAGCAAAACACCACCAGCCGGGTGATAAAAGTGTTCAAACACTGTATTTGAAGAGCTTCGTATTCAAAATCCCCACGAAACAGGGCCGACAGCAGCCAGACGAACAGAAAACTCCTGAACTCAAACTCATGATAAGAGAGATCTGAAAACAGGTGTGCATGAGCTGTCAGACTGCTAAAGACATATATGCTTCAAAACTATAAGTTAATGCCATAAGAAAAGCTGAAAATATAAAGGAATTTTAAAAGTGTGATTTTCAAGCATGGAGAAGTCATTTGTGGGGATTTTTGTCAATCTAATTTTTTCTAGTTAAACGTTTTGAGTACAATAAACTACTTACATTAAAAACATATCTAAAAATATATCTATTACAAGTCATAAAAAAACATGGAAAACAATTGTTCAGAAAACATCCAATTTAATGCACATTTCAGGTTTTATTGTTCATGAACGATCTGTGAACATTATCCCAATGGGAAAAAAAGTGATAAAAAACTGTTTTATGCAATATATATATTATATATATATATATATATATATATATATATATATATATATATATATATATATTAGTGCTGTCAAATGATTAATCGCGATTAATCGCATCCAAAAAAAAAAATTGGTGTTTACATAATATATGCATGTGTACTGCATTTATTTTTATGTATATATAAATACGCACGCATACAGTATATATTTTGAAAATATTTACATGTATATCTATATATTTATATTATTATATTTTATATAAATATTTAATATATAAACATATTTTTCTTAAATACATGCATGTATTTGTATTTATATATATACATAATACATATATACAGTACACACTTATATATTATGTAAACAAAATCTATTATTTTGGATGCGATTAATCACAATTAGGCTACTAAACAGTACTAATATACTGTTTATTTATCTATTTTTCTTTTTGCATAAAACAATTTTTTTATGATTTGTGTGTGTGTGTGTGTGTGTGTGTGTGAGTGTGTGAGTGTGTGAGTGTGTGAGTGTGTGAGTGTGTGAGTGTGTGTGTGTGTGTGTGTGTGTGTGTGTGTGTGTGTGTGTGTGTGTGTGTGTGTGAATAGACAGATAGCTGTAGGCTAGCTTACTGTTCATAAAAAGTTAGATAGTTTTTTAGTTAAAAAAGAAATTTTCTACAATTCTTTAAAATTACAATAAAGAATTATAAAAATAATTTAAATGTTGTAAAGTGATTAATAATTATATTATTATTATTTATAAATATGCATGTTTTATAGCCTAAATTCACAAATATTAAAATGATATAAATGATAACCATTTTTTATATATTATAATCATGACACAAGTTGCAACAATAGGAGAAGATGCTGTTGTTCATGTAACAAGAATTGCAGCATTTGCATTGGTGGTTGGTTCGGTTCAAGGTTCAAACTAACACCAGTGGCACTGCAAATTGCAAGTGTACGTGTTTGAGCATCATCTCGGTGACTATATGATCAGTCTGTAGCTTTGACCCATGTGGTGGCCCGCATGCTACTCTGGGACAGTGATGGCGTAACTACATCCCCCCAGCGGCTCTCGCTGTCATCTGACACTCCATTATTGATGTGAGTAATATAGAATACGTCCCTGGGCATATCTGTCACGACTGTTATGAAACCATTTAATAAAATATAAATGTTTCCCATATTACTGAATTTGTCCGCCGGCTTCTGTCTTAACTACAAACAAAACATCAAGATTTTTAAACACATAATTGCAAATTCAAAGAGACGAGATTTGGCTCTGTGCAAAACACACATGAACCAACCATATGTACAAACTAGCTGAGCAAACAGCGTAAAACTGCATCTCTCAAACGCTTTGTTATTTTGCTCAGAAAGTGAACTCTGTGAATGTGTGTTGAGTCACATTAAACTCATGCTGGGCTGGAGAGATCTGTCAAAATCATTATGTGTTTATTTGCTCCTCTGGCACTGATTTAATGACTTACAGACGGAAGAAAAGGAACACAGCTGAAATTGTAGATTAATTTGCAAATATGCTGAAAGTCCATGCATATAAATGTCGAAACACTACTGTCCGTCTGTTAATAGACTGTTTCTGATGCTGTTTTTCTACCACCCACAGCGAAGGGTGAGTTTCATGCAGTAGTTATATGCAGCGATACCGTTTCCATCCCATTTCTGCAAACGCCGCCTGGATTTATTCGTTTTCACTTGAATGAGATGTAATTTGCAGGAGCGTCTTGATGCAGATTACCACTAGCGGTCATAATTTCTCAGGATACAGAGTTATCTGGGAATTTATGACTGATACACAGAGGGTGTTTGAATCATTTTATCTGCGTTTCCCACAAAGACTCGGGCAAAATGAACTCGAACAAATGGAGAAACACTAATGAGAGAAAGGCTCCATATAAACTTTATATTTTTATATACTGGTCGCAATATGAACTGTCTGTGACTAGTTATTAAACTAAAACTAAACATATAAAATAACATTTACATTACTTAAAAAAAAAACTTATTTTAGCTACTTGTTAACACAACATTTCTCTGTCATTTAGCTTTTCTTGATGTAAAAGCAAAATCATAAAATGTATTTATAGATATATAGATAGACAGACAGATAGATGTGTATAAAAAAGTAACTAATGTGATTATGAGCATTATAAAATGTAATATGCACTAATTACAAGTACTTAATTTTTGCAATCTGATTACATATAACAGTAACTGATTACATGTAATCTGGATTATGTATATATGTCTGTCTGTCTGTCTGTCTGTCTGTGTGTGTGTGTGTGTGTGTGTGTGTGTGTGTGTGTGTGTGTGTGTGTGTGTGTGTGTGTGTGTACATATGCAAACTAATAAAAATGAAAATGAAAATTTTCAAAACATTCATAAAAACTATGACAGTATCTCAATTATAATAAAATAAAACACTGGACTAGTTCCTCTAAATCATGTATATATCATGTCTACTCTTCACTGTTTGATTTATTAAAGCTAAAGTGTCTAATTTTTTCTGCACTACATATGAAAAATGCAAAAATGAGGATTTTTAAACAAAACACTGAGGTTCACTTATTTTGTATTCAGTAAGAAGATGTGCATAAACTCCAGTTGAAACACTTAAATTCTTTGGTGCACATAGAAAAATGTGACTGAATTAATCACTTAGAAAAGAAAAGAAAACTTTTTCTTTTTTTTTTTGCATCAATTAAATTCACAATTTGGGCTTTAAGAGACCACCTAGCAACCACATAAAAACATTCAGAACCCCTTAGCAACAGCCTGGCAACCAGCCCAAACACCAGAGCACCATGACTTATGAGCCATTCTGACATTTTCTTCAGCTCAAGTAAAAATGGAGCTGCACAATAATATCTTTCTGTGAGTTAAATGCAACAACCTTTACAATAACCTTCCATTAGTGTATTCCAATGAAACGCTTTCATTAAAATTATCTCACTACACTTTACATTTCACAGTCAGAGGTCATTTTAGGATGATTTAACTTTCACAGAGACTGGCCATCCTCAGAATAACATCACTGAATGCCAAACATGTATCTCAACGTTGTCTTTGGCAGTTCGCTCGCTAATTCGCAGCAGCACAATTACGTTCTCAGCCGCGCTCATCTGTATGCAGACAGATGCAAATGCGCTCTCTCTCTGTCTCTCGGGGCGCAGTGAACCTGCACCAATAAGCCGCGGGTTACGGCTCAGATACTGTATGCACGGCACTACAGAAATCAGCATCTGAAAATAGAGTATTTATGACTGTCAGTTCAACAGCAGCATCATTATAACACTCCAAAAACTAACCGCGTGCCTTATCCTCTGTAGCACTTTGATTTTTCACACAGAAACACAATGATACTGTTGTTTCCTCGTCCATATTTACAATTTATCATTTAAATATTTGCACTTACGGCCATAACCTAGCGTTAAATAGGCATTTTAACAATTTGCAAGACTGCTTTACCTACAACAGAAGCCTAAAAGAAGGACTACTCACATTAACCACACTGTAAAAAAAAAAAAAAAAAAGTTGAGCGAACTTAAAAAAAATATTTTTACCAGCTTCAGCAGATTTTTGAGTTTGCTCAACTTATTTTTGTGGGAGATTCTCAAATTTTTGTTGTATAAACTTAAAATTTTAATGCAACCAGCTTCAGCAGATTTTTGAGTTTTCTCAACTTGTCGTTTTAAGTTGGCTCAACTTAACTTACTTTTTTTACAGTGCAATAACTATAGAAACATATTTCCGCCAAGAAATGAAAATATAAAAAAGGCAATTGAATCTTACATATAGCATCTTACATCTCAGAGTTAGAAAACACACACACAAAAAATATTTGCAAGTTTATATCTCACAATTCGAATTTCTTTCTCAGAACTGCAAGAAACAATCAGAATAAAAAATAAAAGGTAATTGCGAATTTTTCTCACAATTATGAAAAGGTAAAAAAAGGCAATTGCAAGTTTTTATCTCAATTCCAATTTATTTATCCAAACTGCAAGAGAATACAAAATTAAAAAGGTAATTGCGACATTATATTTCACAGTTCTTATTTTTTCTCAAAAACTGCAAGAAAAAAAGTCAGAATTGTGAGAAGAAAAATCAATTAGCTTTTTTATCTTTTTATTCTGTGGTGTAAACAAGCTTCTATATAAATAAATAATGATCTGTCATGTCAGGGATAATCATAATCTTTCATCGAAATGACTTTTCTTATTTTCTTTAGAATAACATGCACTGATGAATCGTTCATAATAAGAGCAGAAACATGCATTAATAAAGCAAATAAAGTCCAGTTTAATTTCATGTCGACTAAGTCTTGATTGATAGCAAAGGTCATTTGATCAGCTCCAAATCCCCATTATACACTGTATTGCTTCTGTAAGACTCCATGGATTAAATGCTTATCGACACTTCAATGAAATGCTGGAATAAAAGAAGTATTTGAATGTCACCTCAGCTCTGTGGATTTAGCAATATCTAATTCCTCCTTTATTGTTTGTCACTCAAACTAAATAATGTTTTCTAAGGGAGCTGGGGATCTTCTATCCTAATACGAGCTCTTTTTACGACAGCTTTGGCGGCTGTGAGTCACAAACATCATTTCATTCTGAATTTATCTGCTGTACTAAAAATCTGCGTCTGTGCAAACATCATCCTCCATCACCACATCATTTGGGCATTTGGGAACAAATTCAATATTCCTGCTATTCTCTGGCATTAATTGCTGTGATTTTGTAACTGCATCTTAGAGACTATCTTAGAGCCTCTTAAGCCCAATCATAAAACCACCACACACATACAAAAAAAGGATATATATATATATATATATATATATATATATATATATATAAATAAAAAATGTATGCACACACACACACACACACAATTTGATTTATATTACTATATATATATATATATATATATATATATATATATATACAGTCATGGCCAAAAATATCAGCACCCTTGGTAAATATGATCAAAGAAGGCTGTGAAAATTAATCTGCATTGTTAATCCTTTTGATCTTTTATTTAAAAAATTCACAAAAATCTAACCTTTCATTGGATAATAAGAATTTAAAATGGGGGGAAATATCATTATGAAATAAATCTTTTTCTCTAATACACATTGGCCACAATTAATGGCACCCTTTTATTCAATACTTTTTGAAACCTCCATTTGCCAGTTTAACAGCGCTAAATGTTCTCCTATAATGCCTGATGAGGTTAGAGAACACCTGACAAGAGATCAGAGACCATTTCTTCATCCAGAATCACTCCAGACCCTTTAGATTCACAGCTCCATGTTTGTGCTTCTTCTCTTCAGTTCACTCATTTTCTACAGGGTTCAGGTCAGAGGACTGGAATGGCCAGCAGAAGCTTGGTTTTGTGCTCAGTGACCCATTTTTGTGTTGTTTTTGAGGTTTGTGTTTGGATTATTGTATGGTTGGAAGATCCAAACATGGCCCATTATAAGATTTCTAACAGAGTCAGTCACTTATTGATTTTTTATCTGTTGGTATTTGATAGAATCCATGATGCCGTGTGTCTAAACAAGACGTCCAGGACCTCCAGCAGAAATATAGGCCCACAACATCAAAAATACAGCAGTATATTTCATTGTACACATGGGGTACTTTTTATCCCTGTGTTCACCAAACCCTTCTTGAGTGTTTGCTGCTAAAAAGATCATTTTTTAAGTTTCATCTGACCATAGAAGCCAGTCCCATTTGAAGTTCCAGTCGTGTCTGATAACTGAATATGCTGGAGTTTGTTTTTCTTGAAACCCTCCCAAACACCATGTGGTGATGTAGATGCTGTTTGACAATGTTTTAAAAAGATTTTCTGACCCTGAGACTCAACTATTTTCTGCAATTCTCCAGCTGTCTTAATTATTGCCCTGATGGTGGAAATGGGAATTTTCACTGCTCTAGCTCTTTTCTTAAAGCCACTTCACTAATTTGTGAAGCTCAATTATCTTTTGCTGCACATCAGAAATATATTCTTTGGTTTTTCTCATTGTGATGGATGATTAAGGGAATTTGGGCTTTGTTTTCCCTCCTATTTATATTTCTGTGAAACAGGAAGCCATGGCTGGATAATTTCATGTTCATAATCACCCTGGAGTGCTCAAAATTGTGAATATGAATGAGAATATACTTCAGAGATATTTTACTCATAAGAATTTATAGGTGTGCCAATAATTGTGTCTTGTAACTTGTATTTGAGAAAAACATTTATTTCATAATGATATTTCCCCCCATTTTAAATTCTTATTATCCAATGAAAGGTTAGATTTTTGTGATTTAAAAAATATATATATATATATCAAAACGATTAATTTTCACAGCCTTCTTTGATTATATTTACCAAGGGTGCTGATATTTTTGGCCATGACTGTGTATATATATATATATATATAATTATCATAATGATAATATTAATTATATATTATAATAGAACATAATTGTAATATATAATTATTATATAGATATTTATATAAAATTATTAATTCTACTTTTCTGGATGAATATGATGCATTTTAACATTATTTTAAGCACATTTCCCTCCAATTCTTATTACCAGAGATCCTTAGCAACACCACCTAGCAACCACTCACACACCCTAGCAACACCCCTTAGCATCCAGCAAAGACACCTTTGCAACCACCCTGAACACCACTTCATAATGCCATCGCAACTGCCTAGCAACCACTTAGAAACTGCTGAGAATATTCTAGCAACCTTACAACTCTTCAAACTACGTCAAACTTCTATAAACTGTCTTAAACTTCCCGGAGAGTCTGTCACATCAACGTTCAAAGCCTGCCTAGACAAACTTTCCTTTTCTGGTTTATTTTGGTTTCTGTTTGGTTTGGAGTGAAATATGACCTGGACAGATGTTGAGAAGGCTCAGTGTATAAACAGGAACATACAGTGGTGGGACATCTGACGGTGTGTGTTTGTAATAAACGCGCTCTGACAGCGTGAGTGCGTTTGTTCATTTTCAAAACAGTCGGTGTGATCTGAACTGCGAATGGCACCGGCAGCTTTCTTCATAGCGGGGGGCACGAGCATCGTTTCCTCACGGCAACGGAGGAGGAAAACGCAGATATCCGAGCGCTGGAGAAGCGGATCCGCGTCTCACTGGCAGCGAGGAGATCTTACAACACGTCCTCTCACAGACTGCTGACCTTTGGATCCGTTTGAACGTCTTTCTGTGGAAACAGCGTTTCTCACTCGCAGCAGCGGCGCAGTCAGATTCTGCCAACAAAAGCACTTTCCTTCCCTTCGAGCCAAACACACACACATTTGATGATTTGAGATTAAAGCAGAAATCATTAAGAACATGCAGCTGACACTCTTCCCTTTCACAGATTGCCATTTCCTATTAGAGCACGACAGGAAAGAGTGTTGAGTAAATGTAGCAAGCCTGTCAGGACTCAAAAAGAAAGAAAAATACAAGTGAAATTTATTTAATATCTCATTTGTTTCTCACAGATACAAATGAGATCAAATGGAGAGCAAAAATACTCAGAAGTTTCTCCTGAGAAAACAATCAATCTGATGTTTTATTAAGTGTTGCATTCAATGGGGTAAGAAAAATAATCTTATGTCAAACAGAAAACAAGATTATTTTTCTTACCCCATTGACAGATTATTTTGCTTGTTTCAAGCAAAAATTCACTTAATTTTGACGTGTTTTTTCTGAAAACAAGACAATAATTTTTACTTGTCTAGAAAATCCTTCTTGATTTAAGAATTTTTAGATATTTTGGCTGGAAACAAGACTAAAAATCTAAGTAAGAAAAGCATTTTTTGCAGTGAAACAAAAGCTTTATTTAAAAAAATGCATATATTATTAAGCTAGGTGAGCAACATCTGTGCAAAAAATGTGTTTTGGGCATAATGAAGCATAAACAAAAACATATGGAAACAGTGAGTTACTAAACCATTTTTTTCAAATGGTGTTATAATGTTTAAAGATGAATTAAAGAACTGAAAATGAGCTGCTATCCCAGCGTCTACTATTATCAAAAAAAAAAAAAAAAAAATTGTTATAAATCCCTAGTCAGGAGTTTTTACAGTACAACCAAAACAAGTAAAGGAATCTCTCAATCTGTGACTGAACAAGATCTGTTTGACATCAGTGAGAATCAGACGCAAACATACTCTGCCTCCCCTCAGGCTGATTTCTTGAGCATTTGGTGGAAGGCAGTCGGGCATGGATCCAACAGGACACATTATCGCAGAAAAGGAGCTTGAGTGAATGCATTGGGCTCTTTTGCATATCTCAGAGGGATTGAGCAATCGGATGAGTGGGAAATGTAAATCCTGAAGCGCCGAAGCAGCCGCGGGCGA
The DNA here is from genome assembly GCA_036784905.1 of Acrossocheilus fasciatus. NCBI lineage: Eukaryota > Metazoa > Chordata > Actinopteri > Cypriniformes > Cyprinidae > Acrossocheilus > Acrossocheilus fasciatus. Next base: position 5,074,650 of record CM071947.1, read on the forward strand.
AGAGTGGGATATTATCAAATGAAGTTGCAATCTGTGAATGTGCAATCTGCCAAGAACAAACATTTAGCGTTCCTGTAGATTTGCTCAGTAGTGAAGTCAGATGTGCATTCGATGCATCTGGACACCGGCTAAAGTCAAAGTGTGCATTATGCAACAATAAACACTTCAAACATTACTGTCACATGACCTCACCACGTTGCATGTCTTTCATCTTGGAAATGAAACCATTATTTCAAATTTTTTCTGGTAGCCCGAGTCAAGTTTCTTGAAGATTATTGCATAGCAATATACAGTATTTGGCACAGTTTGCTTTGATGTATAATGCACATTATGCCAAACGTAGTAGCCTAAGTCATCATAATATTTCACCCATAAAAAGAGAAAGAACAGTATGAGAACAGGAAGGTAGTACAGCATTATTTTAAAATACCTATATTTCTCTCTGCATTTTACAATAATAATAATAATAATAATAAACAAATTAAAGAAATTTAAAAGAATAGCGTGTATATTTAATATAAATATACAATTTTATAATATATAATATTATTATGAAATAATAAATTGATTAAAATTGCTAATTGAAATTTTTAATATTAACCTTAATATTCATACTGATTGTTTACCTCGACAGATCACTCAATCTCAACCTACTATTAATTCATTTTTAATGTAATTATTAACTTTTTTATAACAAGTATTTTTAAAATTGAAAAGTAAAGTAAAAATAAAGTTTAATTTAATAATGTGTCAATATCAACAACCACAATAATGATTTATGTATAATTATATATATAATTATTATATTATGTATAATTTATATTATATTAATATAAATTTTTAATACTCAGTTTCAATGTAATAATCTATTTTGTTTATCACTATCAGAGCAGAAGACACGTTAGCCGTCTATGTATGCAACAATCACAAAATGTAAGTGCTTCACTGAAAAGTCAGCAGGGCAGATTTTGACACAGATGACTATCAGGACACAGTTAAAGACATCTTGTTTCCTCCACGGTCATCTGAGCGATCGTGCCGTCATGTTGAGGATGAGTGATCTGTGCAGGTAAACAATTACCGCGCTATCACTGACCTGTCATGCAACACATCCGTCCAGCGAGATCTTATTTTCCTGTTCTGCATGACAATAAACTGAGAAGCATCCCAGTGTGGATGACAGCCGTGAAAAACATCACTCCTTCACGACAGCTGGCGGGTTACGGGTTACGGGTTGATATTACGGCATTTAAGAGAGTCGATACCTTATAAAAACTTCATTATATGACTCTGTCAGCTTTGTTCATGAGATACGCCGAGTGCAATAACAGCACAGGTTTTGATAAAAGCATCTGTTCAATAAAACGTTATAGAAGGAACATATTGCATCTCAAGATTGAGCATCTCATCCTCGAGCTTCAGAGTTCAATTACTCGCTTATTTTCCTTTCATGCAATTAAGCCTGATGCTAGTCATTACACTACATCAAGCAGCTATTTATGTATCGGGATGAGACGCTCACCAACGCAAACATCTGACTTCAGCGAGGATATCAGGTCATGCTCAAGGTCACTGTCAGTGGACGCAGATTGGCGGCGTGATAATTACACTAGAACGGGGTTCTCGGTTTGTCCGAAGACACTTCTCCTTATCAGAAGTGCGGGTGAGAGCGCATGCAGGCAGAAGATGAATTGGCTCCAGTCAAGCATGCACTGTTTGGCCATAATAACTTGATGCGCATGATAAATGAATGCGTTGGTGAATAGTTAAGGGGTTTCATCTTCTAATACATATGCATGGGGAGTTTGGGTGGGCGGAAACTTGCCATCAAACTGTAACACTTTTGTTCTCCAAGGGCTTTTCGTTTTGCCCTCAGTGGACTTTTGGTTCTTCTCGTGAATACTGAAAACAGTTTTTGCTAGGGATGCACGATATTATCCGACTGATTTCGGAATCGGCCGATAATGGCTTTAAATGTAAATATCGGTATCGGCCTGATATGAAAAATATGCAGTGATTGATATAGTTTATTTATAGTTATTTTCAAAGCTTCAATGTACTGTTAAAACTTTCATTATTATTTTATTTAATTCTAATAAATAAATTAAAAAATATTTTGCTTATAATTTCTGCACAGGAGTAACTTGGTGTTGTTTCCAAACAAAAGGAAATATATCGGTATCGGCATATCGGATATTGGCAAAAATCCAATATCGTGCATCCCTAGTTCTTGCAGCTTAATATTTTGGTTACACTTTACTTGAAGGGGTGTGCATAAGACTGACATGACACCTTCATAATCATGACATGACACATGTCATGAATATGAAGGGTTTCTGTGCATGTTTATGACAACTGTCATTAAGTGTCATTCGCTCAGTTAATGCAAAGATGACATTGTTTGAGATGTCTCTGTTATGAGCTAGAGGTAGGGGTAGGGGTAGGTCAAATAATTTCATCTTTGCAATAAAAATGACATAACTGTCATGTGTCATGTCATGATTGTGAAGGTGTCCTGTCAGCCTTATGCACACCCCTTCAAGTAAAATGTTGCCAATATTTTTTTCAGTAACTTTGATGTACTGCTATTTAAAAGTCTTGAGTTAAGCAAGATTTAAAAAAAAATAATAATTCAGCAAAGATGCATTAAATTGATCAAAAGTCATATTAAAGACATTTATAATGTTATAAAAGATTTCTACTTCAAATAAATGCTGTTCTTTTGAACTCTCTATTCATCAAAGAATCCTGAAAATAAAATGCATCACAGTTTTCTTAAAAATAAGCTCAACTTTTTTTCAACACTGATAATAAGAACCATTATTACTAACTGATCATCAATAACTGATAATAAAGCACCAAATCAGCATAGTAGAATGATTTACAGTATATTGAAGTTACTTAAAAAGCATTACATTTAATTAAAAAAATCATTCTAATAATTTAAAAATGAAAATAATAGAAATAATTTTGTCGTTAAAATTATTAATGCATATTATTTATTTATTTACTTATTTCTAGTTTAAACAAATTTATAAAAATGTATTAAATATATTACATATATTTGTTAATACCATTATTTATTTATGAAATCAGGTGTGAGTATATTTATCTATTTTATTTACTTATTTATACATAAGTACTTTCATAAAAAAATAGCAATAAATAAAAAGAAAAAGAAAAAGAAAACACACACACACACACACACACACACACACACACATCTGGTTTGCTATCCTTGTGGGGACTTTCCATAGGCGTAATGGTTTTTATACTGTACTTACTGTATGTGCTATTGTCCTACACCAACCCTACACCTAAACCTACCCCTTACAGGACACTTTCTGCATTTTTACTTTCTCAAAAAAACTCCCTCTGTATGATTTTTAAGCTTGTTTCCTCATGGGGACCTAAAAAATGTCCCCATAAGGTCAACGTTTACTGGTTTTACTATCCTTGTGGGGACATTTGGTCCCATCAATGTAGCATAAACAAGGACACACACACACACACACACAAACTTGCTCCAGTTCTCAAAAAGGAAATAGTTTCCTTCAATCCTCTATGCACTAACCTGTATGTGTTACTACCTAAAATATATCAACTTTAACTAGCATGCTCTCCTAGATTCTCATCAAACTATGATAGTATTTAACCTGAAAGAGAAACCTGACTGTAGACAGATTAAGCTCCAGGGTTTTCATAAACTTCCAGATAAAACAAATGAAATGAAGTGACTTTCATTAGATTCGGTGATTCTGCCCACCCTTAGTATGAACGGTGTCTTATTAAATCAAATATTAAGAAGAGAAGAACATCCCGCTAATAGATGTCAATGCATTCTCAATGGTGAGGGAGAGTTGCCTCTATTTTTGCAAAGAGTAATTACCATCTCACACCATCTAATCACTAAAAACTTCAGCCGAGCACAGACCACCACCAGTCCAAATAGCTGGTCCACTCATTAGAGCTGATGACTAAAGGACAAGTGTGTGTGGATAGTTAGATGGGGGTCATGGGGTGGGCGCTGATATCGCACGGCTCGCTCATTAGAACACTACAGGAGAGAGCGCAGAGTCTGATGACTTCTCTACTTCAGCCGCCGACTGCCCTTTTACCATAACTTCCCGAGACGGAAAGTGGCGGGAGGACAGTACGAGAGGAAAAATAAGGGGGAATAACGCTAACTTTATCTGTCATTATCCTTCAAAGTGTTGTTGGTAAAGATCTGGCCTAACGGAATGATAATGAACTTGTTAATTATTCATAGCGATGCAACGCTATCAAAGCCTTGGACTGAATTTACATATCACTCGCTCCTCATAACTCCCATCTGACAGTTATTAATCTCACACATTTATGCATTTAAGGTAATACAATGTTACATTCCCGAAATACGGCTATTCGTCACATAAAACAAAGCGTGTTGTTTTAAGTGTGAGTAATGATCTAAGTAGTCATGCAGTTGGTCCTAATTGGAAATATTATGGTAATTTAAAGTGAACATAGAACGCCTGTGAATTAAAATTTAATTAATGTTGGAACCCTGTGGAGAATATTAAAGCGATTTCGTGCACAACTATAGATAATTCTTTTCTTTGATTAGAAGCACATGCTGCCACCAGTTGCCACCATCCACAGCACAACTGCAACTTCAAGTTAAACAATGAAAAAGCCCAAACTGGCTAATTTCTTTGTTTAAAAATGCTTTATCTAATTAATATATAAAATATTAATTATATAAATATGAAAATAATCACAATTATATATATAATAACTGTGATATAATCATATAATCAAATCATATAATTATATAAATCATATAAAATAACTAAGTAATTATCATTAAAGCCAGACCATTTTTTTTTAGTACTAGTGATCTTTAATTTCTTCTTCTCTTCAGTTCACTCATTTTCTACAGGGTTCAGGTCAGAGGACTGGAATGGCCAGCAGAAGCTTGGTTTTGTGCTCAGTGACCCATTTTTGTGTTGTTTTTGAGGTTTGTGTTTGGATTATTGTACGGTTGGAAGATCCAAACATGGCCCATTATAAGATTTCTAACAGAGTCAGTCACTTATTGATTTTTTACCCTGTTGATATTTGATAGAATCCATAATGCCGTGTGTCTAAACAAGATGTCCAAGACCTCCAGCAGAAATATAGGCCCACAACATCAAAAATACAGCAGTATATTTCATTGTACACATGGGGTACTTTTTATCCCTGTTTTCACCAAACCCATCTTGAGTGTCTGCTGCTAAAAAGCTCATTTTTTAGTTTCATCTGACCATAGAAGCCAGTCCCATTTGAAGTTCCAGTTGTGTCTGATAACTGAATATGCTGGAGTTTGTTTTTGGGTGAGCGAGGAGAATTCTTCTTGAAACCCTCCCAAACAACATGTGGTGATGTAGATGCTGTTTGACAAATTTTGTTTAAGGCTTTCTGACCCCGAGACTCAACTATTTTCTGCAATTCTCCAGCTGTGGTTCTTGGAGAGTCTTTAGCCGCTCAAACTCTCCTTCTCACTGTGCATTAGGACGATATAGACACATGTCCTCTTACAGGCAGTTTCCTAACATTTTATGTTGATTGGAAATTCGTAATTATTGCCCTGATGGTGTAAATGGGAATTTTCACTTCTCTAGCTCTTTTCTTAAAGCCACTTCACTAATTTGTGAAGCTCAATTATCTTTTGCTGCACATCAGAAATATATTCTTTGTTTTTTCTCATTGTGATGGATGATTAAGGGAATTTGGGCTTTGTTTTCCCTCCTATTTATATTTCTGTGAAACAGGAAGCCATGGCTGGATAATTTCATGTTCATAATCACCCTGGAGTGCTCAAAATTGTGAATATGAATGGGAATATACTTCAGAGATATTTTACTTATAAGAATTTCTAGGGGTGCCAATAATTGTGTCCAACATATATTTGAGGAAAAACATTTATTTCATAATGATATTTCCCCCCATTTTAAATTCTTATTATCCAATGAAAGGTTAGATTTTTGTGAATTTTTAAAATAAAAGATCAAAAGCATTAACAATGCAAATTAATTTTCACAGCCTTCTTTGATCATATTTACCAAGGGTGTGTGTGTGTATATTAGTGCTGTCAAACGATTAATCGCATCCAAAATAAAAGTTTTTGTTTGCATAATATCTGTGTGTTGTGTTTCTTTATTATGTATATATAAACACACACACACACACACACACACACACACACACACACACACACACATATATATTTCTGGAAAATGTTATTTTTATATATTAAATATATTTATTTATAATATAAATTATATGAATATAAATATAAACATGTAAATACATGTAAATATTTTCAAAATATATACTGTATGTGTGTAATAAATATACATATACACATATTATGTAAACAAAAACTTTTATTTTGGATGCAATTAATCGCGATTAATCGTTTGACAGCACTATATATATATATATATATTCATTTTTTGTGTTTTCTTTTTTGATTTCTCCTTCTCTATATATTTTTCTGGAAAACAAACTGCTTTTTTTTTTAAAATATGTTATTTCCAGTAATAAAAATAAGTAGTAAAAAACATCTCCTTGCAAATTACTTTGTTAAAGGTTTAAACAAAGCAATGAAAATGAACAAATAAACAAATTAAACCTCAAACTAGCAAAAATAATCATAACGAATTTAACGATTCTGGCTCCAAATCTGGTTAAACTTAATTGCTCCATCAAGGATTCTTTTATGAAAGCTCATATTCAGACAGAATCTGTAGATGTTTCCAGCAGTGATTTGGAGGGAAATGACTGGGCTTCTGCAGAATGGATATAAACATGGGAAAGTGATCTTGGAGTACTACGCTGCAAACTGCATTTGAGCCTGATGAGCCTTTTTGAATGATTCATTTAAATGAATCAGCTCATAAGAGTCCTTCACTCCAACTGCGCTGCTCACGCTGGATGTTTTTTGTTGCCAAGGTGATAAATTTAATTTTCTCCCAGCAGACACACTGAATAGAGAATACATCATTTTATCAGCATCTTAACAGCCATTTTTTCATTCACATGAACAAAACAATTTCATACACATTTCCTTTTTTTTTTTTATTTCTTCCAGGAGAACAAATCAACAAAAAACAATAAAGGATTAAATCAATCTTTTAATTATTAAACATTATTTTAATTATTAAATATTTATTTCTTTGCATAACATACATAACATTTGTAAAATATTTCTCTCTCTCTCACACACACACATATACACACACAGTAACTAAGAGTCAGTGTCGTTGGGATTATTAGTGCACAAAACGAGTAGAACAGGCACAGACAACAGCGTCAGGTACAATGTAGGCTAGGCAGAATCGTAAACAGAGTTCATGCAAAGGGTCGAGGCAGGCGGCGGACAGGTAACAGAGTAAATACACAAGGCAGGCTGGGTCAAAAGGCAGGCGGCAAATGATCAGAATAGAATAAACAGTCCAGGTAGGCAACAGTGAAACAAACAGGATAAAACACTCAGTAATGTCAGCTAGGCAGAACAAGACTTCACCAAGAGGTATGAGAGAACACTGCTCAAGTAGTCCAGATAATAACTAACACCTGTGCAGGTGATCAGTCCCAGGCACAGGGTTGTGGAAAATGAAGTCCGAAAGAACCGGATAGTACTCCGGTGAGGGATCCCTCTGATGGTGATGGGAGTGGGCCACAGAGGCCTGATTTGTGACACACACACACACACACTTTGTTATTATTGTTTTCTCCTTCTGTAGATGTTTTGTCTGTGCATCTGTTGTCCTGTACAATGGACACAGTGTCCTAATTTTTTTCAAAACAATTTCATTTTTTCTTTACTTTTACATATTCAGTGGGGCAAATAAGAATTTGATACACTGCCGATTTTTCAAGTTTTCCTACTTACAAAGAATGGAGAGATCTGTCATTTTCATCATAGAATACAGAATCTAAAAAATCCAGAAAATCACATTGTTTGACTTTTAAATAATTAACTTCCATTTTATTGCATGAAATAAGTATTCACCTACCAACCAGCAAGAATTCTGGCTCTCACAGACCTGTTAGTTTGTCTTTAAGAAGGCCTCCTATCCTCCACTTATTACCTGTATTAATTGCACCTGTTTGAACTCCTTATCCATGTAAAAGATACCTGTTCACACACTCAATCAATCAGGCTCCAACCTCTCCTCTATGGGCAAGACCAAAGAGCCGCCTAAGGACACTAGGGACAAAATTGTAGACCTGCACAAGGCTGGGATGGGCTGCAGGACAATAGGCAAACAGCTTGGTGAGAAGGCAACTACTTTTGGTGCAATTATTATAAAATGGAAGAAATTCAAGGTGACTGTCAATCTCCCTCGGACTGGGACTCCATGCAAGATCTCGCCTTGTGGAGTATCAATGATCCTGAGAAAGGTGAGGGATCAGCCTAGAACTACACGGGAGGACCTGGTCAATGACCTGAAGAGAGCTGGGACCACAGTCTCAACGGTTACCATTAGTAACACACTACACCTTCATGGATTAAAATCCTGCAGCACACGCAAGGTCCCCCTGCTTAAGCCAGCACATGTCCAGGCCCGTCTGAAGTTTGCCAAAGACCATCTGGATGATCCAGAGGAGGCATGGGAGAAGGTCATGTGGTCAGATGAGACCAAAATATAACTTTTTGGTATAAACTCCACTCGCCGTGTTTGGAGGAATAAGAAGGATGAGTACAATCCCAAGAACACCATCCCAACCGTGAAGCATGGGGGTGGAAACATCATGCTTTGGGGGTGCTTTTCTGCAAAGGGGACAGGATGACTGCAGGGGAGGATGGATGGGGCCATGTATCGCGATATTTTGGGCAACAACCTCCTTCCCTCAGTAAGAGCATTGAAGATGGGTCGTGGCTGGGTCTTCCAGCATGACAATGACCCCAAACACACAGCAAGGGCAACTAAGGAGTGGCTCCGTAAGAAGCATTTCAAGGTCCTGGAGTGGCCTAGCCAGTCTCCAGACCTGAACCCAATAGAAAATCTATGGAGGGAGCTGAAACTCCGTGTTGCCCAGCGACAGCCCCAAAACCTGAAAGATCTGGAGAAGACCTGTATGGAGGAGTGGGCCAAAATCCCTGCTACAGTGTGTGCAAACCTGGTCAAGAACTACAGGAAACGTCTGACCTCTGTAATTGTAAACAAAGGTTTCTGTACCAAATATTAAGTTCTACTTTTCTATTGTATTAAATACTTATTTCATGCAATAAAATGGAAATTAATTATTTAAAATTATGTCTAGATTCTGTCTCTCACAGTTGATGAAAATGACAGATCTCTCCATTCTTTGTAAGTGGGAAAACTTGAAAAATCGGCAGTATATCAAATACTTATTTGCCCCACTGTAAATGCATAAATAAACAAATAAATAAAGTATACACTTATTTATTTATATATACCGTATTGACCCGAATATAAGACGATGTTTTTTTCTTGGAAATACATCTGACATGTCAATAACACACCCACAACAATAGGTGGCGCCAAAAACGCATAAAACGAGTGTGCCATAAAATATGTAATGTAATGTGTGCTGTAAAGTTTGCGAGTGAAAACAAAAGAAAAAGCAAAGCTTACAGCGGCATGAGTCGTGACTGTCATGTTAGTCTGATGGGAACAAACTTCCTCTGTAAGTGATTTTAAAACATAAGACAGTATCCAGGTTTGAAGACTATAATAAGATTTCACTTCTACTGATAATAAAATTTTGGTAGGCTACTATGAGATGGATATCCTAATTGTTATATAATTCAGATGGGCTACCTGTTATTTCAATGGTATATCAAAAAGTGTATATTTTTCAATGTCATTGTTGGTACATTTTACCAGTATTTGCTATACTTTCAAAGCAAAAATTAAAATAGAAACAATATGCAATTTGAAAATAATTTAAGAAAAAATGTGTTTTACAGAGAGAAGAGAAAAAAAAAAAAAAACAAGATTTGGTTTTCAAAAAGCCTTTTTCCAAAAGGTACATCTGGAAAAAGTGGGGTCGTCTTATATTCGGGACAATAAGGTAATTAAAAATATATTTAGAAACAACAGATTTTATTTATTTTTGTTTTCTTTGGATTTCGCCTTCTGTTTATGGTTTGTCTAGAAAGAAAGGTTTTGAAATGCTACTTCAAAAAAACATGCATAATTTTCCTTTCCAAAGCTTTACAGCATTTTTGACACACTGTAGTTCATCAAGTAGTGTTCAATACACATCAACAGATGTTCAAGAGCCATTAACAGAAGCGAACATCATAAAAATAATTTGGTTCACATATTAGAAAAAATGCATAGCTCAAAATATGCAACTAAAAGCACAGCTTTCCCTCTCTCCAGTAATCACAATCATGCAGTCGCTGGCCTGCAGCACTGAAGCATTCAGAATCCTCAGCATCATCCCAAACAAACTCAAGAGTGAGCGATAACTTCAGTACATTCAGAAACACTGGAAGCTGGAAATAATACCCAGCAGGCATCGACACGCGGATGAAAGCTCTAAAAACACACAGTATCAGGATACTGGAGACTGAAACTGGGAGAAAATCCTGCGTGATTGTGTTTCATGACAGGACAGATCTGTTACGAGAAATAGATCGCTTTTATAAACCCTGATGGCATTTTAGGCACTCGTACCTTTGGCCTGTGTGTAAACATGATCTTTCTTCACGCTTCCTATTTATACTGAGAGCAAAACCTACTAGAGCATCTCGTTTAAATTCATGGAGTTGTAGCAAACTTGTGCCTGACTGAGTCTGTGTTTATCTCACAAACTATTTTATCTCTTTGACTGAGTGAAATTCTCAGGTTCCTTCAAGGAGTCCGTCAGTCTGCAGAATACAGATTACATTAACTATCTCTGATAAAAGACCACCTGTTTACTCGTAACACCTGATAGTCCTGTTTGTGTATGTTTGTTTACTTCACTATACTTTAGAGACATAAATATGACAAAACCTGCCTTTTGGGAGACGTCCTCAAAGGTAAAAATGACTCAAGATTGAGTAAGTCTTTCATATGTCCTCATTTACACGCGTGAGGTTTTTGGCTGTCACTGCAACCATCTGTCCTTCTGAGCGATGAAAGAAATACTAGCATACTGAGCGGTGTACACTGTATAATGCACACTAGTCTCAAAAACAGTATGTGACAGAATGCAGGATGCAGTGTTTGAAAACGTCTCTGTAGGCTGCATGTTTAATTTAGTGAGTGCTGTCCAGTTATCTAAAGATACAGGTAATTTACATTGTATAAAAATGATGAAATACTGAAACAAGAAAGAAATATGTTAAGATTGAGATTAAAATGCCAAATATTGAATTATATGGTTGGTTGGATTTATTTACGCACGTTAAAATATTTATCTAAAGCTTATTTCTTTTAAGATTCTCATTTACAGCATTATCTTAATAGGCTGTATATTAACTTGTTGGGAGAAAACCGGTAGTTCTGTGTGAAATTTGAGCCCCCCCCCCATATAGCCAAAATGGCATGATCATAACACCCCGCGAATATTCGACTGTGAGATTGGGAACCGAATCAGGCTTCTTCTTCCTTCAATCATCGACTATTCAGGTTCACCTCTAGTGTAAATACTATAATACACACATAATATAATTTATATAATACTAAGTCTATTTTTATATTCTTTATATTATATAATCAAATGTAATATATATTTTTATAGTATAAATATATATTTTGTGAAGTGTTTTAAATCATCTTTTTGCCTTTCATTGGGCAACAAATGAATTTTTAAAACAGATACATTAGATATATTCTCTCAATAAAAAAAACATGTCTGTGTCTTCTCTTGTGTCCATAATATAGATTATAGTTTTAGGGTGTGAAGTTTTAATCGTCTTTGATTATAACCTCAAAGCAGATTTATTGAGCTGACACTGTTTACTCTCTGTAGATATGAGAGGTCATAATTGGTTGGCTTAAATAATCTTATTCATAATAGATCCACACATGCTGTTATCCAGAGGGGGTTACAAAGAATAATTTATGTGGCCTAATGCAAGTAATTAGACGACATGAGGAACCCCGGCACAGATGCTCATTACTAAACACTGTATTGTTTACATAATGTCATCCACTGCCAAACATACTCATGTAAATACTGAGACTGTGTGCTGTCCTGTTCAGAGCTGCACACTGCTTTTGGAAAGTACAGTGTGAACTGAGCGCAGTGTAGGTGGAAAACACCATGTCATACCACATTTGCCTTGATGTACAGCCACCAGAGCACGCTGCATGAAATATGCATCCTTCAATGCCATGCACACTACTTGAATGGAATACCAGCACATCCATACTGCACAGTTGACTGAGTGCTGCCTGCTGTCTTTTTCATATTATGTAACATTTAAAGTAATATATACATTGCAGGTTTAATTCAGGAAGGTGTATGTTTCAATTTCACACTGTGAAAAATCAAAAGTTGAGAAAACGTAAAAGTTTAAGGCTACCAGGCAGCTTCAGCAGATTTTGTAGGAAATGTTTGAGTTTTCTCAACTTTTTGTTGACTGAGAACAATTTGAGAAAACTTAAAAATCTGCTGAAGCCGGTTGCCTTGAACTTAAGTTTTCACAACTTTTGATTTTGCAGAAATAAAAGTAGAGTTATTATATTATGTTATGCTGTGTTATGCTGTGTTATGTTGTATTATATTATATTATATTATATTATATTATATTATGTTTTGTTATATTTAATTATATTTGAATATTTATATATCTTTAAAATTAATAAATTTAATTCAGGAAGGTGTCCATTTTAATTCCAGAAATAAAGTACAGTTATTATATGATAAATATGACAATTTTATATTTTTAAAAAATTTGGGTCATTATTTAATGTATTAAGCGAGAAGAACTTAATGACCGGGATGGAGACGATTCCAGCTGCCCAGGAGAGGATAATAACAAGGTGGACATGGACACTTGTTAAATCTCTCTTTTTTTTTTTTCTTTTTTTTCCTTTCTCTCTCTCTCTCCTCCTGGGATATTGTTCCTATTTATCTGGCACAACTGTCTCTTTACTGGTAAGACTAACACCCTTTTTTTTGGAGGGGTCTAATGGAGAGTAGGTTTAATTACAATAATTTTTGACTATGTGGGCCTTTTGGGGACATGTCTTGCGTTGAAGTGGACCGGTCACGTATCATCACCATTTTTTGTTGCTCAATCAGACCTACGTTCTCGGTAATGTGTGGTCTAAGTTGTTTCTTGTTTATAGTTGTTTGTTGTTCCTGTTTCTGTGTTGCTTTTATTTTTTACAACAGACATTCATACTTTTATTTATTTTACCTTATTTCTAAAAGGATTTTTCATCTAGGTGGTTTGGTATCTAGAATGCACACCAGCGTTTACATTTTACTTACAGAATGGGAGTGCTTTTGCTTTTCTTCATGTACTGAATACAGTTGTGTGATTATGAATACTCGATGCATATTCTAAATATTTTATCACTGAATGTGAATGGCCTAAATTCTGCTGTGAAACATACTCGTGTATTAGAATATTTACACAATAAATCGATTTCCTGTGCGCTGATTCAAGAGAAACGTTTAAAGCAATCTGACGTGGCATGTTTCCAGAATAAATATTATAAATTGGCAGCCTTCTCCTGCGCTCTTAACAAAACTAAGGGGGTGCTTATCCTTGTTAACAGGAAGTTACATTTAACAATTGAACATATCGGAAGTGATGAGGAGGGTAGATTTGTTTTTATCTGTTGCAAGATACATAATAATAGGTTAGAATTGGTCTCTATTTACGGTCCGAATGAGACAGACAGTGAATTTTTACAAATATTTCCAAAACACTACTTGAGCATACTGATTGCCCATTAGTGATGGGTGGTGATTTTAATGCTGTCGTAAATCCTGTTTTGGATAAATCTCAATCTGACACAACAGTCAATCCATCTTCTAAATTACTGAATAAATTTATCACTGAGCTCAGCTTAATCGATCTTTGGAGAATTCAGAATACTAAATCTAAGGACTTCTCTAGGATAGACTTTCTCTAAGATACACTACATATTTCTCAGCCCATCTTTAATTTAGTCTAATTCCTCCATCTCTATATTATCAATTTTATTATCTGATCATTCTGATGCGTTATGCAATATTCCTCTTTCCGATATTAAAGCCAAATCTCCTAGATGGCACTTTAACATATCATTATTATTGAGTAATCAGACCTTCATTACTTCTCTAAAAGAATATATAAAGGAATTTCTTGAAATTAATATGCCCTCTGATGTGGATCCTCAAATACTGTGGGAAACGACTAAGTGTACTATACGAGGATTCTGTATATATTTCTCTTCTACTCTTGCCAAAGCAAAAATTCACCAGTCTACACAATTAGAAAATAAAATCTTTACAAAATCTACAAAAACATCATTTTACTGAGCAACAGACTACACAGCTGTCCTCTTTAAAAGAAGAATATGATTTACTTTCACACTCAAAAGGCGGAATTTATCTTACATAGGACAAGGCAAAAATATTATTTTGAATCAGAGAGACCTAGTCACCTATTGGCCCTTAGGCTGAAAGAATGTGAGTCTAAGGCATATATTAGTGCAATAAAATCATCGGAGGGTCAGGTCACCATGCACCTGCAGTGATTAACATCATATTTAAAGGTTTTTACACAAATGTATAAAGCCGAAAAATATTTTGATGAACCAATTTGTAAGCGGCGTTTAGATAAATTGGAATTGCCTTGGATCTCACAGGTGGATAAAGAATCTTTTGAGGCCCCGTTAAGTTTGGAGGAGCTCCACATCTCTTTAAAAACCCTTCAAAAGGGCAAATCGCCGGGTCTAGATAGCCTCCCCCCTGAATTATATTTGGAAATTTGGGATTTGGTAGGGACACTTATGATTAATTCATTTCATTTTGCAATTGAACATGGTGTATTTCACAGAGATCAAAAAACATCATTGATATCATTACTTCTTAAAAAAGGGAAAGATCCATTAGATTGTTCCAGCTAGAGACCGATATCACTTATTCCATGTGATCTAAAAATCTATGCTGAAGTTTTTGCTTCTCGTATGGAGAAGGTAATTAATAGTTTGATCAAGGAGGACCAAACCGGTTTTATCAAGGGGCGCAATGCGTCTGACAATATGCGTCGACTCTTTCATATTCTTGACTTTGCAGACTCTCATCCGAGCCCTTGTGCGTTTTTTTCACTTGATGCAGAAAAGGCCTTTGACAGGCTAGAGTGGAACTATATGTGGGCATTTCTGCAATGTTTCGGCTTCGGTGAACATTTCATTTCTATGATTAAGACACTATACCACTCACCTGCAGATTCAGTCTTGACTAGTAATATTACACCCCCCCCCCCACATTCCCTTTACAACCCCTTATCTCTTGAACCCTTAGCACAAGCCATCAGGAAATCTGAAGTATCGATTAAGATTCATGTTCATAATCATAGTATTTCATTGTATGCTGATGATATTATTCTATATTTAGACCACTTTGATGTTTCAGTCTCTAGTATAATTAAGCAATTTGATCATTTTAGTAGCTTATCAGGATACAAAATAAATTGGAAAAAATGCCAATTAACAATGTTAAGGTTAATTCTTCTATTCCCTCATTTATCCCTATTAAGGAATCTTTCATCTATTTGGGCATTACCATGTATAAAAACATCCATAAGATTGCCAGAGACAATTTTAATAGTATTCTGGTTAAGGTCAAAAATGACATTCAAAGATGGAAGAATCTTAAAGTCTCTCTTCAAGGAAGAATCTCCACAGTTAAGATGAATTTGTTACCTCGGTTTAACTTTCTTTTCTCTATGCTACCACTTTCTCCCTCTCCAGGTTACTTTAAGGAGATCAACATCATACTTTCTCAATTTATCTGGAATGATAAATGCCCCAGAATCAAACTTACCACAATACAACATCCTATACGCGCAGGAGGACTGGCTGTACCAAATTTTGAATTGTATTATTGGTCGTTCCAACTTAAGGCTCTTTATAATTGGGTTGATCCTCAATCGAAAGTTTCATGGAGAGTGATTGAAGCTGACAAGGTTAAACCAAATAGATATTTTATTTACTGGCACAGGGAAAAAAGTTGTTAATTATAAATTTGGTCTGGTTGTGGCTAATTCTATTAAAATCTGGAAAACGGTTGAACGTCTGATAGGAGGACCCTTCAAATTTGATCCTTTATGGCACAATTTTAATTTTGTATGCATAAACACGTGCAGTGATATATATGATAACCAGGGCCTCCGTTCATTTCAGACATTAAGAACTAAATTTTGTTTATCAGCATCTGCATATTTTGTCTTTCTTCAATTACGTTCTGCTCTCAAAGCATATAGAGTTCCTTGGGCATCTCCCATTTCCTCTCATCCTATGCGGGATTGGATTGCACCATCTTCTGGTGGGCCAGCCGTTTCCTTAATATATATAATAAAATTATTGATTGCATTACAAAACCTCTTTCTATTAAATCAATTTGGAATAGGGAATTATCTGATCTTAATTTATCGACTGGGAGAGAGTGTGGTCTAACCTCAGCTTAACATCTAAAAGCTTGGCTCATCGTCTTATTCACTTCAAAGTCATTCATAGTGCATACATAACTCCTTACAAAAGATTCAAAATGAAACAACAAGCAAATTTGAACTGCCATATATGTAATATTGCATCATCTGGTACTTTTCTTCATATGTTTTGGGAGTGACCTATCGTCATTAATCTATGGACACATGTAAACCTGGTTTTATCCTCCTTACTACAAATTGATTGCTTTGCTAACCCAAGTTTGTGTCTTCTTCATGATGATTCTGGTCTTTGTATAAGCTTAATTCAAAAGAGAATGTTGTTTGCTGGTTTTACAGCTGCGAAGAAGACAATAATACAAAACTGGTTTACACCGCACATGTGTGGAAAAACATATTGGATCCATAGCCTCCTGAAAATAGTGACTTGTGAATGTACAACAGCGCAAATTATTGGGGCCAAGCCTTCTACTATTGATGCTTGGCAGGGTTTTTTCTTTAACATACTCAATTATATAAAGGAATGACTTGTTTTTGTTTTGTTTTTTTCCCTCCCTCTCTCTCTCCTTTTTGACTGGACTTTTAAAGTATTGATTATATGTCTGTTGTTTTGTTTGTTTTGAATGGATGTTATGTTATGATGTTGTACATGAAAATGAATAAAAAGTTAATAAAAAAACATTATTAATTAATACATTATCGATACAAGAAATGCCACTGCAGGTCCCTAATGCCCTACTTAATAATAATAATAATAATAATAATAATATTATTATTATTATTATTATTTCCCTGAATGCACACCTACAGATAACACACAATGATGGCTTTAATATCTAGTTTCACATTTCATATTCTCCATGAACCACAATTGCACTCTAAAGCTGTGCGTCACCTCCGATTTTCCAGCGCTCATGTTCTCTTTGTCCTTTCGCACGAGTCATTGTTCTGCTCTCAGTTCTCGGGTTGCATTTACAAATTGTTAGCTGTTATCACGTAAGGGACAAACAGCAGATAAGACATGTAATGCAGGATAGCTGGAGGCAGAAGGGCTCTCTGATTTTAACGGGAGGTTCGGAAAATAATGCGAGCGAGATAAGATCCGCGTTTCTCCCCTTCCAACGAGGCGTCCCTGAAGAACAGGGCAAAAGGAGCATATGTTTAATCTGCACGTATTTCTGCACCTCTTAGTGTTTGGCGGGCTGCCAGGCTTTTGGTAGAGCTCCGAGTCTCAATGACACTCTGTGCTGTAATAGTATCACTGGATACTGTAGTTAATGGTGCCCTGTACAGCAACTCAAGGTACAGCGTCACCTGAGCAGATCCTCATTCTTCATCTGATATCTGATAATGGAAGAGATTTCTAACAGCTTTTGAACTGGGATGTGCTGCTGCATTTATCTGAACAATCGCAAGAAGATTATATTCAAATTCTAAGGTCATTTGAAAGCAAAGAACAAGACGTACAGTAGCGGTCAAAAGTTTGGAATCGTTTTAATTTTTTTTAAATAAGTCTCTTATGCACACCAAAGCTGCATTTTTTTCACAGTTAAATTATGAAATATTTTTAGAATTTAAAATAGCCACTTTTTATGTGATTATGTTGTAAAATGTAAATGATTCCTGTGACGTATTGTTGAATTTTCAGCATCATTACTCTTCAGTCTTTAGTGTCACGTGATCCTTCAGAAATCACTCTAATATGCTGATTTGCTGCTCAAGAAACATTTCTGATTATTGTCAGTGCTGAAAACAGTTGGGCTGCCAAATGTTTTGTGGAAACCGTAAATAATTTTATTGTTCAGGATGCACACAAACAATTACAGTTTAACAGATATCACAACAGAAAGCAGTTGTTTTAAATTGTAAAAAAATTTCACACTATTACCATTTTAACTATTTTTAATAATAAATACAGCTGTGGTGGGCACAAGAGACTTCTTTCAATTTTTGACCAATAGTGTAACTCAGAACACAATTCTGATAGTGATTATCTAGTTTATCTTCTCCTAAACACCTGGCAACCTCCACCAACCTGGACCCCTTAAAAATAATTTTTCTTACTAGCAGACTGATAAAAACCTGTGCACACCACCATTAATGTGAAACACTTCAGTCATCTGTTGCCTGAGATGTCGAGGGACTTTCAGAGGTGGTTTTCCATGAAGTGCATCATAATTTATCATCCCTGTTGCTCAAACAGCAAAGCATGGCGCTAGCGACAGCAAGGTCACGTGGGTTCGATTCCCAGGGAATGCGTGAACTGATCAAATGTACACCATGAATGCAATGTAATTAGCTTTGCATAAAGGCATCTGCCAAATGCACATGTAATAATGCCTCAGCATTCCCTCAGTACACATTTCTAGCTCTAGATGTTGCTGTGTTCTGGATCGCCTGGAGGTGTTTGGCTTTCAGCGTCAGCTGGGAAAAACTTAAGATTCAATAAACAAACAGGAGATATCAGATACATGTCAATCAAAATGCCTGCTACAAAACTCATCCTATAAAGCATAAAATCCACAATGACATGGTTTCCAGCATCAATGTAACTAACTTCAACTTAAAAACCCGCACAACATGACTCAGATCAGTGATAAAACACAACAATGACATGAGCATTATAAACAACATCATGCAGTGCTTTGACACCCACACAAAAAGTGTTGCAGATGCATGGATAGGTCAGCTGAAAGTAAACACTATATGTAATGAAAACAGCAAAAGCCACCAAAAGAGAAAACTTATTTGAGCTTGGAACAAACAAAAAAAAAAGGCCTGGTGAC
Organism: Acrossocheilus fasciatus; assembly: GCA_036784905.1. NCBI lineage: Eukaryota > Metazoa > Chordata > Actinopteri > Cypriniformes > Cyprinidae > Acrossocheilus > Acrossocheilus fasciatus. The sequence goes on from CM071947.1 coordinate 5,094,039, forward strand.
GCATTAATTCATCGCTAAATAAACATTTGGTAAAAATTTACTTAAAGTGCACCTATTGTGGATTTTTGAAAATTACCTTTCATGCACTGTGTAACACGGCTCTGAGTGAATGAAAACATCCTGCAAAGTTTTAAATCTGAAAGTGCACCATGTATAAAGTTATTGTCTCTCACAATTAAGTCGTTTTTAAAACTAATCCCAAGCCGTTTCATGTGGAGTCAACATGAAGCATTAGCATACTCCTCGCCCACTTGTTGCTTTTTGCATTGGTGTGAATGAAAATGCAAATTCATTCTTTGCCACTAGGTGCCACTTTTGGAGGGGTAAAAATATAGGTTTCCCCGGTAACAGCTGTATCAAAGCAGCTGCGCTCACAAACGCTGCTTTATCAGGCATAACAGGAGAGATGAAATGAAAATGAGACCAATCACTGCAGATTAGCATCATGCAAAGGAGAGGTTTGGAAAAATGAATCGTTGAGCGAATCGTTTGGGAGTCATTGAGCAAGTAAGGTAAAAATAAATGCAAAAACACTTTCATTGTCTTATAATATGCATGCATGTCAAGCTTTTGTTGGGGACTTTATATTATTATGGATATTTTGGACCAAAACCAAAATATGAACCTTTCATTACCCATAATAGGGGCACTTTAAAGCCTTTATAAAGCATTATAAAAGTATTGTTATGCATTAATTAAGCCTTGTAATGCACCTAATAATGCACAGCATGATCTCATGAATAACTTTAATCACAATTATATTACATTATAATACTTAACTACTCATTGTTACACCTTTAGAAAGATATAATGCATTACAATGTAACTTTATAATGCAATGCATTATATCTTTTTAAAAATAATTGCAACCAAATGCATTATAAAATTTGTAGGTTTCTTTGACATGTTTTAATGCATTACACTTTATAAAGGTGTAGCAAGATCTAATAGTTAAGTGTTACAATGCATCATAACTGATTACAATTATTCATGAGATCATGCAATGCATGCATTACAAGGTGCATTAAAAACTTCTATTATATGAAGGATTTAAGTTACCAAATTTTTGCCTGAAATTAAAATGGTCATAATACGCTTTAAACATGCAGGAGATGGTGATAATGCTATAGCTTGACACATGAAACTGCCTTCACGTCTCTATTTTTCCTTTTTTTGTTCCTAAAGAGCTCAGGAACTCATTGCTCATTTGCTAATATCGAGCATTTCTATGGTTTTATTGATAGTATTATTATGCAGAGTTAATTTTATGTTTGACTGGGCACCTCCAATTAGTCTGTCCCTCAATTCGAGAGGCAATACTTTCAAACAATCCAAACAGCTTTTACTTCCAAATAAATATGCATGTTGAAGCTAAAACCCAATAATGACAGAAATCATTTTCATAATTGAAACCTATTCCATGCTGTTGGCCAGAATGCACATTTGCATAAATTAGTCTCATCAATGGCACAGCAGTTTTCATTATCGATGGCGTTGCTTACGTAACTCAAACGGGTCTTAAAAACTTTAGGCTAGTTTTAAATGCAGCGAGTAACTTTCCCAAGATTAATATGCTGCTTTTAAAGGAAAACAGGTGTTGGAGCATTCGTCCTTATTCTTTGGGCAAACAGGACACGGGCAGCCATAGAGAAGAATGGGGATAATTACTTGGCTAAATTGGGAAAATGTTACTTAAATCTGAAGAATACACAGGAACAGATGAATTGTGCTCGAGGCTGAAGTGGCTCTCGCACCATTTGCACACCTGACACCGGTTGTAGCTGTCGAATAAAAATGTGCAGTCATTTACACGCCGCCTACAGCCTTTTCTAATTAGTTGAGTCTTAATGAATGAGATTTGCAACTTCATATCTTATAATTCCACCTTGTGAGCATTTAATGGAGCAATGCTGAGATCTAATTCGCTGAATCTCAGAAAGTACAGCTTTAATTGCGAATTCTCCTCGCTGTGGTCTTTATGAGGTTAATAACGGCCTCCGCGTCCACTGAGTTTACCCACAATTACTCAAAGACCTCAGATGATCCCTAACATGTCTCTGTCAGGACTTGAACTTCATCTGAGTTTGTTTTCATGTGATCGGAGATGCAGATCTTACAGCACTGAAATTTTGGGTTGATGCCTTCAAAGGCTTCAAAGACACTTGCTGCTCTTTTGAGAAGCAGGCAGGACGATGCCCTTGGCTGGACAAAAAAAAACACAGTAAAACTCTTAAAAGCAGCCTTTCATTTTTAAAACAAGACCTCTTATAGGAAAAGTACAAGTAAAAGATTAATCGGTCATCACTGACTCACCCTCACATCATCCAAACATAAAACATATACCTTACACCAAACATAGTCACATTGACTACTATTATCAGGGCTCGACACTGTGTTTCACTCACACTTGCAACTAAAAACAAATGTGTGCAAACCGTTAAATATACCATTAGGAAGCACATATGCAAATAAAAAAAAATCCTTGAAATTTAAAGTCACAAGTCTTAAATATCTTAAATGGTATAACAAACGTCTTCTTTAAAGGGGTGGTTGATTGCGATTTAATTTTTTTAACGTTAGTTAGTGTGTATGTTGCTGTTTGAGCATAAACAATATCTGCAAAGTTGCGGCGCTGAAAGTTCAATGCAAATGGAGATATCGTATTTTAAAATTAAGGCAGTTTAATGCCTACAAAAACGGCTGGTAGGGACTACAACGAGTTACTTCCCAGGTTCGTGACGTCACAAAAATCCAGATAAACCCCTCCCCTGGGAACATGCAATGAAGGGGGCGAGGCCATGCTGCAAGAAAACTCTACGTAAAAATCTACGTTCACGTAAAAATCTATTCATATATGAATCACGATTCTGTATTCTAGCAATAATGGATTCACAAGTTTCAAAATCAATGTTCTAAAGCAGTGGTTCTCAATCCTGTTCCTCGCATCGCCCTGCTCTGCATCTCTCTCTCATTCAGATCACCAGCTCAGCTCCAACAATGAATTGTTCCAATTATACACTTATTTTCACATAGCTATGAGAAGCGTTATACATGGACGCGCGTGCGGTTGCCGTACTGTATTAAAGCTTTCATCAGGACAAAACCGTATATGTGACCCTTGACCACAAAACCAGTCTTAAGTGTCAATTTTTTTTATGGAACATGATCTTTACTTAATATCCTAATGATTTTTGGCATGAAATACAAATTGATAATTTTGACCCATACAATGTATTTTTGGCTACTGCTACAAATATACCCCAGCGACTTAAGACTGGTTTTGTGGTCCAGGGTCACATATTAAAAGCTAACAGAAGCAGTAGCATTTACAAACAACAGCGTATCTAAAAGTATGAGACAACAACAAACAAAAAACATACCATTAAGAGCTGTGCTTGCACAGGTTCTGCGCAATCCTCTTCACTAATATTCTCTGGGTCTCATTCGGGCTCAAATTGATAAGCAATATTGACTATCAAGCCTAGAAAAAAAAAAAGTCAACCACCCCTTTAATAGACAGAAAAAACAGGAATCACAATACAACCTAATGTGATTATTAAGCTTCAATTATTAAGGCAACGATTGTGATGACTGAATTAACTGTGTAAAAAATAATTAATTAATTAATAAAATATAGTTTAGGCCTATAAATAATTACATAGTTATTTAATACAATTCAAAGCAAAAATATTAAAACCCAGTAAAATAGTAAAAACCAAATATGACCTAATGCCATTATTAAACTGCAATGATCATAATGATTGAATTAACTAACTGAAATAAATAATGCCCATAAATATGTACATAATTATTATATAAAGTTTGAAGTAGAAATATTTCAAAACCAATATATTTCAAAACCTAATTGCAATACAATAAAATGCAATTATTGAAGGCAATGTTGTAGGCAATGACTGAATTAAATTAATCTATGATATATAATATAATTATATAAATTAATAAATATTTATTTAAATGTTTAAATTACACAAATAAATATGATATATACGAACATACTAGTGCTGTCAATCAATTAAAAAATTAACGATCTATAAAGCCTCACAATTAAAAAACATATCAATATATCAATTACATATCAATAAAAATGCATCGAATAAAGTGTTTTAGTTTAAAAAAAGAAAAAGAAAAAAAAGTTTACAAGGTGAAATTTACAAGCCGTGTGTGTGTGTGTGTGTGTGTGTGTGTGTGTGTGTGTGTGTGTGTGTGTGTGTGTGTGTGTATGTATATATATTAGGGATGTCAATGTGCGATTAATCAAAAATTTTTAACGCCTTAATATTTTTTAACGCAAATTAATCGTTTGATAAGGTTTGACCCCAACTTCTTCCCGTTATCGCAGCGCGGAAGGTTGTCTGTTGCCAGGGTAGCGGCACAAGTGGGCTATTTTGAAAATACAGTCGTGGGAAAAAATTACAGATCCCTGGGTTGCGTTTTTTTAGGCTACTTTATTCACTTTAAAATTTCACTATTCACTAAAAACACTTTATTCGATGCATTTTTACTGATATGTTTGTTTGTTTGTTTTTTTAATTGTGAAAGGCTTTATAGATCGTGGATTCTTCCAGATTCTTCATAATTTCATGAAACTACATGCTTTGCATCTGTGGTTCTCTGTTTTAGACCAGACTATATTGTTGGATGATTGGAAGCCCTTGTAAATTGGAGAGGAGAGGTCTCGGCCGCTGAAGATCAATTGGAAAGTGTTTGTGGCTCGCAGCGCAGCTGTTGCAAACATAATGACGCTCTGATTGTTTCATCACTAAAGGGTCTGTGACATCAATTAAAAGCAGATACTCAAAAGGGCCTGGACTCAGCACAACTTTTGAAGTGCAGGGAGAAACGTTTCCACCACCTCACATCAAGGACGAGGAGGCTTTCACGGAGAGGGGATCGTGGCTTTCATCATCTCTTTTGCTCTTATAAATTTTATTGAACACATGCTTCCATTTCTCTCTTTGCCCCCAAGAGTTCTTTTGTCAACTTCAAAGGCAGTGCATTGTGGGACATTTGTTTCCAGCACATTATCCTGTTAAGTCCAATCAGTTGAGAAGTAAAATGAGTCTCAGGTCCGTTCTGATTGGATCTGGACTGCATGGAAGAAACGGAGCTAAATGAAAATAATGCAATTAAATTAACCATATAATCATGAATAGTTACAACAGAAAATAAATAGGCTTATTATCTTTTAAATTGGAAAAACATTCTCCCTGTGCTGATGACAAAGACCATACGTCCAATCAGACTCTACAATAGGCTATATGGTGCAAATTAATTTTCAGTAGAGTTTCTTCTGGCAGAAGCTAATCAAATTAAACAGATGTCAGTTTGTCTGACAGGCACTGTAAACTATAAACTATGCAAGATAAATTAACATTTTTATTTCAAACTTCTGGCCCTGAAGCAAAATCACGCAAGCTACAATTAATTTGACAATTTATTGTTTAATAAATCATTTATTATTTAATATATTTTTATAATCATTTGTATTATATTTTTATTTATTTCATAATTATATTAATTTTAATAGATTTATTTGTTTATTTATTTACTTTTTATTGACTATTTATTTTACAATAGCCTATTTAAATTAATATTAACATAAAATGGGATCCAGCCAAGTACTTACATTTCTACAATTAACTTACAATTAAAGTTTAGCATATTTTTGATAATTTCATCTATTTTAATCATTTCTATTGCATTATACCAGCATTATATTAATCTTAATTTATTTCTAAAAATTAAAAAATATATATGTAATTACAATAACTTAATTAATTTGTTTTTACAAATTATTACATTTTTAAAATATTACAGCATTTTATTAAATTTGTTTTAACACTAAATGGGAACCAACAGGAAGCACTTGAAAATTTCAACAAAATATGAAAAGCTAATTAACAATTAACTTTACAATCAAGTTTTAAGTTTAAATTCCACGCGAACCAGAAGTTGTTGTTTTGTTTTTTCCAGTTCTTTATTTCTTTATTTCAGTATGGTGACGTATTTCCTACTGAAACGAAATATTGAGTAGAGGGCGGGGTTTTATTGTGTTCCTCCTCTCATCTGTCACTCGCAGAAAACTAACAGTTGGAGGGGCATGGTTAAGAACATTCTGCCCAAGCCGTCAAACTGACGTCAGAGAAGGACTGCCATTCCAGAGCAGATGCAAATGGTCCGATTTTGATTAAAGATTACCAAAGCAAACAATTTTTTTCAATTAATTGCTCACCTTAAGACTAACAATGTACGCTAGCAGAATAAATATTGTAAATTTTGATTTCATGTAGAGTTGAACATTTTTGATGATCATTTTACTTTTTTTTTTCTCATTTATTGTATTATACCAGAATTTATTCATTTTAAATGTTTCAATTTTTTTTAAATGTAATTTTATTTTACTTATTTTTCTAATTTATTTAATATGTTTTCACAGTAAACAGGGCGCCAGCATAAGTACTTGAAAATTTCCAATTTAACCACCTGGTCCTAAAGTAAAACTGTAGTTTAAAATGAAGTTAAGACTCCTGTCCTTTATTTATTTTCTCCATTTGAAAATGAGACATTCTACATTTATTTTGCTTATTGTTAAATCAGTGTTGCCGCTGATGATTTTTATAAATAAAATGTTTTTATTGTCGTAATATGATTAAATTTACAACAAATATTAAGATTAAATTTAACATGAAAGACTTAATTTTCAACCTTTTTTTTTTTTTTTAAGATGACAAAGGAAGAAAAACCAAAGTGAAGTATGGACTTACTTCACTCAGTTATTTATTTACTTTATAACAGTAAATAAATATCGGTTCTGCATATCGGTAATCGGCACATAAAAATGCAAATAATTGGTATAGGTATCAGTTATAAAAATAAAAAAAATATCGGTCGATCACTAAAACAGATATACTGAAACTACACAGTAAATCTCTGAAACACAAATTTACCAAAGCTAGTCCTGCACAAATAGTTCCAGGTGTACAAATGGTCCTGTCCGAAGAGCTCTAATGTGTCGAGGTAAATGGATATCCACACACAGAGAACTCCAGAGTGCTGTGGACGCAGTGTTATTTTTTATTCACCAAGAACAGATTTCATTTTTGATATCATGGTCTGTCTTGGTTCAGCATAGCTTCAGGCTAGTGAGCCAGAAGACACAATGTCCACGGAAAGGCCTCTCTATTAGTAACACAACATCCAGTCAGACATGCACAAAAAGACTAGTGGTCTGACTGTACAGAAGCCTGAGGCTGGATTCTTCAGCATTCAGACAACGTGCGTTTGTTTACCTTTCAAAGTCCACAACGTCCCCTGACCATAAAACACCTTTAGCATCTGATATTGTTCTGAGGGCCTCGTTCACACTGAAAGTTGTTGGGAGTAACAAAGCAGTCATTCCCCTGTATTATCAATCATTCCTGATATTCGTAATACAGTAAACGTCTACAAAAAATATATACATTAAGAAAATAAACATGCATGCCATTATTTGCTACGGCTAAGTAATATTAGCAACCTTAAATATGTAGCAGCTGTTTTTAAAACCTGGTAAATTTTCAGTGCTTTTTAAACGGGAGGCCTCAGCAAACTTCCATAGGGAGCCAAAAGACTATTTAAAATTATTATGAATTAGACAAATCAAATAATAAAATAGAATAAAATAAACACAGACTGCCACGAATCTGGCCTATGAACTTCTGTTCACCCACCACCAGAGGTCACTCGCTCACCACATTGAATGTTGCACTACACTACTGTTGCACGGCACCCACGGACTACATTACCCATAATCCATTGCACTGATGACACATACACAGCTGATTACACTGATTGCACATACACAGCTGAAGGCACTGATCACACAGCTATCACCAATCACACACACACTACTTAAGCCATGGACTTTCTCTCCCTCACTGCTGAGTATTGTATGCACTTATCCCTCTCCTAGCCATAGCTACTCTACGGAGCCCACTTAGTTGTCTTAAGCCCTATTCGGACTGGATTAGTTTTACAAGGGTAGATGGAGTAATGTTAATTTACCACAGGACGTCTGTAATATTAATGGCCAATTCACACGGGATAAGAAATCTCAGTAAAACTAACAGAAGTGGGAGGAGTAACTCGATTTACGCACCACCGTCACCTCCTTGTCCTCATGTGCGTGCTACATCCATCGATTTATTAATTAAATTATGATTGGATTCTGTTTGCAATAAATACTTACCTAAAGCTAACATAAGATTCTTGCCTCTAACAAGTGCTTTCGAGTCGTTAGTTTCGACCTTCCTTTTTGATCTGAATGTTATGCATTGTCATATTCAGAAAACATTAGAGGTTTGCCACAGACAGTCCCACCGCCTAGAACGCAACTGAATGTTTCTTCAAGCGTGGAAAAAATGCGGAAAACTACTTTTAAATAGGAAATTACGGAATATTTACGTACATATTTACAGCTGGTCTATTTGCACAGGATTAGTATTACCTGAGGTAATTCTTCCGGACCTTTTTACAGAAGGTAAAAGTCACCGTAATCTTTACTGAGATCGTCCAAAATGATTACTGAGATGGCACATTCGGACGGGACTAAAATCACTGAGAAGCTCTGGTAAAAATTACTTTACCCCACCTCTCCATGTAAAACTAATCCCGTCCGAATAGAGCTTTAGTCTTGCCTTGCCTGTTTTCCCATGTTTGATTCTAGCCCGTGTTTCCTGGATTAACCCTTGCCTTGCCGTTTGAACTCTGTTTGCACCTCTCTTGGACTATAGCTCGTGTACGGATTATCTCTCTGCCTTGCCCCATTGGATATTGTTCGCCGATCGCAGACCCACGCTTGCCCTAGGATTACTCTTTGTCTTGTTCCTGCCATACCTGTTTGCCATTGTTTCGACCCTGCCTGTATTTATGACCATGCCTTTAAATAAAAGCTTGCACATGGATCCTCACGTCTCGTCAGCCCCGTTACACAGACACAAGACATTTCTTATTTTAAAAACCTTTATATATGACAAAGCCCAATTTTTAGCGTTATTTCTAGATCTCGGAAATGTATTGAATAAATTACTACTTTTTATTTTTTAAAGCTTTAATAATTCTGTTGTGTGATTGTCATTTTTGTTGTTTATGTCTATATAATTTATTCATTTTATTTCTATTTTATTTAGCCATTTTAGTACATCAAATATTAAAGTACAACTAAACAACAAGTGCTTCCATGGCAACTAGCCGAAATATGTTTTTTAATATTTTATTGCAGTTAACTAGTGTTGTCAAAAGACCCGGTACTTCGGTACCAAGTCGGTACTAAAAAAATGAAAACGTCACGGTACCAGGTTTTTTTAAGTACCGATGGTACCGAGTACCCGGTCAACCCGGTTCTTGACGCGTACGACCCTATGATTTCCGCCATGCAGAAAACGCGGACGGAATCTCGGAATCCAGTTATAAAAACGGAAGTTACAGTTTGGCACGGAATGTCACGGAATTTGTCAAAGTTTGGATGAATTAATCAAAAGTACAATTTAAATAAGTATAAAGAATGGCATTGATTTTTGTACATTTTTATTTTTCTTTGATTTTATTATTAAAAATGTTTTTTAATTAGCATGTGGTACCGAAATTTGTACCGAGAACCGTGGATTTTCACTGGTATCGGTACCGAATACTGAAATTTTGGTACCGTGACAACACTACAGTTAACATTTTTTTATTTCAAGTAACTTTATGGTTTTAGTTTTAGTTAACCATAATAACCCTGGCTGAAACCGATTAAACACATGATTAAATTATTGATTAAATGACAACTGATTAAACATGAACATTCCAAACCCATAAAAAAGGATAAAAACTGGCCTAAAAAATACTGTAACAGTAGTACAAAGCTTTTATTCTACTTTTTAAATGGTGTGTTTTGGAGCTTGACAGACACTATGAACTGTTATTGTCTTTATAGGGTGACAGATTTTAAATTTCTTATTGAATTACACCCATAAGCAGCCATGTGACGGGCGTATTGAGCCACAGCACAGACGTGTCTGTAAATTGTTTACATCCCCAATCGTGATATTGCAGCTTTTGAAATCTGGCACAGACATAGTGGATGACATCGCTGCAGAGTTTCCCCCAAGCGTGCAACAAAGAGGAGCCGAGCGTTTGTGTGTGAACTAATCCTGATGATTGACACTCTGTTTACCTGCAACCCTTTAGAGCCTAGAAAGGGAATAGATCACCTGTCAGCTCTTCCCTTATCTAGCCTTTTTCCACTAGTCCGCTATTTTCTGCAACCACCTGCCAAAAACACACGCTCACAAACAATAAATCTCACGTGTGGTTTACTCAGCGCCTGCACTTTACCTTCTTCTATTTAAATGACATGTCGTGCATCTACAGAAATATTTGCTCTCGGAGGAGGACTTGGCCACGGGTTTCTCTCCATCTCTCGCACTCATCTGTGATGGTTCTGCCACAACATCTGACACTCGCCCGAGCTGAGGGAAGACAAACACGCCTTGAAGCAGCAGGGCTCCCAAGGCTCTGCTGGGGAACAGGTAAACTCACTGCAGATTACTGCAAGCTCTAGAAATTGAAACATCTCACCTCATCACTTGCTCACTTACTTTTCTGTTTCTTTACACTGATATCAGAGCGCTGCAAGAGGCCATGGTGTTTTCTGTCCGTAACAATTTACGAAGCGAACAAAAGTGCATTCGGATTCTCACAAATGTTTAGCTGCTGTTTGTTAGTGCCATTGACTGAAGCCCGGCTCACACTGTGCAAATTTGGCCACGATTTGATCGTCTGAGACAAATTTTGAAAATCCTAAAAGATTCCTATAATCCTAGGCTAAAATCTGTAGTCTTTGATCGCTGGCAGCCAATTAATGACTGTTGCGATCAAATTTCACCTCCGACAAAATTCTGGCAGTGTCAGAAGATTTAGCGCACAGACCTGCAGTGTGACTACCCCAACGATGAATGTCAAACTGGCTCCGTTTTTCAAGACAAGCTATGAGCAGAATTAATGCTATAGAATTATTTTATCTGCCCCAAACTCTGGCGCTCCCGTCCTCCGCTCATAGAATTCATCTGATATGTTGCCTTTTCTACATAAACACTGGTTGCGCCGCTGTTTTCATGTGGGTGTGTTGAGCTGCATACGCTATTCTTCTTAAATACGTCAGTATTGCCACCGTTCATATACTTTTCATGATAGCCAACATTTCGACATTAATGACAACGGAGATCCCATAGTGTGACATGATCATCATGTTCGTACAGTCTGAAAAGTACAATCCTAAAGGAGTTTTTAAAAAAAAAAAAAAAAAAAAAATTCGCACAGTGTGAGCCCGGCTTAAGACACATATTTCACTGGGAAAATAACTTGGCACATTGAGTTTAACTTTGAAGTAATTTTAAAGTAGAAAGACTAGAAGTGTAGAAATATTTTCTTGTAAAATGTACTCCAACAATCAGATTTACTTACCGCTTCAAACAAAATTTTTTACAGTGTATTTTCTTGAAAAACATACAACAATATCTTTTTTAGAACTTCAAAAAAAAAAAAAATTCTTCTAAAACATTCCAATTTACTTATTTACAACTTCAAAAAAATATTTTTACACTGCACAGTATTTTCTTGTAAAACATACTCCAATAATGTGTTTTATTATTGTTGTTATTATAATAATAATAATAATAATAATAATAATAAGTACTTCATATATACATATAACCTAATAAATACATAACTTCAAAAATTAATAACAGTGTATTTCCTTTAAAACACACTTCAATATATTAATTTACAACTTCAAAAACAATAACTTTCTTGTAAAACACACTACAATAATCAAACATATTTACAGTCTATGTTCTTGTATAATGTATTTAAATGGTATTTGTTTTATTTAGAACTTTTAAAAAAAATCTGCTGTATTTTTAGTGCACACCGTTTTATTTATATTTTAAATAATTTTTTAAAAGTGTACTATTGCTCAAAGTAGCTACTAATGCTTGTTGCCCCATCCCTAACTGACCTCGAAGTATTACATGCAAGACTTTTCACTTCTTTATTATAGATATTAGCATTATCACACCATATACTTTAAACATTAAATAACGTCAATGGAGTGCATAGCAACGGGGAGCTAACGACTGCCATGAGTCTTTGATAATTGCTGTACTGTCCATGAAAATTGGACATAATTAACAGACAAGGCCTGAGATGATTGGAAACAAGATCAACAGAGGCCTCGGGTTGAGACGGGTATTATCACGCACTCGAGCGTGAAACGAAGGCGCTAATTGTTCTTTAAAATATAAAAGGAAAGATTTTCAAAGCATTAAAGGGCAAATCTAGAGCTCAGATCTGAGGACGGAGAAACCGACGCGCATACAGATTTGCTCCAAAATGACACTCGACATTTTCCATATTGAGGGATTTCATGCTGAACGTTGCATACACAATGCTTAATTGCTTTTGTAAAACAACTGGGGATTGAAATCCCACATCATTATTCCTCCCACAGATGGAAAAAACAGTTGACACCGGCGTTGTTGGAGTGTATTCAATAGTCATTTGCCGCTTGGCGGCTGGATTTCTACAGACTGCAAATTTGCAATTAAGTACGAGCCTCACCAGCGACCCTGAGGATAGCGAAGCGACATAATCGCTCAATGAACATGTAAAGCCTCGGTCAGCAAACGCAACGCTCGGGCTTACTGAGCATTATGGGCACAAATTCGCCAACGTCATGTTGCTTGTCTCGTATGTTTCCAAAGCTAATTAAAACGCACCGCCACGGGAGACCGTGCAGAAATATTTGCGCCCTGCAAACGGCATGCGATATTTGTCTCAGAGCAATTTCTCAAATGCCACTCATCAATCAAAGCGAACAAGAGACGGCGAGGAGACTGACGGGACGATGATGTCACACTTAGAGATGTGCACGACTACACGCTTCCCAAATCAACTGCGAAGCTCTGTTTAATTATGCTTGTTTGGGGTCATGTCCGCCAGACATCGATCAGACGCGTTTTCTTGAGGGATGTTCAGATAAGGTGTGCTCCTGCATTCACAAACAGCTGATGGAGCCCTTTTTATGAATGCAAGAATGCAAACATATTCAAGACCAACATATACTGTGATATGATCAACTTCTCAGAGACTGTTTTAGTGTGACAGACTACAGGTACTGTCAGCACGTCAAGCACAGCATGTAAAATATATACATATTTATTTTTAACTCATACAGATTTGTAATTTAGACAATTGTATTTTATGGGTCCACAGAAAACAAGAAATTGTGCATATACAGTGCCTTACAAAAGTATTCATACCCCTTCATTCCCCCCCCCCCCCATTTTGTTATGTTTCTGCCTTATGTTAAACTGCTTTAAATTACTTTTTTTTTTTTCCACATCAATCTACACTCCATACACCATAATAGTAAAGCAAAAAACAGGTTTTTAACATCTTTGCAAATTTATTAAAAATAAAAAAACCTAAATGATTCCATTGCATAAGCATTCATAACCTTATCTGGGACAGTCGAATTTAGCTCAGGAGCATTCATATTACTTGTAGATGTTACTACACTTTGAGTGAAGTTAACCTGTGGCAAATTCAATTGAACAGGTATGGTTTGGAAAGGCACACACGTCTTAATAAAAGATCTAACAGCTGAAAATGCATATTAGAGCAAAGACCAAGCCCTTAGGTAAAAAAAAAAAAAAACTGCCTGTAGAGCTCAGAGACAGGTTTGCGTCAGGCCACACATCTGGGGAAGAGTTCAGAAAAATTCTGCTTCAATGAAGATTCACAGAAGCATGTGGTCTCTGTTACCCTTAATGGAAGAAGTTTGAAACAATCAGAACTCTTCATAGAGCTGGCCTCCTGGCCAAACTGAGCAATTGATGGAGAAGGGCTTTGGTTAGAGTGATGACCAAGAACCTGATGGTCACCTGATGGCTTCATGTTTGAAGGAAACCAGCTCTGCTCATCACCTGCAGAGTACCATTACAAAAGTAAAGTGTGCTGGTAGCAGCCTCATGCTGTGGGGCTGTTTTTCAGCGTCAGGGACAGAGGGACTCGTCAGAGTAGAAGAAAAGCTCAATGCACCAAAATATTGAGATAGCCTTTAAAAAAAACTCTGCCAAACTTAATGTCTTAATATTTATCAAATATGAATTTTTTTAACACATTTCTTTGGAATGATATTGGAAAAGAGCTTTATAATAAATTTTTTTAAAAACCTGAATTGAAAATGTTTATTTTTTTCTGATTAAGTTCATTCATCCAAACATTATACTGACATTATACAAGTGTTATTAAAAAATAAAATAAAATCCAAAGAAAATAACACCCAGACTATAAGAGTATGTTTTACAAGAAAAATTCTCATCAAATTTTCAGAAATTTTCTACATCAAAATTTCATGTTTTAGCCTATTCAATATGTTACTAGACATTCCTTTCTAATTGTTTGTGAAATTCACTACCAATTACTAAGTAAAAAATTTTCTACACCATTTCTTTCAGTACAATTAATAGTAGAGTAAAAAGTAACACAGTAAACATTTTTATTTTAATTTAACAAAAAAAAAAAAAAAGTAACTTGTTTTGGAATTAGTACAGTGCCCATATAAATGCCAATTGTTTGATTTAGGCAAAGATTATACATAACCAAAAAAAGACAGAGCTGCCTTTGGATTTTAATATGTATATGTATATACATATACATACACAAAAGCCCCTGATCCAGCTGACTATCCTGACCCATCCTTAGGGTCACATTCACATCATGTAGTACAGCAATCTGTTGAAGCAGGAATATAACTAAATGATTAACATTTGAGATCATTATCGGATACAAAGGACTTCATAAGGATGTATGTCACCGAGGTCAACATGAAGAATTATATTTCAAATTAGAAATGTGCATGACTTTCAAACGACGTGCAGCGATTTGCTGGTCGATCTATAATAACTTCATGCCTCGGCTGATAATGAAATTATTCATGTTTTAGAAGGATTTCTCCAATCCAGATTGGCCTGAAATCCAATTATGCGTTTGCTCAGCGGAGAACATTTTTCATGAGAAAAAAGGCAATGAGAAGTTAATAATGTACTACCAACTGTTCTGTTAAACGGTTCAAAATTATGCCAGTGTATGCAATGTGTTGTCTGGCGTTAGACCTGCAAAGTAGAAACCAAGGTCAAAGCCTTTAGGATACAAAATACACAGTCTCTCCGACTCCTCCGTGGAAGACTTTACAGCAGATCAATGATCCCAGAGGCCTCGTATCACAGGAGAGCTTACTGAAGCTTTTTTATTTTTAATGGCATTAGTCTATTCTGTTCAGCATGGTTTCTGTTTTGGGATTTGGCTAAAACTAACTTTTGCCGAAGGCATGCCGTTTATTGCTAATATTGCTATAATTTAGGCAATTACGCAGAAATATTATTTTTGAAACACGCATCAATTCCTGATGGGAAAAATCAGCAGTGTTGCATTACAGAAATAAAATGGGTGGCATTTTGCCATTTTCAGGTTTATGTTTCTCATGTAAAAAGCTATAATTGTTTGAGGCCTCTATATGTTAAGTGCTGTACTTAACGGAATAGTCTTCAGTGTCTGTTTAACTCAAAGAAGAAATAATAAATGATCACCTCTTCACAACAGTCTGAATGTATGTCGCTTCAAAAAAGGTCCCTGTTTTGGTTTCATCTCATGCATTTTGACTGACAGGCTCTAGACACTCGGCTCTCCTTGAGTGTCCATTCTCCACACGTAATTACCCATAATCACTTGTACATCCTGAGGAGGATTTGCTTCAGTGAAAGGCTTCGAGAGCCAGGGACGAATGCAGGCCTCTCTCCTCTTTAAGTGGCAAAATCAGAAGAAAATCAATGTGGTCAACAGCTCGATGGGTCGGAGACAGATAGACCTTCATCTGAACACGCCTTTCATCCTTCTCTATGCGTAACATTGCTACACTTTCCTTTTTCTTTTGTGAGACCTTCATCCACAATTATTCCTCCAGTGCTCTCTTTACCTTCACTGTCCTTTTAAAGCATTTAGTTGATGTGTAACTCCACTGAACTTCATAATTTATAACCACTGCCAAGAAATGATTTCATATTCAGATGTTATCACAACTATTCATTTTCAGCATCAGAATTCAAACAGATACAGGGGCACGCTGCTCACTGAATGCATGTTTTCTTAAAGCAATGCGTTAAATGCATGAAATATGAATGATTTTGTGTGTAGCCTGTAAATGAAGCCCATCAATCCATAAGATCAAATGTTACACGGACATATCATAGTTCATGATAATGATTGAAAAATAATACATTTCATTGAATGATCAATCATGTTGCCCAACAATAAAGATTTTTTCTTGGCCTGACAATATTTTTACTGACTTCCCAAAAAAAAAAAAAAAAAAAAAAAAAAAAACGTTCTATTTTTAGCATATCCCCGGAAAAATAGAAATTCTATGTCTATAACGTAAATACATTTGGATATTAATGAATTTATAGCTTTCATTTTGCTGAAAAATTAGGGGATGTTGCTCAAAACATTATATTACCTTATAATGCTCAACCCATCTTAACTTATGCTTCCAAGGATATGACAAATCATTAGTGCAATTTGACAAAACCTCATCTATGTCAGCCAGAATTCATGATCATTTAAAATCATACAAATGCATCAACAAGCACAAGACCAAGTCTGACAGATAAAGTGAAATGTCTATTAACTATCTGATAAAAAGCTGACCAACTTCACCTGCCAAGTTTGGCTCAGGAAAATACCAAACCAGCACTAACCAACATAAACCACTGAGGGAATTCATACTGACCTAAGCTAGTCTGTACAGTATCAGAGATGAGAGAATCCAGACAAATGAGGAAAAATGATCATTCATGATCTGTGCAAAGACTGTAAAGATCCAGACAAAAAAAATATTTACAAGACATTCATGAGAAGGAAAAAATTAATTATTAACACCCACTTCACTCCTGTTACACGGCCCAAGATAAAACTCACATTCAGAAAGCTAAATCTAAAATATACTTCAAAACTAATTAGTAAGTAAATATTATATTTCAGCAAACCACTAAAGATACATTTATCTTGTCAAATTATTTTTGCACAAAATCAAAGCAGATGAACAAGACTGCTAATGAGACTTGTTAACATCACCAGCAAAAACCTACAGCACTGTGTGCATATTAATTATGAATATTTTCATTTAATGTCATAAAAATTCAGATTTTTCATGTATAAAATACAAACAGTCAATATAGATGACATGTACAGATATAGACACTATAGACTACGACTAGGATAACAATGATCTATTTTAAACAAAAGTCATTTTAAAATACCCATGGGCTGTAATCGCACTACAGCTTCAACACACTTGGTTTAACAGCTCAAATGCAACTAGAGAAGCCAGTATAACACATAATGATCCATTTCCATGCAATTACATACAAGGATACGGTTTAATGCTGCTTTTTGTAACTATAATAAAATACCTGCTTCAGTTTCATTTGTAAATAATGATTTTCTATTAAATCCTAATGCCTGCTCCAAACTTTAGATTTAGCACGAGTGCATGCATAACAGTTATTTATCTGGAAAGTAAAGTCATATAACTCATTTAAAGGTTCAATGAACAGAACATGAAACACACCACACACTCATTTAAGCATGATTTCTCATGGGGCGTCCACTGGAGGGCGATGTTGCGGGAGGTTTTTAATGGCAGCACAGCTTGCCATGTGAAAACTGAATTATGCATTCAGACTAAAGACCTCTGTGCTACTTTTAACGGTTGCCTTATGGAGAAAAGCCCCGAGGACAGTTTTTCTGCATGCCTACCGCTTTGGGTAAATGTAAAAACCCATAAAACTGAAGTGTACAATTTTTTCCGATGCTAAAACACTTCGTTCTGTCCCAGTTTCCAAACAGCTGATCAAAACACCACAATAATCCACGAGTAATCCACACCACTCCAGTCTGTCAATTAATGTCTTGTGAAATGAAAAGATGCATGTTTCCAAGAATCAATTCCATCATTAAGACATTTTTAACTTTAAACTATTGCTTTCAGCTAAAATGCGAGTCCATAATCCATAAACGGGCTTCTTCCAATGAAAAAGTCCATATTGTCCTTTCACATAAAAATCCACTCACATATTTGTTTAGAATGGTGTTTGATCTGTGCATATTTCTCTCCTGATTCAGACGAGGGGACTTTTTCACTGCAGGAAAGCATTATTATGGATTACGCACTTGTATATCAGACAGAAGCAATGGTTTTAAAAACATCTTAATTCTGGATTTGTTTCTTACAAACACGCAGCTTTTGGCTTCTCAAGATGTTAACTGATGGACTGGAGTGGTGTGGATTATTGTGATGTTTTTATCAGCTGTTTGGACTCTCATTCTGACGGCACCCATTCACTAAGCAAGTGATGCAATGGTACATTTCTCCAAATGTGTTCCAATGAAAAAACAACCTCTTCTATATCTACAGGATGGCCTGAAGGTAAACATTCTGCAAATTTTCATTTTTGGGTGAACTATTCCTTTAACAATATATGACCCACAAACTGCAACCATCCATCACTGTAATAGAGAATAAAAACTCAAACATATTAGTTAGAAATCAATAAAGGAATTATAGCTATACGTTTGACCTAATGGCATTTCTCAGCCGGGAAGTCCAGATCCAAATAATGACAAATGGTTACACAATGGAGAAACAGGAATAGGTTACTTAAATGAAAGATCTTCCCCACACAGCTCACTTTTTATTCTTTAATATCAAACCAAATGTGAAGTTTCATTCATGCTATCGTCAGCAGTCTTACGAACGCCCTCTGCAGCATTTCCCATGGTGCATTTGAAAACCAAATGTGGCATCTCTGGAAAAGCGCTGCTGTAATCTGAAGTGCATTACTGAAACAGTGACAGGAACATGGCGAGTGACAGCAGCCCTGCATATTTGATGCGTTATTTCTCTCTGTTGGCCCACTTTTCTTTCTGCTCTTTTAAATGTAGGTTACTTAACCTAAGAATTTCACTTAGTCGTGCATTTCATGCGATGACAAAGAATGCATGCATTTCAGAGGCATTCTATTTATACGCTCTCAAATGTAGCTGAATAATAAAGGAAGAATATGCATTGAAAAAACTATATTTTTGTGCAAAAGGAAGTGAGGATACGTGATTCCAAATGAACACTATAAATCTATTTTGTCTTTGTCAGGTAGTAGGTAATGAGTTGCTGGGTTTTTTGAATAATTGAAAATGAACAAAGCAAAATAAAAAGTCATATTGCGTTTCCTTTGCCGGTTTTTAATAACTGCGTTTCGCAAATTCAATCTTCCTCATAGCTGAATATGAAACAAATGCAAAACAGAGCACGCCGGTTTCACTAAGCCCAAAAAAGCAGAAGGATTTTTTTTCTCATATTGCCTTGTCAGATTTTGATAGAACAATAAGACGATTTGCTCCTTGGGAAATAAACAGACATCAGCTTAAATATTCTGAACATATACACTGGTTAGACACTTACACACTGGTATTTAGACACTTAACATATATATATAGCATTTATATATAGAGAGAGAGAGCATTTTGGCAGTGGTATTCGGTTTTAAGTGCATCATATATGCTTAAGTACTTTTGGGCTGCTGAACATGCAATAAACCAGCTTATCGCTTATCCTTTCCATACTACGAAAATCTATTTTTGAGTATAAAAGGGAACTTTATGTAAATCCATCAGAGAAGTTTTACTAGAGAAAATCAAGAGGCAACGCTTCAAAGAAGATAAATCAGAAACATATGACTGAATGTACATTTTGATGTTTCTCACATCCAACAAGACTTGTTCTCCTCTGATACTCTCAGATCTGAATCAAGGGCTTTTCTGGCTCCTTTTCACAGGAACGTCAGAGATCTGTGGTCATTACTGCTCAGTCTGCAAGTCCCTCTTATAATGGAAGAGTGAATTCAAAACTGTCTAAGACTACAACCTCCTCCTGAGAAATCATTTTAGAAGTCCTTCCATGCAGTTAGGGGTACAACATTTCTTTACTGTGATTCTGTACTTGTTATGAAGCATTAATGACTTGGTCTACTGGTCTGGATATGCAAAAATATGTATAACCTCAGGCAAGTTGTTTTTGAGATTTCTTGCATCAACTAAGATCTAAATGATTTCCCAAATAACTCTGGTGCTTCCTAAGGCAACTTCAGTACCCTAACTCATCTTGAAATGTTTGAATGATTCATTAAATCATGTGTCTTGTTAAGGAAAGGTAAGTGATCAGACTAGTTTTTCCTCAACTCACATATAATAAAATAAGAAAAAAATTCCCAGCCTAGAAGCCAATCTAGGTTTTATAAAAGTTTCAAAAAGTAGTTTGAAAGAGCGTGACAGACCCTATTTAAACACTCTCTAGTGCGCATGATTCAACACCGGCACCCGGTTGCAAGTAGGCTTACATTACAATGGCAACTATAAATATTGTAGATAAAATGCATGAAGGATTCCCAACAAATATACAAATAATAATAGCCAACGAAAACACAACACAACCTCAAATATGACTCTGTATATTATTATTTTTTTCATATATAAACTACAGTCGGCCGAAGTGCGGTCACGTGACCTGCAATCGCGCGGGTTTTCCGCGTTACGATTATGAATTCACATAACCGTTCGTTTGTCAGCTACTTACAAAGCCATTTTTACCCCGACAGTTTCACCCCAATTCACACATTCAAGGAGGCAATTCCAACAACCATTACGAGTTTTAGTCTGAATGGGTTCAACACAGGGTCTCCCTACAAACATACACATCAAGAAGTCTCTCGGATGACTGGAGAAACGCCTTAAAAAGAAATGGAAAACCTTGGTGCTTATGAAAAACATATTTACCTGACATTTCCTAGTTTGGATGGGCGACATCTTTAAGATGACAAACGGCCGTTTTGGCGAGTAGCCTAGAAACCCGGGTAAAAAGTGCAAGGTGTTTGCATACTAATCAGACGTTTGCTGTACTCGCGCCTGATTGGTCAGTGTGTGACAACTCTCATTCCTCATTGGCTGCCTACAATGTCAATCACATATCAAGAAACGAAACGTTCATAAGACGTTTCTTATGAAGTCAGTCAACTTTCAGCGTCTTAACTACTACTTCAGTGTGAGTTTTTCATTATGTCAGATGTCATTTGTTGTCATGTAGCAGTTGATTGTCATTATGTTTTCTTGCAGGTGAACAAACAGTGCCTAGTTCAGCACAAAATTTTACACTTCACAGTTTGCTTTCCTGAAACCCCTCGAAACCCCTTCAAGTACCCATCAGCTGTGGCAAACAATAATTTCTTCGGTTTATGTTATGAATATCTTGTGTAGAACCACATTAGCACTGTGAAGCATATGGCACTGCTGAAATTAATAACGTGCAGATGAAGTCATTATAAGTTATAGGTGCATTAAGAGGTCTAATGATGACAAAGTTTGGGGTGAAGACAATGAGTAGCATGAAATTTTGTGCTGAAGGATAAAGTGAAGGATAATTTTGCGAATCGGCAGTGAGAGGAGAGTTGATGGATGTGAGCCGCCTCAGCCCACTATATCTCACTGCTGCTTCTGTTCAAGAACCGTGGGACACCTCGAGCGCTGACAGTAACCAGCCCAAATTGGCTGCCGAACACAGCTTGGGTTCCACCATAAGTGAGGGGGGTCTTAGAAATGGCTATATATCTGGGTTGGGGGTCGACAGGTCTTGTACGCTGGAGACAAGCGGCTCAAATGTGGCTGCATCATTACCGATGCTCCCGTACACCCGGCGCAGGAACCTGCTAGCATGAAAACAGACCAGCTTGATGAGAACCTGCTGTGAAACCTGATAGAAGGACTAGATGATTGTTTGGCCCAGGGTTACTGTCGTTAATAAATCTAAAACCGTAAAAAAAAAATCATTGCTTGAAATAACATTTAATATTTCTCATTTTCATTCTCATAGTTGGATGTAGGCCTAAAATCACTAAAACTGAAATTAAAATCATTTAAAAAAAATTAAAATGATTAAAAATGACAAACACACACACAACAAAATTAGCTGCGAAAAATTAAATATAAAATAAAAGCTCATTTAAAAATATTACAAAAAAAAACTGTGTTATAATCATGGCCTTAATAAGCAAATAAATCACAAATTATTTTTCAGTTATTAATGAAGTACACTTATAAAGTCCACAAATGAAAAATAATGTTTCAGTTGTTATTTTCAAATGTTTGATTTTCAATTTCTATGAAGCAGAAAATGACTAAATAAGTTTTTATAATGCTGATAAAACAGTATTTTACCATAATATAAAACCGCTAAACCTAATATTGACAAATTTATATCCAGTGTACCAATTTAATCCCAGTTTCACACAGTCAATGCAGAACAGAAATTAATCTCACTGTCTGATCAACTAGTGACCGCTAGCATTATGAAAATGAGTAAAAATGATTGGTGCTCAGAAGCTTCAGCTTTAACAAACAGACCTGCCGGAGGTTTAAAAGGCGTATTATGTTAAATCTCTTCCAGGATTAGACTTCAACTCTATTCCTCAGAGATAAATAAAGGATTGTGGAGCTGCATATTGGGGTATTATAATGTTTTTGAGGATTTTTTTTTTCTCTTGAGACCTGTGACAGTACTGCAAATACTAAAACATCTCACTGCTTATCATTTGTCTCGTATGAATGCTTTTTAATATATTTCATCATGTGTTCTTTTTGAATATAGAGGAGACTGAGGCTAGACAGCATGAGTATTTCTCTTGAATGTCAAATGTGGTGTTCTGGATGATTGTTAATAAGCTGCTGAAAATGAAATATGAATGAATTAAATTAAATCTAAATAGGAATATATATATATATATATATATATATATATATATATATAAAATCCAACAACTAAATGACTAAAACAAACTAAAATGTAATTTTGGGAATTTTTTTACCTATCAAATTGAAAGATTGTATATAATTGTAATTTTGAATCAAAAATCAAATTTTATTTTGTTTGTAAAAATAATATTGTTACAACTAATTAAATAATTACTAAAACAAAAATTTAAAATATTAGAATGTTTATCAAATATCAAACTGAAAGAATGTATCTAATTGTTATTTTATTTATTATTTATTAATTTTATTTTTCATATCTTGTTTAAATATTATTGTAAAAATATTATTGTTAACTTATATACAATAATTGTACATAATTGTAACTTTACAATGACTTGTATACAATTCATTGAAAAATTGTTGCTATTAAGAACATAAAAATCTTGTTACTTTTGAATTTACCAAGAATGATTATCTTTATTAAGACTTTTAGGTTTACCATAAATACTTCTTTTTTTTTAAGTTAAAGCCTCTTATTGGCCATTTAATGGCATATTCTGATTGTGACAATATGCTCTACTGTAAAAGTTGAATTATTTGTTATGCAATAAGTTGGAAATGTTTTTCTAGTTAAGGTTTATGAGTAAATGTGAGAAACATTAACTAGAATAAAGTGTACACACTGGCCCCGCTCTTTCCAATTTATAAGCTTCTTTCAACCACAATATATGTCATTGTGATGTGAGAGTTTAGATGTTTGCTTGTTTCTGTGTGAACAGCTTACGAGGCGAGTTGGAAACGATCTGAAAATCAGTTGGCTTCAGAAGCAAACGGGATAACAATACCACTCCTCTGCATTACCTGTTTAAACGCCTCTATGGGACGAGCGCAGAGATGCTGCTGAAGTGGGAGCGGTTTGATGATATATTGTGTTTGTTTCTGTGTGTGTGGTGAAGAGAAAGAGAGAGCACTCTGTGCTGAAGGCATGTCTCTTTTCAGGAAAATTAAGTGTCTGTGCGGCGCCTGAGACATCCACACTACCCACCCTCCATAATTTGGTGTCAGGCCCTCCGCTCATTAATTTTACTGCAGCGTTTCCAGAAGGCCTCTGGAGCGATGCATGTGGGGTAGACAGTCCTGCTCCTGCCATAACAACCGCAACCATGCCAGGCAAATACTTGCTTGAAAATACAGTGAGCCGTCGGCAAACACACAGGGTCGCCTGTAAATATGTATCTGGTGGCGTTTTTGCTTTATTTCTGTCCAAGAGAGCAAAGACTGTCACAGTATATGTGATCTTCAGCCAATAAAAACTGAATGCACAATCTGAATGATGCTTCTACAAAACTAATGCAACGGTGTTGTTACTAAAATTAAAACTATTACAAATTATTTCCAAGAATTGAGATAGATAGATAGATAGATAGATAGATAGATAGATAGATAGATAGATAGATAGATAGATAGATAGGTACCCATGGTAAATATGAACAAAGAAGGCTGTGAAAATAAATCTGCATTATTAATCCTTTTGATCTTTTATTTAAAACAAATCACAAAAATCTAACCTTTCATTGAATTAAAACAATTGAAAATGTGGGAAAATCTCATTATGAAATAAATATTTTTTCTCAAATACACGTTGGGCACAATTATTGGTACCCCTAGAAATTCTTATGAGTAAAATATCTGTGAGGTATATTCCCATTCATATTTACAATTTTGAGCACTCCATAGTGATTATGAACATGAAATTGTCCAGCCATGGCTTCCTGTTTCACAGAAATATAAATAAGAGGGAAAACAAACTTTGGAAAGTTTGAGTAGCTAAAGACTCTACAAGGATCACAGCTGGAGAATTTCAGAAAATAGTTGAGTCTCGGGGTCAGAAAACCTTAAAAATATATATCAAACAGCATCTACACCACATGTTGTTTGGTGTAAAAAAATCAAGAAAAGAAAATGCTCTCATCCAAAAACAATCCCCAGAATATTCAGTTGTCAGACACGACTTCAAACGGGGCTTCTATGGTCAGAAAAATTTGCTTTTCAGCAGCAAACACTCAAGATGGGTTTGGTGAACACAGGGATAAAAAGTACCCCATGTGTACAATGAAATATACTGCTGTATTTTTGATGTTGTTGGCCTATATTTCTGCTGGAGGTCCTGGACATCTTGTTTAGACACACGGCATCATGGATTCTATCAAATACCAACAGATAAAAAAAAATCAATAAGTGACTGACTCTGTTAGAAATCTTATAATGGGCCATGTTCGGATCTTCCAACTGTACAATAATCCAAAAACAAACTTTAAAAACAGCACAAAAATGGGTCACTGAGCACAAAACCAAGCTTCTGCTGGCCGTCCCAGTCCTCTGACCTGAACCCTGTAGAAAATGAGTGAACTGAAGAGAAGAAGCACCAACATGGAGCTGTGAATCTAAAGGGTCTGGAGTGATTCTGGATGAAGGAATGGTCTCTGATCTCGTCAGGTGTCTCTAACCTCATCAGGCTTTATAGGAGAAAACTCAGAGCTGTTATTTTGGCAAATGGAGGTTTCAGAAAGTATTGAATAAAAGGGTGCCGTTAATTGTGTCCAATGTGTATTAGAGAAAAACATTTATTTCATAATATTTCCCCTCATTTAAAATTCTTATGCTCCAATGAAAGGTTAGATTTTTGTGATTTTTTTAAATAAAATATCAAAAGGATTAACAATGCAGATTTATTTTCACAGCCTTCTTTGATCATATTTACCAAGGGTACCAACAATTCTAACCATGTGTGTGGATGGATGGATGGATAGATAACTTAGATTGTACATAATTGTAAATGTACAATGAATTGTATATAGTTATGTACAATGAATTGTATACATTAATTATTGGTGCTTTTAAGAATATTATAAATCTTGTTACTTTTGAATTTACGAAGAATGTAGCCTGTTGTTAATATTAAATCAAATGAAAAATAAATAAACTAAGTAAATTAAAATGAAAACTGAACATATAAAAATAAAAGCAAATAAATACCATAATATATAAATTGTACTGAAATAACTCTGGGCAGCAAATTTGTTGAATTACTACTTCATGACTTTCAAAAGAACAGACATTAGGCTTTAATTGGCCTTCAAAAAAGAAATTGCAGTAAGGCAGGGTGGGTCACATTAAGCTTTGACCTTTTATTTTACGTGTTTAATTTTAGTTTTAACTCCAAAATGGAACAGCCTGCAACACGCTGAACAAAATCTGCACGAAGTGCCTTGGAATCTGGCCGTCATTTAGAGAAGCACATTCAGAGGAGGGGTTTTAAATGTGTTTCTGAAAGGGCAGAGACAGGACGTTTGTGACAGATGGTGAACCGAAGTGAGACAGCTTTGCTTGAGCTCGTGCAAAACAAAAAATGTAGCCAGTGAAGCGCCTTCTGCTCATTACTTAATGTCAATATCTATATCTGTGCAGCAATCTTTAAAGATGAGTTCTGTCTGTCAGACATAGTTTCCTATTCAGGTATAAACCTAAAAGATCCATTTGGGATAAAGAAGGCAAAATTATATACTCAAGTTTGTCAACCAGTAATGGGTTGATATATCATGTAAACTCAGTATAATTATTATCTTGAAGCAATTGCCCTCAAGCATATTTGACTTTTTCATGCTTATTTTTAGTTGATTAAACTGGAAAAACATACCAGAACACCACCATTAGCTAATCGGATAATTAAGGGAGATTGTGGAGATGTGATGCAAAGTAAAAACATAAAAATAAAAAAAAATAAAAATAAAGACCATATCAATCAACATGATCAGCTTGGTCAGAAATCCAGCTTAATTGCAAAATCAACTGTAGCTAAAACGCTAGTCAGTAAGGGCTGATGCTTGTTATGATTTTCACTGCCAGTAGGTGGCAGTGTGGGATACCCTGAGTTGAGGGCATGTGTGGTTTATAATAAATTTAACAGCCAGAATCAATGCCATTTATACTAATTGTACATCTATTATGATCTATTAACATTCTGAGTAAAAAGAAGCATGAAAATATTTTATATTCAAATTCTGAGAAGTAACTCGGATAACTATATCAGAAAATCAGCACAGAAGTTATATTTGTAGACATTTTTAATTATATATATATATATATATATATATATATATATATATATATATATATATATATATATATTCATGTGTGTGTTTGTGTGTAAATATATCAAATATTTTATAATTCTATATTGTTTAAATACATACATATATTTTAATATAATATATTATTTTAATATCTTCCTGCAAAGTACACTTCTCTTCTAATTATGCAGTATTTTTGCCATACAAGCATGGTGATTATGGTGATGCTGTATTACTGCAGTTTTCATTGTTGCAGTATGTGATCATGCAGCAGAACTGCTGTTGTACTCCGTCCAATTTAATACACTTGCACTAGAGTTAAACAATTGCATTCTTGTTTTTGTTAGGAAGTGCTGAACCACATGCACTCTGTGTGCAATGACTTGAAAAAGAATAAATGATGTGCCTTGAAACTGTTAAACTAGAGCCGCGGTTCTCAGCTGTCAGCGTGACTGCATCAGAAATAATGATATGTTGTTATGGTTTGTTGTACTTGGACACAATAGATAAGACAAAGTGTAATTGTCTGCACAGGACACAACTTTATTCTGGGGTGAATCTGTAGAAGTTTTAAAAACATCACTTGTCATTTATTTGAAATGAAAAGTCTGTAATCCTCAGCGATTCTTGCTAGTTTTTGGGCCGTTCTTCGTTACATTTGGATCAAGGAGAAACTTCCAAGACTTTTTCCAATTGCTCAGAGAAATCTTGGCAGGCTCACAAGCTTTTAAATTATTTGAGAATTTCCAAGATTCCATCCATTCTGCAAACATTTCTTCATCTTCATCTTCCACGTTGCCAGATCTGGACTGAACATTACGCTTTGCTCGTGGTTGCGTCTTTGCTATTTTAAATGCATCACTCCATCTCTTTATTTGTGGTTTCTGCTGGTCTATATCCAAGTACATTTGCTTTCTTATCTTTATAGTCTTTGTCATTATCACAGATTCATCCTCATCCTTCCTGTGCTTTGAGTCAAGGTCTATCATCATGAACCTCCAGGACTTGCTCCACATTTTCAGCTTCAAGTCTTTGAGTGAAGCAGAGGGTAAATAATAGATGCCTTTGTGTTTGGACCAAAGAATCAGGTCTTGTGCATTGAATGATCCTGGCTTTGGATCAACCCACGAGTCGATGTTCTTTGGTGGTTGTGGGTGTGACATCTTCCACGATCGACCCCATTCTGACCTGCTCTCGATCTGCACTGATTTGAGCATCGCATGGTTCTTGACATCAGATGTCAGGTGAGAATTCAAATAACATTCACCTTGTGTTTGATAAAACTCTGTGCTGCTGAACACCCAAGAATTATCCCAATCTAGCACTTCGTTTTTCATTATTTGTGCGAGTCCAGGACCATCAAACCTCTTCTTAACCCTCCAGGAGTCATTCCACTCATCCGCAGGATATCGTTCTTTGAATGTCTGAGAATCAAATGATCTGCTAAATGTATTCGATGCTCTGCAAAGTTCCTTTCTGCCTTTGATTTCCATTGATTTCTCAAACCACGTATGTTCAGGTTGGTGATCCTCCAAGGTGGAGCACCTCCAAGAATCCATCCACGCAGTCATGGAGGGTCTATCATGATGACGCAGATGAGTTGATGACTTCCATGATTGTTCCCAGTCTGCCACAGATCGTGCATACATATGTTGACACACCGGCTGGGTAGATGCACTGGTCGCTTGTCTTTCCGGAAGATGCTGACGTCTCGTTGACCTCCAGGACTCTGTCCATGCGCGAACCCCTGCCGGTCCGTTATGCGGGATATCTTCATTTTCTTGCACTCTTCTAATAGGCCTGGGTTGAGAATGGGAAGACCAACCCTGCTGCCATAGACTGCCATCTTGGTTGAGAGTTAAGTTGGTGAGCCTCCAAGAATCGAGCCATTCAGTGAGATTTTTTGAGAACTGCGAAGGTGGATTTCTCCGGTTCCTCAAGGCTCTTTCTTCTCTATGCTGGCGTTTCATCGTCTTCCAAGAATCCCTCCAGTTTATTTGCTCAGAGAAGTTAAGCATCTCTTGCCGCTTCTGGCTTTTTGGCAAAACAAGTACACTGAATTTCACATGTTCAGTTGGTTGCTTTTCTGGTTTCAATGTCTCAACCTTCACTTCCACCTCTTTATTTATCTCTTCTTTATACTCTGACAGATTTTTTATGGTCATCCATGATTTTTCCCATTCAGACAGCTGTGCGTCCGTCCCACCGAGCTGAGAGCTCCATGGAATTGTGTGCTTCATCTCTCTAGACACATTCATTATCACGTTGCAGATGTCGGGATGCAGCTCCTCAGGCACCATTGCTTGAGATTGGATTGATTTTGACTCCTTTTCTGATATGGTTTTAGCAACTCTCCAAGATTCCCTC
Source organism: Acrossocheilus fasciatus (assembly GCA_036784905.1). NCBI lineage: Eukaryota > Metazoa > Chordata > Actinopteri > Cypriniformes > Cyprinidae > Acrossocheilus > Acrossocheilus fasciatus. The sequence goes on from CM071947.1 coordinate 5,123,495, forward strand.
CAAGCAGAATTATTTGTAGCTTTAGATTTCACACAAAGCTGATTTTTAAAGTGCATCCAAGAATTATTCCCTGATAGTTCAGGTTGTTTTTCCTTATTAGTTGTGGTTTGAATTAAATCAGACTTAACAGCTACTTCTTTTACAGGCTTCGTTGACTTCCAGGACTCGTTCCAGTCTGATGCGATTTCTTCGTTTTGATTGTAAAATTTGTCAAAATCATTTTTATTTCTGTTTTCATGACAGTCTTTTCTTTTCTGACTGATTATCCAAGACTTTTCCCATTCTGGAGTGACCAAGTCTTGTTTAATGTATTCAGAGTCTAAAGCTTTGCTGAGCTTCTCCCATAGAAACATGTCACTGGTGCTCATATCGTTGTTGGCATCAAACCCGAGATCAAACCATGGCTTACCATCAGTGCTTGGCTGAAAATTGAGAAACTTCCATGATTGCCCCCAGTCGAACGCACAGGGAATTTCTTCAGGTTGCGGCAAAGGCTGGGAAAACTTCCAAGACTTTGCCCACACCATCAACCCCGGGCAGCTTTCATTGAGATGACATAACAGGGCCAGTTTATTTGCTTTGGTAGTTTTAGTCGAGTCCACCTGCCTCTGAACCCGACTGCTCTGGAAGCCTTGAGGCCTGCCAAGGTGCGTCTTTTTAGCCTTGTGTGCATCAAGAGTCGATTCTTCAGGAAGCTTTGCTTTTCTCTCCAGTCTTTTAGGGGTTTTTATCTTGAAGGACATGCGCGCCTTCCAATCCTGATTGATTCTATGAAAAGTTTAATTGGTACAGACAACAAATGAAAAGACCTCGTTAATTATGAAATGTATGCTTCTTTTGTTTTAACAGATTAATTAAAGATGGCTGCTCTTATTAAAATTGATATTTACACAATTAAGGCAATTAAAGTTGAAGCGACCACAAGCTCATTATCGTTCTGAATGGCCTTATTATGTGCAAACAGAATAGGCCGAGAGACATTTGGGATCAAACTGCATTCATGCAATATTAGAGTTACTGTAATTATGAGATGACTCAGAGAACTGTTCTTGTCTTCTTCAGAATTTATTCTTTTCTATGGCAACGCTCAAAATGCATCAATGAGCAGCTTGTAATTATGAGTGAGAGAAAGTTTTTTTCCAAGCAGGAAACTAATAATTACAGTAATTCTGACATGGCATGAGCGCAGCAATAGCATATTCATAGATATTACAAAAGTATATGAAATGGAATTTGTTAAAAATATTTACATCAACAAACTGGTTAACTATCAACAAACCCCATATGGCAAAATGTATATTTTAATTTATGTGGCCAAAATTTATTTTAAATGTGCTAAATAAGTGTTGTAATCAGTGAAGCTCAATTAAATATATTTTTGAAATAGAAAATATATATAGTTTCAAACTTCATACCTCAAAATATATTTCAAAATGTAAAGAAAATATACCAAAATATTTTTTTACATTAATGTTATATATATATATACAGTATATATTGAAATTTATTTTAAAAACATTTTTTTATTATAAAATGTATTTTTTTTTAAATAATTTGTATTTTTATGTATTTTTTAAATTAATTAATGTGTTTTTTTTGTTTGTTTTGTTTTTTTGCCTTACTGGGCTGCTTTTAGCAAATTGGAAATGCCTCAAATATATTTTAGGACATTTTTGAGCCACAAAGTTGTTTTGTAAATATTGAGTTTTCTGCAGGAATACGAGAGGTTCGGCAGGTCCTCACCTTTCCAGAGCGCTCTTCCCTATCCTCTCCTCTTCCAGCTGCCGTTTCTGTCGATACTCCCTCAGTCTGATTTCCCAGACATCCTTCATAATTGAAGCGCCACATACTAACACCTCTGTGTTTTTGTCCATTATTGTAGAGACTCCTGCCGTAAGCAGAGATGAAGCTGTCAGTGGATGAACGAGATTGGATTTAACAAGATTGCAATGTTCCTTTGCATAAACTAACCATAAAATGTGCATTTGTTTAGAATAGCTCATCGAGTAGCATGCATTTGATTAAGCTACTTAATTTCACCAGGACAGGCAATTAAATATAAACACAGTACAAAACAAATGCAGACAAAAAAAAAAGCTATTTGGAACATTTGCACATTATATAACACATTTAGCAGGAAATCATCACTTATCAGGCAAAAACAATAACATATGAAATTGCTTCTGTGATTAATTCTAAAATAGCATTACTGGATTGTGCTTTCATGCTATATTTAAAAGAAATAAAACTGTTTATTCCTAGCGATATTAATTGTAATTTCATGAGTGCACTGCATCTAATACTGCTGTCCTGTCAACATAACAAAAGTGTATATTTCTGTGCTGATTAATAAAAAATGCTTGCTTACCCGTCTGGCTGTTCTCTGTCTAATAAGCATCTGGAATCAGAAGCAGCTCTTATAAGTGTCAACTGTAACCAAACTGGCCTATGTAACCAGGGCTCTTGACCTGGCTATTTTTAACCCCACCAGCTGCCACGTGACTCTGTAGCTCATTAAAATTGACAGAAATGCTTGTTTGCATTCATTTAAAATATTAATTTGTACTTCACCAGATACTGCACTAGACTATATTACAATAAACCTGTGACTAAACGGATGTTGTTTTGTCAACCTTGTACATAATGATTAAAGTGGTGTCAGATTTCAGAATAAAAATGAGTTTCATCATGACAAGCGCTGATGATGGAGCTGATAATTAATACACTGAGTTTAGGTGGTACATGACACAGTAGATAATTAAAAGTGGGTTATTTGATTCCTCTGAATTTGGGCGAAAGGATCAAGTAGCGTGTTTTACAGTCTTGTGCTCAATATAGCCACTAGAGCATGATGTTTGCAACGGTTGCAGGTTAAATATGTTATGAATGTACAATCTGCATATGACTGGGTACAGTACAGTAGTGAGTAAAAATAGCCACGAACAAGTTGTTCCTTTAAGAGAATAGTTCACCCAGAACGATTTACTCAGATTTACTCCCCCTCAGGCCATCCAAGATGTAGATGAGTTTGTTTCTTCATCAGATTTGGAGAAATGTAGCATTCCATTACTTGCTCAGCAATGGATCCTCTGCAGTGAATGGGTGCCGTCAGAATGAGAGTCCAAACAGCTGATAAAAACATCACAATAAATCACACCATTCCAGTCCATCGGTTAACATCTTGTGAAGCCAAAAGCTGTGTGTTTGTAAGAAACAAATCCATCAAGACGTTTTTAACTTCAAACGTGGCTTATGACTAAAATACGAGTCCATAATCCATACTAACACTTCCTGCAGTGAAAAAGTCAATTTCCTGTTGTCTCTCACATCAAAATCCACTCACAGGTGTTTTGATCTGTGCAGATTTCTCTCCTGATTCAGACCAGACCACTTTCTCACTGGAGGAAGTGTTATTATGGAGTATGGACTCATATTTTAGTCAGTTGAAGTTAAAAACATCTTAATGATGGATTTGTTTCTCACAAGCACGCAGCTTTTGTCTTCACAAGATGTTAACTGATGGACTGGAGTGGTGTGGATTACTTGTGGATTATTGTGATGTTTTTATCAGCTGCTTAGACTCTCATTCTGACGGCACCCATTCACTGCAGAGGATCCATTGGTGAACAAGTGATGGAACGCTACATTTCTCCAAATCTGACGAAGAAACAAACTCATTTGTATTTTGGATGACCTGAGGGTGAGTACATTTCCAGCAAGTTTTCATTTTTGGAGGAACTATTCCTTGTAACACTTACATATACTGCATGCATATAATCAAATGTTTATATAACTCATTTAATTGTGCTGTTGTTGGATGCAACAAATAAAAGTTAGATTTCAATTGTCACCAACTTTGCACCAATATTGTTTTGCTCTTTTAATCTCAGTGCTGCTCATATGAAAACCGTTCATTTTGCATCACATTTGTCCTTGTTTCTCACAGAAGTTGCTGACATCCTGAATCTTAACCTTTCAAATGGAGTGAAGAAACAGTGCGGTGCCATTCAGAAGGCAGACAGCTCATTAGGAGACAGAGCGTCAACCTTTGCATGGCTGATAATGATTCAGCTGTCATTACCGTGTCAGTTTTCAGAATAGAAATCACAATAATCAGCTCTGTCAAATGTTCCCCATAAGAAGCAGAAACTTGCACTCGCTGTCACTGCCAAGAATGGCATGGATATTCAATCGATAATGCATTGTCAAATGTATCCTAATTAGAATATTTCATTGCAGCAAACCAAAGGCAAGGTTGTTAAGTATTTTGGAACAACATTTAAGGGAATGTTCACCTAAAAATCTAAATGCATGCCATTCAGAACTCTTTTGCATTCAATGACAGCTCATATAGTGACCATGTCTGTCAAGGTCCACAAAGGACAAAAAACAAAAAGCAATATAAAGGCACCATGAAAGGGCTTTTCATGAGGAAAAAATTTAAGACCAGTATTAATCTCATCTTTTGTTTTCATGATAAAATGGCTTTTAGGTTTGGAGCAACATGAAATGAGTTTCATTTTTGGGTGAACTATCCTATGGATTCTTTATTTTATTAAATTTTTTAAGGCAATTGCAACATTTGTTTTACAATTCAGACTTTATTTCTCACAATTCTGACTCTTTTTTTTCTCAGAATTGCAAGAAAATGTCAGAATTGTGAGAAATAAAGTCTGAATTGTAAAACAAATGTTGCAATTGCCTTAAAAAATAAAATTATAAGGAAAAATGATAAGGCAGAACTTATATCTAGGCAGATAAAGCAGAGTTTATATCTCGCAATTCTGAGTTTATATTTTTCTCGCAATTATGAGAGAATTGTGAGAACCCCAAAATTCTGAGAAAAAAGGCAGAATTGCAAGATATAAACTCAGAATTTGCAGGTTTATATATATATATATATATATATATATATATATATATATATATATATATATACTTTTTTATTTCGCAGTTCTGATTTTTTTTTTTTGCTCAGAATTTTGATTTTTTTTTTTCAACTTGCAATAATTTTTTTCTGCCACAGAATAAAAAATAATGAAAGTTAATCGCAACTTTATCTCACAATTCTGACCATTCTGACAAAATTGCAAGTTCATATCTGACAATTCTGAGTTTATATTGTGTATATTATATTGATGTTTTTTTCTCGGAACTGAGAAAAACAGAATTATGAGATAAAAACTCAAAATTCTAAGGAAAAAAAGCAGAATTGCAAGATATTAACTCAGAACTGCATAAAAAAACTTGCAATTTCTCTCAATTCTCTCAAGTTTATTTCTTGCAATCCTGACTTTTTTTCTCTCAGAATTCTGAGCTTATATGTCACATATTGACGTTTTTCTCAGAATTGCAAGAAAAAAAGTGAGAATTTGAGAAAAAAGTCCAAATTGTGAAATAAAAAGTTGCAATTACCCTCTTTTATTTTTTATCCTATGGCGGAAACAGGCTTTCATATTAATCCTTTAATGCATTCAGGAAGTTTATTTCAGCTCATCTATGGAAGGCATTAAATAGGAATCAGTATTTAGCAAATGCAGATATTTAAAATCGAATAAACCCAAGTCAAGTAAACATAATTGCACTTCTTACCTCCATAGATGTCATTAAAACTTCCCTGTAAACATGCTGAAACACCTAATGGGCCTGCACTGGCGTTATCCAGAGGCTTGTTAATTATGGGAATGAAACACAAAGATATGTAAATTAATTATGAGCCAGCAGGGGGCTCATATGAGTCAGCGAGATCGCTCTATTACAGCCTCTTCACCCCGAGAGCTGCTGCAGAATGAAAGCGCCAGTGTCTCATTTCCTCGTCACGCAGCATTCAGCTTTTATAGAACATGCTTTGGCCGGGGATCATATCTCAAATCTAAAATGTTACATGATGATGGATTTAAGTTACATGGATTTAATGGCCATTGACATTTTGGTCTTATATTATTTACGTGCTTTGAGTTTACTGTTGGAAGACAGCTTCAATCCATTCATTCACTTTGCTCTTGTGGAAATCTAATTGGTGCTACAACGAGTAAAATGAGGGTCAAATAGATTCTTTAGAGATGTGATTCCTCAAATCACGCATCTTGTTGAGAAGAGATGTGCTTTACACAGCAGAAAAATTACTTCGTGAGTAATAAAAAAAGATTATACAGCCTTGCATCTGGAAAAACACTTCTGGTTTTCAAAAAAATGTGTTCTTGGTAGTTACTAGGGTGTTCAGGATGGTTGCTAGGGCGTTGCTATACAATTGTGTCCTGGGCAATTGCTAGAGTGTTCTGGATGGTTGCTAGGCTCTTGCTAGAGCGCCCTGGGCAGTTGCTAGGGTGTTATACTAGGTGGGTGTATATACAAATCTTTATTTGACCCTCTAACTCTAGCACTGTCTGTTCTAATTTTATTTTATCTATCTGTCTTATTTTTTATAACTGCTTTTTTAACTTTTTCTCTAACTGCTAGCTTTTCTTGTAAATCTAACACTAGCTTTCTTTTTTCTATTCTATCTACTTGTTTCATAAAAAAAAAAAAAAAAAACACTAAAAAAAAAAAAAATGTGTACTGCCTTAGGCTAAACAAGACTTGAAATAGCACTTGCATGTTGTTGCTCTTTTGTTGGTTTTGATTGCTTCTAAGTCGCTTTCGATAAAAGCGTCGGCTAAATGACTAAATGTAAATGTAAATGTTATAGGTGTTTGCTAGGGCACTGCTATACAACTGTGTCCTGGGCAGTTGCTAGAGTATTCTGGGTGGTTGCTAGATGGTTAGTAGGGTGTTCTGGTTGGTTGCTAGGGCATTGCTATACAATTGTGTCCTGGGTGCTAGACTGCTCTGGGTGGTTGCTAGGATGTTGCTATGCATTTTCTAGAGCGGTCTTGGGTGGTTGCTAAGCAGTTGCTAGGATGTTATAAGTGGTTGCTATGGTACTGCTATATAGTTGTGTCCTGGGCAGTTGCTAGAGTGTTCTGGGTGGTTGCTAGGGTGTTTTAAGTGATTGCTATGGCACTGCTATATAGGTGTGTCCTGAGCAGTAGCTAGGGTGTTCTGGGTGGTTTCTAGGTGGTCGCTAGACTACACTGGATGGTTGTTAGGGTGTTATGGGTGGTTGTTAAGGCATTGGTATACAATTGTGCCCTGGGTAGCTGCTAGATTGGTTTGGGGGGTTGTTGGGTAGTTGCTAGGCTACTCTGGGTAGTTGCTAGGGTGTTCTGGGTGGTTGCTAGGGCATTCCTATGTGGTTGCTAGAGTGTCCTGGGCAGGGTTAGGGTTAGATGGTTGCTAGGGTGTTCTGGGTGGTTGCTAGGGCGTTGCTATGTGGTTGCTAGAGTGTCCTGGGCAAGGTTAGATGGTTGCTAGGGTGTTCTGGTTCCTACTTCTACTTCAGATTATTTCATTGTACTAATACTAAGTTGTTTTGTTTTGTTTTGTTTTGTTTTGTTTTCATCATTTTCACCTGCCTGACCATAAACCAGGTAGGAAACTTCCCACAGATAGATATTAAGAGAGGAACCGTCATGTTGTGCACAGGCAAACCTCACTTACAATTTCCCAGCAATTGCATTTGAATAGTCATCTAATTTAAAAGACAAGTGAACAGTACAAGCAGGCACATTTAATCTGGATTTGTCCCCTCAAATGGGCGTCTCGCTGCCCACCTCTGCTACTCTAATTACCTCACACATTCCCCTGGCAGCAACATGACAGACTGTCAGCCGTACCAGACAGAAATGCACCTGTGAGCAGAAAGAATAAATCACCTTTTGACTCCTCCTGCATCTGTAACAAAAGCACAGCTCCACAGTCGACCTGAAGACAGCAGCGCAGCGCAGAGACTCGTGACCTCGGCTGCTCATTAGTGCACGCGATTTAATCCTTCTACATGTGAATGAATTATCTAATTAAACCTCTTTAGGCCATTAGCAAACACAAAATGCATGCATTTATGAACTCTGCTTTGCATTAAATCAAGCAAATGGAATCCAAATTAAATTGCATATGAAATAAATAAACTAGAAATAAATAAACTTGCAGCAATGTTAGAGTGTTTTGGTGATTGACAGGACATTGATATATGGTTGCTAAGCTGTTGCTAGGGTGTTCTAAGTAGATATGGATTTAGTTTTACTTCTTAAAATTTGTTTTATCATCTGTGGTAATGTATTTGTAGTGTTTATGTATCTTCAATCATGAACCCTAAATATGAACAATAATGAGAGTTATTTTAGTATTAGGAAAGGAAAGGAAAGGAAAGGAAAGGAAAGGAAAGGAAAGGAAAGGAAAGGAAAGGAAAGGAAAGGAAAGGAAAGGAAAGGAAAGGAAAGGAAAGGAAAGGAAAGGACGTGTGGCCAAGTATGGTGTCCCATACTTGGAATTTGTGCTCTGCATTTAACCCATCCAAGTGCACACACAGCAGTGAGAAGTGAACAAACACACACACACACTGTGAACACACACCCGGAGCAGTGGGCAGCCAATGCTGCGGCACCCGGGGAGCAGTTGGGGTTTGGTGCCTTGCTCAAGGGTCTCACCTCGTGGTATTGAGGGTGGAGAGAGTGCTGGACATTCACTCCCCCCACCGACAATCCCTGCCAGACCTAAAACTTGAACCCGCAACCTTCGGGTTACAAGTCCGACTCTCTAACCATTAGGCCACGACTGCCCCTAGTTATATACTATATTTACTATGTTTAATATTTTAAATGAGCTTTATATATATATATATATATATATATATATATAAAAATATATATATATATATATATATATATATATATATATATATATATATATATTCAGTTTTCATTTCAATTTTAGTATAAATTTGAGCAATTTTGTTATGTGCTTTTGTCATTTGTATTTGTTTTTTTATTTTAATATTTCTATTTAGATTTTTTTTAATTTGAGTTATTTTAGCTTAAACATTTATTTCAGTATTTTTTTTTTTTAGTTTTTCAATTTTACATTTTTCTACATAATATTTTTTTCAACTTTATTTCTATTACTTAATATTTATTACTTAATTTTTAATAGTTTTAATTTTAATAATTAATTAATTAATAACTACGTGCTTAATTAATAAAGTGATGTGCTTTTACCATTTTATTCATTTGTTTTAAATATTTCTATTTAACTTTTATTTATTTTTATTTCAGTTTAAGTCATTTTAGTACTTTATTTCAGTAATTGTCCAAAACAACATTTTATTTTAATTCTAGCTTCATTTCGATTACTGAAAACATTTTTAAGAATTTTTAATTTTAGTTAAAAGTATCAACACAGACGGTGATGCGCTTTTGACTTTTTAAATTCTTTTTTAAATATTCCTTTTTTTGTTTTTGTTTTAGCCATTTTCAACTTACTTATTTCTAACATATTTATTGCATATTTAAGTTTATTTCATTTGCCAAGGAGACATTCCTAATTTTGGTTTAGGTTTTTTAATTCAATGACTGAAAATTATTTTTAATAGTTTTATTTTTACTTAATTTCATAAAAAGGTCAATGGTCTCTTGCTCATGGGTCAGAGGTGGCTGTCATGCAATATAGTAGCATCTGTAATGACAAGCACAACATGGAAAGCATTCAGTCTGACATTTAGCCTTTCAGGTTTGGCCTGTGTCACACACTCCATCAACTTTATTTAGCAACATGGTCTGCGTCTGCGTTAAAGATCACTCCTCTATAGATAGACAGAGCGGCTGCTCTGTTGAGAAACAATTCCCAGCAAAAATTAGAGGAAATGTTGGCATGAATGTCAAAAAACGTTAATGGCACTACAAGAAAAGCTCTCCCAGCGGTGATTCATTGTGCCTGGAAATGAAAAATGCATCAACCTGAGCCATGTAATTTGCATGTAATTTCTTTTTAAAAAGGATGATTTTTCCCACCAGACTAAATTAACAGTTTTTTTTTTTCTTTTATTATGCAAAAAGCATACATTAAATGTGAAATGTAAAACAGGACAGGTCCATCACTAAAGCTTGCATTTAGATAATATTATACTTTTTCTGTTTAAAGACATTATTTTTTTTACTTTAAATGGAGTTGTGATTTATGAAGAGAGAGAAACCAGGGCACATATACTGAAGTGTATTTGACGTTTCTGGTTGTGCAGTTGAAACGAAAGAACGGCAAACTAAAACGTTTGAAAGTTCTTCACCTCTCTCTCGGGCTCCAAGAGGAAATCGGCTAATTAGAAACCAATAACAAAGCATATGGACAGAAATAGAGCAGGATGTGCCTGCTGTGCTTTACGCTCCTCTTTAAAGAAGCGAACCGCATCAAACACCAAAAAATCCTCAAAGAAAACTTACTCTAATTACTTTAGGTGTTCGGCAGTTATATATACCTGCTACCGCTCCTTTGGAAATGTCAGCCTGAGGGAACAAAATCACCAGAGAATTCATTTGATTTACATGCAAAAATGTTATAAACAAATAAGTAACCACGGCAATTGAGAATTATTCTGGAAGCACAGGTCAGACTGTGCCTCAACAACAACAAACACCAAACTACTTTAACAATAATTTGATATTTATATCTGGTTTTCAAATTAAGAGATAAGATATGCCCTTTACTACATAGACAATAAAAACAAGACATAAACACACAAATAAATGTAAAATAAAAAAGTGCAATGAAAAGGTACACTTTAGGCAAAAGCAGCAGCATAGGTGTTGTGCACTGGATTGTCCAAGTATTATGAATAAATTATGTACATTTGCATTGAATGAAAAAGAGGCACTCAGGAATAAATCAATAAATATATGAGTTAATAGAACTGTGAAGGGAAAAATATATGCATTAGTAAAAGTTTGACTTAATTTATAGTTAATTTATAATTTATAGTTTCTCATGAGCTTAAAAATTATGATTGTACTTAGTGAACCCGAGCTGGAATCCAGACAAAAACCAGAATAAATAATAAAAATAGTCCAAATAATAATAAGTAGCCTGCATGAATGTGTTTTAAGTGACTAAGCAATGATCTAAACCAGGGTTCTTCAAATCTTACCCTGGAGGGCCAATCCACTGCAGAGTTTAGCTCCAACCCTGATCAAACTCACCTGTCTGTGATTTTCGAATGATGCTGAAGACACTGATTAGCATGTTCAGGTGTGTTTGATTAGGGTTACAGCTAAACTCTGCAGGAAAGTGGATCTGATCTAAACCATATGACAAAAATATGTTTTCTAACCAAAATACATTTGAAATATCTGCTAAATATATGTTGCAAAAAGTGAACTTCAGTTAAATATATTTTTGAAATAGAAAATATATTTACTTTGAAAGTTCACATACCAAAATATGTGTCAAAATTTCAAATCTTACAGTATAGCCTATATTTAGCCTAAAAGCAAATGTGAATGAAATGGCCTGTATCAAAAGTAGATTTATAATGGCTTATTAATGTTTATATATTTGTAGTATTTTTTACATTGTAAAGTTTTTCATCAAAAGTGGCACCATGGATGTATTTTCTTGGATTTAAATATATGAAGAGCAAACTGTATTTTTAAATGCTTTTTAACCAAATATGCATTTTTAGAATTGAATATATATATATATATATATATATATAAACAAAAATTGAAATACAACCTATTTATATACATTTGCACTTTTATCACAAATGAAATATGGCGCTAAAGTGTATAATCTAAATGTTTTTCACTTGAGAAACAAAGATACTTCTTGGTACAATCCCGCATTATAGAGCATCAAAGTGTTTGACGGCGATCGGGCGCAGATTGAGCCTCTAATCTCTTCTCTGTGATACTGAAGAGAATCGATTCGCTTCAAACCGGTTTGACTGACGGAACTAATATGAATGGACGCTCATTTGCATTAGTGGATGACTATGGGAGGGGTTTACAGGTGTTAATGGCGCGTCATGAGGGAGTCTGAAGCCCTAAAGATAAATAACAGGCCTCGCAGAGGGTGTTCTGGTCATTTGGTGTGCGATGGTGACACTGGGGATGTTTTGATGCTGTTGGAGCAGTGCTGAGCAGATCGGGTGTTTTGCTAACGAGCGGAATTATGAATCAACTATTCAGGTGAGCAAATGATTCACAATTCGTTTTGGAATAATCGAATTGCTTGTCTTTCTCCTCAGGCCTCACATTTGCTATTTTTACCTACAGGTTCCTGCTGTCTGCTGTGGTGGTCTGTCAGGCGGTTTCGTCTGAATCAGGTAAAAGTCGGATCTTTAGGTTGTTTGGGTTTCCATCGCTCCTTTATCAAATGGATTCGCGTTTTTCTCCCAGGATGTGAAGGAGCGGAATGTAGGAAAGCTGGAGTTTCTGGAAAGCCAAAACAAGACGCGGAATTCTTGAATAAGTTCAACGAAATGAACACGCAAACGCCGCAACGTCAACTCCGCAAAGCCGAGGCCGTGTTACCGTTCATAGGACTGACCGGAGGTGAGATCATCATTACCACACTGCGAAAAAAAAGAGATTGTTCTACGTTTTAAATAAATATTATTGTAGTATATTTTAATTACTATTTGAAAATTTTATTTATTTATTTTTACAGTCAAAATATAAGTCAAGGTGTTACTTGCTTTTCTTTGAATTTAATCGTGTAATTTTGTTATATATATATATTTATTTATCTCTCTAATGTGTAGTGATTTGTTAATAACTTCTAACAAACCAAGACCTTAGAAGGAGCAGAAGGTCTTAAATTCATAAAGTCCTGGTATTACATATTGCATGCACTGCAAATAACAAAATCTTCCTCAGTATTTTTCTATTCTTTTCCAATACAAATATCTAAACATGGCAAATAGGACAAAATTAAATGAGTTCCTGCTTTAAAAAAAGGATAAATATCTGTCAGTTGTGTATTAAAACTTTTGAATTAAGTTGATTTTTCTGAACCTACTGTAAGATATTTGTTCTCGCTTTAACCATAAACTCGTTTTGATCTCTTTATGGCATTATGCTTCGCAAGTAAATGTATCTTGATTTTAAGAATCAAAAAAATGACAAAAATACAGAGGAAAGCCTCACGATTCTAGAATGATCTGTTGCACTTTAATTGCACACCACATTTACAAACACAATCCAGAGTAAGCATTGTGCGTGAAGTAGAAAACTGCGATTTTAAGCATTTAGGCTGGAGTGGCTCTATCAAATTATTAATGGGAATTCCAGTGTTGTCAGGCGTAACGGCCTGCATAGTGTCTGGATGGTTCACGTCGTGTTGGGAAACAGATGTTGGTAGCATCTGTTTAGATTACACGTCATAAATTTTGTAGGAAGGGGCTGCTGTTTTGCGTTTATATCCTTGTATTTAACATCTATATTCTGCTGTTTCTCATTTCAGTTTCTAAACAAAGCCGTACCTGTTGCAAGAATGGTGGAACGTGCATTTTGGGAAGCTTCTGCGCCTGTCCTAAGTTCTTCACAGGCCGGAGCTGTGAATACGACGAGCGCCTCAGGTAATTAAATGACGTCAGGATTGAGCTGTATGGTATTGGTGTAGATGCACAAGGTTTTTGAATGATTGTGTTTTTATTTTGCCAGGGATTGTGGTGTGATTCCACATGGAGAGTGGGTTCAGAAAGGATGCTCGTACTGCAGATGTGGATATGGAGTTCTGCACTGCTTCCCGCATGTTTTCAGCAAAGACTGCGGTGAGTTTATGGATGCATGTTTGTTGTCTTGCTCTGTTGTTGTTTATCTCCAACTAAACCAGTTACAGCACCTTGAAGGATATTAAGTGTGTCTGGCATCATGTTATCAACTTTCCTTACTGTCATATAATGAATGGCCCCTAAAATGACCTTCTTACTCAGTATTTATGTCTTGTTAAATCAAGATATAGTTACTTGAAACCAAAATGACATTTCCTTCCTTCCTTCTCAAATTTGTTTCCTTTAAAAAAATAAATAAATAAATACAAGTTTATGCTTAAAACAAGGAAAATATCTGCCAGTGGGGTCAGAAAGAAATGTAGTATTTTTCTGACCCCATTGGCAGATTTTCTTTTTCTTTTTTTTCTTTTTTAAGCTTAAATTTGCTTAATTCTTAATATTTTCTTATTATTTTTTCCTGATTATTTTGCTTCTCAAGTAAATGTATCTAGATTTAAGAATGTTTAGATATTTGTAATAGAAAACAAGACAAAACTACAAAGAGGATCATACATTGCCTTATTTTAATACTTTTTTTTTTTTTTTTTTTCTCTCTCTCTCAAAAAACAAGACCTAATGTCAAGTTATCTTCATTTAAGAATGTTTAGATATTTGGACCAAAAAACGACAAAAATGAGTAAGAAAATCATTTTTGCCTGTTTTTCCATTATATTACAGTGAGAAAGGTTGATAACATGATGCCAGACACACGCTTAATATCCTGTAAGTGGTTTAGCTGGAGATAAACAACAATAGACAGAAGTTATCACCTCCAACGCTTCCCTAATAAGGCTGTGAATCACTGACTAGCGCTTAATTCAACCTGATGGCAGATGATTATTCAGGCCGTCTGCGGCTTCTTTGCTGTTTCTTCAAATAACATTCCTGTATATTTCGTGTGCATTTATCTTTTTTTATTATTTTCTTTCAGACGATTCTCAGGAAGTTCGGTGGTACCGTTCAAGCTCCCTCAGAACGTTGTCTTCTTCGATTGTCATGTCTGTTGCCTTCATTTTACCCTTTCTACTGTAAGTTAGTTTTCTTAACTAGGTTTTGTACATAAGTGCTCTATTAGACTACGAACAAGATGTTTATTTTCTTTGACATTTAGGGCAGCATTTATTGGTGGCACTGAAATGCTTTTTGCTTCCAGTGGAAGTGTAACTAGCTGTGTTAAAAGCAACCGTTTAGTGAAGGAACATGTATATAGGATTTATATTGAAAATATATTGTGTGGGTGTCAGTGCGCAGCAAACCAAAATTAATTCTGTCTGTTTCTATGTCTCTGTATGAATTTGTTATACAAGAGAATGCACTGGCTAAAAGTGACTCTTTTTATACCCTGCATATGTTTTGCTTTTAAAATATACATGTCATCTGAACAATGCGCTTGTTTTAAAGTCAAGTTCTCGCCTCATCTGTGCTTGAAACTTTGGTTTGCTGTGCTCATCAGTGGAGAGAGAGGCAGATAATACTCAGATAGCCTGTGATTGTTGACCTTTCGGCTATTTTCTCTTATCTTATATAAACAATCGTCCAGCCAATCAATCTCAGTGACTATCTTGACCTTCTTCAGTTGCCTGGTGATGTACTGTAACACTCTGTATGATTGAGCGAATGAATTTGTCTCATCTAATTAAAACTCGCATCAATAACTGAGATGACTGACTGTTTACTGACTTCAATTAAGCAATTTATCATGGGTGCCGAAAATTAGATTGGATCACAGTGAACCGAGGCTATGAATAACCATGAGAGACTTTTGGGTGCAAAAATGACTCAAGTTTTAATTTTGTAACTTTTTTTTTTTTTTTTTTTTTTTTTTTTTTTTTGCGGGGGGATAAAACATAGTGTTTATTTTCTTGTATTAATTCAAGCTAATTTTTAGTAAACTTTCTGAAGACCCCAATTATGTACACAGGATTTGCTTTTTCAAAGTTGTCCATAATAAAAAGATTGTTAGAGACTATAAACTATTTCAGTCTTTTCAAAATTTATTTTAAAAGGACTTGCCATTTACTTGCCATTTCTTTGTAACCTTTAATGAAATTTACTTGCAACTTCTGAGCCTGAGAGTTTCTATACCAATTTTTACTGTATAAAAAAAGACTGTCTGTGCTGAAAGCTCTCTTCCTGCTGGCCTCTCAGAAACAGTCTGAATAAACAGAGATACTTGGGACTCTTTTACACTACAATGCTGCTGTTCTCTTTGGTATTAACAGCCGGGTGGGGTTGGGCAGACCATCCTAAGCCCTGCATCTTCTCCATTGTCAAGCGTGATAACGGCCTCATTCTGCATGGAGAATCTACTCTTACATGCAAAAGAGATGCTTGCATGTCAAAGAGATGCTTATAGGGGCCTCTCATGTGATAAAGACTAGGATATGGCCCAGCCTGCTATTCAGGATTTAGGAACAGTTTAGCTCCGTTTAACTCATTTTGATATTTATTTTTGTGTAAGGACAAAGTCACAAATATTTATTCTCATTGTTCTTATTCTAATTCTTATTCATTCTCAGTGGCAATTCTCTTTTGCAATACAATATATATATTTTTTTATTCTTTCTTACAAAAAGCAATATGGCTATTGTTAAAAATACAATTAAAATTATATATTAATACTGTTAAAAAGTTTTTATTTGGTAAAATATTTTTGTTTTTGGGAAAAAAAAAAAAACCTATTCTGCTCACCTAGGCAGCATTTATTTAATCAAAAATACAGTAAATGTTGTAAAAATGTGAAATATTATTACAAAATAGTTTAAAATCTAATTGATTTCTGTGATCAAATCTGAATTTTCAGCATCATTACTCCAGTCTTTAGTGTCACATGATCTTTCAGAAATCACTCTAATATGCTGATTTGCTGCTCAAGAAACATTTCTGATTATCATCAATGTTGAAAAGTTGTAAGAGTTGAAAATAAGAAAAACTGCATTACAGGATTTTGAGAATAATGAAAAACAGCCTAAAATACAAAAAAGTAGGAAAATATGGTACATTTTGACAAATAATGTAAAACTTCTGAATAGTCCCTAAGCAGTGTTATTTTAGTATCAATGAGATCCTATTTTTCGAAATTAAGTTTGTATTAATATTTTGTTTGTATTTTTATATTTTTGGTTTTAATTTTGAAATGAGCATTTTTCTCAGGCTCTCATATGTGGGTTCAGTTATTTAAATTTAATCGCAATTAATAGGTTCTATTCATTGTCATTAAAGTAAAATAACTGAACATAAATATAGGAGCCTGAGTAAAATGCTCATTTTAGAAGAAAATTTCAGATGGTACTTAGAGGCTTTCGCATCTGAACTCTTTGTGTGTGTGTGTGTGTGTGTGTGTGTGTCTAAATAGTTTTTAATCATTTTAGTTATTTTAGTACATCAAGTTAAACTAAATGAAAATGAAAAATGTTGCTCTGGTAACTAACTGAAATAATACAAGTTAATTTTTTTATTTCAGTTCAAATTTATTTCACAAGGTGTTTTTTTAGTTTTCGTTAATTAAAACAACTTTGTCCCCCCATTTTTTTTTTTAATGCAAAATGTAACCTTTCCTTTTTGTTTTGTGGTCTGAATTGTTCATTGGTCATCAAGCACCAAAGTCAGAGTGTATTGCCACAAAAGTTGAAGTTTGAAAGTTTTTAGCCACTGTCTCCCTCAGCGTCCTTGTGACGCACCGTCTCCACTGAACTCTCAGGATTGGGCGCCTCGAGGCCCTCGACTCTAAAGTGGCATTAGACATTCTTTAAGTTTCATTGATCCCCTTAAAATAAGCTGCTCTATCTTCTAACCTCCAGAGATTAATCCAGTAGCGACAAAGCTGGCCACATCGAGAGACTTTTTTTTTTACTCTGTTTCCATTCTTTGAGCTTCAGGAAGTCCCACATTTTCCAGAGTCACGACATTCAGACGCTCTGGAAAGAGGATTAATGGAAGCGTTTAGAAAGTGACTCCTAAGAGAAACTCTCTCCCACTGTAATATAATCGGTCCTCGCTCCTGCTGGGAGACTCGTCCTCCGTATGCGATTGTTTCCGTGATAGCGTTTCATTTGCACAAACCGCTCGAGTCCTTTGATGGAGGCCTGGCATGTGGGTTTAATTGGGCTGAAGGAGCTCTGCAGGAGTTTCCGCGCTGAAAAGGCCGGATGCATGGGATTACACGCAGGAAATCTGTCTGGGATTGTGCTGATTGGACGAGGGATGCTTTTGTAGCAATTGCAGGTAAACTTTTAAGTGATTGCATCACTTACGGAAAAACAAGGGTTGTTTCAAACCAGCTCCTGAGATGCAAGCGAGTTTATCTTCATCTTTTCCAAGCTTATATCCATTTGATGAGATACAGGAACCACAGGCACTTCAAACGCAGCCTCGTTCTCCCTCAGCAGGTGTTCTTTCTCTATTTCAAGTGTCTGATTCAACTTTAATGCTCATATAGTTTCATTGTCTTGGATATGCATGGATCAGCTCAATCCATGCCGGGAGTCATATACTATTGATAAAAAGATGGCATTATTAATGCATGGCATATTTGACTGCGGCCCGTTTCATATGTGTGTGCAGGCGCCAATCACAATCACAAATTTTCTTTTCCAATTTCAAGTAGCCCAAAGGTTTGCTCGAGCTCCCTCTGAAAGTATTAGACCGAAGTTTATTGAAGTTAGACTGAAACTTCGTTAAAGCTTGCAGCTCAAGGAAAGCTCATGAGATGAACACAGATCTCCCAAAATATAGACAGAGAACGCTTTTGTTCAGGAGGAAGATTGTCTGTTTATCTCCATTTTTCCCTCTAAGACAGCAAAGAGGTTAAATAGAGAGCAAACATAGACTTTCTGACTCATGTGTTTGTCTTTATTTCTCCTTAAATATCAGAGACAAAGTTTGCAACGTGAATAAAACACAATAAATAAAAGCAACCTCTGAGTTTTTATAAAACTCAGTCGTGTTATCTCAACATGTAAATTTTATGATTGCACATGTGGGTTTGTCCAAAGTAATGCATTTTTTCTAGATGTAAACTTTGTTTTAAGTGGATAAAATACTTTTTTATTGGAGTCTCTATTGATATCAACAGGACTGAACTTGATCTCGGTGCTAAAGCAGTTCAGTGAGTCGTTTCTGATCTTTAACTCCACAAATAATGACTTTAATCTTGAGTAAGGTTTTATGAATTTGCATAGCAAGATGAACAATCTTTTTTGAGGTGTGACTTTTAAATCATGCAACTTAATCTCTAGTTGTTTCTCAAAAATATTTTGTATATTTTAATAATATTCATGTAAATTATAGCAAATGCACTGAGACTACTTTAAAAAAGTCTGGATTGACTGACTGACTGATTTTAACCTGGAAATTAACAATATTTCAGGATTATGTAAATGTTCAAATGCAAAAAAGATTATGATGAAAATGTATATATTTTAATAAAATATTAGTAAATGAGAGGCAATAATCATGCAAATTATTCTCTACAGTTTATTTCTCAAAAATATGAATATTATAATCCTATTCATGCTGCCGCTGCTTCCATCCCTATTTCCACTATTATTATTAGGCCTACTATTATTATTACTAATATTATTCAACTAGGACTTCGCTTTTGTCCTACAAGCTTAATAGTAGGCCGTCATCTGTAAGTGTTATTATTGAATGTCTGATCGGTTTCCATTTACATAATGACTATGAAATTAGGGCTGTCCCTGCATTAAAGGTTGTTCATGGCACACTGTTAATTTCATCTTTCACCAAAATAACACAAGGATCACTATTACAATTCACAAAACTTTTCACTTTCCTCTGTACCTGTTTAAATGACAGCATACATCTATAGCATATGTGTTTATGTTATTTGTTCCTTTTCTCTCTCTCTCTCTCTTTCTTCTCCTGTATGTGTGTATATATGTCACTGCTCTCAGCTTTTGTGTAGGTCATTACATCAAGTTGTTGCTGTTAATCTATGTTTCATTCCGCTCAATAAAAATCATATTCATAAAATAAAATAAAAATCATATTCATGCAAATGATATCAAATGCACCACATTAAAAATATTGATTCTTTAATTTTATTTCTCAGTTAAACCTCGTTTTAGGATTGTGAAAATGTGACTGTGAAAATGTAAAATGAAAAAAGTTTTACCATATATATATATATATATATATATATATATATATAAACAATTAAAATGATCCCAAAAAAGTTTTTGTTTACATAATATATGTGTGTGTGTGTATACTGTGTATATTTATTATGTATATATAAATACTAACACATGCATATATATATATATATATATATATATATATTTAATAAAAATGTTGTTTATATATTAAATATATTTGTATAATATAAAATATAAGAATGTGAATATATAAATGTATAAACGTAAATATTTTCAAAATATATACTGTATGTGTGTGTATTTATATATACATAATAAATATAGACAGCACACATACATATATAATGTAAACAAAAACTTTTATTTTGGATGCAATTAATCGCGATTAATCGTTTGACAGCACTATTTTTTTTTTTTTTTTAGTTTTTAAAGATTATAGTATAATCATATTGAGGCATATATTATAAAATGTACTAGGAGCACATAAAAACGAGATTACTTTGATTTGAAATGATTAGTAATTTCATTTTTTTTTTTTATTATAAGTTTTTAATGATTATAATCACATTGACGCAAATATAAAATGCACTAGGACAACACAAAAATCTGGAATTATTTATTTATTTACTTATTTACTTAAAAGTTTTGCAATAAACTGAAAAATAAATATTAAGATCAAAATGTAAGTTTTTAATCAAATATCACTAAATTAGTACCATTATGTCAAATAATTTTCTACAGTTTTTTTTTTTTCTCAAAAAATAGTTTGCATATTATAATCATATTCATGCAACTAATATGTAATGCACTGGGCCTACATTTATTTATTAATTCCTTCATTCATTCCTGAAAATAAACACTGTTTTGCCATAAAATGAAACAGAAATAAGTTGTACACCATTTCTAGATACAAATCAAAGTTTTTAATCAAATCAATTTAATAAAGCAAATGAGTGTCATTGATCATGTGACCCGTCATTGTACACATTCAGATTGTCTTGCTTCCGCTGAAGCTCAATGAAACATCTCAAATCAAGCTAGAACATGATCATTAGTGTATCTCACATGCATGTTCATTTCTGAATCTCACTTTTCACTCAAACTGCGTTGTCATTTCCACTGAAAAGTTTGGTATAAGAGTCTGGACCGCACGGTGTGTTTGTTATCCTGACGAGTTTCTCAGGCCTGTCCCAGTGGAAAGCTGGTGTGACAGTGGCAAATGTCTCTTTTGTGTGGCAGTAAACAGAGGTAGATGGGGTAAACAGAGCAAGGGGCCATCAGGGGCCAGGACTCGGGCTCTGGCAAGGGTTGGGGGACACTGGTAATAGGAAGGGAGTGGAGAGTTAACAGTAAAGTGCTGTCTGACTTACACTCACACAACAGACAGCCCTATACATCACAGACAGAGGACATGTTTACCTCAGAGCTCTTCTGCAGAGGTGCATGAGAAAAAAGGAATTGCCTTGTCTTATTTTATCATCTCTCTCTCCCTGGTCACCCTTTGTACCTTCATCTTCACTTATCCTTTGTTCTCGCTCCTATTTCTTTTCCGTCTGTCCCCTATCTTCACATTTCCCGTGGCTATGTTTAAACGTTGCGTCTGTGCTGTGTCCTCTCGTCTGCTCGTTTCGAGATCTCTCTTCTTATCTGAAGGTGATATGGTAAGAAGGCAGGCCTGGACGGTCCTCTACAGCACTGATCCTCTACAGATGGGCTGCGGGTCTGTTCTGATGGGTCACGGACAGGCGAGAAATAGTCATCAATAGTTAATCTTAGAACAAATATTTTCTTTTATTTTCTGAAAATAAAATATGACATTAAATATGGTTTCGTATGCAACAAAAGCCACAATGTGTTGAATGCATGAAACCATCCAAATTCAAGGTACATTTAAAAATGTTCAGTAATTTCATATTAAAACAAACTAATTATTTATATAATATATATATATATATATATATATATATATATATATATATATATATATATATATATATATATATATATATATATATATTTATATATATATATATTAATAGATATATTAAAAATATTTAGAATAAATAATATAATATTCATAAAACATAATATTTTAAATATATTTTCGATGTTTGATTTTGTTTTTGTTTACTTAACATCAAAATAACATTTTAGCATTTAAAGTACATTTCTAAAGGTTCTTTGCAATAATAAACATGGTTCGTGCCAATGTATGCATGAAACCATCAAAATTCAAGATTCATTTAAAAACGCTGAATTCTTTTATATAAAATATATTATTCATGTTCTAATGGTCATAATATAATATATAACACATTACATTATATTATTCATATTATAATGATATTAGATGTTATATATTCATGCATTTTACACTTTTCAAATATTTGATTTTCAGGACATTTTCTTTCCTTTTTATACATTAAACACATCAGTATTTAGTCACTCGATGTCCAGTGTAAAATCGGAAGCGAAAGCTCGGATCTACAGGCCATCTGCATTCCAGCGTGACGAGCTTCATCTGGGCCAGGTGATAAAAATTCAGCTCAGAAAACTCACAGAGCAAGGATGTCACAGTTTAGTTCTCCTCCAACCTGGTTAATTGCTTAAAGGCAGACTCGCAGAATTAAATATGTCTAATACGACCGTGCCCATAACCCATCCTGATGACAGACGTGCTGCATAAGAATCAAACCTTCCTCATTACACGAAGGGCAATTGGAGATGAATTAATTGACAGGCAGTACTGCCGTAATGAACCATAAATTAAACACACTGCAATCCAGCGCTCATATTCAATACCAAAGATGTGACATTTTTGCACAAAAATGACTAGGTTGATATGCCTGCAAAAACCACCAAAGGAGGAAAAAAAAAAAAAACAGACTAATACTGAATACTAACTAGGCTTGGACATTTCTTAAGAGTCTAATATGCTTTGCATGGGGTTTTGTGCATTGCTATGTGGTTGCTAGGGCTAACGGCACACTGGCTTGTTACTTACACTCATATTAAGCCATAGTGATCATATGCTTGACTTAAGGTTAAAGGGATAGTTCACCCAAACATGAAAATTTGGGTTATTTTACTCATGCTCAGGCCATCCAGTATGTAGGTGACTTTTTTCTTCAGCAGAACAGCAAAGAAGATTTTTAGCTGAAACGATGCTTGACTCATAAAATGCAAGTCTTTTATGAGAATAAAAAAAGCAAGGAACACAAAATTAATACCCATGGCTCTTAACAACATACTGAGGTCTTATGAAGTGAAACGATCGGTCTGTGCAAGAAACTGAACATTATTTACAACATTATTACCTGTAATCCAGAGCCTCACGCAAACGGGGAAACTTGATTCTTTTCCACAAACTGGTTCTTTTGGATAATTCGATCAATGAACTGGTTCGGTTTATAGTTTGTTTACATACTCATGCGATGACGAAACATATAAGCAATAATATCATTAAAGCACACAATAATGATGTGAAATGTGGATGTTTTACATGTCTAAAGCATTCAGAGTTCAGTGACTGTTGGAGGAACTGGAGAACTGAGTGATTCATTCATCACAGGATCAGATACGCCGCTGTTTTGGTTCATTTCCAGCCGGAGTGATTGTCAGGCGTCTGAAAGTGAGTTTTGATTGAGTAACTAGAACATCTGTTAATAATGTTGTAAATAATGATCAGTTTCTTGCACAGACCGATTATTTCGCTTCATAAGACCAAAATATATCGTCATGAGTTAATTTTGTGTTGCCTGTATATGTTTTTTGACTCTCAAAGTGAGGGTAGCCATTGACTTACATTTTATGAATCACCAGGTACCACGATTTCAGCTAAAATCACCTTCATTGTTCTACCGAAGAAGAAAAAAATCACCTATTGGATGTCCTGAGGGTTTTGTCCGGTTTTGCATGAAAACACAAACCAAACACAAGCCAAACACTAAATTCACAGGCGCATGAGAGATGGAAAGCCAGTGCGAGTGGGAGTGAGACAGAGGAGTGATTGAGAGATTGGTGTGGGGCTTTGGAGGAGAGCGGAGACCAGCGGCCTGGACTGATTACTCCGGGAGTCACACGCTGATCCTGCGATCCATCATTCCCTCCATCTCTGGGATTACACTCCGTCTTAAACTCCCAACACCTTGTTTCCCTCCAGGCTGGAGTTGTGTTGAACACAGAGAGCTTTAGACACTGTGGATTATGGGCTTCTTAATTAAGTAACTCTGTTAGTTCATGAATCACATCGGCGGTGATGCAAAAGAACCGGACAATATCCTAAGGGCTCAGGGGAATCCTTAACTCTGAGTTTACAAAGAGGCTTTGAATGCTTTGTTTTTGATGCTTTAATAATATGATATGTGCTGAGCTGGGTAGCAACATAATTACATAATCAGATTCCAGAAATTAAGTACTTATAATTATATTATATTTTAAAATGCTCATAATCAAATTACAGTTACTTTTTTTATGGATTACACATGATTACAAATTATTCACACAATGATAAGTAATTCCTTTTTCCATGATGCAGGGATTCCCAAACTTTTTTGTCAGTCAAACTCTCTTGACCTAAAATGTGTACATAAAGTTTATAAAGTTAATATTTCAATAATTTTACAACATATTTGTGTGTTCTCTGATGATGATTAATGGTCATATATTTTATTCTCTTTTTAAAAATAACGATAATCCCATTAAAATTTATAAACGAGTTATGTCAAAAGTAATCTAACAGTAATCCAAAAGTAGTCAGAATACATGACCTTAACTGAGTAAAAAAATCTTGATTACATTACTGAAAACAATTTTAAACATGTAATTTGTAATCAGTAACAGACTGCAATTTGTAAGTAATATACCCAGCCCTGAATATGTACTGTGTAAAATTAAGTCAACACTGAACAACATTTCAAGTGGAAATGATTAAATCTGGTCCGGTCTACTTATGCTTTCAGCCTTCAAGACAAGTAATGTCCCCTTCTGGCTCCAGATGGACACGTATCCCTCACACATGGAAAGCTCTGTAATCTCAACTTCTTCACAATTTGAAGCCCTGTATAAACTTCACGTCTGTCAGCATATTTGACTGAAAATCCTGTACAAACCACTTTATCAAAGACTGTAAATCCTCCACACCGGATTTCCCAAGAACATCCATAAACTTTTCAGCTATAGAAATGGCCAAGGTAAAGCAGGTAAACATTTTTAACACCTTAATAAATATATTTTGAAATATAAGAAAGAAGCATGTATGCAAAAATGTGCACTCATGCATATAGCAAAATCTATCCATCTATCTATCTATCTATCTATCTATCTATCTATCTATCTATCTATCTATCTATCTATCTATCTATGCATTTAATAATCTTAGCTAGCTATTTAATAAGATACTATTTATCTATGCATGTATTTATATATATGCTCTGGCTAATATATGCATTTATTTTCTCTCTCTATATATACACATGCATTAACTTATGCATGCATGCATAATCAATTAATCAATCAATCATCTATCATCTATCTATCTATCTATCTATCTATCTATCTATCTATCTATCTATGCATGCATTTCATAATCTAAGCTAGCTATTTATCTATGCATGTATTTATACATGCATTTATTATCTCTCTCTATATATGCATGCATTAACTTATGCATCCATGCATAATCAATCAATCAAATCAATCATCTATCTATCTATCTATCTATCTATTGCATATATTTTATCTATCTATCTATCTATCTATCTATCTATCTATCTATCTATCTATCTATCTATCTATCTATCTATCTATCTATGCATGCATTTACTTGTTTATTTAAAGTCTCATTTGTGGTTTTTCTTTCATATGGGTTTACAAACAAACACAGAGTTGATGTCTAGTTGTTTTCTGACTACCTGTGAGTCGATGAAGCTCATCTGTCATTAACGCTCTGTGTGAGTTTGCAGGTCACAGAATCTCACCTCATCCTCACGGCCCCAAACCTGGTCGATTCGTCAGTCCCTTCCCTTCCTTACAGCACAGACGGAGTTCATTAGAGCTGTTAGAAACCCAAATCCTGGCAGATTGTGAGAATCAAACACTTGTCAAACTTAACAACAAATGTAACAGCATTGAACACACTCCTTCAAACCAAATCTAGTGCTGTTAACAATCTGTAAGTATAGATAAAAAGGTTTACTGATAACTACGGAGGGATTCTTCGGTGGCTTTTTGCACTCAAGTCTCTTCTATTTTTGGAGACAAATCACTCGGTCAGCCCTGGCTGTTTCCACCCAGTCAATAAAGTCGCCTCACCGGTCTCTTTGTCTGAGCCTAATATCCACTTACCTCCAGGCAGCACGGATCTCAAGAGAACATCTCCTCAGGGGGAAACGTGTCTGCGGGAGCTATGAAATTCACAACTTCTATCACTTGAACCATACAGCATGTTATAACCAGCACATACAGAGGTGCTGACACCACATTTGGTGATTTTAAACTCAACAGCATGTCTAGAAATGACATTTCCACTGAGCAAGAAAGAGAACAAAAATATTGTCTACAAACAGCAGTAATTGTCATTTCTGAAGCATGCGTCTGGAATAGCATACTCTCATACTATTTGTACTATTTTGTGGTTTTAAGTCTGTGCACAGTATTCTACTTTTCTGTTCGCATTTAATACTAAATGAACTGCTGCATTTGCCAAAATATATAAGGCTGTGCATTAATGATGAACAGTGCATACATTCTATTTAATTATTCATGTGTTTATTTAAGCATGCAGGAAAGAGAACAAAAAATGAGCCAAATGTGTGCAGTAATCATCATTTATGAAGCATGCAAGTGAGAATGGATGTGTTTGGAATAGCATACTGCCATACTATTTGAACTATTTTGCAGTTTTAAGTCTATGCACAGCTTCGCACACTTTTCTGTATTCACTTGATACTTGTATTAACTTGCCAGAATAGGCTACACTAACAGTGCATCTTTTATTTATTTATTTATGAATTTTTATATGCTTTATCTATGCATGCATTTTTTTGAGCATGCATAAAAGAGACCAAAATGCTTTGTCAAATGTGTCTACAAATCATCATATATGAAGCTTGTAAGTCAGAATGGGTGTGTATAGAATAGCATACTAGCCTACTACTTGTCCTATTTTACAGTTTTAAGTCTATGCACTGTGCACAGCATGCAACTTTTCTGTATGCACTGAATACTTGAATTGCTACATTTGCTACAATATATGGGGCTGTGTGCATTGATGATAAATAGCACACACATTATATTTCACACAATGCAATGCATTCAAATGCATCCTAGTTTTTCATTTTGACGAAATGTGCAACTGCACATTCTGCTCCTGCCGAAAATGAAGAATTGGATTTAAAATTGAATTTTTGATGACTGGATGACGACAGCCCTTGAATTAAACATGCAACACAATGACATCATATGACAATAACGCAGTTATCATTTCAGATCGCATATTCTGGATTTTGTACTGCATCAAAGGCTACAGTAGACTATGAATCAGTGAGCAGATCACTAACATGACTGGGATTCTTCATCTGAGGGGGATTTCAGTGGGTTTCATATGTCTGTATGCGGTACATGCCGTATTGGTGTGTCATCCTGAAATGTAACACTGCCATCTAGAGGCTGGCATGAAATGTGATTGTAGATAGGCATCGTGTTTCTGTCGGGTGTAAATGAGAACATGTCCTGTTGAAGATGTGCTCGGCTGCCCTTGGCACTGCTCTGTGGTTTAGCATACAGGAGAGATGTAGCCAGAAGCGCAGGTCATGGTGCCTTGTCTTTGCGGCTCTGCACATGAACGGAGAAAAAGAAAGAAAAAGAGAACAGGATACGAGACAACAAAAAAGTTTACTTAGTCACTTTTCTTCTATGTTTTATTGAAAATTCCCAGGGTCATTTTCTTATTATACATTTCTAAGTTTATAGGGCATCGCTAGACACTTTTTACAATGAAATACCAAGCCCAAGTTAAATATTAGGCTACCGATAAACCATTGTATATCAATGGAGATTACCGTATACTGACCTGTGAATCACTTTCCCTGTCCGTGTGTTTTGTGTCCGGTCTGAATATGGTTCGCGATTCAGTTTGATTCATTCGGACAGTTCACTCACGCACTGAATCATTTGCGGTGGTTTCTCAAATCGTAACAAGATATTTTATACAACAACAACAACAACAACAACAACAACAACAAAAGGACTGAATTGCGCATATTTACACACACACACACACACACACACACACACACACACACAAAGTCATTGTAGGTAACAAAACTTGCAAATATTTTCTATCATTTTTCAGCTATGAACTCTTCTTGTGCCTGCGCCTTGTCAAGGACTCTGCACTGCAGGCTAAAGCTGATTAATAATTAACAGCAAAAAAGTATACAAATATTATTCTAAATGATAACTTATTGAAGAAAATATTTAAATCACAATTTTTAAACGTGTGTATTATATTTTTTCCACAATATTAGAATTACATGAACAAAGAAGTGTATTTTAACGCTTCAACAGTTAAATGTGTGCTGATTTATTTAGAAATAGCCTACTTAAGGTGTTTGTTTATTTTTTCCTTTTGCTACATCGAAAACAAAGCATATTTTCTTGGCAACGTTTTTTATGAATAATTTATAGTTGTTGTTTTTAAATATCGAATAACATTTTAGACATAACATTGCCAAACACTTTGCCTATTTTTGGTCGGCCAATGAAAATAGTTCCAATCGTTGCGCGACTCCGCGCCACAGGCATTACTGAATGAATCATTTTGTTCGAAGATTCAGTGACTCACTCATAAAGACAGCCACTTGTCAGGTGCGTTCGACTTTATGCAGCACTGCGCAGACCAATCGGCGGCTGACTTGAAGCGGTGCATGCCGGTTAGAAAAAAATTTTCCGACTTGAGACTGCGCCGACACCACGTGACTCACCACGCCAGAGCGTTTCGAGAGCAGCGCGCAGTTTCTCCAGAGTGACTGCAGGAGCACTGATGACCACACAGCTGTTTCACTATTGGCCAGATCACCACATGACAAAAATGACCTATGTTTCTAACATCTTCAACTCCAATACTGTTCACAAATCTGTAGCTTTTTTACTGTAGTCGCAATGTTATATTGAGTCCTGTTTATCAAAGCACCGCGTGAGGGTCACTAACGGAAGCAGAAAGTGTCCGGCTTGACGCTCCGTTTTCCAACCTGAGCAATAATCTAAACGAGGTATAAACAGAGTCCAAGATACACAGGCAGGAATCAGGAAACGAGGCTATAAACAAAATAAACTAAACTTAGAAAACAAGGAAGGGCTCTGTAATGTAGCTATCACTGGGAGAGCGATAAACGCTAGACAATACTGGAGCCAAACAAACACAGAATGGCTCGGTAAAGCAGCTAATACTTGGAGAGTGCTAAACACAGAACAATACTCGACGAACTAGATCAGGATCTGAGTGTTTATATATGGTGTGTGTAATAGCTCTCAGGTGAGTGTGTGATTGGTGACAGCTGTGTGATCAGTGCAATGAATGATGGGAAATGCAGTCCAGTGTGACATGCAACAGTCTGTGTGGTGCAAGAATCAATATGATGGAAGGGCGACTTCTGATGGCGAGTGGATGGAAGACCATGAACCGGATTCGTGACAGTAGCCGTGCTTCAAGTCGAACGCACCTATTGATTCAGTGACTGGTTCATAAAGACAGCCACTTGTTTCTTTCCTGTTTGAAAGAATCGGTTGAATGAACGGTTCAGTGACATAAACACCGGTCTTTGTTGCCACCTGAAGGCGTAAAGATGTGACCTGCAGAAAAAGAAACTGAAAAATTCATCATTAATGCACTGACTACTGAACCATATGAGCAATGAGTAACTATGGCTCTTTATTTCCAAGAAGTTCATTTTCTTGTCATTGTGTAATTAAAGTAAAAGTTGAATTAATTAAAGTTATAATTAATAAAGTGTCTGAGCTTGACCAGAGTATATTTCTGAATGTCTGCTGGAACTAAAATGTAATAAAAAATTTCATAAAAAAAAAAAACTGCAGCAAAGTTTCTGCGGCTTTGGATACAGTGGGAGCTGTTAGTTTAAATGGGCATGAAATCTCTGCTGGTTTTTTATAGCACAATGGAAGCGAGGCAGATGGACAGTGATTGGCGTTTCTTTATCTTGCGATCACTCTACCGTCTCTAAGCGTGTCACAACAAGCACAACAAAATTGAAAAATGAACAGGAGTGCAGGACAGATTTGCTGCTCCGTAACACAGCTGCTTCCAGAGCCGCGTGCTCAACAGTGTGATGTGTTTGACAGCAGCTCTTACTGTCATATGAAACTCTCAAGGGAGAAATTCCAGCAAAATACTTTTCCAAACTACTTTCAGATTTGAGGTGGATTCAGCCGGTTCAGAGATGCTTGAATAATTCCAGGCAGTATAACCTGTCAAACGCCTGGCCTAAATCCTCTAAACATGCATAATGATTCCTCAGGTCTGCTGCAGAAACATTCACTAAAGAGCTGCAGGAGCATTAATTAAAATCTATATATTCTTTTTAGTGGTAGGCCGAGGTTGTACCATCAAGCTTTGTGACAGTTTTATGCCCAATTAGATATCTCCAATTAAATCAATTACAATAAAATATGAAGACTTGATTTGTGCAGATTAATATAACCTTCTCCAAATCACCTTTTCCAAAATGTGCAAATGAACAGTTTCAGTTATAAAAAGATCTGTCTTACTGTAATTGCTCTGGTAGTATTTTTGATATAAGACTGAATGAGTAATAGCACATTTGAAAGGCTCAACTTCACCCCCTGCTGTTTAAGAGAGGTTTCATTTACCAAAGCACTTCAACAATCAGTACTATACACTGGTGTCTGGTACTGTAGGTGTGTAATTAACA
Source organism: Acrossocheilus fasciatus (assembly GCA_036784905.1). NCBI lineage: Eukaryota > Metazoa > Chordata > Actinopteri > Cypriniformes > Cyprinidae > Acrossocheilus > Acrossocheilus fasciatus. Next base: position 5,154,202 of record CM071947.1, read on the forward strand.
ATTCCTAAAAAGAAAAACAATTCCAAAAAAAGGTTTTTGTGAAAATTAAAAGAGCTTAAAATGCAATTTCTTATATATAATTTTATTATATTAATTGCACATGTAAAATTATACATTTCACATGTAACATTCAAAAGTTTGAGGTCAGTAAGGTTTTTCAAAAATAAATTTGGACACATTAAAAGGGTCAAAAGTGACAGTAAAGACATTATAATGTTACAAAAGATTTCTATTTCAAATAAATGCTGTTCTTTTGAACATTCTATTCATGACAGAATCACAAGAATGTGAACGCTTTTCAACATTGATAATAATCAGAAATGTTTCTTGAGCAGCAAATCAGCATAATGATTTCTGAAGGATCATGTGACACTGAAGACTGGAGTAATGATACTGAAAATTCAGCTTTACATCAAAGGAATAAATTACTTTTTACAATATATTCATATAGAAAACATTTATTTTAAATTGTAAAAACATTTAATAAAACAAATCCAAAGTTCTTCATATACTTATCACTTTTCACATTGACTTTAGTGAATGTTTCTCAGAGCGGATATTTTTTAAAATCAACTTCTACAAAAACTTCCACCATTATAAGATGTAGTTCACTGAACACACGTCCACGTTGACCTTTTGTGACCCAAACCTATTTAATTACTTTTCATATTCCTCTTTTTCCTCCAAATAATGGACTCAGTGGAACAGGAAAGAAGTAATAAGAGAGAGAGAGACAGAGATCTTCCACACAAAGCCACATCAATGCACCTGATTAAACTGATCAGTCCTGATCCGACACACCGATGAACTCCGTTTCCTTCATTTGCACCTGTTTCTGACCTGATGATAGTAAACTCTCAGCCTTTCTCTCACTCTGATGATCTCACCATTCTCCTGACCAACCTGTTTTTCTCCATTCCCTGATCCATCTCTCCAGCGGCCTCATCTTACCCACTATTCCCAACAATCCTGCTCACCGCCGGCCCTCTCTGCTCTCATTAGCCCCTCTGACAGCCTTGATCTATGTCTGTGTTCCGTCTATCAGCTTGTGTAAAGTCCACTATTCTTAGGTTATAGTTCAGGTTTGTTATCCGCCTTACTATAGCCGCAGTTAAATTGGTAATGACCTCCTGAGCAGCGGCGGCTTCTGTTCCCTGAGGCTTCTGCAGTAATGGGCAATGGAGGCATTTTTCCATGAGGTCATTTTCAGGGGCAGCGATGCTGCCGGTCCAGACGGATTCAGCACAGCTCATGGGTTTGATGATGGATGGGTTTAGTCAGTGAGCGTGGAGTAACATTTTCCCCCAAACACTTTTGGAATACATTTGCTTTTGGATATTCCCGACAGGATAGCTGGTTAATAACCCTTCTTCTGGAGCAATTTCCATTATTTACACGGTTACTGTTTATACACTCTTAAATATACAGGCTCTTTATCGGCATTGATGGTGAAGAACCTTAAACATCCATGAAACCAGATTCTTCATAGTGGAAAAAGTTAAATAAAACTTAGGTAAAATAAGTTCTAAAATAGTTCTTCTATGAAAGCATCATGAAAACTAGTTGACTAATAAAATAAATATTTTTGGTTAATATACAGCATTATTATAAGGCAAAGCATATATTTTTGTATGCTATGACAGGTTGCAGTTTGTAACCATTTTCTATTTAATGTTCAATCTGCTTTAATAGTCCTGCAGTGTGACAAATTAAAATTAAATGAACAAATAAAAAGCAAAACTAGTCTAGTAATATGAGGTCATGAAGATGCAGATATAACACAGGTCTGATCTTTAAAAAGTCTGGAAAAAGTTCTAATATGTGACCCTGGAGTATATTTGTAGCAATAGCCAAAAATACATTGTATGGGTCAAAATGATCCATTTTTCTTTTATGCCAAAAATCATTAGGATATTAAGTAAAGATCATGTTCCATGAAGATATTTTGTAAATTTCCTACTGAAAATATATCAAAACTTAATTTCTGATTAGTAATATGCTTTGCTAAGAACTTCATTTGGACAACTTTAAAGGTGATTTTCTCAATATTTCGATTTTTTTGTACCCTCAGATTCCAGATTTTCAAATAGCTGTATCTCGGCCAAATATTGTCCGATCCTAACAAACCATACATCAATGGAAAGCTTATTTATTCCGCTTTCACATTATGTATAAATCTCAATTTCGAAAAATTGACCCTTATTTTTGGTTTTGTGGGCCAAGGTCACATATTACCAAATTTGATGATGAAAATATCAATTAAAACTACAAATTTTTAACAAAAGAAATAACATTTTTCAACTTTATATATAGGGATATATAAATCTGAAAAGGAGTGGAAAAAAGTTGGATTAGGCATAAAATAATTGTCTTCAGAATGATTAATACATGTGAAAATCGTGTCTTTGTATGTATTTCCGCTCATAAAATTCAAGATTTCTTCACATTACAAATTCATATTTTTTCATATTTTGTGAAAAAGTATTATGTTCTCATGCAAAACAGGCACTATTTTTGGAATCAGCACCCAAAATTAGTAAGAAACAAGTATTGGATTTCATTTAGCAAATATACAGTGCAGTATAACATTTATACAAGAAATGCAATAATTGCATTAGATAAAATATAAAAGCAAGTGTAAAGATGATGCACAAATACATTTTTCAAGCAAAACATTTCACAAGTGCAAGTTTGAAATGATAAACCACCATGTTTTCTTCAAATAATGAAGCTGGGGTATAGGTTTGATCTTGCTGTCATTTTATAGGAAAAGAAATTCACACATTTTTATTCACAAAGCACTTATTAGTCACTGTATCTTAGATCTCGGTTTGATCCGTAATGATTCATTTGACATCTCATATCTCACAGTCAGCTGCATATACAAGCATTCCTGTAAAATTAACACGAGGACTGTTTATCACTTCAATAAGTCCAGGCGTAAATCCCTGCGCTGCTGACAAGTCATTCTGACTGTTCTCCTGCCAGACGTCAGTGAGGAATCTGGGATCTGTCAGTGTGTGTTTGTGTTTTTGGGAGCTGGGACGTCTCATTGAGTGAGCGTGTGGATCTTGCAGGACCCCCTTCACTGCCCTCTGTGGCAGCGTCATGTTTTATTGGAGCGTAATGAAATTCCCACACATCATAAACCCTCAGCTATGCCCTTACATGAGTCCTGCGGTAAGGCGGAGATGCCCTAGAGCTGCTTGTCTATTCCAGTTTACGGCTCGTACAGATATCTGGGTTCAGGCCTGATGCTTCATCAGAGCTTTTTAATGGTGAAGATATCGCAGGCTCTCTGAAGAGCTGCTTTTAATACGCACACCGCAAGTGTTTACGGCAGGGCAGAGCTTCCACAGTTTTCATCCAGTGACATTACAAGCACTGATTCCTGAGCAAGAATCACTATTAACATTGCTTATAACTATACATCACTATTCATAACTTAATAAGAACATTAGCAAAACATTGTTATAGCATATTTTTGTTAGATGGTATATACTATTCATGGATAAATTCATACTGTAGTTCAAAAATTGTTTTTGAAATGTTAAAAGTTAAGTTTTGCACTTGAGACCTGATCTACAATATCCCAGCTTAACATGATTAATCACAAACTTTCTTATTTGATTACACTGTTAGACATTTCTGTAATTTCCACAGTTATTTACTGTATATCACCCAGTATAATACTGCAAATTCCCTTTACAGTAAATAACTGTAATACCCTTTGCATCATGGGAATTTTCTGTGGCGTCAGACCCCACATACAGAGACTTACTGTATTTTTTAAAATTGCTGTATACTACTGTATTTGCTGTAAGGGTCCCGCGCATTTCCAAAGGACCATAACAACATTTCTGTCATGACAACTCTCAGAGGGATTGGCACGGTAATCTTGCTACTTGCTACTGCCAATACATCCACAACATGCTGCTTTGACCATAAAAGAAATTCTGCTGCTGTAAATATAAAGTACATGAAATAACCCCCTATAGCAGGGATCCTCAAATCTGGCCCACGAGATCCACTTTCCTGCAGAGTTCAGCTCTAACCCTAATCAAACACACCTGAGCATGCTAATCAGTGTCTTCAAGATCATTAGAAAATCACAGGTAAGTGAGTTTGATCAGGGTTGGTGCTAAACTCTGCAGCAGATTTGCCCTCCAGGGTAAGATTTGAGGAACTCTGCCCTATAGCATACATGAATCACCTCTTAGAAGATCTATACAGGTGGAGCTGGGGAAGGTGGAGGGTTTCTGAAGCACTCATATATTTGAATGTTGAGCAGAGAGCTCATTGGCTGCCGATACAGGAGAGAACCAATCAGCTGTGCCATGTGATAATTTCATAAGGTCAGATTGAGTTAGACCTGTCGGACTGCGCCATCTAGAGTTTCATGCCAGAACTCTGTATTTCAGATGCTGTGGAATGAGATTGGTCTGCTGGTTTGTCAGGTCATGCTGTTTTTTGATGTGCATGGACGAATTTATTCAGCAAATACATTTCCATCTTCCATTATTCGCATGAATCCTTTTTCACACAAGTCAAAAACCACCTCAAGCGAGTGTAAAAAAATGTTTTTATTCTAAATTTGGCGTTTCCGTCACTTGTTTCTTTATACTTTAAAATGTGCATTAAAACACTTTAAAAGACTTTAATATTATGTATAGCTCCTATAACTTAGACATGCTGTTTGACTATATGAGGAAAAATTACCTCAAATATAGACCTTAGACAGGGTGACTCCATATTTTGTGACAAGAATGAAAACAAGGCTGTGAGGGACTAAATATTCAATAAATTGTATTATTGCTTGAAAAGATACCGGTTGTTCAGCTGACAAAATGCCTTTCTGAGGAAAAAAACTTTAAGTAGACAAAAAAAACTAAGTAAAAGAGTTTTGTAAGGACTTTTATGCAGTGCATGCCATTGTAACTATGAGTAACTTTGATATTTATATTGATTTGTGTATTTTTAAGTGCATCTAAATCAACTGTGACCTTTAGGCCCAGAGGCAGGTGTACCGTGTTTTACTCTTGTGTATTCACACACAGACTGACAAATCCTCACGGCACGTCAGGCTGGCTCAACACAACACATCTCTCAGCCAGACGACTGGCCCACAAATCCCAGCAGGCAGCTGCCCAGAATATCAAAGCACAGTTTTGTCATGCTTACAGAGTGACTACACACAGACAAATGAGAAAATGACAGCGCTTATTAAACACACTCCCTCGCTGCCTGACGCTTACAGATACATGGGAGCATATTTAGCATAGACAAAAGTTACAGCAGTAATGATGAATGTGTCTCCAGCACAATTACTGAGGATTTCTTTTACCATATAACTATAAATAATGGAGCAAAAGGAAGGTGGATGTCATAAAAAGGCTTTGTTGGTAATATACGAGCACATACACAGATAACTGAGCAATATAATCTGGATGAAATATAGCTAGATTAATATAACAAGTTGGATGTTCATCTAAGATGTATATATAACTACTTGTTCAGAGAACATTCAAAATTAACAATGCCATAATGTTTGCAAAATGATACAATAGAATGTTTTCTTAACATTTAAATAACCAAGAACAATTTTTTTAAAACATTTTTAAAAAGTGAATGCTTTTAATTTCCAGAAATAATGTTTTTATAATAGGAATGTTAGCGAAAGTTCTTAGAACATATTTTTGTAAACAGAATATGCTGTAGTCATTTTAATTTGCTCAAATTAAACATGATGTGTGAACCCAGACAAAGGTCAGAAGAGGTCAAATCAACAAGGAAGCATCTAGGGCATGTTTTCATTTCCCAGGTTTTACATCTTATTTTGCAAACAAATGTTTAAGTTAATGTCCAAAATGTCCCATAACAAATATTTAAAAAGGCATCTGTTATCAAAAAGTCAAATTTAAAAGTAAAAATATTTCAATGAGATCAATATCATATAATTCTGTTAGTTTCACCTGAAAATTATTCACTTTTGTTGATCCAATATATCTTTTAAAAAAATGCTATATTTGCATACTAGACAAAAAAATAAAAATAAATAAACTAACTGAAATAAAATCTAGGTGTAATAATAAAATAAAGGCAACATTTCATTTTCATTTAGTTTAACCTGATGTACGAAAATAACAAAAAAAAAGTCAATTAAAATTAATAAACATGATATAGACATTTAAAAAATAACCTAATAAAAATAACAAAAACACACAGCAAAATTACTAAAACTTTAACTAAAACCAACAATATAAAAATGAAAGCTAATTTAAAAAAAATTACAAATTTACTTGAATTCAATGTAGTGTAATAAAGTTGTGACGAAATGTTAAATAATTTAACAAATTAAAATGAAAACAAAAAATAAACACAAATTCAAAATATTAATAAAAATGATAAAAGTATCTCACTTATACTAAAATAACACTGATTCCAACAGAAAAAAAAGTTGACCATTTTACAAATTTAAGTGAACGTCATGTAATTACTTAAATCATTTTAGTATATGTTTATCAAACCCATGACATCACAAAGTTAAGCCACACAGAAGTATTTTTGACCCTGACGTGGTAATTATGATCACAAATGGTGCATTTTGTTCGTAGTTTCCTACTGAAGACACTGATGAGAGTGACCGGCCTGCTTTCCTCTCTAAACCCTGTAAGTCCAGCAGTGGTTTGCTGTGGTAAGTTGCCGACTCCAATGGGAACGGTGGCATTCCTCTTGGCTTAAACGCACCGATACTGCGGGTCAGAGCTCCATTTGTCTTTTGTGTTTTTGCTCCAGAAATAAACGATGATGAGATCGAAGGGAAGAGAAACTGCCAGATCGCCCACAGTACCTGAGCACCACACTTCATCTTCTGTGAGTCGCCGTTCAGTTTGGTCCTTCACAGCTAATGTTTCTTTCTGAATGTTCCTCAGTATTTTGATGTTTTCTCTTGACAGAAAGTGCAGGACGAGCTCGTTTGGAGGTTAATTGGTCATCACATGCACAAAAGGTCAAAAGGTACTTCCTCACAGAGAAAATTCTCACAACTTTCACTATTTTTTAAAGGTTATATAAATGTTGGGACAAAACTTTTTTGAAGTAATGTTTATGGAACGTTCATATATTTATTAATTTTATTTCATATAGTGTATTTTATATAGGTTTATTAATATTTGATATATGTTCTCATAATATTGAGAAAACATTCTGAAATCAACATTCTCTGAACGTCTTTGTTATTTGTACTTGATAAACATTGTAAGATGTTTACATAACCTTTAAATAATGTTAAAATCACAAAAAAATAGACACTTTAATGTTAGTACTTTTATATATATTTATGCATAATTATATCTACACTGTAAAAAGTGAAAGTCGACAACTTAAAAATTGAGGAAACCCGTTGCCTTAAAATTATTAAGTGCATAATAATTAAAAAAAAAAAATTAAAGTGAACTTGACAATTCAACTAACTTATTTTTTTAATTATAATTTACTTAAACATTTTAAGGCAACGGGTTTCCTCAATTTTTTTTTAAGTTAAGTGAACATCACATTTACAGTGTATATATAATATTAAAAACAAACATTCAAATAATGTTACATTTTGGATAAAAATAAAGATAGTAGAATTTTATAAAAACGTTTGTGTAACCTTTATAAAAAGGAAACTGGACAATTCAATATTAGAATAATAAAAAATAAACTTTCAAATAAAAATGAAAAAGAATGTTGAAAAAAGTTTTTGTAGCCTTTAAATATAGCATTATCGATCGCGATGAGAAAACTAGGCATTTTTACATTCTTAGCATATTAGAAATGAAAATTCAAATAATGTTATATTTTGGAAAACTTACAATTTGTGTGAAAATATTGTTAGAATTTTTTTTGTAACCTTTAAATAATGTTCTAATCAGGAAAAAGAAACTGGACAATTCAACATTCTTGGAATATTAAAAATGAAAAATTCAAATAAAGATATTTTTGGGGTAAAAATAAAGTTGGAATATTAAAAAATGACAAGAAAACTGGGCAATTCAATGTTCTTAGAAAAAAAATAAATAAATAAAAATGTAGAAATAACCTTGCATTTTGGGGGAAATAAAGTTTTAAATAAAATTTGAAATAACATTCTATTCATGAAAGAAAACATTTCAAAACAATGTTTCCACAACATTTTTATAACCTAAACGTGGATTTTCTTTGAGAGCTTGTCAATTAAAGAATCAGACTGGAAGTTAACTGGCACTGACTGTAATAAAACCGTGATTGTAGACTGGATAATGTCATTTGCATGCATTTTGATGAAGAAGAATAGCGATCATGCTTGTCAGAAAATACTAATGTGCATCATTTGCTCTTCATGTTATTGTTAAAAAGTCAAACGGTTTCTGAACTTGTAAGTAGGAGCTTCCCAGAAGTGAACGTGAAATCGTGCTGCATGTACACTGGGGAACATCTAACATTTAATGCAAAGTGTCTTGGAAATGTTCTCATTTATCTTGATTATGAATTATGTGTCAAGTGCAGTTTGTCTTAGTTTGCATGGAATACAATCATTCCCTGTAAAAAATGGTTCGTCCATGTATAATAAGGATCTACAGATATTGCATGCTCCCATGAAAGATGACGATTGGTTATAGTTGGGAGGAATACCACAAGCACTGATGCACAGCTATCCGTCACCCCGAGATGTTCTGCTTTCATTGTTTCAGATGATAAATTTGGCACGTATTCATGATAAATACGGGCTGAGGAAGTATTGGGAAGAGAAGATCGAAAGCCACGGTCAGAGAATGGGAAATGAAGACTCGAGAATGAAGAACAGTGCTTTATCCAAGTGTGTATATGTCTATCACAGAGAATCAGATCTCTTCTTTGATAACTGCTGCTACAGAATAACTTCATCCATTGTGTTGCTTTTCTTTCCATTTGTCACTTTTCAAGCTTATTTTCCAGGGCGGTAATTGCAAAGAAAGATTAGGTCGAATAAACTGAAATGAAAAGATGATTTTGATAAACGACCTTGGGTCACAAAATCTAACTTGTTGGAATGAACCTCACGGGAGGAAACGGAAAAACTCATAATTGTTTTTTCTGACCTAGCTTAGGATCCATAAACAGTTCTGTCTTTTGGAAATGAAAAGCATCCCAATGAGAGCCCAGGGGTTAAAGGGTAAATCCAGACAGGCTTCTATTGCTTGTTTTTGCTGCCCTCTAGTGTTTCCTTCAGGAAGGTCATGTGGATTAGCACATACACTGGTACAAATCTCCAGGCTTTGGACCTTGTTCGAATCAAAGGCAGTGTGTTTCAGTAGAAACAGCTGTAGAGATGAGGACGGCCTTCTAAGTGTGTAATGAATACATTGTTCATACAGATGAACCGCAACAGGCTTCAAAGCAAATCCAAGGGTTTATTCATACTCAGATCCAAATCTGAGCAATGTTGAAGAAGCTATACTTTGAACCGGGCTAAATGTAAGTCAGAATTTACAGTAGTGTCAAAGGAGATTATTATAGAAGTGGCTAATAAAAAAGTAACTAAAATGGTTTTCTTATAATGCAGCCTATTTAAAAATATTTAATATTCTATTCTGCAATATTGCATTATAAAATTTTGTTTATTTCTATGAAACAGTTAATCACTGACTAACAGCACTTTCAGTTATTTAGTTATAAATTATAAAAATGTAATACATTTTTAATATAAAAATTTACATAAAATTAATCAATTTAAATATTAAATACACACTTCACATCAGACATCATTCTAATATGCTGATTTGCTGTAAAGAAATGTATATATATATATATATATATATATATATATATATATATATATATATATATATGTGTGTGTGTGTGTGTGTATATATATATATATGTGTGTGTGTATATATATATATATATATACACACATGTATATATATATATATATATATATATATATATATATATATATATATATATATATATATATATATATATATATATATATACACGTGTATATATATATATATATATATATTTTTTTTTTTTTTTTATCATCAATGTTGAAAACATAACTTCATATTTTGTGGAAACACTATGATTCAAAAGTTTTTGTTGTTTTTTTTCTCAGCATGGATGCATTAAATTGATCAAGAATGACAGTAAAGACATTTATAATGTTATATAATATTTCTATTTGAAATAAACATTATTCCATTTCCACAAAAATGTTATACAGCAAAAAAAAAGTTTAAAAAAAAAAGGAAGGATATAAATGTAAAGGAGTAATGATGCTGAAAATTCAGCTTTGATCACAGGAATAAATTACATTTTAACATATATTCACATAGAAAACAGTAAATCACAATAATATTTCACAATTTTACTCAGTTTTTTCTGTATTTTTGATCAAATGAATGAAGCCTTGGTGAGCAGAAAAGACTTGTTTCAAAAACCTTAAAAACATCTTAATAACTTTTGAATGGTAATTTATATTTCAAATGAGCAAATGTTTAACTTTTCATAAAAATGAAACCCATTTACTGAGCTGAGACTCTCCGAAACCACTTGCATCACGATTGAGAAGGATTTTGTATGTGTGTGACCTTCATAACTTGTGGCATCAAATGACAGCTTTTGTTACAGTAAAGTCTATGTGCGCATACAGCAATAAAGCATGTTTATCATAAAGACTGGATGTTTTCTTTCAGGTTACGTGAGGAGTGGGTCCAGAGGCTTCAGTTTCGGAACCAGCATGTGATCGAGAGCACGAGAGAGCAACAGATAAGAAGAGCTCAGCGGGTTCAAGGGATTTTAAGAGTTTAGACGGCTTGAATGATTTTAGGCTGGCGTGAAAACCAAAAGCACGTCTCTAATGCACTTCCTAAGAATGCCTGACATTATATATCAGTATGAAAGTCTAGATCTTTAACTTAAATGAGTTAAATAGTTTTTTGATGCAGCCTTTGGGAAAGAAAGACGCTGTTGCAGACATACACCATTAAACTCAATGTGATCCTGCCTTCCAGCATCCGTTTTTCATATAAGGCTCATTGGGTTACATAGAATATAATCTTGCTTTTAATAAAACTTAAATATCATACATTTACTGTGGGAGCTTTTAATGCTTCATGCTTTTTCTGAGAAAGACAATATTCATAATTTGTCATGGTTGCTCACTCTTTCTGTTCGACATTTCCCTCTTTAAGAATAATAGTTTGCTCTTTTTGTCATTATGTGAGACATGATGTCATCAATCCTTTGCACCACATGAGTCAAACACATGTGAGTTCTCAGTATTTTAGACTTATATTGGCCTTATCAAAATCAATAAGAATACGAATAAACTACTCACACTATTTATCCTACAAAAGGCATGTGGAAGTGACCAGGGTCACTTTTATAGCATTTCATAGTACAGAAAGTGTTATAAGAGAATATTTTCACATTAATTTTATTTACATTTTCATTTATGATAATGCTTTTGGCATGCAAACCTTGAGGTCTGTCATCTGTCATTTAATTGAAGAGTTTCTCCTGAAGAAAAAGAGGAACTTGTTACAAAATTTCTTAGTAACTGCTGGTTTTAGTCATTGTTAGTAAATATGTGTATCTTAATATATAACTACTGGTGTAACGTTCATTTTACATTTACGGCAAAGTATTTGGAAACTTAATTTAACAAGTGTCTCCTGGTCAGTTTCCTGTCATGATGAAAAGGAGGAAGTTGTTTTGTTGCAGCGGTCAGTTTGCTTAGTAATTCCTCCAAACGTGCATGTCTTTGATCTTTTTTTTTTTATCTAGCCACAATCCTCATTTAAAATAAAATAAAAAAATTCTAATTACAAGTGATCTGAAGGTTTAAAGAACATTACAATAATGATAAAATGTAACTTTTTACATTTTAGATTTAAAACAATGTTTATACATCATGCACTTTGCTTTTGAGTTATCACACCATAACTCCGTAACACTAGAAAGACACCAACATGACTAAATCACTGTGATAAGGGAGAGTAAAATAAAACTTGCGTTTTTAAATTCACAAATGCAACCTTTAAATTACATTTTTTTATTTTTCTTCATGAATTCAGCAAAGAAACCACATGCACTGTAAAAAGTGATAAGTTGACTTAACTTAAAATTGAGGAAACCCATTGCCTTAAAACTATTAAGTACATAATTTTTTTTTTAAAAAGTTAAGTGAACTTGACAATTCAATTAACTTATTTTTTTTAATTATCATTTACTTAATAGTTTTAAGGCAAGGGGTTTCCTCAATTTTTTTTTAAGTTAAGTCAACTTTTTACAGTGTGCCATTATTAGTGAAATATAAGTGAAAGCTTTTTCTAAGCTGACAGCAACCAAAAAAGTTATGCATCAAATTAAAGTATCAAGCATCAGTATTCCAACACGGCGATGTTAAGCTTTGACGATCATTGAAAATACATCAACAATAGAGAGAAAAAACACAGGAATGATGAATAAGAATTAGGTGACTTGCTGACTTAGAGTTGATGAATTTCGAAAAGAAAAAAAGAAAATAACATTATTAGAATAGTAAAAAAAATCAGTCAGAAAACTCTGTATAAATGAGTTGATATCTTCACTACACTGAGTGCATGTGTTGTGTCTGTGTGGATCGTGACGCTTGTGTTCCCTCCTCAGAGAAAACCCTTTCAAAAACACGTCTTAGAGAAAGTTTAACATTGCTCTTAAAATCCCACCCCATAAAAACATACAGAACGGGGTTCAGACAGCTGTTGAAATACGCCAAAGAGACGGCCAACGGATCCACTGCCAAGGCTGCCAAACAACTTGATTTCTCTCTGTATATTTTTATCAAACGCAATATACATGTGATATGGCAGCCAGCAGAGAAAAAAGACCACGATTACAGCCAACATGATGCGAAACGCTCGTCCAGAGTGAAAATGACTCCTGCCTAACTTGCGTGCGATGAATCCGTAGCATGTTGTGATGCATATTAGAGGAATCAAAAAACCAAACACAAATCTGGCGATGCTTATCCTTCTATACAATTTAAAATTGTCATCATGTTGAAAATGCAGGCAGTATGTTTTATTTTCTGTGTAAGTCTCTTTTAACATCATAAAAGGCACACTAAGAACTGAAGCCAGAATCCAGGCCACTGCGCAGGACAGTCGTGCGATGAACAGGCTGCGATGATTTTGAGCCCAAACCGGTGTGATCACCTGAGTAAACCGATCCAGACTAATCAAGCTCAGTGTGAAAACGCTGGCAAACATGGTGATGAGCATAATGAAGTGGAGAATCTTGCATATGATGGATCCATACGGACAGTTACCAAAATGAGACATTTGTGCCAAATAGTAAAGAGTGGAAAGGCAGCACAAGAGGTCAGCAATCGCTAGATTGAGAAACCCTACTGTATTAACAGTCCTCTTCATCTTCAATCCAGCAACATACAAAACAAATGCATTTCCAGGAACGCCGAGGATCAAGGTCAGGTAGTAGACGACCAGAGAACTCACTCTCATAGAATTCCTCAGCTTTACATTAAAACAGTCCAGAAAAACATCTTTATAGAAATAATCATAAACATTATCATAATAATAGTCATAATCAGTATATGTCTGGTTCATTTTGCTTGAGTTGCTGTTGTCCAAAGTGCTCGGTTTATCCTGCAAATATTATCAGCGTCAAACATTTATTCATTCATTTAGCAGATTCTTTTATCCAAAGTGACTTACAATGTTCCCTCTAAGCTGCGCAGTCGCGTCAGAAGAAATACTGCAATGGTCAGGACAGATGCAGAAATGAATTACATTATATTATTAGGCCTATTTTTCTCAAATATTGTTCACAAATCTGTCTAAATCTGTGTTAGTGAGCACTTCTCCTTTGCCAAGATACTCCATCCACCTCACAGGTGTGGCATATCAAGATGCTGATTAGACAGCTTGATTATTGCACAGGTGTGCCTTAGGCTGGCCACAATAAAAGGCCACTCTAAAATGTGCAGTTTTATCACACAGCACAACGCCACAGATGTCGCAAGTTTTGAGGGAGCGTGCAATTGGCATGCTGACTGCAGGAATGTCCACCAGAGCTGTTGCCCGTGAATTGAATGTTCATTTCTCTACCATAAGCTGTCTCCAAAGGCGTTTCAGAGAATTTGGCAGTACATCCCAGGGCATCCCGAAATTAACTTTTTTGCACTTGGTTGCACTGGTGCTCCCAACTTTAAAAAGTTAGGAACACCAGCAAAAATTTAGGAGCACCCACCAAAAATTTATGAGCACCATAACTACAAATTATATATTAACAGATTTCATCTTTACATTCTTAACTTAGATTAATATATTAGCTGTCAGTCACCCAGTCACTGCTTTCTGCTGTCAGATGACAGGGAGCTAACTACCGCGGGAAATGCAAAGGGCTGAAGAAGAGAGAAAATTAAAAGAAACACCAGTTGACAGATTTCTTTCGTAAACCACCGAAGTTAATCTGAGTTTGGTTAAACACAGAGAGAGACAGCTCTTCTTTGGCGAAGGTTAGGATGGTGTATGCCTTGTTAAATTTTACATTCAGCTCTGCCAATTGCACAGAACGGCTGGCATCTAGGGGTGTGCAATATTGACAAAAAATTATATCTCAGTATTTTCTAGGATTTTATCAGTAACGAGAATTAGACTATATTTTGCTTGTGTTATTGTGTTGATCTTGTGTTATTGTGCTGGTAGTCTTAAGGACTTTGATATTCTTCATATTCTGTGTGGTGATCAGTTCACAGCAGTGATAGAAATTAATATTTTCCAATAAGTTTAAATTGATTTTTACCTTTTATGGTCATTTTCACAATTTATCCATTTTTTCGAAAAGTGTGCATCATCATTTGAGTCAAATTATTACATTTAATCAGTCAATTAGAATAAGAAATTTGGGCTGTTATCAAGCAAATTAAATCAGTATCAACAAAATTCATCGTTGAATTTGAATTTTGAATTTCTGAAGTGGCATTTAGATGCACTTACACCCAGCTTAATGCAGGACATGAATGCATTTAACCTGCAGTTACACATGCATATATTGTTTTAATACTGCAGACATAAAACGTTGAATACTGATATTTGAAATTATTATTATTATTATTTTTTTTTAAAGATACTTTAAAGGAACACTCCACTTTTTTTGGAAATAGGCTCATTCTCCAACTCCCCCAGAGTTAATAAGTTGAGTTTTACCGTTTTTGAATCCATTCAGCCGATCTCCGGGTCTGGCAATAGCACTTTTAGCATAGCTTAGCATAGATCATTGAATCCTATTAGACCAGTAGCATCGCGTTCAAAAATGATCAAAGAGTTTTCGATAGTTACCAAATGAGAATAGATGTAAGAAATAGCAATTTGATATGTTAATAAATGCAGGAATGTAGATAACCAGTTGCAAATGAGTTGGTTATGCTTTTCACAAGACTTTGTTTTAAAGAAATTTTACAGAAATGTATAACATTAATGTTTATAATGTCTTAATGCCTGCAGTTTAGAGCTGGGCGACAACAATATATATTGTATATTGCTTGAGTACAGTATGTCGTGAGGATAAAGAGGAAGTTAAGTTACAGCGGTCAATTTTCTTAATTGTCAGCAAATATGTCTGTGTCTAACAATCTAACTGATTATTTTTTGCTTTTGCTTTTAAAGCATTATCTGAATTTTGTTTTTTTTAAAGATGAGAAAAGAGAAAATGTCTCTTAGCAAAATGAAACTACTGGGTGAATAAAACAATTTGCCCTAATTATGAACAATCTCTACTCAAAAATAACATTACAATAATTATACAATTAAACTTTATAATTATTTTTATACTGTTTATACAATTTGCATTTATTTTATGATAACTTCATAACACTAAAGTGGGGGAGGGGCAGCACAATTATTAAATGACTGAATCACTGGATTATGGAAAAGTTTTAATTTTATTCACAAATGCAAGCTTTAAATTATGCATGTTCATTTTTTTTCTTCTTCATGAATTCAGTGTAGAAACCACATGCCATTATTAGTGAAATATTACAAACTTTATCTAAGCTGACAGCAACCAAAAGAAGATACTAAAGCATAGTATGCTTGTTTTAAACTTTGGCAACAGTTCATCACAAATCACTGAAAATATATAAACAATAGAGAGAAAAAAAACAGGAATCATGAATAAAAATTAGATGACTTGCTTTGACTTGATGAGTTTTGAAAAGAAATAATGAAATAGTTTTAGAATAGTAATAAAAATCAATCAGAAAACTGAATAAAAGTGTTGATATCTTCACTAGAGTGAGTGCATTTGCTGTGAGTGGGTGGTTTGTGATATTTGTGTTCCCTCCTCAGAGAAAACTCTTTCAAAAACACGTCTTAGAGAAAGTTTAACATTGCTCTTAAAATCATGCCCCATGAAAACATAAAGAACGGGGTTCAGACAGCTGTTGAAATACGCCAAAGAGATGGCCAACGGATCCACTGCCAAAGCCACAGAGGAACTGGATTCCTCTCCATACATTATTATCAAATCCACTATGTGATACGGCAGCCAGCAGAGAAAAAAGGCCACAATAACGGCCAACATGATGCGAAACGCTCGTCCAGAGTGAAAATGACTCCTGCCTAACTTGCGTGCGATGAATCCGTAGCATGTTGTGATGCATATGAGAGGAACCAAAAAGCCAAACACAAATGCGATGATGCTTAACCTTCCATACATTTGCTCTGTATCAAATGTATAAAGCATACAGTAATTTGTATCATTTTCTGTCGAAGTCTCTCTTAACATCATAAAAGGCACACTAAGAACTGAAGCCAGAATCCAGGCCACTGCGCAGGACAGTCGTGCGATGAACAGGCTGCGATGATTTTGAGCCCAAACCGGTGTGATCACCTGAGTAAACCGATCCAGACTAATCAAGTTCAAGGTGAAAACGCTGGTAAACATGGTGAGGAGCATAATGAAGGGGAAAATCTTGCACATGATGGATCCATACGCCCAGTTATCATCAAAAGTGCTCTCGGTCACGTAGTAAAGAGTGGAAAGGCAGCACAAAAGGTCAGCAATCGCTAGATTGAGAAACCCTACTGTATTAACAGTCCTCTTCATCTTCAGTCCAGCAACATATATGACAAATGCATTTCCAGGAACGCCGACAATCAAGGTCAGGTAGTAGAAGACCAGAGAACTCACTCTCATAGAATTCTCCAGATTTGCATTAAAAAAACTTGTAAAGTTCGTCTGGTTCATTTTCTATTACTGAAGTGTCCGGTTTATCCTGCTAAAATCACATATTGTCAATGTAATGTTATAAATCATATTTAAAATGATGTCAGATGTATTATTTATAAATATCTGATTAATGCATTACTATTGTAGGCAAGTTTGAATTATGATACAAATGTGCAACTGTTAAATGCTACTTTTAGTAGAACGTATAGTCTACTAAATAGTAAAATAACTATATAAATAATCATAACTCACGTCTGTCTGTGATGATTCAAAGTTATCCAGTTCACAGTAGAATGTTCTAGTGAAGAATGTTTTTTTTCTCTCTCATATAAGAGGTTTCACCCACACTCAGTTGAGTTGTGAAACATGGTCAACTCTAAGTAAAGGTGGTTAAGTGATGAGATAAGACTCGCAGGTTCAATTTCCAGGGAACGCATGAATTAAAAAAAAATGTATAGCTCGAATGCAATGTAAATTGCTTTGGATAAAAGTGTTTGCCAAATACATACAAGTATTACATGTAAGAAATAGAAATTCTCGTGATGTCATTGTGGTGACTTGGTTAGAAAGCTACTTGAGGGATGAAAGTTGATGCACATTATCAGGTTGGAGATACTGACCTCGGGTGGTGAAAGGATGGTAGAGCAGCATGTGTTACATTGAGTAGATATTACAAAGTAGTCACTGAAAGCAATGTTATTTTTATATGCTAGGTAATAAACTTGTGTTACCATAGGCTAGAACAGTGGTTCCCAAACTTTTTCTGCCGGGCCCCCCTTTTGCAGAATAAAAAAAATGAAGCCCTCCCCCCACCCCCACACATACACATAAACACACCAGGAGGATTTGTTTGAAACATTGCAATTCATTAATGGTAATTAACACAAATTCAGTGTGTGACAAAAAAAGAAAAAAAAAAGAAAAAAGAAACTAAATAAGGAACTAGTCACTTTTAGAGTAGAAGCATTACAAGTAAAGCATGCAGCTTCAACATTTATTTATTATTATTATTATTATTATTAACTATGTAACAGTATTCATTGTTTTCAACAGATTTTCTCAAGAATAGACTTATTCTTACTAGTCCCACAGTCTTTTCAGTGACTGTGGGCTTGCTTTGTGCTGCAGATCCTCTCAAATCGGGGATGCAGCTGTGAGACTGCCACTCTTAGCTCATTTTCAATGTCCAGCTTTGATCTGTATTTTGTCTTGATTGAGGCAACTGCAGAAAACCCTATCTCACATAGGTAGGATGTGGCAAAAGGAAGGAGTATTGCCAGGGCTCTCCTGCCCAGCAATGGGTAGTCCTTTTCCACTCCAATCCAAAATGCAGCCAATGCCTTGGACTTAAACTGAAGCCTCCTTGTTGAATCAGAGGTGACATCAATGGCCGAAACCGAAACTGCTTTGTAATAACTATTTATTATTTTATTAAATAATATTAAGTCTTTTTGTAAGACTTTTTAATTTAACTCAATTTTAATGATACTGAATTTAAAAATCACAAGCCAATAAAATAACCACGTTTATTGAAAGTAACAATAAAATTGGACAGAAAATATAGCCTATTAATATTAAATATCAATCAATATATTATTTTTATTCAGTTCTATGAAACAGAATCGGATATAACTTTTTTACAGTCCTACAAAGCTAATAGGTGTGTTCGACTTCATGCGGCGCCATGAAAACCGATCGGCGGCTGACTTGAAGCAGTGCATGCAGGTTAGAAAATTTGTCCGACTTGAACCGGCGCCGACGCCACGTCACTGTCACGTGTGGCATCAAAGTACCGCGATAGCGTTTCTAGAGCAGCGCGCAGTTTCTCCAGAGCGACTGCAGGAGCGCTGATGACGACACAGCTGTTTCATGATTGGCCAAATTCACCACATGACAACAATGACGTGTGTTTCTAATATCTTCAATTCCAATACAGCTCACAAATCTTATTTTACTAGGAAAATATCACAATCGTGTGAAAAAAAAATGGAAGCTAAGCCAAACTTTGAACATTTTATAAAAAAAGATTAAACAAATGGTATACATTAGATAAAATTAAGAACAAAAAAGCAAGAAAGACATATGAAGCTTTTTGTTACTTTAAATTGTTGTAATTTTACCCCTGGCATGAATTATTTCACTTTACATATTCTCATGAATGTTTATTTGTTTTTGTACTTGTTGTGAGTTGTATATGCTTGTACAAACCTTTGTATAATTTTTGCATAATAATAATAAAAAAAAATACTGCCCACAAATCTGTTTTTAGAACAGTAAAAGCTTTTTTTTACTGTATATTCACAATGTTATATTGAGTCACATTTAATAATAATAAAAAAACCACTGATAAATGGTTATTGGTATTTAAATAGTATATGTATATGTTGAACTTTATTCTTGAACAGATGGCCCTGTATTAAGCAGTATATAAAAAGTGTTTCTGTTGTTCATGAAAACATTTCTAAAACATCCGTGCATTTGACAGCTTAATTGCATTTGCAATTAACATAGCATGTTATTAGGCTTGTTTGAGATGCGCCTCACCTCGCCTGAAATGTAAGCGAGAGTAGGCGGCTGAAGTGAGGGGAGGAGTGAAATAAACACAGTCAAGAGGGACAGTTCTGCCCTCTCGAAGTAGAACGAGATCAAGCGAGATCAAAGGCAGATATCGCGTTATTCTCACTCACATGCTGTGCTGCTGATAAACATGATATAATTTCAGTTCTGTTGCTTTTATATGAATATAAATATATGAACAAGACACTCAAAGTGCTTGCTATTTAATTCCATACGAAAGGTGTATTTATCCTCTTTTTATTTTAATTCAAACATGTATTTTAGAGTTTTATAGAAAATATGACAACAATCACATATCTCACACAGAGATCACACTGTCATAGTGTTTGGAAATATTCATGCACAATTTAAATACATAGTAGCAAATCAGATAAAAAAAAGAGAATTTTAGAAGAGAATGCAGCATCACGGTTGTCTGAACCAATGAGCATTAATCTGTGTCATCAGTCAGTCTTTTCCCATCATGCTTTTGATCCGCGCAGTCGGTGGAGAGCAACTGCGCGCGACTGCTCAATCCGACACAGCCGCCTCGCAGTCGCGAGAATTTTTTGGCACTCGTCAGCATGACATCAGAGCAAGGCGGACGTAACTCGGACACTTTTCTAACCGGCATGCATCTCGCGGCGACCACCGGTGATCGGTTCTGCGCAGATTTTGCTCATCTCAAACAAGCCTATTCACTTCATCTGTAGTAAGAGTATGCAAACACCGCGAGACGACCGACTTGACGTCTCCGCTTTCAGTTCCGCCCCCGACTGCAAGCGGCTACTCTCGCCGATAGGTCTGTGCGGCGCTGCATGAAGTCGAACACACCTATTATTATTATTATTATTATTATTTTTTTTTTATTGAACACATAACATCAAGTACAGTGTCACAATTAAGAGCAAAAATAAACACTAATTCAGAAGACAAAAAGCCAGTGAAGGGAAGTAAAATAAAAGCAAGTAAAAATAAAAATAATACAAATAAATACAAATAAAATTGAGCCAGGGATAACAAAAACTTAAAATAAATTCAAGAGAGAGAGAAAAGCCTTGAACCCCGTTTGGTTGTCATTACAAAAAAGCTGAAATATTATACTTTGTGCAGATTGTAACAGACTTTAATGCTTTGGCATTGTTAGAAGAAGAGATGGTACCCAAATAACATTTAAGGTCTTTGCAAAAAATTATAAAAAGAGGTTTGACAGACAAAAACTTACACTTGTGTACAAAAAACTTGGCTAGAAAAATAAATAGATTTATAAGAAAATATTTGTCTTTTAAATTTTGGTCAGAATTATAAAATCCAAATAAGACATCCTTAAACATCAAAGAAAAGTTGACTAATAAAGAAGCACGTACAAACAGACAAAATTTCTCCCAAAAAGTAGCTACATGAATACAGTCCCAAAAAAGATGAGGAACAGACTCGTCTTCCACTCCACAGAAGGAGCAAAGGGGATCCAACTCTGGAAACATTTTTTTGATAAAGACTTTAGCTGTGTCTGAAATCGCTCACTCGTTCACTCATTCACTAATCCCTATATAGTGTAAGGCAGTTGAGTGGACTATATTAGAACGGAGTGAACCAAATGAAGTGAACGGATTCGGACGGTGACGTGTACACTGCGCGTGAGACTTGGCTGTTGCAAAAACATCTTAGATGTACTTTTATATTTCATGTACCTCATTTTAGAAAATAATATTAATAGCAATAACGCTTAAAATGACTATTGTAATCAGCTTTGTGGTTTCATTGATGGTATATTATTCATTTGTTCTGTAATATGGTCATAATCATTAAATACTATCAAAATATTGTCAATAAAAATAAACTCACATCAGCACATATTAATAATTGTATGTATTTATTGTTTGTAGTATCTTGAAACTCTCCCGAGCAGCGTTTTTGCACTCAAATAAGATGGCCGTAGAGCGCCCTCAGGCGACCGTTAATTTGACATCAGAATGAATACACTACCAACGAACATTTTTAAAAATCCACCAAATTCATCATTTTTGCAAATTAAATGGCATCTCTGGTTCAAACTCGCTCGCTCCCGCTCGCTCTAACAGCTCGGTTCTCCGCATTGGATTGTGGGAAATAGTGCTTCAGCGAGTGTACATCGCTTGTACACTCGAAATCAGAATGCATTGTGGGTAAAAAGTAGTGAACGAATGTAGGGAATGAAGTCGTTCACTCAGAATTCAGACAGCTCTACAAAATGGCTGACACCCGATATAGTGCACTATATAGTGGATAGGGAGCGGTTTCAGACACAGCTTTTGACTGGGTAAAATCGATGCAACAACTTGAATGATACCTCTTTAACCTTATTAGTGATTAAATATTTATTGGATAGAGACCACACTTTCTTCCAAGGAATATCATTAAAACTATTACTCCAATATGAAATTATAGAAGGGACAGTTATAATATCACTCTGAAAAAGTTGTCTAATCTTTCTATTCCTAGAAGAGGGACAGGATGAAAAACAGATCTTCCCTATTGCATTTTCGCATGGATGCATCCAACAGGTAGAAGAGAGTAAAGAATCCGCTGAGTTTCTTAAAAGTGCAATAGCTCCACTGGGGATGGCATCCATCACTATGGCAAAGTCTCGCGGGGTGACAGGAATACAATATTTCGTTAAGAATTCAGTATAAGAAAACAAATGACCATTTGAATTTACAAGTTGAGAAACCAAAATAATATTATTATTAAACCAATCTGAAAGGAAAAGTGTTTTATTTTTATATCGGATATCATGGTTATTCCAAATAAAATACCTGTGGGGACTAAAATTATGTTTATAAATCAAGTGCCAGGCCAGAAGCACCTGCCTGTGGAAATTTGACAATTTGATGGGCAATTTAGAGATATTATAATTGCATACTAATAGAAAGGGGAGACTGCCAACTTTAGAAAAAAATATAATTTGGAATAGCATTCCATATGGAATCAGAATCATTCAAGAACTGCCTCAACCAATTGACCTTAAACGTATTGTTCAGGGAAGCAAAATCAAGAAAGTTAAAACCGCCCTGTTCAAAGCTATTTATGACAACAGATTTTTTAATGTAATGTCTCTTGTGTTTCCATAAAAAATCAAAAAGCATTCCACATGTAAAGAAAGAGCAGGGTAGGTCAATCTAGAAACACCCTCCGCTTTGGCGAGGAGGGCTCTCCCTCGTAAAGACAAGTCTCTTTGGAGCCAGGAATTTAACTTTTTCTTAGCTTTAGTAATTACTGGATCAAAGTTTAACTTTCCTCTCGCATTGACATCTTTACAAATCGTAATACCCAAATAATTCACTTGAGACTTAACAGGAATATTATGCAGGAATGGAACAGAACAAGATTTTAAGGGAAGGAGTTCACATTTATCTAAATTCAGAGATAGAAGCTTTTGAGAACACTTTAATAAGATCAAGAGCAATGGGGTTCTGTAAGTCGTTTTTTAAAAAGAGTGTGGTATCATCAGCTAATTGAGTTATGATAATCTGTTTATCTGCTATATTAATCCCTTGCAATTGACTATTCAACAGGGAAGTAGTAAGGAGTTGAGCAGCCATCAAGAACAGATAAGGTAATACCGGGCAACCCTGGCGCACCCCTCTAAACACATTAAATCTTGGAGAAGTACCAGCTTTCAGATTAATTGAGCAGTTTCCATTTTTGTATAACGTTCGGACAGTTTTGCAAAAGAAATCACCAAAACCAAATTTATATAGGGACTGTACAATAAATTCATGTTCAAGGGAATCAAAGGCTTTATAAAAATCTAAAAAAAGAATAAAACTTTCATCTCTAATCAGTTCATCATAGTCCAACAAATCTAAAACAATGCGTATATTGTTAGCAATATGCCTTTTTGGGATGAAGCCTGACTGAGTTTCGTCTATTATTGAGTCCAGAACCCGTTTAAGTCTTTTGGCCAGTAAGAGAGCTAATATCTTATAATCACAGTTTAATAAACAGATTGGACGCCAATTATCAATCAAAAGAATGTCTTTCTTAGGTTTAGGTATTAAAGTAAGTAATCCCTGAGATAGGGTAGGCGGAAGTGTCTCAGACGCAATATTCTCCAAATAACTTTCAAGCAGTGGCGAAGCTACGGGTGGGCCCGGGTGGGCCAAGGCCCACCCACTTTCAGCCGTGGCCCACCCAATGAGAAGTTGGTACTTTTTCCAAATGAATGATATTTATTAAACGATAATAATAATAAATGTATAGTTTCCCTATAACTTCATATATTTACTTTAAAATATATTTAACGTGAGTTTTTATGGTCAATTACAGGCAGTTTATTAATTTTCCTTCTTCCTATAGGTGCATAGCATACGCTTGTCAAAAATGATGATTCGTCAGTGACGGTTAGCCCCACCCACATTTATGTTTACGACGTAAGAACATAGTGAAATGCGCACTTTTGAAAATAATGTTGAATTTGAAAATAGTGAAACAAACTTCAATCAGTCTTTAAAAATACTGGATTTCCCAAATGAAACTTAAGTCTTAGCACTGAATCCGGACCGCCTACAAATGAAACCAGTCCACCGTGTGATGGATTTAGATTGGAAACTTATGAGCGTGTTTAAAGCATCATATTAGCAACGTGTTTAAACCGCTAAATAGATGCGTCCGTTGTAGAAAGAAACACATAAACGTTGTGCTACATACTCTTCTCCACAACAAACTGCATATTTGCAGCTGTGCACATTTCTGCGGTATTCGGTATTCGTTTACTCTCCTTTGAACGCAAACTGACGGAGACCCTTGATTATAAGCTCATCTGCGAAGCGCCGTCGTCTCAGACTAAGGTAATGCTTTACAATAAACTTAGGTTAGGTAATGCATTAACTAACATTAATAATGAGAAATACATTTGTTACAGTATTAATGAATCTTTAAAGTTAATTAAAAATAGGCTACAACTTTTTGTTAGCTCAGGTAAGAATGTTAACAGATAAATTTAAATTTTAATAATTATTAGTAAAATGTTGAAATTAAAATTAATGTTAATTAATGCTTTAGAAGTGTTGTGCATTGAACAATTGTGCTGTAGTGTATTTTCTGGCAAATATGCAGTTTTCACGCAGTACACGCATCTTGCCCACCCGGTGTTATGTCGGCCCACCCACTTAAACATTTCTGGCCTCGCCCCTGGTTTCAAGCAGGAAAGGTGCTAACTCAACAGCAAAACTTTTATACAATTCGGCTGTCAGCCCATCTGTGCCCGGAGACTTATTGTTCTTTAGAGCATCAATAGACTCAATTATTTCATTGATGGATATATCACTATCGCAGGTGTTCTTATCTTTATTAGATATTGTCCTAACATCTTCCAAGGACTGAAAAAAAGACAAAGCTGAGTCTTTGCAATATTTAGAGTTATAAAGATTTGAATAGAAGTTTGCACAAAATGTGCCGATTTCCTTAGGATCAGAAATAACTGTGCCGTTTAAATTTAAAGAGTTAATAGTTAAATTTCTAAAATTATTTTTTTCCATTCTGAAGAAATATGCTGTATACTTTGTTCTCCTTGCTCTAGCCATCTTCTTCTAGAGCGAATAAAAGCGCCCTCTGCCTTATTCTTATAAACTGAGTCTAACTGAGATTGCAGATCAATAAATTCTGACAATTCAGTTTCTGACAAACCATCCTGCATTTTCCCAGAGAGAGACGTTATTTTAGAAATGACAGTCTCCTCTTCAAGTCTTTTACGTTTAGCTAGAAGGCTGCCAAAATTCCTAGCACACTTGCCAATTTCATATTTAAGAAGTTCCCAATTGAGACCGTATTTATTCTCCTTTTGTGCTTTGATCCAGTAAAACACACCTATTATTATCAGAGCACGTGAGCAGAGCATAGCGTCACGAGAGGGTGGCGTCATTTTACCACCGTTGTGCAGTACATCACAATAGCGCTATTGCAAAAAGGAACAAGTATACATTGCAATTTTCTGTCGGCGCGTTATTTGAGCGGACTTTGCTTTGCGCACATTTATAAAGCGGAATATTCAGCGGTGTGTCACGACGGCAGATTAGAGAGAGAGAGTGAGAGAGAGAGAGAGAGATAGAGAGAGAGAGAGAGCGCGCGCTGAATACTGGGCGGCGCGACAGATATTTTCGGCTCATTGGAAAGTTTTTCTCTTTTGAAATTTCGGTGTATCCCTATAAATATCGGCTGACTGTATGTACACTAGCCTTGCCGCGCCCCCCTTATCATAACTCCGCGCCCCCCAGTTTGGGAACCACTGGGCTAGAACAATGGATCAGGCCCATTTGTCACAATATAAAACAGTGATGACAATCAAGTCCCCCGTCTCTCAAACTATTTTTGCATAGTTTTAGTTTTGGGTCTGACATGCTAAACCCCATCTAACACGATTTTATTAAATCCTTTATATAGCCTAAATTATGCATTTATGAGCTGATATTAGCCTAATTGAAAAACTGTAGTTGGTGCTTTTACACTGCAGGACCATTTAAATGAACTAGAGATGGCAAAATTGTGATTAAAATAAATTTAAAAGAAATGGTGACCAGTTGCAGGATAATTAAAACACATTTTGAATCAACTCAGTCATTACTGCTGAGAGCGCAGTGACACCGTCCTGTGTAGTAAAAAGAGGAACATGTTTAAAGTAGAATTACTGAGATAAGGGTTTTCTTCTGAAAAAGAGTCAGCAAAACACGCATTCTAAAAAAGAACTGCTTATTTTTGCTTCTAATGTTTTAAAGTCTCGTGTCAAATGCAGTGACGCAAACTATTGTTTGGTGAATGGTGAAATTCAAAGCTCTAAATCCAAAATGTCGTCATATGGAATTCTTTTTGTTTTGTAAAAAAAAAAAGTTTGTTTTGAGTTTGTTTCAGCAGTTCAAAACAGCTCATCAAAGCAAACTTTCTAGGGGAGTTCATTTTGGCTCCTAAACACCTTTGAGCTACCATTGGTCCGTGGCGATTATGGATTCGGTGGGTGGGTTCGGGAACTCCACCTTCTTTGACGTGAATTTTTTTCCCCCGGTTTTATTAATAATTCCTCGATGGTCAGACAGGAGAAAAACATCCAAAACAACAACAACACCAAGTTACAAGCAACATGAACACTGGCGTGTCGAATAGCTGAGTTGGTACTCTCCGAATATTTAAAGTCTCTCCTCGAGCAATTGTACAGGTCCGCACCTGTACGATTGCTCGAGGAGAGACATTAAAGATTCGGAGAAGGCATTTAATTCCTAGAAAGAAATTGCAACGAAGCTTGGTGTCAACAACCCAGATTTATGCAAAGCGATGTGGAGAAACATCCGAGACAAGTTTTCCAAAGCCATGAGTAGAATTAAAGCAAAAAGTGGAGATGAGGCGGCGAGTAGCCTACCAAATACATGTGTTTCAAATAAATGTTGTTACACCATACTGCTGCTGCTGCTGTTTTTTCAATAAGCAAACTTTAAAAGGTATACGCAACAAATGAAACGCCAAAAGAACATACAATAATAAACATTTGTTTTTATCAAAATTAAATCATGACAACACATAAAATATAAAAAGGAGTAATAATTTAACCAGTTTAATAAAATAGATTAACAATAATAAAATAACACGTTTACTTAATCTACACCCCTCCCCTGAGGTGTCGGGAAGTTCGAAAACAGTATACCATCGCTCAGCCTTTTTAAACGTCCTTTTGCCCCCAAATGAAGAACGAAAATGAACTTCGTTGAAGTATATCGGCGCCTTTACTGTATGTCATGTATACACATGTTGGCCTACAGGCCACTATCAGCACCTCTGTGCCTTCAGTAATGCCAAATGGCCCTTTTGTTACGGAACCAGAAGCCTTTGATCATTTTCAATCCTACAAAAAAAAAAAAAAAAGGAAAAAGAGTGGTACAAGTTTCTTAGTAATTGCCAGTAAATGTGTGTCTAAAGATAAGACTGATGTAGCTGAAGCAATTAGTCAGCAGAGAAGGCGGTATAGTGCGCAAGTCTTTGCTTAATACTTAGTTTCTATTTCTGTTGTTTAGATTGTTGCAACATCAAAAAAACATAACTGTATATACAATTCACTACAGTTTCCAGTCGAAATAAACACTAGTGAAAAAAACAACGCTCATTACGTTGATTACGTTCTGGGGTACCCTCTAAAATGGTGGAAGATGGTAACTCCGGGAGAAGAATTGCTGAAGAAATTATTAAATAGTATAATTAAATAGTTATAATTTTTTTCTTTGCGCACAAATAGTATTCTCGTAGCTCCGTAAAATTATGGTTGAACCACTGATGTCACATCATGGACTATTTTACCGATGTCCTTTCTACGTTTCTGGAACTGGGAACATTGCAGTTGCCTTGCTGTCTACGGAGGGGCAGAGAGCTCTCAGATTTTATCCAAAATATCTTAAATTGTGTTCTGAAGATGAAAAAAGGTCTTACGGGTTTGGAATGACATGAGTTTGAGTAATTAATGACAGAATTTTTGGGCGAATTAACCCTTTAGTATATTTCAACCCCAGTGGCATTACAGCACCAGCCTTCGTGGTTAAAAAAACAGACCGGCCCACCGGGAATCCTCCCTGTGCTCCCGATTAGCCAATCCGGGCCTAACAGATTGAAAGCCAAACACAAATCTGATGACACTTAACCTTCTCTATGCATTTTAAAATGGTCTTCATTGGGTGGATAGTGCAGGCAGTGCTTTGTGCCATCTTCTGTTCAAGTCTCTCTTAACATCATAAAAGGCAGACTAAGAATAGAAACCAGAACCCAGGCCGCTACACAGGACAGTTGTGTAATGATTTAGCCTGTCAACATTTCAAATACTCAGCCGATTTGGGAAACCTCATGGCCAAGTTTATCTAAAGATGGTTAAGTGTTCATGTTTCTCAAGCAAAATGAGTAGAGCAAAATGCTAGCAATGCCAGCGTCTGTGGATTTGATTCCCAGGAAATGCATGAAATTGGGGGGGGGTTAATAAAACGCAATGCCAATTGCTTTGGATACAAATGTTTGCCAAATGTGAATAGATGTAAGAAATAGCAATTTGATGTGTTAATAAATGCAGGAATGTAGATAACCAGTTGCAAATGAGTTGGTTATGCTTTTCACAAGACTTTGTTTTAAAGAAATTTTACAGAAATGTATAACATTAAAGGAACACTCCACTTTTTTTGGAAATAGGCTCATTCTCCAACTGCCCCAGAGTTAATAAGTTGAGTTTTACCGTTTTTGAATCCATTCAGCCGATCTCCGGGTCTGGCAATAGCACTTTTAGCATAGCTTAGCATAGATCATTGAATCCGATTAGACCAGTAGCATCGCGTTCAAAAATGATCAAAGAGTTTCGATAGTTTTCCTATTTAAAACTTGACTCTTCTGTAGTTATATCGTGTACTAAGACCGGCAGAAAATGAAAAGTTGCGATTTTCTAGTCCGATTTGGCTAGGAACTATACTCTCATTCCGGTGTAATAATCAAGGAACTTTGCTGCGGCAGCAGGCGCAGTGATATTACGTAGCGCCTGAAAGTAGTCCCCAGCTAGGTAACTAGTTATAATATAGCTGGGGACTACTTTCAGGCGCTGCGTAATATCACTGCGCCTGCCATGTTACGGCAGCAAAGTTCCTTGATTATTACGCCGGAATGAGAGTATAGTTCCTAGCCAAATAGGACTAGAAAATCGCAACTTTTCATTTTCCGCCGGTCTTAGAACACGATATAACTACAGAAGAGTCAAGTTTTAAATAGGAAAACGATCGAAACTCTTTGGTCATTTTTGAACGCGATGCTACTGGTCTAATTGGATTCAATGATCTATGCTAAGCTATGCTAAAAGTGCTATCGCCAGACCCGGAGATCGGCTGAATGGATTCAAAAACGGTAAAACTCAACTTATTAACTCTGGGGGAGTTGGAGAATGAGTCTATTTCCAAAAAAAGTGGAGTGTTCCTTTAATGTTTATAATGTCTTAATGCCTGCAGTTTAGAGCTGGGCGACAACAATATATATTGTATATTGCTTGAGTACAGTATGTCGTGAGGATAAAGAGGAAGTTAAGTTACAGCGGCCAATTTTCTTAATTGTCAGCAAATATGTCTGTGTCTAACAATCTAACTAATTATTTTTTTGCTTTTGCTTTTAAAGCATTATCTGAATTTTGTTTTTTTTTTTAAAGATGAGAAAAGGGAAAATGTCTCTTAGCAAAATGAAACTACTGGATGAATAAAACAATTTGCCCTAATTATGAACAATCTCTACTCAAAAATAACATTACAATAATTATACAATTAAACTTTATAATTATTTTTATACTGTTTATACAATTTGCTTTTATTTTATTACATGATAACTTCATAACACTAAAGTGGGGGAGGGGCAGCAAAATTATTAAATGACGGAATCACTGGATTATGGAAAAGTTTTAATTTTATTCACAAATGCAAGCTTTAAATTATGCATGTTCATTTTTTTCTTCATGAATTCAGTGTAGAAACCACATGCCATTATTAGTGAAATATTACAAACTTTATCTAAGCTGACAGCAACCAAAAGAAGATACTAAAGCATAGTATGCTTGTTTTAAACTTTGGCAACAGTTCATCACAAATCACTGAAAATATATAAACAATAGAGAGAAAAAAAACAGGAATCATGAATAAAAATTAGATGACTTGCTTTGACTTGATGAGTTTTGAAAAGAAATAATGAAATAGTTTTAGAAAAGTAATAAAAATCAATCAGAAAACTGAACAAAAGTGTTGATATCTTCACTAGAGTGAGTGCATTTGCTGTGAGTGGGTGGTTTGTGATATTTGTGTTCCCTCCTCAGAGAAAACTCTTTCAAAAACACGTCTTAGAGAATGTTTAACATTGCTCTTAAAATCATGCCCCATGAAAACATACAGAACGGGGTTCAAACAGCTGTTGAAATACGCCAAAGAGATGGCCAACGGATCCACTGCCAAAGCCACAGAGGAACTGGATTCCTCTCCATACATTATTATCAAATCCACTATGTGATACGGCAGCCAGCAGAGAAAAAAGGCCACAATAACGGCCAACATGATGCGAAACGCTCGTCCAGAGTGAAAATGACTCCTGCCTAACTTGCGTGCGATGAATCCGTAGCATGTTGTGATGCATATGAGAGGAACCAAAAAGCTAAACACAAATCTGATTATACTTAACCTTCTATATATTTCATAATGGCCTCTATCATGTTGAAAATGCAGGCAGTATGTATTATTACTTTCTGTGTAAGTCTCTCTTAACATCATAAAAGGCAGACTAAGAACTGAAGCCAGAATCCAGGCCACTGCGCAGGACAGTCGTGCGATGAACAGGCTGCGATGATTTTGAGCCCAAACTGGTGTGATCACCTGAGTAAACCGATCCAGACTAATCAAGCTCAGTGTGAAAACGCTGGCAAACATGGTGAGGAGCATAATGAAGTGGAAAATCTTGCACATTATGGATCCAAACGGCCAGTGTTCATCAAAAGTGCTCTCGGTCACGTAGTAAAGAGTGGAAATGCAGCACAAAAGGTCAGCAATTGCTAGATTGAGAAACCCTACTGTATTAACAGTCCTCTTCATCTTCAATCCAGCAACATATATGACAAATGCATTTCCAGGAACGCCGACAATCAAGGTCAGGTAGTAGACGACCAGAGAACTCACTCTCATCGGACTTTCCAAAATAACATAATAATCCTCCATTGCTGTAATTGAGCTGAAGTGTCTGGTTTATCCTGCCAATATCACATACTGTCAATGTAAAATCATAAATCTTGCTTAAAGTGTTGTGTCAGATAAGAAACTTTTATGAATGAATATATGATCAGCAAAGCTGAATTATGATAACAAATATGCAACCAAATAAATACTATTTTAGCATTACTTTAATGTACATAAATTGTTTAAAAATCATATAAATAGCTCTACATAAGCAATCATGACTCACGGTGTGATGATTCGATTCACAATTATCCTGGCAAATGATTTCTTCTCTAATGTTCAAGACTTTATACCACTTCTTCAACTTTATCACTTCATCAGGCTTCACCAACATTTCAAACATGGTTGAGCTGTGAAACATCATGACCCAACTTTATGTAAAGCTGGTTAAGCTTTCCTGTCGCACAAGGGAATTCATACATTGAAAAAATACTGATGTTCAACAAAAAACAGCAATTTAACATGTAAATAAATGCAGGAATACAGTCAACCAATTGCAAGTCAATTTTGTTTACACAATTGTTTACAGAAATTCATAATGTAATATCGTATTTAATATGTATAGTATAGAGAGCTGGACGTTTACACCTGATGATATAAATGGTCATTCAGATGACATTTTCTATATAGCATTGCTTTATATGAGTATATGTATATGCATAACATTCATAGTTTAGGTTATTAAATCTGCAAAGTTTGAATTTCAGATTCTTTATGCAAAGTAGTTGGTGATGATTTGAGTTTGAATGGCTTTTAACAATGAGTCGGTGGCAGACTTTCAAACATATTTTAAAACCCTTTTATCCAAATCAATGCTGCCATTTTCAGGACAAACAAAGAGTCATGTTATGTCTAATGGATGAGAAATGGTGAGAAAGCCACTCGTGAGAGAGATTAAATGCGTTGAGACGAAAAACACGTCCATCGGACTAAACAGTCGCGGGTAATGCGCATTAGGAGAGACTGAGCTCTGGTGGTGTAAATTTCCGTAGCAAAATGGTAAGATTTGCACAATGTCTCTAACTTTCAAAGCTGAGCAGAACTATTTTTGGATCGTTTAATGCTTTTGGGAAGTTGGCATGTACTGTGGTGTGACAAAACTATTTTAAACAGTAACACTGTTGTTTAAATAAACATGCATATTAATATGTAGGCCTAATATTGCTACATTTAATACACTGTAGGACCGTTTAAATTGAATAGGGATCGAAAAATAGTGATTAAAATATAGAATTTAAAATAAATGGTTACCAGTTGCAGGACCTGAGATCTAATGCACTTCCTGTAAAAACCTTTAGATAATCCTGATGTTGATATGAAGCCTATACTCACAGTTTGGTGTAATTCAACGGTCTGGATCCTAAATGTCCTGAATCACGTAGAGCTCAATTTTTGAGTGGTAGGGGATGTACAGATTCATAATAAAGTCAATTAGTCAACATAAGAACCGTTTCATCCCACTTTTCGTGCATTTACTGGTAATTTCAAAAGTCTGTCAGAGTTTTGGCTTTTAAACGCAGCAGAGCGCGAGCAGGGACTCCAAGAAATGGTGTGAATTTCTGAGGTGAGGGAAGAAAAATTAAATTAATTAATAATAACATTAGATTAATTTACTTATGAGCATGAGGTTACCTACAGTTAAACTGAAAGTAAAAAATATGAAGAGTAGGTTAAGATTAGTTAAGAAGCAATATAAAGAAAAAAGTTTAAATCTCCATTCTGTTTGTCCTTCACTATGAATACTAACTTTATGGTGTTTGAAGTGAAAACTGTTATTTTAAATTGCAAATAATATTTCACAAAATAAGTTTTTTTTTTCTGTATTTTTGATCAAATAGATAAAGCCTTGATGAGCAGAAGAAACATAAAAAAAATCTTACTGATCCCAAACTTTTGAGCAGCAGTGTATATTTTAGAGATTATATGCTCTGCAGTCATGTCATATGTGGCATAAAAATACAGAATAGGAAATCTATAGTTTAACAAAACTATTAAGCTATTGAATAAAGAGCAATAAAGAGCATAATACATAATAGCATTACAATCTGGATTGATGTTACACACACAAGACATTAGTATTGCTAGTAATACTGTATATTAGTATACTGTAGATTTTGCATTTAAGACACAGAATGTTCACAGACATCAAGATAAGAGCCAGCAGACCACATCCTACCAGTAGACACACCATTAACTTCCTCAAAACTTACAGCATCTGTCTCAAAAAGACCATTACTAATTAAGAATATCAAAAACATTGTAAAATAAAACACTGTTCCTTCTTTATCGTATCTCGGTTTCATTGCAGATGTCTGAGAACATCAATAAGAAATAAGAATTTTTCTTTTTAGACTCTCTAAATGAGTTTCATAACTTCCTGACCCAAAAAAAGAAATAAAGGAAACAAAAGCAAAAGAGTGGACATGTGTCAAAAGAAATTATTTTTGCCATGTTGTTTTGCATATTAAGTTTCAGTTTCAAAAGAAATAACCATTTTTGTTAAGATACTTGACAAGAGTATTTAAACAGGCAATTATTCTGAGAATATCTGATCAGAAAAGACACTGAATAAGTTAGTTATCAAACTACAGTGGACCCAAGAAGTATTTGGACATAAAAAACGTGGAAAGAGTCTTGACTGAAAACACATATAACTGGCATAGAAAAATGAATGAATAAATGAGTTGATATCTTCACTACACTGAGTGCATGTGTTGTGTCTGTGTGGATCGTGACGCTTGTGTTCCCTCCTCAGAGAAAACCCTTTCAAAAACACGTCTTAGAGAAAGTTTAATATTGCTCTTAAAATCCTGCCCCATAAAAACATACAGAACGGGGTTCAGACAGCTGTTGAAATACGCCAAAGAGACGGCCAGCGGATCCACTGCCAAGGCTGCCAAACAACTTGATTTCTCTCTGTATATTTTTATCAAACGCACTATGTGATACGGCATCCAGCAGAGAAAAAAGACCACGATTACAGCCAACATGATGCGAAACGCTCGTCCAGAGTGAAAATGACTCCTGCCTAACTTGCGTGCGATGAATCCGTAGCATGTTGTGATGCATAAGAGAGGAACCAAAAAGCCAAACACAAATCTGGCGATGCTTATCCTTCTATACAATTTAAAATTGTCATCATGTTGAAAATGCAGGCAGTATGTTTTATTTTCTGTGTAAGTCTCTCTTAACATCATAAAAGGCACACTAAGAACTGAAGCCAGAATCCAGGCCACTGCGCAGGACAGTCGTGCGATGAACAGGCTGCGATGATTTTGAGCCCAAACTGGTGTGATCACCTGAGTAAACCGATCCAGACTAATCAAGCTCAGTGTGAAAACGCTGGCAAACATGGTGATGAGCATAATGAAGTGGAGAATCTTGCATATGATGGATCCATACGGACAGTTACCAAAATGAGACATTTGTGCCAAATAGTAAAGAGTGGAAAGGCAGCACAAGAGGTCAGCAATCGCTAGATTGAGAAACCCTACTGTATTAACAGTCCTCTTCATCTTCAATCCAGCAACATACACGACAAATGCATTTCCAGGAACGCCGAGGATCAAGGTCAGGTAGTAGAAGACCAGAGAACTCACTCTCATAGAATTCCTCACTGTTTCGTTAAAACAACACTGAAAGTCACCTCCACTTGTAAAGTCCGTCTGATTCATTTTCTATTACTGAAGTGTCCGGTTTATCCTGCTAAAATCGCATATTGTCAATGTAATGTTATAAATCATATTTA
Source organism: Acrossocheilus fasciatus (assembly GCA_036784905.1). NCBI lineage: Eukaryota > Metazoa > Chordata > Actinopteri > Cypriniformes > Cyprinidae > Acrossocheilus > Acrossocheilus fasciatus. The sequence continues at coordinate 5,189,491 of CM071947.1, forward strand.
AAATGATGTCAGATGTGTTATTTATAAATATCTGATTAATGCATTACTAGGCAAGTTTGAATTATGATAAAAACGTGCAACTATTAAATGCTACTTTTAGTAGAACGTATAGGCTATAAAAAAACAGTAAAATAATTATATAAATAATCATAACTCACGTCTGTCTGTGATGATTCACAGTTATCCAGTTCACAGTAGAATGTTCTTGTGAAGAATGTTTTTTTTCTCTCTCTCTCATGTTTAATACTTCTAAACACTTCATGTAAGGGGTTTCACCAACACTCAGTTGAGTTGGGAAACATCATGGTCAACTCTAAGTAAAGGTGGTTAAGTGATGAGATAAGACTCGCAGGTTCGATTTCCAGGAAACGCATGAATTAATTTTTAATTTTTTTTTTAAATGTATAGCTCAAATGTAATGCAAATTGCTTTGTATAAAAGTGTTTGCCAAATACATACATGTATTACATGTAAGAAATAGAAATTCAATATGTAAATAAACACGGGAATGTAGACAACCATAGTGCTTTTCACAAGACTTTGTTGCAAAGAAGTCGTCAACTGAAATTAGCAATTCATTTTGTGGTTATATTGTAGATTATGAAAACAGTTTCATTTTGAATTTCGAAATTCATTATCTCGACATTGTTGGCAGTTTGAATTTGAAAGGTTTTTAACAATGTGAGTCAGTGGGAGATTTTCCAACACTAATATTTTTAAATTCTTTCATCCAAACCTCTGCTGCCATTTTCAAAACTAATAAACATTTCTCGTGATGTCATTGTGGTGACTTGGTTAGAAAGCTACTTGAGGGATGAAAGTTGATGCACATTATCAGGTTGGAGATACTGACCTCGGGTGGTGAGTGTATGGTAGAGCAGCATGTGTTACATTGAGTAGATATTACAAAGCATAATGAGATCTGTACAAAGTAGTCACTGAAAAGCAATGTTATTTTTATATGCTAGGTAACAAATTTGTGTTACGGTAGGCTAGAACAATGGATCAGGCCCATGTGTCACAATATAAAACAGTGATGACAATCAAGTCCCCCGTCTCTCAAACTACTTTTGCTTAGTTTTAATTTTGGGAAGTTGGGAAACCCATCTAACACCATTTTATTAAATGCAGCGGAATGAGCTACACTAAGTGAAAATAGCATATTTTCTTAGCGATATTTACACTAAGTGCAAATAGCGATGGATGCTATGTACACTAAGTGAAAAATAGCAGTATTTTTTAGTGATATGCTATTTACACTGTGCAAATTGCTATAGATTCTATCTATTTACACTATGTTAAAATAGCAGGATTTTCTGCTATTTATACTACTTATTGCAAATAGTGGCAATTATCTGCACTTCAGTACATTGTAAAACAGTAGGCTATGCAATAATAATAATAACTTGAGTGTCAATTTTAATTTTAATTCAATATATTGGGACAAAAGCCCTCCCTGCACCTACCCGATATATTTTTAGTAAAAATAAATTATTTTATGATGTGATTTGAAATTTGAAAAGGGAGAAAAAAAGTTCGTCAAACGGCGGATTCGAACCCGCCTCGATCGCGTCAAAATGAGTATGACACATGTTTTACCATCTCTGCTAACAAGGTGAATTATTTACACTTAGTGCAAATAGACACTTCATTTAAGAAATTCTTTATATAGCCTAAATTATGCATTTATGAGCTCATATTAATTGAAAAACTGTAGTTGGTGCTTTACACTGTAGGACCATTTAAATGAACTAGAGACTGCAAAATTGTGATTAAAATGAATTTAAAAGAAATGGTGACCAGTTGCAGGTTGATTAAAACACATTGTGAATCAACTCAGTCATTACTGCTGAGAGCGCAGTGACACCGTCCTGTGTAGTAAAAAGAGGAACATGTTTAAAGTAGAATTACTGAGATAAGGGTTTTCTTCTGAAAAAGAGTCAGCAAAACACGCATTCTAAAAAAGAACTGCTTGCTGTTTTCACGAATTTTGAGCATTTACTCGTAATGTAAGAGTAGTTCAGGTTTTCCCTTACGAAAATTAACCATGGTTTTACTACAAATAAAACCGAAAAAACACGTTAAACCGCATGGTAACCACAAATTAATGCATTTACCTACAACAACCATAGTTTATCCTAACCATGGTATTTGTGGTAAAACTGTCATTATACAAATGGTTAATTTTCGTAAGGATCATTAAGCTCAATTCAAGCTTCACTTGATTGTAGAGGAAACTATGCTACTATTAATACAACAGACATTAAAGTGAAAGTAGGCCTTTTATTTAAGAAATGAGAGACAATGTAAAGTCAATCTGTCATTTTCACCAAAATACTAAAAGGGTAACTCTACTTAAAAATAAACTAACAAAATGAAATGACATACAATATGATTTGGGTTTAAATACCCTAGTTTTATTATGTGAGATCAGAGAGTGTGAAGTGACATATGAGAGACATTTGACTGAGACAACGATCAGTTATAGCATACAGTTTGGCCTTGTTAAATATTTGGCCAAAGAATGACACCACAGACTAATCAAAATCAAATAGGCTATTCCATAAAGCCCAAACAATACTGAATAAACTTTTTGTCCAAATTAAGTGTCATTTTGAATTTTTAATGATCATGAAACAACGGTAAAGTGAAAACAATATTGTAGCAAAACTATAAAATGATTGAAGACAATGTCATAAACAGTAAAATATTAAAATCTGGATTGACATTAAACACACTCAGTAACAGTATAGCATTAGTAGCTATTCGTAGCAATATGTAGTCTATTGTATTCAAGACAATATATTAATGTGCATTTTTAAATGTACATTTTATTTTTAATCACGATGAGCGTTCGACCTGTAGTCCATGTTAAAAGACACACCATTAACTTCCTCAAAAAGCAGCATCTGCCTAAAAATAGCATCAGTATTAAAGACTGCAATCTGGTTTTGAGCTTTCGTTACATGAGAAACTGCTTTGTCATGAACTAGCTCACAAAACCCCTCTTAATTCTAATAAAAATCTGTACAAAATGCAACAAAAAAATGAGCATTGCTTAATGCTTAGGAATGACTTATTGTAACATAAAACAATAACATATCGATGTTTTATTGCAGAAGTTTTAGAACAGATCATTTTAGATGTACTTAATACATTTCAAAACTTCCTGACAAAGAAGAAACCAGAATGGACACTTCCTGTTGAAAAGTGCTAAAGTAAGCTGTTTTGCATATCTTAAGTTTCAGTTTTTAAAAGAAATATTTCTGTCAAGATAGTTCACAAGAGTATTTGGTCTAGAAAATTACTCTGAGAATAATGCAAAAATTAAATATTAAAGCAAGTGGAACAAGTCTTATTTGAAAGTGCATAGGTTTGGCATATAGACTCAGTATAAATGAGTTGATATCTTCACTAAAGTGAGTGCATTTGTTGTGACTGTGTGGATCGTGAAGCTTGTGTTCCCTCCTCAGTGAAAGCTCTTTCAAAAACACGTCTTAGAGAAAGTTTAACCTTACTTTTGAAATCCTGCCCCATAAAAACATACAGAATGGGGTTCAGACAGCTGTTGACATACGCCAAAGAGATGGCCAACTGATCCACTACAAAAGCCACAGAGGAACTTGATTTCTCTCCGTACTTTACTATCAAATCTACTATGTGATATGGCAACCAGCAGAGAAAAAAGGCCACGATTACTGCCAACATGATGCGAAACGCTCGTCCAGAGTGAAAATGACTCCTGCCTAACTTGCGTGCGATGAATCCGTAGCATGTTGTGATGCATATGAGAGGAACCAAAAAACCAAACACAAATCTGATGACGCTTAACCTTCCAGATGTTGCACTGTTGGAATCACCTTCTTCATCAGCATGAAAAGTGCAAAGTGTGATGTTAAACTCCTCATAAGTGTAAGTTTGTCTTAATAACATAAAGGGCAAACTGAGCGCCAAAGCCAAGACCCAGGCCGCTGCACAGGACAGTCGCGCAAGCAACAAATTACGATGATTTTGAGCCCAAACCGGTGTGATCACCTGAACAAACCGATCCAGACTAATCAAGCTCAGTGTGAAAATGCTGGCAAACATGTTGATGACTATAACAGAGGGGAGAATCTTGCACATGACGGATCCATACGGCCAGTGATGCTCAAGGAGGATCTCCGCCACACTGAATGGTATGGAAAGGCAGCAAAGGAGGTCTGCAGTTGCTAGATTGAGAAACCATATTGTATTAACTGTCCTCTTCATCCTCATTCCAGCGATGTACACAACAAACATGTTTCCAGGAACTCCAAGGAGAAACGTCAGGCAGTAGATGACTAGAGAAAGTGTCCTCATGGACTCTTCCACCTCTGGTGACACAGGGACTGTCTCACTTTTATTAAAACACCATGGACAATCATATACACTTGAGGATTCATTGATGTAATCGTCTGTAAACATCTGGTTCATTTTGCTCGAGTTGCTGCTGTCCAAAGCACTCTGTTTATCCTGTAAATTTATCATATACAGTATTATCAGCGTCATTCAACTCATTTTGCAGATGCTTTTATCCTTTTTATGAGGAAAATAAGCATCAAAATTCAATATTCTTAAACTATGCATTTTACATTTAATTAACTATTTAAATGTATCTGCTATGCATTTACTTAAGTGAATGTTCACATGGTTTGAATCGCACTTGAGGTTTACAGATCGGATATAAGCTTGTACTCACCTCATCAGTCGCTCTGTATTAACTGGCGATACTTACCTCGCTTGCCGCTTTATGGCGGAACCACAGGAAATGGGAGGATGGAATGACTTATCTGATGAAAACACTACAAAGAACTTCTAGCGTGATTGCATAAATAAATTTCCTTTTGTACAAAATATCAGTTTCAGTATTCAGTCTAGAATGCTGTTCTTGTAGCACAAACTGAAGGAATTCTGAGAAAACTTTTGATCATGCAATCTCTCACATTCTGTGAGACCACAACCACAACTGGAGAAGTACAAAGCAGCTGTTTATCCACAACTAGGTAAAAGTGCAAAAGTAGCATGACCAGTGCTTATTTGCCTGCTTATCATTGCTGTGAAAAAAGGCTGTCACCATCAGACAGCCCTCAAATGAACTGTGTACTAAATGTACTAAATATGGCAGTAGGATCATAACGTGTCTACGTGCATTTACACAATGATGGCTGATTACAGTCATGTCTGTTGGTGAGTACTGCATTCCTGAGAGCTGACTACATGTGAATCATGAAGGAATTTTGATACTTATTTGCCTAACCAAATTGGATGAGTAATTTGTTTACATTAAATAACCCAGGAGTTTAAAACTCTTTGACTCAATTTAGATAAGTCTTTGTCTCTCGTTTTTTCCTTTTTCCTGGAAGGAGAAAAAAAATCCCCAAAAATGTGAGATCACATAATTTATTGGAATTACTTTTTCTTTTCTTTTTCTTTTTTTTTTTTTTTGCTTAAGAAAAAAATAATAATGTAAATAATGTTGTTTTTTCCAGATTAACAGATGCATAAAATTCATAAGAGGTCTATAATAAACAATCAGGCCATAGTCACAAAAATGATACAATTTGAGTAATTTAATATTTTTTATTGGAAATATTTTGTAAACATTGATTTGCCCACTTTATTGCATGAGAAAAATAAAAATTAAAAAACTCAAATAAAATGTGATTATTTACACCATGGTTTTGGCAAAACAGTTGAATCTAATTATGTGCTTAAGTACTAAATAAAAAGGGAAGCAAATGAGCTTTTAAAAAGGTACCAACACCAAAACCTACAGGAATAATTTAATTATCAAACATTACTTCAGTCCTTCCAAGACTATTGTTTCATTGAAAAGACACCCGCCTCATCTGGCAACAACTATACACAAACAGCAGAGCAATGGAACTATGTTTTTTTTTTATATATATAATCTATGTCAACCTTCAACATCATTCAACAGTTTTGAGGATTATTTCTTGCTTTCAAAAGCGCACACACAAAAGTGTAAAATGTTACACTACAGCTATCAGTACAGGTCATATGTCCACAGAAATGTTTATCTTTATAGGAAATACCATACCACTGAATCAGTTCATGCAAGGAGAGAATTCATTATGTAACATACAATATGCAACAGTAAGAATGAGTTTAACATTTGAATTAATACAGGTTTACAGTTTGTTCTAAAAAAAAAAAACTGCATTAGTATTGAATTCCACCAGAAGTTGAACAGCATCCCAAATAGTCCACCATAAGTCAATATTCTTGTCAAGTCAAGGTAAATACAGGAATCTGTTGTGTGGTTAAATTAAATATATACATAATCAAATCTGTACAGTAAAAATTGTCAAACATCTTCACCTCCCTACTGCTGCCTCTCTGGATTTGAAACCAACTTTAGCTTAAACAGCAATCAATCAGCAAGAATAAGTTTCTTAATACAGGGTGCAACAACAAGTTCTCAGAAAGTGGCCTCCACAGAGGTTTCTCCACGAAAACACAAAGCAAATTATAAACAAGGCCAGAGTCTGTAATAAGTGTTTTCTGGCTGTTGCCATAAAGGTTTATGAGCAAGTCCAAACTTAGACAGAAGTGACAATGTAAGACCCACTTTCAGTCGTGTCTCCTTTAGTGTCTCTCTTTTTTGCATTGCTTGTAATAGGTGTTGGAATCTGGGATGGTCTTGGAGTTGTGCCGTCGGCACTACTCTTTCTGGGGCTTGGTGTGTAATTAAAAGGACTTACCCTAGCAGCCACAGCACCACTAGGGGAGCTGTGTTTGCTGGAGTTAGTCGAGCTAAATGGTGTGCGTTCAGCAACTGGGAATTCATGGACCTCTGTGCCAATGTTTGGGTTACTTGGAGCAGGCTTGATATCGGCGACTTTTTTATCAAGAGACTCGCTACTCCTGAGTAAATTCAGATTGGTTTCTGAACCCAGGTGGCCCATAGCTGCATTCTCACTTGCTAGTGGCTGTTTTGAGTGTGATTCGCTTAAGTCCCTGTCACAAGGTAGCCCTTTGCTTGACTGACTGTCGATAACGGGAGGTGTGTTTGCTGTGGGTGATTTACTAGACCTTGGATTGTTTATGGGACAGTCTTCAATTCTCACCCAGACATCTTCTGTCTTGGACATAGCAGCACCCAATGAATGAGCAGCATCACCAGTTGGATCTGGTAAGTCTAAGGTCATAGAAGGTGCATATGAGCTTTCACTCTCTTTCATTTTCCTCCATGTTCCTTTGCGTTCCAGGCCCCCCTCTTTGCCTGGTTTTTGAGGAGGATTAGCGGGTTGCCGCTCATCCTCGCTTCTACCCTTTTCACTGGACTCAGACGAAGCAGAAAGAATGGAAGAGCTGCTGCCGGTTCTTTTCCAAGTGCCTACTCTTGGGAGAGATGATGAATGTTTGCTGTGCTCCCTTTTCCATGTCCCCGTCCTGTTTATTGGGAGCCTGGAAGGGCTTTCTGAATGGGATCGGGAGATGTCATGCCTTCGGAGCGACTTAGAATCACCATTCTCCGCAGTGTTCTGACCATGAGGAGACTTTCTCCAACCACTTCCCTGGTAGGGTAGACTAAGTGACATATCCGGTAAGGATGGACTAGATACTGGAGTCTGTGACTGGCTAGTAGATGAAGGAGACAAGGACTCGAAAGATGCAGACTCCTCTAATTTCCTTTTTAGTGTTGGACTAGGGGCTTCTTTGATAAATGTTGACTGACGAACAAGTCCAGGCTTCTCGGACCGGTCAGACTCACTCCCACTGGATTTGGTAGATGACATTCTGGATAACTCTGCCTTCTTTGAAGGACCCGAGGCTCCGCACTGGCTTAGACTTTTCGAGGCAGATTCACTTCTAGGAATTCCACTAGTACTTCTTGGCAAACCGCTCTGCTTCGTTGGTGTTTGCTGGCCCAGTTGCCTCCCTGGAGAAGTGTAAGCCATGCGTCCGGATCCCGAAGATTTTGTTGAAGCAGCACTGGGGGAGGCAGTGCGAGGCAGCTGAGATAATTTGTTGGATGGGCTTAAACCATTCCTACCAGGTGAAACTGAGGCACGACCAGGGGACTGCATGGGCCTTGTTAGAGATTGCTGAACTGGTCTAGAAGGTGTGGAGTCTCTAGACCCAGATCGAGAGGAACCTTTACTTGACCCTCCTTGAGATGATGCTGGGTCCCTGGCAGGACTAGGTTCAGAACATGCTGGGATTTTCATGGTTCTTGGAGAGTTTCCAGGACCAGGTGCTTGGGATGGTGGTTTTGACATTTGGCCACGTGGAGGGGGCTTTTTCGGTACCGGACTGGTGCTAGGAGAGCTGCTCCTCACACCAGGAACATGAATCATTGTCCTCCCTCTGGAGATCACAGGAGCTTGAGCTTGTCTGTGCTGAGAGGACATGCTTTCAAGACTGGGTCGGGGCTTTCCTGTGATTAGACTTTTATACACTTTCTTTCCTCCTTTCAGGCTCTTAGTTTCTTCCTCTTTCTTTTTGGACTCTAAAGTGCTTTTCTCACCAGGTTTTAGTATTCTTGGGCCTTTATTTGTAGCAGGCTTATTGTCCTCCTGATTTAAAGGAAGGTGGAAGGGTGATCCAATGGAAATGCCTGATTTGAGAGACAGAATAGAGTCTGAATCAGAGGAACCTTGTCTGGAGAGACTCGCTGCAGCCTGATGAAGACTGCTAACTATAGAATTGGCACCCTCTTGAATGGCTTTCCAATCAAATGATTCAGAGTCTGGTGATAAGGCTTGCTCTGAAATAGGGCTGTGTGTGTCTGTGAGATCTAATATAAGATCTGGTTCCTCTGATAAAATTCCATCAGCCAACATGCTCTTTTCTTCCTTAACCCCTGTTTCCTCAGTCTTACTTCTTGGTGGCTGTTTCTTTTTCTTTGGCATTGCAGAACTGATGCATTCTTGGAGAAGGTCATCTTCAGAATCAATACTGAGAGAGCTAAGGGAACTATTTCTAGAGAAGCACACAGGGGTGTCCTCAACGTGAAAGGCCTTTGGTGCATAACCAGAGGCTTGTGGCCTGGGCACTTCCATCTGAGTTGCATCATCTTTGTGTGAGCAATCTTTGTTGTTGTTTTCTTGGTCAATGTCACTTAATGAGCTAAGGGATGAGTTTCTTGAAAAACATACAGGTGTGTCTTCAATGGAAAACTTCTGCTTCTCATCACACACTGCAACTGTATTTTCTTTGGGTGCTTGTGGAAAACCTCCTGGTTTTTGAAGGGGTTTTGTTGGAGCCGTCTGAAATGCCGATACTCTGTTGGTGTTTACTGGCTGTTCCACACTGCACTTCAAAGGGGTAACTTTTCTTTGCTCTTTATCTTTTCGCAGCTCAGCTTTTTCTTTAGACAAGTCAAGATCATCATCCTCAAAGTCAAGCGAACTCAGTGAATCATTGCGAGAGAAGCAATAAGGTGTGCCCTCAATTGGTGTGTAATGATGCGGAGAATCAAAGGCAAACCCAGGACGCGTTCTCACCTCGTGATTAGCAGGCTTATCAGCAAACTCTCTTGTGACAACTTTGGGCTCTTGCTTTTCTGTTTCTTTGTTTTTATCTGGATATGATGCAGATTCTGACAAGCTATTAGGAGCCTCTGGCCTTTTGAGCATCCTTGCTCTGTACTCACTGCTTTGTGGCATAGGTTTTACAGGAGAAGTTGGCTTTTTCTTTTCCAGTTCTTGCTGAACTAGGTTGCCAGTGGCAGTGGATGGATGCTGAGCCTGTTCAGGCATCTTCTGCACTCTAAATGGCTTGTGAATTTTACCTTTGGGCATTGCCGAATTGATACACTCTGCAAGAATATCGTCGCCTTCGTTCTCAGCCAAGGCAGACTGCATGGGAGGTGATAAACCTGTATCTTTAGCCTCTGCACTTTTTCCCTCTGGCAGAGTGTCTCGTCTTTGACCAGATGTTTCTACATGGGGAGCTGAACTTTCAATACCTGCCAACTCATTTGGGGGCGAATCAATTGTGAGGTCACTGAGAGACGTTGCTGTGGAAAAGTTAATGGGTGTTCCCTCCACACAGTACACCCGGGGCATGTCCTCACAGTGTGTGAGGGCAACATGCTTCTGCTGCTGTCCTCGGTTTTGTGGTGGCAACAATTTATAAACCGGGAGCTGACTTGGCTTGCGAGCCACGGGTGGTGGTATTCTAGAGGTGCTTGAGGGCGATTGCTTTTTCGGTTTTCTTGATGATTTTGTTGGCATTGCTGAGTTAATACAAGCCTCTAGAATCTCTATGTCATCATCATCATCCGAGTCATCCAAAATGTCTTTTCCAGGCTCAGTTGTTGATGGTGGTTTCTCTTGAACCTTGGGTTCTTGAATGTCTTCTTTCTCAAGCTCTGTTTCATTACAATGGTCATCCTCATGAACTGGGGGCATTATCTTCAGCTCAACATCTTTCTGAATAAAGGGCTCATCTAAACTTAGTGCACTAAGACTTGAAGCACAAGAGAAGCCATCCGGAGTACTTTCTGTGGCAAAATGTAAAAGAGTATCATTATCTGGTAAAACCTGCACTTTCTGTACAGCAGCACTTACAACTGCATGTCTTGGAGCCAAATCACGTTTTTCAGAATGGGGTGGCACAGTAACTTTTTGTTTCACTGATGTGGATCGTGGTGGTGGAGGTGGTGGTGTCTTGCTGCGACTTGGCGGCATTGTTTGTCCTGGGCTATCAGGCAGATCACTCGGACTGATAATCCCACTTACCATCCCACTGCATGGCTCACTCTGCACAGAACTTGCAATGGAATGACTCTCAAAACTGTCAAGGGAGCTGACAGACGTGCATCTGCTGAACATGAGTGGAGTCTCTTGTACATAATGTTCAGGGGGACTTTTGGGGGTCTGGGCACCACTTTTGGATGGTGACTTGGCACCTGACGAAAATTCCACTGTTTTGTGATGCCTGGAAGCATCTCCATGTCCTAAGTGATGTCGTGGAGGCTTGATGCGAACATAATGGCCTGATGATTGGCTCTCAGATGTGCGCTGGTCAGATGCAATGTTACTAGTGGATTCTTTTTCTGATATAGGTAGAGTTGGGTAGTTATTGGCCGAGTTGACATTACGCTTGCAGCTCTCCATTTCATCTTCCTCTGAGGACAATGATGATAAAGAGCTACCACGTGAGAAACAAATGGGCGTGTCCTCCACACAATATGTCTGTAATGTTTCTTGATTTATCGTGGGAGCTTTGCATGCTGGGTTCTTCTGAACTGCTCTCGTTGGTCCTGCTCTGCTTTGAGCAGACGAAGGATGGAGCTGCTTTTGCCTACCCTGGTTCTTTAAAGATGCCACAGAGGAGGAACTATCTTGGCTTAAATGGTCTTTGACAGAACCTTGGGTAGAAGATGGCTTTGAATGACTAAACATGGCCTTTTTGGAGGATGCCTCGGAGTACTTCAAACTGTAATCAATAGGCTGTTCTACATGATGATCCTCATTGTATTTCATGCTGTAGTTTGGAGTTTGCTCATCAAGCTGCTCTTCTTCTGAATAACGCTCACTGTAGTTTGTTGGTTTGTCGTCGGCATAATCATCAACAGTGCAGATAGTCTGAGAGATCTTTTTGTTAAGTCCATGACTTGACCCAGTGTTAATTTGTTCATTTGAGCCCCTTGACCTAAATCCAGGCAGGTCCTGTTGAACAAACCTGGGCTGGTACTTTTTTAGTTTATCTTCTCCGTCACTGCTGGCTTCAGTGTACATGGGGTATCCTGGGCTTTGTGATCTCTGTGGTTTCTGATCTGACCGTTTCATTTCATCATCAAGGAGCTTAGGCCTTGCCCACCTTTCATTCTGGCTTGGGCTTTGTCGACCAGAGTTTAGCTGTTCATCAGAATACTTCAAACTGTAGTTAATAGGTGTATCCAGATCTCCATTGTCATCTTCCATGTGATTCGCATTGTGTATTTTATGGGCAAGATCTGCAGGATATTTTCTGTAGACACAGCATTTGCCTTCATCATCTTCTGAATAGGAATCCACCGAGGGCTTCATTTGACCTCTCTTTCCATAGCCATCAGTGCTGTTGACACTGTTCAGACTGTCATTAGAAGCTCTGTACTCCAGTTTGGGCATTGGACACGGTCTGCCCGAAGGGTCAGTTTTGCTGTAGCTGTACATATTTTGGTGACCATGAACAGCAGTTTGGCGCCGGATCATGTCGTCTTGCACAACGTGAGGGTCTGGTGTGGATCCTGCGGTTCTATCATCCATACTTAAGTGCATGCTCTGCACTTCCTCCATAACTACCGCAATTTGAGCTGCAGTCGTGGGAATCTGCACCATTCGCTTGGCAGCCTCCGCATCGGAATGGAAAGCCCTTCGCTCTCGATCTAGACTTCTGTCCCTCTCAGCTCGGACGCTTTCTCCATTTCCTCTGTTGTCTCGAGATGATGGGTTTGAGAGCACTGGGGTGTTCATATAAGGTGATCGAACACCAACTCCATTAGGGTTATAGCCATCTGATCGACAGACACCATCATAATCGCCGTAGACGTTATGCTTATGTCTTGGCTTGGCCCGATGGGAGGCTTTCGGGCTCAAGTTGTCAATGTTATCGAAGGTTTCAGAGAGGTGCTGTGCATCTAGTTCTTCAATTAGTGCTTTCTGTTTTCTTACATGCAGAGACGGTAGACTGGATCCAGGAGACATGATGTTGGCATCCTTATACTTGGCAGGCCGATTCGCCATGAGGTTTCTCAAAGCAGCGGCACTTCCCATAGCTATCATCTTGTGCTTGGAGTGAATGAGGTTCTTCAGCATGCTGACTGCACCCATATCCCATAATGCCTCTTGATCTTTTGCATTCCGAGCAGAGAGGTTCCACAGCGTCCCACAGGCATTGCTCACTATCGTCAGACTGTGTGATTTAAGGTGCTGAAGAAGAGTCTGAAGACAGCTGTTTTCCCTTAATATTTGCCTGAAATAAACAAAAAGAGGTAAAGGTTTGTTGCCACATGGACATATTAAAAATTTGTGAGCATATGCAGCTTTTATAAAGCATACTCTACCTGTGCTCCTCATTTGTGGCAATTAGGCTTGACACATTTCTCAAGATGCCACCACCACTTTCTATTATGGCAAGGGTGTTAGTTTGGCTTCTGTATGTTAGAGTGCTCACTAAAAACGCCAAAGCTCCAGGAACAGTACAGATATCAGCTTTGTTTTCAGTGCAATGTGCTGATAAGTTCCAAAGGGCGCTCAAGACACTTTTTAATGTGGATTCCTGTAAGATAAGACCATTTCCTTAAAGACTGAACAGTTTGTTTGCATTCATAAAGAAATTATTAAAGAGTTTCAGAGACTCCTCACCTTCTGAACCTCTAAGGCACACTCCATCAAGGCTCTAACACTGCCAACTTCTCGCAAGATCTTCTTACTATTCACATCAGCTCGCCATGAGAGGTTCCTCAAAACACTGGCAATTACCTAAACCAGTACAGAGCTTCTTAGTACAATAACGTGAGATTAATGTATTTCCTTTTGGTGGCGTGCATGACTATGCATATACTATTTTTAAATTATTTAAATAATCAAATAATGACATGAATTTCCAAACAATTATACCTGCTGTAGGTCCTCACTCTCTGACTTTAGTTGAGCTACCATGGCCCTCATGCAACCTTTCATTGAGCAAAGTGTAGCCTGCAAGCAAAACCAGAAATTAATTAAATGCAATAAAAAAACACTAAATGGAAATGATGAGAGACAATGATAAGAGAAATAATGCACCTTGTTGGCTACATCTCCAAAGGTTAGATTAGTTAGAGCCATTCCAGCATATCGTCTTAGTGTAACACTGTAGTGATCATTGGTAAGACCGTAAATCTCACAGTCTACCTGCAGCAGCTCCCCAATTGCCTGAAGACCACCTGCATAAACAGTGCATTGAAATATTCAGCCAATGAGATTTACATTTTAGGGTTTTCAATGTCTAACATGAACAAACAGAAGGACAATTATATAAGTTTCAATTATAATTTTGAAAAACCTACCAAGCTCATTCATCGCGTGCCTGTGCTCTTCATCAAAGGAAAGTTTCATGAGAACACAAACCGCTGGGCAAATCTGATGCTCGACTGGTGAAGGCACTGAAGTGAAGGCAAAAGTATGTTAATGAGGTTGTAAAGCTCAACATATATTAATTATGCGTCAACCCACTTAGAAGTTATTAAGTCATCCATTAAGCTCCTTCGCATTAGAGTTTTCATGTGAATCACATTTATAAATTAATAAAAATGTTAGTAGTATATGGGATAGAATAAAAAAGTATTGCATTGCATTTACTACAGTATACACTACATATTAGATACATATAGGCCAGTATATTACTGTGGTTGACATTTAAATGGCTAATGCATATGCATCAGATTCACTGTCTGATTTATGTTGATATACACATAACAGGATTGTTATGTACTAAAAATGACCATAGACTAAAACTTAAATATTATTTTTAAATATCACGTTAACTAAAATAAAGCTGAAATAGAATTAAACACATATTATATGAAAAACGTCAACTTAAATGTTAAACTAAAAAAATGCAACTAACTGAAATAAGTTTAAGTACTAAAATTACCAAAACTAAAACCAAAACAAATACTATATATATATATATATATATATATATATATATATATATATATATATATATATATACACACACACACACACACACACATACATATATATATATATATATATATATATATATATATATATATATATATATATATATATATATATATATATATATATATATACACACACACACACATACATATATATATATATATACTCTAGTAAAAAATAAGTAATAAAGTGACATTAATCCACACAGTAACTACAACTAAAAATAATGGTACCGTAAGGATACCACGTCACGTCCCACTGCGCTATTCCTGACACCTAACATACATCAGCGCGAGATATATTGGGTCTCACTTGGGTTCTTGTCCTGGTCCACACCACGCTCATGGCTTTCCTGCCACTCCCAGCATGTCTCGCAGTACGCTCTGATCTGCTCCAGCAGGTGGAGCACCCGGATCTCCCGCCGGCCGCGCTTGTCATCGGGCTGTGAGTGGATAATGTTATGCAGGGCAGCGCTGGCCCTCGCCCGGGCCTCTTTGCTGCCGCGGGAATTTCCAAGCAACACGGAGTCCTTGTCATTACCATGGAGGAGCTGGATGAGCAGTGGCAGGCAGCCGGACTGACGCATGGCGATGCAGCTGTCCTGAGAGCTCGACATGGCCAGGAGGGTGCGAGACATGTCGTCTTTATCATGGGTGCCCAACATGGACAGCAGCGAGTACACCATTTCCACCTAAGCATATGCAGACTTGATTAAACTGATGCATGCTGCTTGATGTATGATGCTTTCAATCGTCACAGCAAGACATTTTAGCACTAAGAATCTAGCTCTAGTTAACCTTAGTGCCCAAATGGCTGGTCAGTCGGCGTGGAACGGAGTAACTTCCAGCACTGCTCATCTCACTGGCGGAGTCATGATCGACCCGAGAACTTGAGCCCTGACAGACAAAAACATAGAAGGCAGATTCAAAAAATGTTCTCAATAAACAATAAACATGCAGGTCTTCAGCAAACTTAACCAAACACCTTTTAAAATTACAATAGTAAAATCTATTTATTTTTCTGTTGTATTTATGATATACCCTACAAAAAGTCAATAGGTAAATATGCGAAAATGTATATTTAAATGTAAAATAAAAATACCGCGGCAGAGGTCGCGGCAGCCCTCGTGTGAAGACCGAAGAGTGTAAAGACCATCGACTCTACCGGGCAGGGACACCGGCACAGGATATAAGTATCGCTTTTTATTTCTCCTCTTTCCTACTACTTGTTTCACTTCTGTTTCAGTTTTTATAAGCATTTCTTACTATGTGTAAGCAAGTTGTTGTTTTTTTTAGCATGTGTGTTTGGCTTAGTGTTATTTTTTTAGGATTACTGGTAAAGTAATGCAGTTTGATTTTTATTTGTTATCTATTTTAATTTTAGTTAAAGTTGGAGTAATGTTTGTCATTTTATTAGTTTTTTTATTATGTCTGTATAGGTTTTTTTATTAAGTTTTAGTTTTATTTAATTTGAGTTATTTTAGTACTTCAGCAAACTACATGGAAATTGTTATGACCCTTTTAAGACTGTCTAGGGGTAAAAGGAGTAACATTGAGATTATGGCAAATCTGTAGAATGACGGAGGAAGCAAGAGACAGTGCAAGGACACAAACTGCCAACGAAAGTGATTTATTATACAAAGTGAAAGAATCCATATAACTACAAAGTATATTTACAAAAATATAAATCATTAAAGAAACAACCAATATGTACAAGTATTTACAACTCAGAAAAAAGAAAAACAAAAACTGAAACTGAAAAAATATTGTATGATTAGGTAAGTGAACGAGTCGTGTTTTATTACATCATTGAACTTGTATTATAATAAAAAGACCTTTCAATCATTGTATATATTTTACACCCTACAAAATGTCATTGTTTACGTCAAACAGCATCTTCAGCATGTCCACAATACAGTGTTTTGAATGCAGGGACTATGCATAGGTAAATATGTGAATATTTATATTTACATTTAAATATAAATAAATGTACATTTAGAAACTGTATTTATATTTATAAATGTAAAAAGAAATTTCTAAAGGTAAATAACATTTATAAATGTAAATATTTAAATTATAATTATATTATAATATTTTAATTTTTTTAATTATCCATTTATATTGAAATGTAAAAAATTTTGCTTAGAATATTGTATGTTAAGGTAATGGAAAGCACTGTGTTTTACTGAATTTGTATAATAATAATTATTTATGCAAATAAAACAATTGAAAAAAAAAATGTTAAAATTAAAATTGCATAAAACACAAAAATGGGGGCAAGTCCATACAATGTATGGCTTGTGTGTCAGACTCGATCCCTGCACCTAATCCAGCGACATACCGCTCGCACCATCTGTCTGAAAAATACCATGCGGCATTAATGCGAGTGAAACAGTATGGAGTACAAAAAACCCTCCTGTTCCTGCTTAGAATTTCAAAGTCCAACTAGGGCTCTATGATGAACAATAAAACCATTAGCATCTGCATTCAAATCATTATTATTCAAAGCACACCAAAGCTCTTGGCACAGACTGAAAGGCCTTTTAAAAAAGGGCCTGAATCCTTGGCACCCACTGGCAGAAAAAAGGGCCACCGGAGGACACTTCTGTTCATGAGACCCATCAACAAAATGAGTCTAATTTAGTAGGAGACGATTGCAAATAGATTCAGTACTCACCTGTGAGCAGGTCGCATTACCAGCGCCAGCATCTCCTGCAGCGTGAGCTCCTTCGGTCTGCGTCACAGGGTCATGCTTGACCTGAAGATTCAATGAGGAGAAATGAGAAACAGCATGTTAAACTGAGCAAATCACACCTGCAATGCTCTGTAAGCTACTCTGTGCAAAACAAGACAGGTGGACAGAGAGCCTCTCTGGCTATAGGGGACGGATAACCTGTGTAATCAGCTCTGTGAAGTGCGGATAATTCAGCGTATAGAGATACTAAACGAGGCTGAGTCTTCAGATACAGGACAGCAGCTGCAACAGCATCAGGCTCTTCCTGACCTACATTGCTTTCTCATTCAGCCGGCGGGATTACGGCAACAGAGGGGGAGGAAGTGCAAAAGTGTCCGATAGAATTTATCAACTCTGAGCATGTCAGTGAACATGCATACAAAAACTATTTTACTATATAAAATATCCTTTAATTCCTGTGGCACAGTAGAGTAGAGTTCCAGTTTCAAGTTTCTTCAATTTTGTTATGTGCTTCTGTCATTCATAACTTATATATATATATACTAATTTTTTTGTTTTGATTAGTTAAAAATTCAATAAATAAGATGTGTATCTTGAATGCAACGCTTTGGATAAAAGTGCCTAATGCACACATGTAAATGCAATACATAAATGTAAGTATAGCTAGAAAAGCTCTGTGCATCTTCAAGCTAGGTCACACTAATGTTTTTTTATGCTCAGTCACACAGAACACGATCCATTAGTACAGCAAGCTCATTCAATTAAACTTTTATGGCTTCAGTGTTTATGCACAGATGCATTTTCTGTGCACCATTTCCGTTTGCTTCTTTATAAGCTCTAAAAGCGGAACATTACAGACTGGAAGAAACGCAGCGAACACTGATGCTGAGATGGAAATTACAGCCTTTCTAAAGCAAAGGAATTAAATGCAAAAGGAGGAACAAATGCTTGCACAATCTGACCACAAATTTCCATACTGACAAGATATGATTAAACTAGATTTCACAAAATGATTTTCACTTGTTCATGTGGACAAAAATGAAGTACATAATACCAAGCTTTCAGGGAACCAACATATAGAACAGGGGTACTCAAGTTCAGACGCCAAGAGGGCCGCATTTAAACTACAAACGATGTGAAGGGCCACAAATTACAATTTACATCATCAGATTTTAAGATAATATTTGCAGATTTACTGATTTAGAAATACAGTTTATCTAAGTCTTGCTTGTCCTTGTCCTATTTAAAAGAGTAAAAATCTGGAACAAAAAAATTGGATTAAAAGTTTGTTTTGCTATATAGAACAGAGTAGCCTATTAAACATGCTAAAACTAAAAACATTCTTGAGCAAACATAGTTCACAAAGTACTTTAGAAAGAAGTATTATTTTTCATAACTATATTGTATCAATATTTTATTTTAAAAATAGATAAATCACTATTCTCCCACCATGATTCTGAAAAAAAACCCAGACAACTAAACAAAACAAGTAATTTACTAGATTTTCTAGAAAAAAAATTGCTGCTGTCTATTTATAGAATACAATATTCAAGGAATTGATAAAAAAAGTTCAACAAATGATTCATAACTTGCGCATAAGGACTTCACTTGTTTCATTCCTGAATGAATCAATGTTTTTTGAATGAATCTCAGTTAAAGTCACTTGTCTCCACCTGCTGGCGTTATGTTGTAATTGACGCAATCTTTATTTGAAGCATTGTCACTTTCAAAAAGGTGATTTATTCTATTTTGATCGCTAGACAGCAGTGTTAATATCCGAACTATAAACTTTTATTCCAGTACTTCTGTGATTATTTGAATGTTTGCAACACAGAAATAACGATACAAAAGACTCTGTAAAGATGTTTCATATAAGTAAACTGCTCTCTCTGGATCAGCGGCAGCGCGAACGTAGATTTGAACGTTACCAGAGCCGGCCCAAGGCATAAGCGAACTAAGCAGCTGCTTAGGGCCCCCGTGTACACCAGAGGGCCCCCAAGAGTAGCCTACATGTTCATTTTATTTTAATTTAATTCGTGATATAGTGTCAATGGACAGTGGTAATTATACGAAAGCGCAGTATTAAATAATTAAATAATCTATACATATCATTTTATTATTTCCATAGAGATGTGTCATGCAGGCACAATAATGACCATGTTGATAATATGCGCTGGACACTGCCGTGTGGATCTGTCGGATTAACAACACGTAAATTGACCTATTTCTCCCGAAATACATGAAAGTAAGTGGCCAGTTAACTGGGAGAAAACAGAGTAAACTTTATAGTAACCTACACAACGTGTATTTGATAGGAATAAATCTTTCCATAGAAATCAGTGTGTAGCCTATTTAACAAACTAAATGTCTTTTTTACTTAACTGAAGTGTATTTAAATGTCTGAAACCTAAAATAAACTTTATTCGGCTGAAAACACTGAACAGTTAAGAAATATGAAAAGCACTGAGCGCGTCTGTCTTTTTTCTTTTTTCCCTGAGCTCGTCTTTCTCTGGCTCAACACCAGCCAAAGCCTTTTGCGTCAAAGGGTTAAAATCGACCGCGTTTTGGGGGTGGAGGAAGGACAAATTCAGCATGTGGGTTTTGTGGCACAAATTAGGGGTGCGTTTCTCAAAACCATCGTTAGATAAGACAGAACTTGCGACCACAGTTGCTTTTGGGAAACGCACCCCTGATCAGCTCAGACCCCCCCCCCCCCCCAACCCCCCCAAACAGATATGTACAGATGCTCTCTGCTCTGTTTAATATTTATTATAAAAAAGTATGACTTGTAATAAAAGTACAATTTCGATTAATATTTATGTTGTTAAAATAACATTCTGTTCTGTAAATACATTGTCTGCTGGTTTATTTAGCTACTCTTCAAGCACACCACATTAAGTACTCCACTTAACACTAACACTTTGAATGTTAAAGTGAAAATTAACACCTGACCACTCTTGTAAGTTTGGAACTATTACAATTAAAAATCACAGAAGGGTAAAAACATGCCAGGCAAACAATGGTATGATGTAAGCAACACAGCTACAACAAACAAAACTAATAATAGGTGTGTTAGATTTATAGTGTGCGAATAATCAAACCCTGACAATAACCAGTCATACTGGTGGCACCGAGGGACCCCCAAATCAAATTCTGCTTAAGGCCCCATGAAGGCTTGGGCCGGCCCTGAACGTTACATTGTGATTTAAGGCTTTAACAAACATAACCTATGAATCCCGTCATTTATGAACAAGATTGCGTGGGTGATTGAATCTGCTCGCGATCTGACTATTTATTTAAATATCCAACAGTATACGACAATAAACATACGACGCAACAATATATGGTTTAACTGTGTTCTTCAAGCCATCTCTGGTATTTTCATAATAATAAAGTATATTTATAATCCAATGATAATCGAGATTGCCTTTACAGTATAGAATATATTATCTGCCTCGTTCTGTGACAAAAACCGAACATCAGCTCACAAAATGAAGTTATTTCAAACACTCGACTGATGTTGTGGAGTAAAATCATGTTGTCCTCTTTTGTTGGACAACGCTTCTCTTTTAAGTTGGTTGGGGCGTGCCACGTGTGGTTAGTTACAGCGCTTGCAGAGATCAAGCAGCTTTTACTACTGCGATTGTATAGGCTACAAACTCTGATATTACATAATAAACTGCGTGATATTTTGAGCGCAAACTGTAATAAAAATACATTAATCTTCAGCATGATGCGGGCCACAAAATGAATACAGACGGGACGGTTGAGTACCCCTGACATAGAAGGAATAGTTTAGTCCAAAAATGAACATTTGCTGAAAATCTTCTCACCCTCAGGCCATCCAAGATGTAGACGAGTTTGTTTCTTCATCAGATTTGGAGAAATGTGTCATTCCATCACTTGCTCAGCAATGGATCCTCTGCAGTGAATGGGTGCCGTCAGAATGAGAGTCCAAACAGATGATAAAAACATCACAATAATCCACACCACTCCAGTCCATCAATTAAGAAGAAGCCAAAAAAAAAAAGAAATCCATTCACTGGAGGAAGCGCTATTATAAAAAAAAAAAAAAGGTGTTTATAGCCAGAAGCAACGGCTTGAAGTTAAAAACATCTTGATGGATTTGTTTCAGCTTTTGTCTTCTCAAGATGTTAACTGATGGACTGGAGTGGTGTGGATTATTGTGAGGTTTTTATCAGCTGTTTGGACTCTCATTCTGACGGCACCCATTCACAGCAGAGGATCCATTGCTGAGCAAGTGATGCAATGCTACATTTCTCCAAATCTGATGAAGAAACAAACTCATCTACCTCTTTGATTGCCTGAGGGTGAGGACATTTTCAGCAAAATTTTCATTTCTGGGTGAAATATTCCTACAATTTATAAAATTTAGTACTAATTGCTTCTATTTCTTCTTGAGTGTAAAGTTCAATCCCTCCCTCTAAGCATGACTTTATTATAGACAGCAGAATAATCCAGTACCTCCGCGTCGGCTGACTGGGCCTGTAAACGTGTCCGAATCCTCAGCATGTCTTTTTCTATCTGCTGTATCCGAGCGACACGGCCCTGAGGACAAATGAAGAAAACTTCATCACTAAAGTCGTGGTTTCACACTCTGAATTTAGAAGTTCCAGTTTCAAGTCTCTCAGTTTCAGCATCTCAGCCCACCTGCGCTCGTTTCTCCATGTCTTGACACGTGCCCAGCTGCTCCTCCATGGCAGCTCTGATCTGCCGTGCTTCGTATTCCAGCTGCCTGCGTGTCATATCGGTCTGCAGAGAAAACTACAACAGCAGAAGAAGCGTGAAGCTACAGAGATCATATGAGGTTAGTAATGATGTGCACTGAACACCACATGTGTACTGTATATACTTACATTCTCAGTCAGCGGCAGACTGTCAATCCTTTTGGTGAGGTTTTGTAACTGAGCATAATACCAGTCTTTTTCCTTTTCCTCCTTCTCAAGTTCTGCCATCAACAAAGACCTAATAAAAGCAAAAATAATTATGTTAGATTTAAATTTTAGACACTATAAATTTGTTATAGATCAAAATGTAAACAGCAGTATAGGTTCCATAAGTAAAAAAAAGAAAAAGAAAAATCCATAGAAAACTTATTTTTATTGATAGATGTAGAAATCTGTTTTTTTTATGTTTTTGAAAGAAGTCTCTTCTGCTCACCAAGGCTTGAATTTTCGAATCTCTAAATTTCTTATAGATCAAAATGTAAATATTAGTAATATATAAATACACACACATGCATGTATGTTTATTTACACATGCATATTTAAGAAAAAATGTTAAGTTTATACATTTAAAATATTTATATATAATATAAATTTTATGAATATAAACATGGAAATATTTTCAAAATATATATACTACTGTGTGTGTGTATTTATATATACACATAATGAATATACACAGTATACACATACTATGTAAACCAAAACTTTTATTTTGGATGCAATTAATCGCGATGAATCGTTTTGACAGCACTAGTAAATAGCAATATAGGTTCCATAAGTAAGAACAAATCCATAGAAAAACTTACTTTTATTGATAAATGTAGAAATGTTTTTTTTTTAATGTCTTTAAAAGAAGTCTCTTCTGCTCACCAAGCCGGCATTTATTTGATTAAAAATACAGTAAAAACTGTAATATTGTGAAATATTATTACCATTTGGAATAACTGTTTTCTATTTGAATATATGTTAAAATGTAATTACTTGCTGTGATCAAAGCTGAATTTTCAGCATCATTACTCCAGTCTTCAGTGTCACATGATCCTTCAGAAATCATTCTAATATGCTGATTTGCTGCTCAAGAAACATTTCTGATTATTATCAATGTTGAAAACAGGTGTGCTACTTCAAATTTTTGTGGAAATCGTGATACATTTTATTTTTCAGGATTCTTTAATGAATAGAAAGTTCAAAAGAGCAGCATTCATTTGAAACAGAAATAATTTGTAACATTATAAATGTCTTTACGATCACTTTTGATCAATTTAATGCATCCTTGCTCAATAAAAACCCAAATGGTATAGTGTATACAGTATCTCACAGAAGTGAGTACACCCTTCACATTTTAGTAAATATTTTATCTTTTCATGTGACAACACTGAAGAAATGGTACTTTGCTACAATGTAAAGTAGTGAGTGTAAAGCTTGTATAACAGTGTAAATTTGATCTCCCCTCAAAATAACTCAACACACAGCCATTAATGTCTAAACCGTCTAAGTGAAAATGTTCAAATTGGGCCCAAAGTGTGAATATTTTGTGTGGCCACCATTATTTTCCAGCACTGCCTTAACCCTCTTGGGCATGGAGTCCACCAGAGCTTCACAGGTTGCCATTGGAGTCCTCTTCCACTCCTCCATGACGACATCACGGAGCTGGTGGATGTTAGAGACCTTGCGCTCCTCCACCTTCCGTTTGAGGATGCTCCACAGATGCTCAATAGGGTTTAGGTCTGGAGACATGCTTGGCCAGTCCATCACCTTTACCCTCAGCTTCTTTAGCAAGGCAGTGGTTGTCTTGGAGGTGTGTTTGGGGTCGTTATCATGTTGGAATACTGCCCTGTGGCCCAGTCTCTGAAGGGAGGGGATCATGCTCTGCTTCAGTATGTCACAGTACATGTTGGCATTCATGGTTCCCTCAATGAACTGTAGCTCCCCAGTGCCGGCAGTACTCATGCAGACAATGACACTCCCACCACCATGCTTGACTGTAGGGAAGACACACTTGTCTTTGTACTCCTCACCTGGTTGCCACCACATACATACACATATTATTTCGTCGTTTGGAATGCACTTGGTGAAGGGAGCGCAATTTCCTCATTATCTTCAGCTGGGATGTTCCCGTGACAACGCAGCACGGTGTGCGTCAGCAGATGTCACTGTTTAAATGTCAATAGTCTTTTTATTGTTGTTAGCATAACTGTTGCAAATAAACATACATTTTATATTTTAAAAAGTTTTTAAAATATGCTATATAATATATAAAAAATAATATATATAAAACTTTTTAAATTATGAAATGTATTTTTTTTTTATGCGGTTGTCCGCCAGCGAATCTGCTGACGCACACCGTGCTGCGTTGTCACGGGAACATCCCAGCTGAAGATAATGAGGAAATTGCGCTCCCTTCACCAAGTGCATTCCAAACGACGAAATAATGACATGCACGTGCCCTACTCACTCCCAAGTCCCCACTCCAAGGGGATAGGGATGATCACTTCCATTTGGAAAATGCCCGTGAATCGTTCAACCGCGATTCGTACATCGTTACACCCCTACTCATCAGACCACAGGACATGGTTCCAGTAATCCATGTCCTTAGTCTGCTTGTCTTCAGCAAACTGTTTGCAGGCTTTCTTGTGCATCATCTTTAAAAGAGGCTTCCTTCTGGGAAGACAGCCATGCAGACCAATTTGATGCAATGTGCGGAGTATGGTCTGAGCACTGACAGGCTGACCCCCTCTTCTGAGTGGCACCTGTCCTGTTAAACCGCTGTATGGTCTTGGCCACCGTGCTGCAGCTCAGTTTCAGGGTCGTGGCAATCTTCTTACAGCCTACGTCATCTTTATGTAGAGCAACAATTTTTCAGATCCTCAGAGTTCTTTGCCATGAGGTGCCATGTTGAACTTCCAGTGACCAGTATGAGAGAGTGAGAGCGATAACACCAAATTTAACACACCTGCTCCCCATTCACACCTGAGACCTTGTAAAACTAACGAGTCACATGACACCGGGGAGAGAAAATGGCTAATTGGGCCCAATTTGGACATTTTCACTTAGGGGTGTACTCACTTTTGTGGCCAGCGGTTTAGACATTAATGGCTGTGTGTTGAGTTATTTTGAGGGGACAGCAAATTTACAATTTATACAAGCTGTACACTCACTACTTTACATTGTAGCAAAGTGTCATTTCTTCAGTGTTGTCATATGAAAAGATATAATAAAATATTTACAAAATTCTGTGAGATACTGTATATCAGAATATTTTGCACTCAACTTGCATATTAACTTCTGATAATCAAACACTTTTTCGCTTGTAATCAAATGCATGTACCATCAGTCACAAATTTTACCACGTAAATCTCATAGTAGCAAAACCCTCTAGGAGCTTTAGAAGAAATCTTTAGGTAACCTGCTTAAAGAAATCTAATCAGCCATATGACCTGCCCGTCTGATGCCCAGAATGATCCCTTCACGCTCACCGTTCCTTCTCCAGCTCCTCCAGGTACCCAGCGCTGTCTCGACCCCCGCCGGTCACCCCTCTCCTGGGGAAGGAGCTCATGGGGCTGGGGCTGGGGCTGGGGCTGCTGTCAGCCGAGTGGGTCGAACCGGAGCCCTGCAAAGAGGCCTTGGACCTCAACTTCACGCCAGAGAAACTGCTTGGGTCAAGACTCATTTCTGCAGGACACAATGGAAGATGACTGGTATCACTGTACAGCCACATGTAACATTTTCCAAAAAATCTGTTAAATTGCACAGCAAAATTGCGTTGCATTGGTGTATAAGACACATTTTATAATTACATTTAGAAATAAACGTAAAATACATGTAAATAAAACATTTACAAACATTATAAACATATGTTTCAGTTACTTCAACTCTCATAACTAAAATGTAATAAAATTTCAAAAGATGCAATGTAATAAATTACTAACCGCATCCAAAATAAAGTTTGTGTTTACATAATATATGAATGTTTACGGTGTATATTTATTATGAATATATAAATACAAACACATGCATGTATATATTTAAGAAAAATGTGTTTATATATTAAATATTTATATATAATATAAATATATTAATGTATATACAGTAAATATGTAAATATATATGTATATACATGTACATATTTTAAAAATATATACTGTATGTGTGTGTATTTATATATACATAATAAATAAACAGTACATACATATATTATGTAAACAAAAACTTTTATTTTTTTATTTTTTATTTTTCGCGATTAAATCGCTTGACAGCACTAAAAAATATAAAAATAAAACAATAGTATAAAAATGTTATAAGTAAAAAAAAATTATATTTATTTATATATATATATATATATATATATATATATATATATATATATATATATATATATATATATATATATATATATATATATATATATATATAATAAAAACACTATACAATATAAAATTAAAATAATTAAATATACATTTAAAAACGAAAATTAAGGGTATTCAGAACAGGAATGAAAAATAAGTATGAAACAAACTAATTATAGTGACAATGATTATAAAGAATTATAACGTTTATTATACACGCCAACCCTAGGCTCATATATTTAGAGCAAAACTGAAACAACTGGCATGTGTGAAATGCACTTTACAAACAGACTTGGGTTCACGTATTTCTCTCAAATCTGCAGGTTTTGCATGCTTGACGTCAATTGCATTACATAAGTTGCTTTGCAATATAAGTCGCAGCCCATTTTGATAAAAAGCTTGACTTATATTCTCAAAAATACAGTACATTAAAGAGTTTTTACATCATATTCAGCTTAGTGAGCTGCCTTGCTGTCTTCTGACTACATAGAGACCTTCTAAGGCAGAATCCGAAATGAAATGAAATGCCACAAGTGACCGATTTGGAACGCCTATGTAGGCAGCAACCACACAAATAGCACTTGTTTCTGATAGGGTTTGACATTACCTTGTTGCTAAGCTAACGACAAGCCTATGCCATGCATAAAAATACACAGCACACACAAACTAGACAAGACACTACAGGCAAACCAGTGTTTTTACATGCATTGGTCATGCATTTTTGTTCTGTCTGTTGACAGCAAAAAAAAGTAACAAATATATATTCCAAAATCCCCTCAGTAAAAACCTGTTAAAAAAACAACAACAACAAAAACTGTAATATGTCAACAAAATCAAACAAGAATTTTAAACTGGCTTCATCCAATGTTCAGATTTCTGATCTGGACATGTACACAAATTAGTGCATATTTAATTAGATAATACATAATTTGGATATTTTTACATTTCAGAAAAAGTGTAATACCTGTAAAATTTGAAAAAACAAAAATATATAAAAATAAAAATAAATATAATATAAATATATATAATTAAAAATGTCTAATAAACAATACACACACACATAAAATAATATATATAATTATACAAATAAAATGAATACAATAAAATCATAATTATACAAAATTATAGAAATAGAACAAATACATAAAATAAAAATATATAATAAAATAAACTATATAATATACTATAAAATAATAAATTGTATATTTAAATTTGAAACATTGTAGCAAACTTAATATTTGTGATCCCTTGGTAGTAACTAGATGTTTGACTTGGCAAATACCAATCAATATTATAAAATATATTATGTAAGTTAATTGAATTTTTAAAGGTCTAGTCTACTAACATTACAAAAGTGATTTGCTGAAATCCTAAAATAATCTTTTTGAGATTAGGTTACAGCTAAAACAATTGTGTTAAAATCAACTGGGGAGAGGACAGTGATCAGTTGAAATGTTTACCCTATTCACTTAAAATGCAATATAGGTAGGCCACTTACCAAGTTGTGTAATAGATCAAGATTATAATGTTAAAATATGCATTGCTCACATGAATACTGAATAAGTCATCTGTCCTCACCTTTAATTCTTTCCAAGAAATCAATCTGCCCTTGCGAATCTTTGGAGTCCTCTTCAATACTTCCTTGTAGCTGCTTCAAAACCTCCTGAAAGAGAAACAGACATTGTTCTTTTCTTGTTCAAACAATGAAAATACACTATTCTGTGTGTGTGGCAGAGCTTCAGAAGCCATCTTTAGATAATATAACATGATGCACGGAAGGAACCAGAAAAAAGCATGAGAGATTTCCAGCTCCCACCACATGTAAGTAGACTTCTTCAGCCTGTGGGTAAAACGGAGCTGATAAAGAGAAGAAAACTTCCATCAAAGAGCTTTGAAGTGCTTTGAAGACATGCGTGTCAGAGACATAAACAGCTTTGAAGCTCTAAAGATGCACCTGCTGCTGCTTTAGTGCTGTGTCGGTGCGTGATCCGGCCATGATAACGCCTTGATTTCTCTGATTTCAGCTGAAGGGGTTTTTTAGATGTAGGCAAGAAAATCAGCGCTCGCTGCTCAACCAAACTTCAGCGGCTCACATCATAAAACACAGTATTACGCTGTACTACAGAGCAAATGCAGCTAGGTTTGGAGATTGAATGACTCTGAATTACCAGATTCTTACATAACTACATTTTTTTTTTGCTTTTTAAGAAGAAAACATGAGGGTGTTTGCCAGTGCAAAACCCACCAGCATGATGAGACACTGTTCTGGAGCACGAACACTGCAGTAACTAACACCAGGTATTGACTTTAACACTTCAAGGGATAGTTAACCCAAAAATTAACATTTGCTGTTAATTTACTCACTCTCAGGCCATCCAATACGTAGGTGACTTTTTTTTTTTCCCCCAGTAGAACAGTAAAGAATATTTTTAGTTGAAATCGTGGTCCTTGGTAAAGTCAATGGCTACCGGCACTCTGAGAGTCAAAAAAGCATATACAGACAACACAAAATGAATCCCCGTGGCTCCTGATGATATACTGAAGTCTGATATATTGAGATATGTTGAGCGAAATGATCATCTGTGCAAGAAACCAAACATTATTTACAACATTATTACCTGTAATCCAGAGCCTTAGGAAAAGATTCAAGATTCAAAGCGTTTATTGTCATGTGCACAGTGAGGAAAAACAAGTTTCCCTGTACAATGAAATTCTTTCTTTGCTGTCCACAATGAATGTCAAGTGCAAACTATGTAAAAAAAATAAAAACAAAAATACATATACATACAAAGAAGCGTAATAAAAGTACAGCTAAGTACATCTGCGAGTGTGCAATATTGACTGCAAAACAATCATACAGTGGCATGTAGTAACAGTAACGTGTCCACATGTAGCAGTAATATGTAGTACATCTATAAGTATGCAATATTGCAATATTGACTTGAGTGCAAAACAATAGTAGTGAATTGAGTGCAACTATAATAATAATAATAGCAGCTGTAGCATTAACAATGTGCAAATTGAGCTGTAGCAATTCAGTCCACCTATTCTATGAGATAGAAACTCGGAAATACGATTCTTTCTGTGAACTGATTCTTTCGGACAGTTCATTTCAATGAACCGATTCAAATAAATGATTCACAAGTTCCTTTACATAATCACTCGATAATGCAATGTATACACAATTATATTATCAAAGCATCCAATAATGGTGTCAAACATGGATGTTTTACACGTCTAAAGAATAAAAAGTGAATAAACTCATCTTTATCAGCTCACCTTTTACATAAACCATGGCAAATCATAAAAACTTTCATTTCTCCCCTTCATTCAAGCTCTCAGTTCACACATGCTCATAACAGCGGCTCATCGGTCAAACTGTTTCAGTGAGTGTTGGAGGAACAGGACTGGTTCGTCTAGTTCACTAAAAAGAACCGGTTCAAAAGAAAGATTCGTTTGTGAACCAGACATTACTCCAGACTGTTTGCCTGAGGCTCTGGATTACAGGTAATAATGCTGTAAATAGTGTTCAGTTTCTTGCACAGACCGATTGATTCGCTTCATAAGACCTCAATATATTTTAAGGAGCCACAGGGATTCATTTTGTGTTGTATGTATATGCTTTTTTGACTCTAAATGTGTCGGACTTGCATTTTATGAATCATCAAGGACCACAGTTTCAGCTAAAAATCGTCTTTATTGTTCTACTGAAGACAAAAGTCACCTACATCTTGGATGGCCTGAAGGATGTGTATACAGTAAATTTTTATTATCCCTTTAATGTTAGAGGTTTATTCAAATTGCATAAATGATCATCCACTAGAATTGTTTGATTAACAGCACTTTAACCATTTCAAAGTCATCCTCAAGCACATATACCAGCACAATAACAGTAAAGGAAAAACATATCTGCAGAACTCACCGCTGAGGTTTTGCTCAATGTCCCTTTAAGGTTTCATAACACAAACCCTCGATGACGCCAGTATGGTCCCAAAACCATATCAAACACCAGAAATTTGTAGCGCTCATTTCATCACTGCGAGTTCTCCAGCATGTTTGGAAGCCAAAAAAGCCCAAACAATGCGACTGCCTTTCAGGAAGCGGCTACCTCCCCCCTCATCCCATCCCGGAGACCCAAAGCCTCATGGAGAACACAGATGCTTCCCCATTCATTTCACAGGACCACCCTTCCCAAACGGCCCGGGGTCACCGTAACCACAGCCCACTGGACACACTGGAGGTGTCCAGAAAGGAAAGATCAGGCATGAGCTCGCCGTTTATCTTCCCTTATCCAGAAGAAAAGAACAACACAGAGTTATTCTGTGTCTCAGAAGAGTCATCGGGTGTTTTCTCCTGAGGGAGCGTGACGTCACACTGAGACGTCTCAGGAAACAACAGCTTCATTATAGGGGAGGGGTCATATGATTGCAGACTCCTTTACTACACTGTGAGTCAGAGAGATAGTGAATCAAAAGATGGCATGACAACGGCATTATTCTCGCTGTTCATTCAAGACGACGTGAAATTGAATGCCCTCTATTTATGTTCTTAAGAGATGTGTCTGGTCTTATTGTGCTAGATTCTTTTCACAAAGTGATCTTGATAAAAAATATAATACAATTTAAAAACTTAAAATATAATACAAATTAAAATACAACATAAGATAACAAGATAAAATATAATTATATTAATAAAAAATATATAGACAATGTAAAAAGAATAAAAATATTGAAGAAAAGCATAATATAAAAACAAAATATGATTATATTATAAAATAAAAAAAACAATGCTAAATATAATAATTATACAAAATTAAAAATAAATCAAATGTATAAAAAACAAATTAAAAATATGTAAAACAAAAAAAGCAATATTATACAAAATAAAAATGTATAATAAATTAAAAACATAAAAAATATAATACATTAATAAAATAAATATTATAATATAATCTAAATAGTACAATATAATTATATAAATAAAACTAAAATAAACAATTCTAAATTGAAAACTTTAATATACAAAATTAGAAATAAACAAAATTTTTATCTAATATACAATATACTATATGTAACAATACAATTATAATGCATTTAAAATAAAAATATTAAAATATAATAAAAATTTGTGTTTGTTTAAATATATATATATAAAATATAAAACAAAATATAATTAGACAAAATTAAGTATAAAACAAAAATATAAAATAAAATAATATCATATAATAAAATAATTATACATTAAAAAAATATTCACAATTAAACACTGACTATGAATAATAGTAACAGTAATAGATGTTTAATGTAGCAAACACCACCAATCAATATTTTAAAATATATTATGTAAGTTAACTGCATTGGGAATTCTGATCCATGTTTTAAAAGGTCTAGTCTTCTAATATAATAAAAGTGATTAACTGAAATCCCAAAATAACCTTTATGAGAGTAGTTTACAGCTTTAATAACATTTTCAACAGCCAAATCCACATTCGGATGGACTTCAATTTCCTAATGCACCACTGAGGCTATAATGGAAGTCCTAGTTTTGCTCTTCTCAGAGTCAACGTCCGAAGGAATCGGGTTACCGCGATGCAGATGCCCTTGATACAATATTAGAGTCATCCACCCACTCATGTGTGGAGCTGCAAGCACACAACACTTTTAAAAATGTCATCCTATCCTCCCAGTAATGGAAATCAATGCTCCTAGGCAGCCATTTGCAGGGAGCCCGAAATACCCGCATATCTGATTCCTATCTAGTGTGCGTTTCATCTGACCTGGAGTCAGACGAGACCCCTGGGTTATTGTTTGAGCGCGAGTGAGGGGACGGATGGCAAGCCGCTTTGCTTTCGCAGTGATAAAGGCAGAATGTCCTTGAAACGTGAAAAGAAAACATCATGTGACACACATGGTATATACTTAGGAAAAAACAACCGTGGCGACAGACGACAAACAAGATTTAAAACATGAAATAGGCTACTCTTCTAAAAAAAGACAGAGGACGTCAAGAAAATGTCAATAAATGAAATTATCTGACGTTCTCCATCAACTTAGCCTGTTTCTTTGAGAAAAAAACAAGACTAAGAACTAGTGATGCACTGAAATATTTTTTTCAATCCAGAATGAAACTGAAACTAAAAAAAGTTTAATAATCAATTAAATAATCAAATTTACTTAATCAACACTAAAAAAAAAACTTTAAAGGGGTCATATAATAATTCATATTTCATATGAAGGCTGATTGTTGAAAAACAGTTCTGAACATTAAAAACAGCTGTAATAAAAACTTGTTTTATGGCAGATTTATTCAAATATACATTATAAAATAAATGTATATGAAGAAAAGGTTCAGTAAATATATATATATATATATATATATATATATATATATATATATATATATATATATATATATATATATATATATATATATATATATATATATATATATATATATATATATATATATATATATATACATACACATATATATACACATATATATATATATATTTTTTTTTTTTTTTATTATTATTTTAAATCACCATTTTGCTTGAAGATTTTGGCCCTCCAAAACTATTTTGTCTAAAACTATTTTTTTTTTTTGGTCAAATATTTTCAGTTGCTAAAATCAATGTTACTTTAGTATGAACGAGATACTAGGGCTGCTTGATTATGACAAAAAAATCATAATCACGATTATTTAGGTTAATATTGTAATCACGATCATTCAACACAACAATGAGTGGGCCATATGACCAAAACTTTATGAGTGATTTATTTAAAGATAATGATATCAAATACATATTTTCTGTAAATAAGTTTACATATACATTTTAGAGAGCAGCAAAATTTCACAATTCTCAATACCACAGCAGAATACTGAGGTATAATATTAGTAAAAAACAAAAAAGTCTGCAAAATTATTGAAAATTGCTAAATTAAACCGTCAGTAATAAAAAGTAATAATAAAAACTATTAGTGATCCCGACTGTAACGTCACAGTCGGTGTTATGTTCTGATTCGCCTATTTTTCAGTGGTCTTTTGCTTGCATGAGATTTACATAAGAAGGAAACAATGGTGTTCGAGGCTCACAGTATGTCATTTCCATGTACAGAACTCTTATTATTCAACTGTGCCGAGGTAAATACAGTTTTCCATACTATAGCACCTTTAAGAGCCGCACGGATCCAGTTTACTGTTATGAATGTATTTTCATTCTCAACTCTTTAAGTTAATTTATTACATGACCGATAAGGGTTTATGTGAATAATCACTAAGCACCACATTTTGACACATTTTTGCATGTATTTGACCGTTTAGGCATGCACCTTGAGCTAAAAGATGACTTCACATGTCCGTCTTCTGCTCCGTCTCTGAGCGCATATAAATCCTCCAAGGGAACAGCACAAGTTTCACGCTTTTAAAAACATGAATAAATCTAAATCAACTTTGATAAATCAAGCATGTCCCATTTTGATTTACTGATTTGTACGTGAAATTGTTTTTTGGGGGGTTTTTTTGGACGAACGAAAGCGCACCACTGGAAAGGGGGCAGAATGGGTGGCCAAAATCGAAATCGAAACTGTATTTTGATTAACTGCACAGCCCTACGAGATACTATAATAGTTTTTATTAATATTTAGAATTTTATTTCAAGCAACAAGCTTTTTTCTTTTTTTTTTTAATACCTTTAGATTTAGTGAACTATAATAACCCTGGCTGACAGTTGGGTGCATCACTACTAAGAACTGATCTAAAAATGATGTTGGAGAGCATTATACACCCACGGACACCCCATCTAGACCTACAAAATACTTTAAAGATTAAGAAAACAAGTTCTGGACAGAAGAGGTAAGGTCTATGCAGATTTTCCCCCTCCAACCATGCACTTGTCTGGGCAAGGTGCAAACTCCATCCAGTAAATCCAGCAGAGATGTTTTATGAGAAGATTACAGCATTCTGAGTCATTACTGTAGGAACTGGGAAGCTCTATATGATGTGGGCATCGTTATTAGACGTTACTGAGCTCATCCATAGAGAAAGTGAACCACACAGCATAGGGAACCTACAACATCAACGTGACCAGATCATGGAAGATTTGTGTCATAATTCAGGAGCATAATTCTGAAGAGAAATGAACGTGACACAGAACGACACACCTTTAGTGACTCATGTGAACCACTGGCACCGTGACATCAGCTCGAATTGGAAATGACAACCTACTCTTGGTTTAGCTAGCAGGTGCAGTGGTATAAAGAAACAAGCAATGAATGCTTTCCCTTCTTTGTAGTCTATGTGAAAGCTGCTTTTATTTCTGCAGTATATCGTATGTGTACTTTGCACAGTGGGCAATTGTCTGTACGCATAGAAATATCTAGACCAAATAGATTTGCCAAAATTAAAACTGTATCTGAGAATGAGGCAGCATGATTTAGGGGTGAAAAACAGTTGCGACTTCTATGATTAAAACTGGATTAAAAAAAATATTCCAGGTTTGCTGTGTTTATTTGTAGTGCTGCACAAAATAATACATTTAATAACAATTTGGCCAAAATAATAATAACAACTTAATATTAATTTACCAGTACTAAAAAATATAAAAATTACTAAAATATAATATAAATTATATTATGCGATATTAAACACTAAAATAACATTTGTATTTAAAAATATAACAATTGTATTTTTATATTGCAACTCAAAAATTGCAATATTAAAATGTTATACTATAAAATCACACTATCTTACTGTAGGTACTGCACAATTTGGCCAAGATTTTGTGATTATATATTAACATGGCTATTATAATAATAATAATAATAATAATAATAATAATAATAATAATAATAATAATAATAATAATATCAAACTGAAAAAAACAATGATTTTTTTAAATTGTGCGGCCCAATCCCAGAGTACAATGCGTTAGACTTGACCTGCTAATTCCAGTGTGATAAATCAGCCATAATTACACTCCACCTTGATCATAATTTGATTAGACAGCTAAAAGTTAAAAAAAAAAAAATATTAAAAATGCAAAAATGTAATTGTAA